>CM052814.1:25603555-25623426 GCA_028533885.1 Nasua narica | reverse complement strand
CAGATTTGCTTCGTGAATTGAATGTATTTTTATGCAATTTTGAGTGGCCTTTCAACCCTGAGATGAATGATTTTGTTTTACTGGTTGTTATTATATAGTATTATTAAGTATTCTGTGTTTGAAAGTTTGGGAATAATAATATTCACATCTATATGATGCCTGTAAACACAACCATATTTATAAATGAGTAAATAAAACCGTGTTTTAACTTTGTGACTCTGTCTCCACAGTTTAGGAAACAGGGTTTATAGACTCTCGATCTGAGGCAGCCCATTCCAGTTTTGCCGGGCGGGGCGGGGTGGGGGGGCCTCACCTCCTGCCTCTGTCCCAGGAACAGCCACGCGTGAATCACCGTCACTGACAGTGGGGTCTCTGCAGTCAGACCCAGGAAAAGCCTAGGTTCGAGGTTCAAAAGAACCATCCAAAGAAATCAAGATGCCCAGTGTTGAGTGACTAGGGATACGGTGGTTTCCTTGAGGGGAGCAAGGCTCCGTGACAGGTGCGGGGCCGGTGAGAAGGACACCAGTGCGCTCGGGCACGTGGGCAGAAGAGGGCTGGAGAGGCGGCAGCTTTCTTGGGCTCCTGGAGGCCACCCGGCGTTCCCCCTCAGCCCTCCGCCGTGTCCATAATGGCCCTCACTGGGCCGCTCTGTGACTCAGGAGAGCCCAAACCACCCGGTAGCTTCCAACTACAAAGCTGAGGGGTTAGTGGAGGTTAAATCCGAACTCTCCGCAAAGCAGCTGAGCACAGGGGGGCGGCCGATCAGGCCCGCTGGCCAGGGGCGCAGGTGGGTGGCCAGGTCTGACCTCACCCAGCCAAGGTTCAGGTCTGGTTTCTCCATCCAGCAAGCCCTGCCTCTGGCTTTGCTCAGCCCTGCGTTTTCTGCCAAGCGGAAACCCCTGGTCACTGACTTGGCGCAAGCACGGGGAGGAAAGATTCTTTTTGCTTGCTGTCACCCAGCTGCCTGGAGCCCAAGCAGCAAAAGAACAAACACGCATGACGTCATGGTTGAAGAGTTCAGACCCGTCCCGGGCCCGAAACAGAAGCAAAGCAGCATGTGTGATGTGAGGGCCTTCTAAACTGCAGATGTCCTCCTCTTTCTGTGTCCCCCAGCTTGACCTCCCCCGGCCATGTGGTCCAGCCCTCTGCAGAGGGGAGAAGCCCACGGTGGAGAGCTCGCGGGCTCAGCCAGGACACCCACCGCGGACGAGGCCCAGCCCCCCGGGCCACCCAGCCCACCCCGCTCAGGAGCTAAAGCAGCAAGCCCAGATCTGCCGGCCTTCGCCACCCCGTGTCTGGACCCGACAGCACAAGTCTGGGCCCAGCGGCCCCGCTCCCACCCGGCTGCCGTTAGACACAGCTGGAATCTCAGCCTGGGCTCAGCTCACGAAATGGCAGGGGTCCGGCCCGTCCTCGAGGCGAGGAGACAGGCCGACAGGCGGGAGAAGGAACCGAGGAAGGAGCCTCACCCTTGCCAGTTCTTGGGGTGTGAACCTGCGTGAAACCTCTGAACGTAAGAGACTCCGTTTTGGGACTGACACTTCATCTTGTTTTTAAAAACAGGAGCTGAACTATTGAACTAGGCAGATCATAGCCCTGAACCGAGGCCTGCTGCCTCCACATTCTTGATAACAATTGGACACTCTGCAAAAAATTTTCCTTGCAACTGACCGTACTTGGAAACCCGACTGTACTAGGAAACCCATCTGTACAATGTGATTGTATCTTCCAATCATAATTTTTGGAAAACAACTTGCGTACCTTTCCTAATACTTCCAGTCTGCTGATAAAAACCTCAGGCTTTTACTCTTGAAGGGACACAATTGGTTTGCTACCCAAAGCTGAGTCCCCTGAATTGCAATTCCAAGACCCCACATAAATGCTTTTGTTTTATTTCAGTTTGCCCTCTTTTTCTCTCTCAATAGGGGCAGTTGCTGCCCTACTTTCTCTTTCCTTAAAATTCTGAAGCTTCCTCCTTGGCCCCAAATATCTCTGCCTCAGAAGTCAAAGACATTTGAAGTTCTTTACGATGGGGCAACCGAGAACTTTGTAGAAATTCTCACTTTTCCAAACTTTCATTCCCCAGGCCCAGGTCCCGTGTCTTAGCGCTTGGAGGGTGTCTGCTTCCCCAAGCCCAGCCCTCCCGGAAAGGACTCGAGGATCCCCCAGCCTCCCAGGCCACGTCCCCCAGCACCGCTGCCCTGACCCCAGAAAGCTGTCATGAGGACGCATGCGCCCCACCACCCATCGCAGACCGCATCCCCAAGAAGAGAACGGGCCTCAGGCCCCTTGCACTGCTTCCCTGAAGGAAGACGCTGGCCTCGAGGCCAGATTCGCCGAACCCTCTCCCCACCCGCGCCTGCCGTGCAGACCTCAGGAGGTAGGTCCTGCCTGCCCCCTCCCCGCAGCCCAGCAAACACGAGAGACACCCCCCACCCCCGGGGTTTCTTTCAGCTCATTTCTTTAATAAGGAGACGCAGCTCATTACAAAATAACAATTTGACAAGAGATCAGACAAGAACAACAGAGTCCACATAAGGGGGGAGTGGAGAGCACTGCCAAGCAGAGGAGGTGGGGGGCGAGGGCTACACATGTGTCCTTCGTATGAAGACAAAGGCAGGGTTCCTGGAGGGACCGATGCGTTCCAGGGGTGACCTGAGGCAGGCTAGGGTCTGCCTCGCCGGCTTTGAAGTTCCCAGATCCCTGGGATTTCAGAAAGCAGCAAATCAAGTCCTTAGAGGGGGAAGGGTCAACAGTCAAGCTGCCTTGTAGAGGGTCCTCCCTGAGGCCAGATGGTGGAGAAGGGCTGGATGGCGAGACCCCCAAGCCCATGCGCTCAGCTCTGCCGCCTCATCAGGCCAGACCCCCTCAACTCTCGCTGGCATCGCTGTCGGCCGTGGGTGTGGAGAGGGAGGGTCCCAGAGAGCGCTAGCGGGAGGCTAGACCCGTCTTTCCTCCTCCAAGCTCCGGACCCCAGCCCACCGGAGATGGTCCCCAACACCAAGATCCCCGGGCCTTCTGCGTGCTCACAAGTCGTGGTTTTGAAGGGCAGAGCCCACCTCACTGCCTTCGGCCTCGTCCTCCTGTTCTTGTCTCCCTTCTCCTTCATGCTTACCGGTCGCCATGCCTCAGGCCTCCTGGCATTATTCCCATGAGTTGTCCGCCCTCTCGGTGCCCACGGGCCAGGACCTGCAGGCTGGGAGCTACGTGCCCGTCCTGGTACGACACAGGGACGTGGGACCTGCGGAGCCCCCGCTCCCCCCAGTTCTCTAGCACAGGGTGCTCCTGGCTGGGGCTGCCCTGGGGGGCTGCCAGGAGGGTCTGCAGGCCGCAGGCCCCCCGCTCTTGGGCGCCGTCAGCCTGCAGGAGGGGGCATGATGGGAAGAGCGGAGCCCTTGGCGTCCCCCGTGTGCTGCCCACTGCCTCTGGGCCCAGAGTGCTGCAGAAGCAGGGCCGGCTCCATCAGGCCCGGAGGGCGATGGGAGTCTGAGCCGCCAACCACTCCTGAGAATCCTGGTTGCCTCCTCAGTGCCCTTTGAGAAGATCCCCAACACTATGGCGTCCCCACCACTGCCCCGTCCACATGCGGGAGGGGATGGAGTCGTACGTCAAGTCTGGGAGGAGGGGCCCGCGTGGGCGGGGCCAGCCGGGACGCCTCCTGGGGACTCGGCCAGAACCCCTGGACGCCATCCATCCTCATGACATGGGGCTGAGCGAGCGGGAGGGGGGACAGCAGGTGAGCCCTTCACAAGTGTTCTGTGGGGAGCCAGTCAGAGGTGCATGGGGGGCTCCTGGGAGGAACCGAGGGCAGTCTCCTACAGGAGGCCCCCTTTATGGCTTTTCAGTTAATTCATACAGTGGGAGGAAGGGGCACACCGTGCACACACGGGACACAGAAGCCACTGGGACGGCAGATGCCGGGCCCGACACAGCGCTCGGTACACTGAAGGTCTGCTCTGAGACGGATGTGCAGCAGGCGGTGGGGACGGGCCTTCGGGGTGCCAGGGGCCCTCCCACGACCCCGAAGGCAGGGCTGGTGCCGGAGCCGGAAACCGGCGCCCCCAGCCCACGGCTCCCACTGGGGGATCCCCGATGGGGCGAGACAGGGTGGGGCTCGGGGACAAAGACTGGACATGACATAAAATCGAAGGGGCAGCCTCAACGAGGTGTGTATAGTGGGGTAGGGGTCAGGGCCTGGGGGCGATCTCAGCATATGGCCATGCGACTATTTACAGACAGAGACATGCATGTTGAATAAACGAGACTCGGTTCGTATGTTTCTAGGTCACTATCCTTTTTTCTAACTAACTAAATGCACATGGAGGGGGTCATGAGGCTCAAATGGCTTCAAAAGGTTCTTGTTTTGTTGTCACTTAAAAAATAAAGTATATTCGTGTGTCTTCAAGTCACAGTGTCCCCTTCTCAATATTGCAGCTTGAAAAGCAGGTTAAGTAAGATCCTCAGTGACCGTCTCTGGCCCCCTGGGACTAAGGGGGAGAGGGGAGAAGTGGTCATAGAATGGGGTACCAGATAAAACACAGGATGGCCAGTTAAATTTGAATCTCAGATAAACAACAAATCACTCTTTGCATCCTGTGTCCCAAATTTTGCCCAAGACATACTTAGACTTTAAAAATTATGCACTGTTTATCCCAAATGCAAATCGAACTGGGTATCCTGCATTTTTATTTGCCAAATCTGACAGCCGTGTTGTGGCGCTCTCGGCCACCAAGGTCAGGCCTCGGGACTCTTCCCTGCCTGCCAGCAGCTGGGGCTCCGAGAAATGGCCCTCAACCAGACTCAGGTGGGAAGGGGGTGGGGGGTAAGGACAGAGTGGAGGGTGGGAGGGTAGGTCCCGGCTCAATCTCTTCCTACCTTGGTGTGGAGGGTCAAAGGACAGCCTCTCTCTGTGTACGGTTGGGTGAGATCAAGAATTAGCATACATTAAAGGAACATGGACTCTCTCACTCCCAACCCCAGGGAAGCTTCCTCAACCTCTCTGCTCATCCACCACCACCCCACTGCATGGAGGCAGGGTTTTCGGGGAGCTGGTTTTACCCACAGGAGGACTGCTGCAACCCCTCTCTTCTCTCTCACTGGAGCCCTGGGCCAGCAAAATCACCCCAAACAGATTCTGCAGAAACCCAGCTATGTATACTTCCTGGGGAGAAAAAAAGACCAGGATCTGAGACCATGCTCTAATCCCAGCTGCCCCATCCTCCAGCTGAGGGATCCCTGCAAATGCGCTTCTCATTCATGCTGAGCACCTGCTCACTCCCTGCCCGGGGGCGCTCTCTACCCTGCTTCCCCCAGGCCTCAGCTTCCGCTCCAAGGTCCAAAAATCTGTCTATGGCTCTGGCAGAGTTAGTTTCCCTTCTGGAATGATTATTCAAGGAGAAAGGAGAGGACTGAGCTTTCGGGCCTCATCCCAGTTCTGGGTGGGATTGGGTTCGGGTCTTTACGGTCTCAGTCCCTTTGGAAAAAATCACTTCTATGCTATTTTCCTGTCTGCAATAGACTTTGGGCGTGAGAACGCACAGCCACAGAGGCCTCCAGAACCCCTTGCTAGCCAGACCCTAACTGTGTCCTACTTAGGGCTTGCGTCCCAGCATCCTAACATCCCCAGAAATAAACCTGCACGGCAGTGAGGGTTCAGAACGATGCTCCGTGCTTCAGGTAACATCACCCTTCAGGTGTGGAAAACTTAAAAGCATAAGTATGTTTCCCTGCCTAGTTCACAGACCTGGATGGAGGCCTTGACTAGGATGGCTCATCGGGGCCAAGTGCCCCTCCGAGGACCGGTCCGAGCCTAGGTGGGTCGGAGGGAAGAACTGTTGTCCACACTCGGGTCTCTCTCTGGCTCGACGTGGTGCCTGCACTCAGTCTCTCAGCAACCTGTCCCCACCCCTCAAGGCTGCTCACTAGAGGTGGGCCCAGAGAAACAAGATCCAGCCCCTGTCTGCTGACACGTGGACACCCAAACCACCAGAGGTACCCACTATTTCCCCTCCTCCCCATCAGGAGAGTGGCAAATCGTGGGTTCTGGAACAGTTGAATGAGGTTCATGGGCACAGAAGAATCTCAGGTGGTAGAAAGTACATCGGGAAGGGGCAAAAGAATGGAGGTAAGGAAGATGAGATGGACAGGGAGGTCCTATGAACAAGGATTGTGGGATATGATGGGGAGAGAGACCCTGAGAAAGCACCAAAATCCCACAGCTCTGGGGATGGGAGAAGAGTCCAGTGACTTCTGATGTCCATACCAGGAAATCCTGCGTATGCTGCCGTCAGCCAGATTCTGAAAGCACCCTATTTTCCTACAACTCTCTACCATGACCACAACTCTGGTCCCAAGGACCAAAGTTCACAGTCTTTGTCAGAGCCCTAGCTTCTCATCATTAAAGACACACCCACACTCACGCAGGGTCCAGTAAAATACAATCTCCCATGTACCAAGGGCCACTAGCAAGAAGGAGAAGGGTCTCTGAGAGATGAACAAGGCTGAGCTCCGCTTCCCAATCTGTTTCTGGTGGGGGTGTTCCCTCATCCCCGACTCTAAACAAAAAACTCATCTTTCTTTTAACAAAATCACAAATCACTCTGCACCTTCTTCATGTGGCCCATCAAAGCCTGATTTTCTCTAACACTGTCCATCTGTCTCAGGTACCTACAGGAAGCCGAGGTGGCCCAGATGGGGCATGACAGGAAGTGCTGCCATTTTTGCCGGGAAAGAGAGAGATCCCCCAAGGTTCTGAGGAAGCTATGAGTATTCTGTGGTGAAGAAATGACAAGGGTCTCAGGGCTTCATAGATGGAAGAGAGAGGCTGAAGGCTGAAGGAAGGGAGGCTAGGATGGGAGGAGGGGCAGAAGGAAGTGGTCCTGGCCTCAGGCCATGTGGGGCCTAACTCTTTTGCCCAGGCTGAACGTTTGGAAAGAGGCTCAGTGCAAACTTGATTAACATATATATGGCTTTTTATCAGTGCTGGGAACAAAAGGTGAAGAGGAAATGGGACACAACGGAGCGTGGGGGTTTGGAGCTTGGAGTGTGGGGTAGAAACCCCCGTAGGTGTTCTCCATCACCCATTTGGAATGGATATCCTGCTTCTTGGCTTTCATAGAGAGAAGCCTCCCTAAAGAATGGTAGGATGGGGCCTCCCCACAGGTCTCCCTGGGCCACGCCAGCTACCCATAAGCTGTCTGGCATGCAAGGCAGAGGAGTGGGAGCTGGAGGGAATCTCAGCACTCCCATCTATCTCATCCGGGAAATCTCCGCCATCTGCCCACCATCCTCCCCTTCTTACCTGGACCTCAGGGGAACTAAGAATATTTAAACCTTCCTTTTAGAGTTCTCTGGCTCTGTACATGTAAGAGTCTTCAAATAGCGTTCCTCCACTTCGATTAAAAGAGAAAACAGAAGCAAAGGCATGATGGGGAATCAATGCAAATGAACCGCATAGCTTATATTCTGGAAAGGGAGAAAGCATCTGTGTTTCCCACTGGAAGGGAGTGAAGAAGATCCAGGAGTTTCTGTGGTCTAAGTAATGGGTCTTGTTTCTTCATAGTTTGATGTTAACTGTCAACAACAGTGAGGTCCCAGGAGTGATGGTCCCCTGTGAGAGCCTGACTGATCTAGTGAATAGTTCATGTCCGTGAATGTCCCAGAAATCACACTTGTGGGGAAACCATGCCTGACAGCAGGAAGTCTATGACGGCTTCAGGGGTTTGGTCCTAGTTCTGGACAAATCCAGTCTCCACATCTTGCCTCCCAAAGAAACACCCAGAAGGAGTATGGGAGCTTCTGGCATCTGACCAGGATTCTGAGTCCTCTCCACGAGCTGACAGAACTTCTCCCACTTGGACAGTGGACGTCTCTTCATTTCACGGTCCCTGAAGAGCCTTCTCTTCCCACACAACTTCACTGTCCATGGCTCATTCCAGGAAAGCAGAGAGATGCTCAAACACACACACGCACACGGACACACACACGCACGCACACACACATGCACACAAACACACACACACATCGTAGGCCATTTTGTTGCCTTTCCTGTCAGGAAACATGATGTGCTGCCATTTTGTTGGTCCAGAATGCTCCAAAAACAGGAAGTGCTGCGACTTTCTGCCAGAAGAGGACCTCACTCAGGGTGAGGCTTCAAAGAAGCTTTGAAGGAGTGAGAGGGAAAAGTGACAGGGCATGCAGCAAGGACAGCTCCTGGGACGATGAAAAGAGCCAGGCTTCTCTTTGACCTGTTAGGGGACTCTCCTCACATAGCCATCAGAGGGAAGTTGGTCTTTAAAAAGAGATAAAGGCAGGAAAAACAAGGACACAACCACAAACAAATGAGAAAGAAAACCTCTAAGGTCGCATAACTGAGGTATTGATAGCTCTGGATCTTGTCCGTGTCTGTCGGCGCGGGCTCCCGGCCGCTGCTGCCTACTTGTTCTTGCCCAGAAGCGCGTCCACCTCCTCCTCGGGCTTGAGCGAGTGCCACTGGGCGATGGGCCTCCGGGGGTTGGCCAGCATGTCGGACCAGTGCCGCAGCTCCGTGCCCGTAGCGTTGCTGCCCACGAAGATCTTGCCAATGGCTTCATTCTTGCCCAGCTTGTCATAGTCCAGCACAGTGACCACTACCTGGACTTTCTGTGGGGAAACAAAGGAGGGAAGGAGTTGGCAGGTGAAAACGAGAGATCCCATGACTGGACTTCTCCTCCTTCCTTCCCTACTCCAAATGCCCGGCAAGGAGAGGCCTCCCAGGGCACCTTGCTTCCCTCTCTGGCTCCAACTAAGACTGAACTTACACACAGTCAGGGGCCGCACCTTCTGGAAGCAGCCTTTGTTTCTACCAATAGGCACTTACTGAGCACGTGCTGTGCTTCGGCCACTGTTGAGGGCCTGAGGGTGGAGGGCGGTGAGGAAAAGGGAAAAGGTCAACATCACCGCTAACGAAAGCAGCAGACGCGTAGTCAGAAACATACAAGCTCAAAGTGATAAAGTTTAAGCTAGAGAGGTAAACGCAAAGTACTATGGGAACTCAGACAAAGTACTATGGGAACTCCATCCTCCTCAGGTCAGTCAGGAAAGGCTTCACAGAGGAGGTGACATAGAAACTGGGAGGTGAGGGCTGAGGGCTTCTCTAGGCAAAGAGAGAAAAGGATCCCAGGAAGGAAGAGTAGCCTGGGTCAAGCCACAGAAACACAAGTGCACACTTGGTGTCTGGGAAACAAGCAAAGTTCAGAGCCACTGAGGTAGAGGGTGAGAAGCAACAAGGAGGAAATGGGGTCAGCAGGGGGAGCTGCACTCAGCCAAGGAATGGGCGTTTTATTCTTCAGGCGAGCGGCAGGGAGCTCCCAAAGACTTCTGAGAGGAGTGGCATGGAAATTTCGGGAAGAGAACCCTGGCACTGAGATGGGCGATTCACTGGAGGGGGCTCCTGGGGGGCCGTGGCGGTGTTGAGGGAGTGAGTCGTGAATGTCTGAACCAAGGCAGGGCAGTGGGAATGGAAGCAGGGGTCAGATTGGAGAGGTTTTGAGGGGAGAGAATCAAGAGGACGTGGTGAGTCAGTCGGACTGACAGGAACAATCAGTACCCCGCTACTCCCCCCAACTCAGGTTCATCCTTTAGGACCAAACTTGCTCCGGGAGCCTCAGCTGAGTTGTTGCCGTGCTCAGTGTTCACACACACCGAACCCCATCTCCCTGTGTTTCGGTGGCCCGTCACTGCTGTCCCTCCTGGCTGTGAGGTCCTCGACAGTGAGGACTGTGTCTTCTACACCTGTGTTTCTCCAGCAGCTCGCGAGTTCCTGGCACTTGGGGAATGCTCAGCAAAGTATGTTGGATAAAAGAGAAAGGAAAGAAAAAGGGCAGAGGGTCTGAGAAAACAGAAAGCAGGTGAAGCAGGTTGGGCTGGGAGAGGGTGGGGAAGATCATTATATTGGTTTTAGGTTTGTCGAATTTAAAACACTTGGGCGGGTACACTTCATATCCTTCTTAAGTTTTCTACAGGGAGGACCCCTCTTGGTCTAACGTTACCACCGAGCTGCCCCTTGTCCCCTTGAAGAATTCCCCAGACGACACCAGCTCTGAGGATTCCCTTGGCACTCCTGCCTCCCAGCTCTAGCGGGGCGAGGAAAAGAAGAGGGGGCAGGTCACCCCAAAGAGGGAGAAACCAAGACTCCAAGAGGATCCAGCCCGACGGCTGGCTGGGTGTCACCCGGTCCTGCCACATTCCGATCCCACTCACGGCCACTCTTGGTGAAAAACACACCTCACCTCCAACACTTACCGCGCTTGCTGGTAGGAGGAAGGAAGGAAGGAGAGAGCAGAGATGGGAAGGACGGAGGGAAAGAAGGGAGAGGAAGGGGCCGGGGTGGGGGGAGCTGGGAGCAGACCGCAGGGGCAGCAGAAGTGGGGGGAGGACAACCAAGGAGGGAAGCGGCTGGGCCAGGAGGAGGCTGCCCCCCACCTCCTCGGCAGCTCCAACCTCGCCGGCCCACCGCACACCCGGGTGCCCCCCGATCCTAAAGGAATGACTGATAGAATTGTTTTGAAGAGTTTCTGTTCATCTCAGAAGAACTCTGGAAGGGGCCCTGGGAAGGAGGCCCCAGGACGGCCCCGTGAGAGCCCCCCGCCCCCAGGGAGGCGCCTCCAGGTCTGCGGGGGAGTCCCGCAAGCCCCTCGAGGGCACGCCTGCAGCCCCCGCCTGCATGTGCCCCCGCCCGGAAACCCGAGCACCTGAATCTGCTCGAAGGGGATCTCAAAGCTGAAGGACTCGTTGAAGTAGGGGTTCAGCGTCTTCTTCTTCACTGTCGTCTTCTTCTTCTTGAGCCTCTTGCCGTTCTGCATCAGGTGGATCTTCACGTAGGGATCTGCGCAGGGAGAACCCCGGCCCCGGAGAGGCCCCCTCAGCCCCCCTGCCCTCCACCACGTGCCCTCGCCTCCCAGAGCGCCCCCCGGCCGAGGCCAGGTGCCCGGCAAGCCCAGAGCCACAGGCGGCTGAGGCCCAAAGAAGCAGAAGGAGTGTCTAGTTCAGGGGGGCAAGACCACCGCGGCCTGACTGGTTGTGGCCGCCTGGAGCACTGCATGCAGGCCGTTCCTGAGACCAGGGCCTCGTCCGGAAGGAGGGTGGGGGTCACGTGCTGCTCTCTCTTCTGGGCAGGGGACAGAGGCGTGCCACAGGCACCATACACGTCTGCCGTCCGCGATTCAATCCAACCCTCCAGACCTCGCAGATGAGGCCCACAGGAGGGAAACGATGAGCCCCCCGTCACACGGCTGGTGTGTGGTAGAGTGGGGGCCGCCGCCAGGCCTGATTCCCGGGAAGGCGCGGTTAGGGTTAGGGTTCGCCTGTCCCAGCAGACCCCGTGCTGCGGGCCAGCCCCACTCCGAGCGCTCCCCACTCTGCAGTCCCCTTCCAAGGTCGAGTCGGCAGGGCCTCTCCTGGAGAAGTGCCCCAGATGGTTGGTGACACAGAGGCAAGCTCATCCCGCTTCCTACACTTCCCTGGGAGAAGTCACTAACTCATCCGGGAGATGAGGCTTCTCCCATCCTTTCCTCCTGGGCCCATTCCGCAGCTCAGAGTGGGGGCAGGGCACCCTTGGAGAAAGGAGGGAAAGCCAGGTGTCTCGTGCTCCACAGTCCTGCCCTCAGGACCCACAGCTGCTCAGACACAGCCTCTGGGTCCCGGGGCAGGAAAGAGCTCCTCTCCCGGGTGAACGGAGGCCTCTGGGCCGTGACCGGCTCGCTGCTGCCACCCAATGGCGGCCAGAAGCCCTGCATGTACCTGAAAGGCCGCCCACGTCCATCTTCTTCAGGTTCTTGGCCTCCAGGATGCAGACAGTGAGCTTCCCGGCCGTGGGCACATAGCGCAGGGAGGTGCAGATGTCGCCCAGCTTCTCTGGCTGTCCAGGGGGAAGAGCAGGACTCAGGGTCATCTCAGTCATCCCACCGCTTCTAGAACAGTTCACATCCCTCTGGCCGAGACCGGCGAGACAGTGGTGCCTCCCCAGTTCTCTGGGTTCCCAGGCCCCCCTTCTGTGGTGTTGGAGAAGGTCTCTGGACCTCCTGCTGCAGTCCAGCAAGCCCCCTGAGAGTGGCGCTGCAGGAGCCATGGCCTCCGGAGGGAGAGGATTGGCGCACAAGCAGGCAAGAGGGTGACAATGGCCTCGGGGTGCAGGGTGTGGCCCGGCTCCTACCCCAGGTCTAGGGGTGGGTGTGGTACGCTGGAAAGGGCTCGTTTCCCAGGACGCTAGGAAACTGTCTTGAAAGTCTTCCTGGTTCCTCCTGCCCTCGAGGCCGCTCCGGGCCAACCATTCCACTTGGAGAGGGATCCGTGCGCTTCAAAGCACTGCGTCCCTTTTCTTGGGTAACTGTCCCCGGAATGCTTTCACGTAGATAAGTGGAGGGTTCTTTGTGACCAGTGAGAGTAGCACAAAGTCCACAACAATTCAGCAGTGGGGGCGGGGGAGAGCCCAGCGCTGCCGGGTCCTGAAGCTCTGCCAACATCAGGCCAGATTCGAGCTGCTCAGAGACGGGGCCACTCGGGCCAATTTCGACCACCTCAACCTCGGCTCAGGCGTGCTGGGCCCCAAGGGAAGGAAGGGTGTCCCAAGTGTCTCTTCTCGCCCCCTCCATTACCATCCGGTACTGCGCTGGGCACACAGCAGGGGCTTGGCCGGGACAAAGGACTGATGCTTGGAAGGAGCGGTGGCTAAATGGAGTATTGGCACACAGTTATGGCACACGGGTGCTTAACAAATGTTGGGTAAGTGACTGAGTACTGTAGCAGTGGCTGGGAGGACAACCTCCATGCTGAGAAACTTTTAAAATAAATGTGGGCTTTCCCTGGGGGTAAACTGAGGCACAAAGTCATGAATCCCTGGCCCTAAGTGACAGCAGAACCTTAGGAGTAAAATGACAGTGGTCTCCTCCTTGACTTGAGCACCTACTAGATGCCAGATACCTGCTGGGTGCCAGGGGCGTTACCGAAATAGGTAATTCTCACCTGCAAAAACAGACTACAGGAGAGAAACCAGGTCTAAAGAGATTAAATGACCTACCCAGGGTCACACAGCTGGGGCTGCAGAGCTGGGGTCCTAACCCAGCCCACTGACCCTAAAGCCCGCCCTCTCTCTGTCGTGCCAGTAGGTGGTAACCCAGGGGGGCAGCCACATTCGTCCTCCACCCGGTCTCTGCTCTCACCTCCTCCTTCTCCCCGCCCTGCAGGTCTCTCCACTCCTCGATGGGCTGGCCAAGGTCCACAGTGTTCATAGGCACCTTCACCTCTCCAATGATGTCGTGTTTGGAGAAGCGGTCAAAGTCGTAGATGGCCATCACCAGGGTTTTGCCTCCTAGCTCCTGGTATGGCACCTGGAGGGCACAAGCAGGACCGGAGAGGGGTCAGAGTAGCTCATGCACCTCCAGGAGCTGCTGTGGGCAGGACCCTGGGTCTGAGCTCTGTTCCCGCTAACCCACGGGACTCCCAGTGAGTCTGTAGAGACAGAGAGCAGACTTCGGGGTCTGGGGGAGCAGGGTGTGTGTGAGAAGGTGGCATGTCCCAGTCCTACAGAAGCCTGAGCAGTGCCCTCACACAGAAGCCACTGTTCCAGCCTGAGCTCATTCCAGGGCCTTAGCCTCGGCCAAGGACCAAAGAAAGGTCTGCAGAACTCAAGAGCAATTGGGATTGGGAGGGAACTGGCATTATCCTTCCTGCCCGCATCACCTTGAAGGTGAAAGTTTCGTTGAAGGCAGGGTTCAGCGTCTTCCGATGGACTTTGGTCTCATATTTCTTCTTCTTGTCTGGAAGAAGGAAGACTTTGACATAAGGGTCTGAGGTGCCTCCCATGTCCAGGGCGGGCAATTCAGCAGCCTGCAGAACGCCGACGGTAAGCTGGGGAGAGAACGAGGGCGCCCTGAGTCTCAGGACTGCACCAACACCAGACCTGGCGCGGGAGCCAGCACGCACCACCCCTTCTCCGGCGCGGGCAGCGGGGAGGGGGAACAGGCTGGTGCCAGAGAGGAAGACCGGCCCCGTCTCCACCCCAGGAACTTGGCAGCACGTCGGTGGAAGCGGGAGCTGAGCGGGTGACTGATTTGCCCCAGGTTGGTGGGCGAGCTCACGGCAGAGCTCATCCGAGCCAGGGGACCTCCTCTAGAGCACGCTGGTGGCCAGGCAGAGTCAACGTCTGGGGGTACGTGCCTTGGTTTCCAGCCGACCCCACTCCGTGAAAAGGAGCAAGGCCTACGGGCCGAGGTGGGGGTGAGGGGTGTGGGAGTGTACAGCTGTTTCTAGCCCCGTCCCACCCAAATTCCAGCCCTCTGCCCCGTCCCCCACTTCACCCTCCAGCCCGGTCCTCATACCTGGTTGGCCTGGAAATCATAATCCAGGGAAAACTGCAGCTTGCCCAGGTTCTCTGGCTCTTTCTCTTCCTCTCCTTCACCTTCTCCCTCAGTCAGGCCGGTCTCTGCGTCATCATCATCCTGTGGGGGCCTGGCAGGAGGAAGGGCGAGTTAAGAGGAGAGAAGGAGCCTGGCCGGTGCAGGGCCATCGGGAGGCCAGCCCCTCTGTGCAGACCCCGACGCGGAGCTGGGTGTGGAGCGAGGATAGGAATGTGGCACTGTCCTGGGGACTCGCTTCTGCACAGCCCCTCAAAGCCCCCGGGCACCCCTCAGGACCCCAGCCTGTGTCTGGAAGACGGGGCTCTGGTTTGGGTGTGCCCCTCTCCCTATAGGACGCAGCCCCGTGAGGCCAGGCACCATATCAATGCCCTAGAGCTTCGGGGGGGGGGGGTGCTTCCCTTGTGGCCCCTCCCCAGGACTTCCCCAGCTCAGGCCCCATGCCCCCTGGGCAAGACTTACCAGGAGCACAGTCGGGGCATTCAAGAGTACGGAGAGTCAACCGAGGTGAGAAGGGAAGGAAAAAAGTGATGTAAGAGAAAACCCTACAGTTCAGACCAGCCCCTGAAGTCACAGGCACCTGGGGAGAGCAGGCTGGGCTACATCCAGATCATTCTTGGGGCCTTCCCTCCCACCCCGACTTTCTACTGCAGGCTTCTTTTGGGCATACACACACGCGTACGGGCATGAATGCACAAGCGCACACAAGCACTCAAAGGCTTTAATTTATGGCTGACTTCTTGAGATCAAGCCCTTCCTTCCATCCTCCACATTGATTTCTTGAGCAAGAGATTTCTCCTCATCACTCCCAGAACAAATGAACAACGTGGGCACAAGTGAAGCACACAGGGGCCTTTGTAACTTTAAAAGGATTTACCAAAGGACCTTTCCGGGCCAATCAACCTCAAAAAAACAGGGGTAAATAAACCAAATTATCATGTGACTAGAGAGATGGATTCCACCTGGCCCTGACTTTGTGCCTCGCGACCATTCTTTTACCTCATTTGACCCCCCACCCACCCCAAGTAGAGGCCTCCAGCGAGATGTGGTCCTTCAGTCTCTTCCGGTAGGAAAACACAGGGTCACTCCAATGGTGGTTTCTTGGCCGACTGGGGTTTCTCTTTCCAACATTTTGTCCCATAGCCTCTTTGGGGGTCAATATATTGTTCTCGTCCTCTGTCTTTTCAAGGATGAGTCTGTGCTGACATGTGAGTAAGTCCCCCCTTCCCACCAGCTGATGGGCAGACAACATCTCAATAGGGACAGGGGTGGGGGGCGTGTGGAGTTCTAAGAAGGGGAGCTGTTTTTGGTCTGGAGCCCAGAAGCCTTTGTTTCGCCTTCCGGCACCTGGAATGGCTGGGCGGGGCCCCTCCCCGTTCCTCCCACCCCGCGTCGTCTTACCTGACCCCCTTTCATGTCCTTCATGTTCATGGCGTTCTTCATGCCTTTGCCTTTCTCCTTCTTGTTCTTCTTCTTCTTCCAGCAGCACTTCTTGCAGATACAGAAGCAGCAGGTGAGGAGCAGGAGCCCCGCGACCACAGCAATGGCGATCAGCGCCCAGGGTGGTACTGCCCACACAGAGAAGACCCCGAAGTCAGTCGCTCGGGCCTCCGGCCCCTGATCCCACAGCATTGGCTGAAATGCGCGGAGACTAGGAACTCCGATGCCCACCCTCCACCTCTGTGAACCACACACTCATGAGTGATTGACGTATGAGCTGCATGTCCTTTTTGCGTGTCTTTTCGTTAATGCCTTGCTCTCTCCTTAGGCTACTGCCCTTGTGGTGTAGCCCTGAGAGAGATGACGCTCTGACGGAGACGCTCTCAGGGGCGGCTCCCCTTCCGCTCTGGTGATTTCTATACAGCCTTTGCTAAGAATTCGGAAAGCAATGGGGGATGAGGGGAGGTATTTTCTGTCTTCCGTACTAAAGTAGTTTCAAAATGTGACTGGAAAGCCTCAATAATGACTTCTGTTTCATGATTTTTCATCTTCCTTTGGCTTCAACTTTTATACAATTTCTAAATTGTAAGAATTATTTTCCCCCTGGGAGACTGGGGCACATAAACCCCTTTCTTCCCTTTATTAGTGCCGGCCCACACTCTCCCCCCTTCCTGAAGGGACTCCCCAAATAACCCATCCTGGGATCCACACATGCAGCCAATCTCGTTCTACTGGCGCTCCCCACTCGTTCCCCCCCTGCCCTGCCCCTAAGGCCTCTCACTAACCCTAGCTTCACCCCGCCCTCTCAGCCCCCTGGGACACTCACAGGGGATCTTCTGGATCTCATTGAAGAATTTCTCCTTTATCTTGGCAAACATGTCCTCCTTACTCCCCCCAGCACCCCCGCTCTCAGTAGAGTTGTCTAAAAGCCCGGTTGACATTGTGGCGGCGGTGGTGGCTGGAGCCACGATAGGCTCCTGGTTCCTCTTGAAGATGTTCCTCATGGTGGCAGAGGGGATTGCTGTGGATGAGAGGGGACGGGAGCAGATGAACGTCCCAGAGGTCTGAGTACACAAAGCTCTACCCAAAGAACCGGGAAAATTCTTTCAAAAGCAAGACCATTCATAATAATCCCTTTAAAATTCAAAGATATGTCCCATAATATTAACAACTGTAGTAAAACAACTACAGCAATAGTCATCATCAAGTTAGGATGTATATGAGTCAGGCACGGTGCAAAGTACTCTACATGCATGACCTCATTTAATCCAAACAATTGCCTAATTTTTTAAAATGATTTTTGTTCTACTTATTTATTTGAGAGAGAGAGTGTGTGTGTGTGTGTGTGAGAATGAACACAAGCGGGGGGGGGGGTTGGGAAGAGCAGAGGGAGAAGCAGACTCCCCCTTGAGCAGGGAGCCCGATGTAGAACTCGATCCCGGGACTCCAGGATCATGACCCAGTAGCCTAATGTTTGGTTATTATTCCCATTTAACAGATGCAGAAATGGAGGTTCAGAGAGGGCAGTTTTCCCAAGGTCAGTTAGCTAGTAAGTTCTGAAACTGATGTGTGAACTGGTAAATGTGTGAATCCAAAGCCTGTAAAACTAATCACTTTCATATATCTCATTTAAATCCAACCACATATGGGCGCCTGGGTGGCTCGGTCAGTTGGGCAGCTGCCTTCGGCTCAGGTCGTGATCCCAGGGTCCTGGGATAGAGTCCTGCATCAGGCTCCCTGCTGATCAGGGAGCCTGCTTCTCCCTCTGCCTCTGCTGCTCCCCCTGCTTGTTCTCTCTCCCTGTCAAATGAAGAAATAAAATCTAAATAAATAAATAAATAAATAAATAAATAAATAAATAAATAAATCCAACCACATAAAGCTAGGAAGGAAGCAAGTTTCTGCTATCAAAGACTCCTCCTTGAGCCTGTCTTCTCCTTAACTTCTTCCGTGACCTTGTTCTGCCTAGATTCCTGCCTGTTTCTGCCCTGCTGTCCCCATTCCTGCACTCAATCTACATCAACACCTCTAGAAACCAGAGGGCAAGAGCTTGGAAGAGAAGCTACCCATAATTTTACCATCCAGAGAAAACTCAGGTTCGCATTTTGGAGCATTTTAGAAGTTTTTCCGAGTGTGGTTTTTTTTTTTTTAAAGATTTTATTTATTTGACAGAGAGAGAGAGACCACAAGTAGGCAGACAAGCAGGCAGAGGGAGAGGGGAAGGCAGGCTCCCCGCTGAGCAGAGAGCCCGATGCGGGGCTTGATCCCAGGACTCTGAGATCATGACCTGAGCTGAAGGCAGAGGCTTCAACCCACTGAACCACCCAGGTGCCCCCCGAGTGTGTTTTACTTGTCGAGACCATACCACATGTAATTCAGCACTTTGCTTTTTAAAATTTTAACATAAGATTTTATCATAAGCCTTTCTCTCTCTTTTTAAAAAAGATTTATTTATTTATTTATTTATTTATTTTTAAGTTTTTTATTTATTTGACAGAGAGGAGAGAGATCACAAGTGGGCAGAGAGGCAGACAGAGAGAGGAGGGAGCAGGCTCCCCGCTGAGCAGAGAGCCCGACGAGGGTCTCGATCATGACTTGAGCTGAAGGCAGAGGCTTTAACCCACTGAGCCACCCAGGTGCCCCTATTTATTTATTTTAGAGAGAAAAAGAGCACGTGTACAGGTGAGTGGGGTGAGGCAGAGAGAGAGAAGCCAAGTCCCCACTGAACTCAGAGCCTGACCTGAAGCTCGATCCCAGGACCCTGGGCCAAAATCAAGAGTCAGATGCTTGGGACGCCTGGGCGGCTCAGTGGGTTAAGCCTCTACCTTTGGCTCAGGTCATGATCTCAGGGTCCTGGGATCGAGCCCTGCATCGGGCTCTCTGCTCAGCGGGGAGCCTGCTTCCTCCTCTCCTTCTGCCTGCCTCTCTGCCTACTTGTGATCTCTCTCACTCTCTGTCAAATAAATAAAATCTTAAAAAAAAAAAAAGAGTTACATGCTTAACAGACTGAGCTACTCAGGCACCCCCAACCTTTTCTCTTATCATTAAAATTTTCCTTCATTATTAAATAGCTAAATAATACCCCCACTATATGGAAGTATCATATTTGTTTAACCACTGCACTATTAGAGATTTAGATGGTTTCCAAGTTTTTGCTGGGAAAAATATCACTGTGGTGGAGTTCGTTTAAGGCAGAGGAGTGGTCTGCTCTGATGAAAGTGGGGCTTTGGGAAGACAGCTCCACAGGCACTGGAGGAAGTGGGGCCGGGACTGGGGACCAGCAGAGGGCTGGTTCCACAGACCAGCCAGACATGACGTGGATCCAGACCAGAGTAGGAATGCAGGGGATGCAGTAGAGAGGACAAAGGTGAGAACCATTCATTCATTCATTCTAAGTGAATACAGAATTGTAATTCTGAGAAATGCCACAAAGGAGAGATACTTGGTGGCACGAGTTTATAATGGGGTACATTTGACCTAACCTGGGAGAGGCAAAAATGCTTTCCCGGGGAACTGACTGAGACCTGAGGATAGTGGGAAATAGCCAAGTGAGGAGAAGAGGAAGGAGCGGCCTGAGCAGAGAAAACAGCATGTGCAAAGGCCCGGAGGCAGGAAGCAGCGTGCTGAGTGCAGAACCTGAAGGAAGACCAGAATGGTAGGGAGTCTGGGTCGAGATGGGGCTGGCAGAGCAGGCCAGGGCAGCCCAGGCACAGAACCCCACAGGCCACAGCAGAGACTTTGTCTTTACCCAAAGAGTAATGGGAAGCTGTCAGAGGGTTATAAGGATGCAGGTACTGTGTACAAATTTACATTTTGAAAAGTGCACTTTGGCAGCAGTGAGTAAAAACCTAGAAGGCACCCTGACTCCAGAGGGAAGGGGAAAGAGTATAAAACAGCCAATAATGGATGTCTTGTCATCCCCAAGTTCCCATGAAAGATTCTCCAGTGTTCCTGGGGAGTCCCCAGAGGGGAATGACAACATCGGCTTGGAGGGAACACGGGCTGTTAATAAAGCCGCAGTACAGATCAGGGGCTTCTCCC
>CM052814.1:25583904-25603055 GCA_028533885.1 Nasua narica | reverse complement strand
GCAGCTGCCTTGGGGTCAAGAATTTCATTTCAGTTGAGAAAAGGCTGGGGGCTTCAACCCTCCTCCCCCCACCCCCTATCCAAATTCAGGACCCAGAGAACAAGGAAGCGGGACACAGAGGGAAAAAAAGGAGGAAAAAAGGGAAAGATAACAAAACAAAGGCAGGGGGAGAAAAAAATCATTCACAGCCTCTCTTGACCTGCCAAGGACTTTTTCCACATCTTTCCCTGGGCTCAGGGGCCCAGATAAGGAAGCAGCTTCTGCACGGCTCTGCCTAAGCTTTGCTCAATGGGCCATCTGCTCCAGGCCTTTCTGTAAAAGCTTTCAAAGTCCCATTTCTCCAGGGAGCTGGAAGCTGGGGGAGGCGTCAGCTCCGAACAATAAGGGAAATTTATTAGGGATCAGGGCGGCCAGGAGGATGGATGGGGCTGGATGCTGTCCGAAATACAAAGGGTTATTTAATGCGGTAAACCCAAAGGCTCCTTTAGAAGTCAAGTGCTCACTGGGGGGGAGGGGGGGCTACACTCTGCAATCTTCCTTTTCAGAATCCCTCCCCCCCAACCCCAATCCCAAGTCAGACTTATTTCCCCGTCCTTTGCCACTGGGCAAATATTGACTTTCTTTCAGGCAGTTGCCGGTGGAACTGAGACCAGCGGGGCTGGCCATTGTCTCCTTCCAGGCTGTCGGCGGAAGAGCACCGAGCAGCGGCGACAGAGATGCGTCAGGAAAGCGAGCCTGGAAGGAATATCATAGTCCTGAGAGCAAAAATTCTGTCTTTCTTCTGCTTTGTCTCTCTGTCCTCTGTCCCCTTCTCAAGCACACTGGGGTTTATTTCCTCACATTCTGGCCGGCTGAGCCAAGAGAGGCAGCCTACGACAGTTGGCAACCGACCGCAGCTCTGGCCCGGGGCTGACAGGCTCAGACATGGGGCAGCCCTTCGCTGGTCTCGTCATTTTTCTGGGACCTCAGTGTTCTCAACCGCGAAATGGGAATGTCAGACTAGATGCTCTCAGGATTAGGTCAGAGGTGCTTTCCCATCGGCGACCCACGTCCTTTCCACGGCCACCAAGGCATGGTGCCTTGTGCTCTCTGATTTTAGAAGGTCTGGAAAATACCTGCTTGCTGCTTACTGAGAAGAGTGGAAGGAGCACTGGATGAGGACCCCCAAACGCAGGCTCAGCCCCACCTCCAGCACTACTGTGCCGCGTGGTCCTGGACAAGGGGTGCCCCCCGCCCCCCCGCTCTGAGTCTCAGTTTGTCAGTAACCAAAGTCAGAAACTAGAGAGATGGGCCGCACAGCCTCTTTCGTGCCTGGTGCTGTGGTTCCATTCACCTAACCCATCCCCAGGAGCGGAGATGCCTTTTCCCCAAGACCTCATTTTACAGCCCCTTCCTTGGGACTAACCTTGAGGGGAAAGCTGTGACGCCCCCGGCTTGTACTCCCCGAGCACTCCGAGCACGGGCACCAGGCACGTTCCTTCCCCTCCCTGCTCTCGGACAGACACACTCTGCCTGCAGCCCCCCGTGGTTGAGCTCGCCCCCCAGGGGCCCTGGGACAAGGACCAGTGCATTCAGACTCCTGAAGCCCGAGCCAGGGCACGGAGGGAACCGGGTGCGGGAGGCCGAGGGCACCGTCGCAGGAGCCTGTGCCTGGGGACAACTGCATCACTGTGGGCTCTGTCCCCACCCTTCCTTTAACCCGAGCCCCCCTTCGTGACAACGCAGAGCCTCAAAAAGCCCACTGCTTGCACAGCACCCAGTCCCCACTAAGAACTCCTCATATTTCAGGAATTTTATAGTATTCCCATGTAATCTTCGTAAGAGCCCAAGGCAATCCCATTTCACGGATGAGATAGCTGAGGCTCAGCGAGGTTAAGTAATTTGCCCAAATTCACACAACTCATAAGAACAGAGGGCCAAGATGGGAACCCAGGTCTGTCTACCTGCAAAGCCTTTGCTCTCGACCCTCAGCATTTTTACTGAAAGATGGCATCCCCTCTCCCCAGGTTGTCCCAGAACTGTGACCAAGGGGCAGGGAGCCTTGATGCCCAGATGATGCCCACAAACCTCCCGCTCCACCCCACTGAGCCTCAGTGAGGGCAGTGCCAACCGGCCCTGAACCCAAAGGGTTAGAAGGACCTTTGATTCATCTCAAGCAACCTCTCACTTTGCAAATGAAGAATCAGAGGCCCCTGGATGAGACTTGCCTAAGGTCACCCCAAGAGCTGGCCCTGCCAGCCCTCCACCCAGCACGCCTGGTCTGGCTCTGGGACCCTGAGAGCCCCCCAGGGCTGAGCCAGTGTCTTTGCCAGCCCTTCCACCGCAGCCAGGCGTGCCTCTGTCTCCTCACCCCCCGGATCCAGTCTAGCCCGCCCTGGGCTTCAGGGGGCTCATTCCTGGAAAGTTCAGGAAGTGGAGTCAAACCCCCATGTGTCCTCACCATGGAAGGGACCGGAGGAGTGGCAGAAAGTGGGGAAGAGAGAGCTAGAGGCAAACAGGTGTGAGGTTATAGGAAAGTCAAGCAGGTTTTTTTTTGTTTCACATGAAGTTTCTGCTGCAGAATGATGTTAATGGTTAGAGAGGGAGGGGAGAGAGAGAGGGAGAGAGGAGGAGACAGGGAGTGAGAGAGGCAGCGAGGCAGCACTGCTGCTCCTGTCCCATAGGGAAGCTCTGAGGCCCGGAGGAGATCCCAGCTGCCCCCCCTCGTCCACAGGGAAGCGCACCTGCCCCCGCAGGCTTTCCTGTCACCTTGACTAGCAGCTACCACTCGCTGAGGACACAGAGGGCTCAGCACTGGACGAAGTATTTTCTGAACGTTTCTTGTTCAATCCTCACAACAATCCTAAAATACCACCACTATTTTCACTTCAACCGAGTAACTGAAACTCAAAGACGTAAAATCCTGTATCTCGCTCAAGGTCACACAGCTAACAACCAGCAGAGCCCAGGGTCTCCCGAGGATTCACTCCGGGGCTGTGCAAGGCCTTGAAAGGGGCCCCTCCATATACAGTGTTGAGCTCCGTGCTGGGGACAGAAGCGTGCGGGAGCTCGGGAGTACCACCTGCCCCAGCCAAGGCCCCCGCCGGCTACTCAGACCCCCATCCAGAACTCCAGCCACAGAACTGCGAAGTGGGAAGGTCCCCGGGGTGGGGGTGGGGGGAGTGATTTAGTTCAACCCTCTCGATGGACGAGTGAGGGGAGCAAGGAAGGGGCTTGCCCAAGGTCACACAAGTTCACACAGATTGGAGGCAGAGCCTGGAATGAAACTCATGCCTCCCGTCTAAAGCCAGGACTCTCCCCCACAACACCCTGAGGCCGAGGGAGAAGCTATGGTTCCATCCCAGCTGCAGATGAAATCAGAGTTCACTCAAGGAGTGAGATGAGGTCTTCCTGGGGGGCGGGGGGGCTGCGAGGCTGCCCAGTGGGTGTCAGGGCCTACTGTAGTGGAGATCTCTCCAAACAGAGACAGGATCTTTCTAAACGTGATTCTTTCAGACCACCCTTGTCTGACGTGGATGCAGCCCTGCCCAGAGCCAGAAGCCAGACAGCATGACCTTGGGGGGTCCTTGACATCCCCCTTTTGCCCAGGGGACGCCTATCTTTCACTGGGAATCTCTCCCCAGGGAAGCTCTGCTCCCTGCAAGGAGGATGTGTGGCGCTAGGACTGGAAACTTTCCAGGTGGGAAGAGATGATGGATGAGCGGCCGAGGGTCTCAAGGCCCTGCTGACTTTCTTAGGGGGTGGGGAGCCCCAGTTTCCCCAGAGGCTGGGTCACAGGAGGAGTGCACCTGGTGAGGCTGCACCCCACCCATTCCTTCCATCGGCCTCCCCTGCATGCTGGGGCCTGCAGGTGTCAGAACTGGGAGATCCATAAGCTCCAAAACCCCATTCCACAGATGAAGAGACTGAGGTTCAGAGGACTAAATGAGTTGTCCAAGGTCATAGGCTGGGTCAGAATGGAAGCTTCCTGACTTCCTCGGGAACGCTGGGTACACAGCTCCACACTGCCACCCCCTCCCCAGGAAGTGAGTGCTGAGCTCCCTGCAGAGAGCCTTGGATCAAAGCCTGAATTCCTAGGCGCCAAAGCTAGGGACAGGCACCCCGGGGGCTGGCTCTTCTGACCACACTGCCCCCCACCTCGTCCCCATCCCTGACTGGTGCACCAAGTGTTTCCATCTTCATGAGGTTCAGAGAGGTGCAACAGCTTGTCCAAGGTCACGCAGCAAACTGAATAGAGCGTGCCTTCCTCCAGCGCTGTTGCCCCTTCCCCAACCCCCACCCGGGTGTCACCAAGCTCTGCCGCTTGCCAGAATCCTTAGGACCCCGCTTCCTCCAACGCACCGAGCCGCGGCACTCGTAGGAGTAAGAAAAAGTTTCGAGGAGAGGAAGGGGCGAAGATGCCGCCGCCCATCCCAGCCCGGGACCGCTGCGGCAGCGCGGGGGGCGCGGAAGGGAACGGAGCTCCGCGCACCGCCAGTGTCCCCAGCGCGTCCCGCTCTGCGCCAGGGGGCTCCCGAGCTCCAAGCGCGGGGCGCTTCGGCTCAGCCTCACTGCGGCGGGGGCGGCGGGGGTCCCACTTGCCCCGCACCCACTTTTCACTGTACACCCACTTCATCAGCCTCCCCCGCACCGCCTCCCGCTGTTCCCGGCTAGCCCCGGGTGCCCGCGCAGATGCGCCGCGGCCTCTCTCGCCTCCTCCCCGCGCGCATCCCGTCTCTCCGCGAAGAGAAGCAGGGCAAGGGCGAGGGGTTCCCGGGATAATTGAGAACGCCTCAATTATCGGGGACCGACCCGGTGGTTCCGCCGCAGGTGGATTTCCGGAGCCCACTCCCCCACCGCGGGCTCCGTCCCGCACTTAGTTTATCCGGCTGTGAGCGCTGAGCCCAGAAAGTCAGAGCGTCCCAGATTGGCGACCCTGCATCTGCCCCACGCCCCAGGCCCTCCGGGTGGCCGCGGGTGGTCTGCGTGCGGCTGCGCTCGGGACCACGCGTTGCCCTCGCAGGGTGTCCCCTCCCGGGGCGGCTCTTACCGGGGACGTCCGTGCGCGGTGCGGCGTGAGCTGGTCCAGAGGGCAGAGCGCGGGGACGGCCGGGGTCTCGAAGTCGCGGTCCCCTCTTCCCACTTCGCAGCGGGCCGGGCCGCTGCGGCTCTCCTCCCGCCCGCCAGCTCCCGGCTCGCCCGCTCGCCCGCGCGCGCTCTCTCTGCAGTAGTAACAGCCCGATCCCGCTCCTCCCGCCCGCCAATTGAGATGCTCCTCACATCCGCCTGCACACAGCGCGCGCCGGCCCCTCCGAGGGCGATCCCCGCAAGCCGCGGCGCAGGGCCCCCGCCCCGGCAATCCCCGCTCCGGGGAGGCTGCCCCCGCACGCCCCGCGCCCCCCTGCTCGGGTGGGACGGTCGGTGGGCGGGGAAGGAGGGGCGACAGGGAAGGGGAGGTGTGTGCGAGGGCGACGCGGCGTGCGGGAAGGGGCTCGACCCGGCGCACCCCTAGAGAAGTTTGCGGTGGGTGGGGCCGGCCTCGGGTCCCCAAAGCCCCGCGGGGCAATGTGGAGGTGTCCCCTCCCTCCCCGTGCCCTCCTGCGACACTCCCCACCCCACCCGCGCCACCCACGAGCTTTACGAGCCTCTCGGGAGCGGGGACTGGTTGGGGGAAGGGCTCGGGGAGGGGGATCGCTGCGCGGTCGGGAACCGACTACGGGTAGGAGGGAGCCGATTTGCTTCAGGGGATACGGATGAAGGTTTTCCTGAGTCGGGAACGGAAAGAAAAGGGAGGTAGAGGAGGGATAGAGACAAAAGGCAGAGAGCGGAGGGGAGGGGGCGGAGGGGTGTCTGACCCGGAGAGCTGGGACAGGACGACAAGCCCCACGCTTCAGTGCGGGAGGGTGAAGTAGGGACCGGAGCCCGGGGCGGGGCTCTCCTCCCGTCTCTCGGGAAGGAGAGGAAGCGGGTGGAGAGGCCCCTGGGGAGCAAGGGGGAGGCGTGTGCTGCCCAGAATCTGGGCCCAGCCCCCAGGTAGGAACCCACCGAAAGGGCTCTGGCGAGAGGGACCCAGGGACTCCCCGTTTGCCACAACTCCTTTTTCTCCCTCCTGGGGAAGGCCGGGCCTCAACCCTCCCAGAGCACAGGCGTCGCCCCAACTCCCAGGGCAGGAAGGGGCAGGAGGGCTGCGAGCCTGGGTGGGGCTCCCGCGTCTGGGCCTCACCCATGTGCCTCGGCCTCAGTGCCCGATACTACCCCACTAAGACCTCAGGACCCCAGCTCAGCCCTGTCCAGTTTCTGCTGGTGTGGGGCCACCCCCATCCCTGGACCTTCCCAGCCCCACTTCACCCCACCCCTGCCCTCATCCCCACAGCCTCCCCTCCTCCTCCCTTCCTGTACTTCATACCCAGGCTCAAGAATCAAGTTTAGGGTTTGACCCAGGGGGTGATTCTCCTCCCAGCCCCCCCCAAATTCCCATATGTGTATGTGTTGGGGAGGGCGTCCCTCAGAGCTTTCCAGAGCTTCTTATCTGCACAGAGTCGGAGGAACTCTGGGATTCCCCATACCTGCAGCGAATCCCCTCTCCCTGGCCCAGCCCCCTGACAACGACATCACCCCAGAGCCCCGCCACTGCAATACTGCGACAACCGCGGCTTCTGGCTGGGCTGGAGCCTCTCTTTAGAACAGCAGCTCGCTAGTCACAGCCCCTGGGCTGCAGAAATAGCTGATTCGGGGATTTCCAGGCTGCGAGCGTGTGGGGGAGCATGTGCCACCCATGTACCCGGCACATCGGTGTTGGGGGGGTGCCGCTGAGTGTGTGTTTAGGTGTGGGCTCGGGGACAAGACAGAGGCCCGAGACTCTCTGGTCAGCTCTGCTGAGCCCCCACCATCGTTCCGATGGAAAAGGGGACCGACCACCAGAGCCTCAAGGTCACATGCTGGCAAGGATATCAGGGACTCTCCCCCACAGCACCACGCCCCCGGGCCACAGGGCTGCTGGCCTCCCACACTGCGGGGGGCTTGTCCCGTGGCTGCTCCTCTTCTAGGGGAAGAAATGCTTCTCTTATGAGCTCCACCAAAGGCTTTTTTTGCCAGGAGGAGGGACAAAAGGGCTGAAAGTTCAGCGGGCGGGATGGGGCACAGACGGGGATGTCCTGAGACACTGGGACAGCGGATGCCTTGATGACTGCAGTGGAGGCTGGGGGACGGAGGGCAGGCACCCCCTGGCTCCTTCTGGCAAAATGGAGGAAAAGATACCTGAGTCTTATCAAAGCTGCTGCCAGTTAAATTGGGTCTAATGACAGAAAATAAAGCATTTATATAGGACTGTGTCTGCTCCTGAAATCCCTGTGTTTAATGCATAAGTCTCTTCCACTGTGCCCTCTCCCCTCCTGGGAGAGTGGGATTCTGATAGGGTAGGGAACGATCAGGTGACATTTGCACAGGCAGGGGGCTGGGTCAAGATGGGGAGTGTGGTCCCTTGAGAAAAGCTAGCTTGGGTTTTCTCAGAGCCCCCAGGGTCCCAGAGGGGTGCCCCCACCACACCCCACCATAGGGGGGTAGCAACAGCTTATAGCCTTCATTTTACTTGAGGCTTTTAAACAATCCCAGGAGGTAGCAAGGCAAGGAGGGGACAATTCTTCCCTCCCTGAGGTATAGGAAGCCCCCAAACGATGGGTGACTGACCCAGGTACCTGTGTTGTTTCGGTAGGGAGTTAAAGGAGGGAGCTGGGTCTTGTGACCTCACATGCTGACCATCCCCTACTCTGCACGAGCTGGTTGCATAGCTACAGCCTGGGCCTGTTCCCCAGGGGTTCCTGACAGTTACCTCTCCTCCCTGCCTTCCTGGGGGCATTCTGGATGTGGCCCCTGACCACCCTCCAGCTCGGCCTGCCATCCCCCACTGAGCTCCAGCTGCCCTGATCTCCTTGCAGGTCCCGAAAGGGCTGTGCCTTTCCCTGCCACAGAGCCTTTGCACATGCTATCCTCTGGTGGAGAACACTGTCCTCTCTGTCCCACGTCACCACACCAACTCCCCTCTGTACTGCCTGCCAGTCTCAGTTCCCTGGTACCTCTCTTGTGTGCCCTGTGCTTCTCATCTGTAGCACTTGTCCCCCTTGCCATTTCCTGCTGGAAACGTCCCCCTCCACTAGACCGCAAGCTCCAGGAGCAAAAGCTCCCCCCCACCCCGGCCCCTCCAGCCAGTGCAGAGTCAGCAACCAATAAATCTTAGTGGTTCTAAAGCTCAGGGTCCTCAAATCCTGGCACAGCCACTTGTGCGCTGTGCTGTGTGCCCCTGGGCAAATTACATAACCTCTCTGAGCCTCAGCTTTCTCACCCACAATGTGGGGATTTTAATTATAAAATAGGGTTATCTCAAGGATTACAAGAGTAATTGATGTAGAGAGACTAACAGTGCCGTTCCTCGCCTATCCGTGTTAGAGAAATAAAGGTGGTAAAGAGATATAAATGAATGAGGGTTGAAGGAAGAAAGGAATGGCCCATATTCCTCTGCTTCCAGTCTTCTCCCTGGGGTGCTCAGTGATTCTCCTCTCCTTGCTCTCCCCACCCTCCAGGCTTCCGGGACCAAGTAGACAGCAGATGCCAAGGCTCCTTCCTCCCCACCCAGGCTTGGCCTTTCAGCCCAACAAGGCTTCTCGTCTCTGACCCTGCTCGGCTTCAGGGGTTCGCACAACCCAACCCCGCCAGGCACTGGCAGAGCCCAGCGGAGGGCAGCAAGGTAGCCTCCTTCGTGATCTGTATCAGCAGCTCCCAGAAAATCCTCTCCAACCAAGTCCGCAGACTAAAACCGGTCCCCTCACCTCCCTTCCGGTGAGATGGCGGAGTGTGAGCTCCTCCTACACAGAAATTCCGGAGCTGCCCTGGAGCTCTGGGCTCTAGGCCAACGCTGCAGGATCGGGCTCCTGTGGCCCATATGTTTCCACCCCGTGGATGGAGGGCCGTGTGGGGGAGAGGCGTCCTGAAGAGGACTTTGCAGTCTCCCCAGGCCAGCTTCCTGTTGCTGCTCCGTGTCCTCCTCTCCGTGGGGGTGACCCCGGCCTTCCTGAAAGCTGGTGCTGAGGCGGTTGACAGCCCCTTTCCCCAGCCCTGTTCGAGAAGCAGCTAGCTGAAGGCAGCCTTGCTGGAAACCCCCACCCCACAGCCCAAGCCCAGGCTGACTGAGAGGGAGAAAGAGGAGAGGGGAAAGAAGAAGAGGATGCTTGAAAAGCCAGCCTAGTTCTTCACCTTGACCAAGTTCCCTCCCCACTCCAGACCTGTCCACACAAAATAATGACTCTCGGTTCTTCCCTTCCAGAAATGCAATTGGATTTCGGCAAAGAGCTTCTAAATCCTGCAGCCACCACCCAGACCATCCCTAGTGCTAATGGAGCCCAGCTCCTCCTTCTTCCCCCCTCCTCACCCCTACTGCCCCCCTCCCCCCCCTCGGCTTCACTCTCTAGTGTTCGTCAGGGGCCATAAGCCTTGGAATCATGGGATCTTCACAGCAGCCCTAGGTGACAGGGTGGAAACTATGCTGGGTAAAAACACAGGCTGCAGGGACGCCTGGGAGGCTCAGTCGTTAAGCTTCTGTTTTCAGCTCAGGTCATGATCCCCGGGTCCTGGGATCGAGTCCCATATCAGGCTCTCTGCTCAGTGGGAAGCCTGCTTTTCCCTGTCTCACTCCTCCTGCTTGTGTTCTCTCTCTCGCTATCTCTCTGTCATAAATAAATAAAAAAATCTTAAGAAAATTTTTTGGGGGGGCGCCTGGGTGGCTCAGTGGGTTAAAGCCTCTGCCTTCGGCCCAGGTCATGATCTCAGGGTCCTGGGATCGAGCCCCACATCGGGCTCCCTACTCAGCAGGGAGCCTGCCTCCCCCTCTCTCTGCCTGCCTCTCTGCCTATTCGTGATCTCTCTCCCTCTGTCAAATAAATAAATAAGATCTTTAAAAAAAATTTTTTTTAATTTAAAAATACAGGCTTCAGCTCTATAACCTTGGGCAAGTTTCTCAACCTCTGTGCGCCTCATCTGTAAACTAGGAACAAAAACGGTGTCTATCTCATTCAGTCATTATGAATATTGCATGAGTCAATACATGTGAGAAACTTAGAACAATGTCTGGGACATAATAAGTAGTTAGTACATGTTAGCTCTTATTTTTATATTATCTCAATTTTGCAGGTGAGGAAACTGATAAAAATAGCTACTATTTATTGAGTGTTTGCTCTGTGCTAGGCAGCTTATATGTCGTGGGGGACGAGAAGTCCAGGATGGGTTACAGCCGAGAACCATCTGCATGCACTAAAATCTCCCCTCTTCTGAAGTATTTATTTGCATCCATTGGTTTACACAGGGGCTACAGAGTGGTACCCTAGGGAAGCTGGAAGTGTGTCTATAATGGGCTCCAGACACAGGGAGACATATCTGACAGACTTTAAGTAGAAGTTTCCGATAAATTGTCAAAAAGAAGGAATACAGCTGACAAAGGGGCGCGGGGAAAGATGGAGAGCCCAGGCTGACCGGCACATCATCGGGAGGAGCAGCGAGAGGCTGCACAGAGCAGCTGGGGCAGTGGCAGTGTGGGGAAGGCAGACACCAGACACTGACTGCAGGGACAGCCCAGAGCCCGCGTTAGGAGGCCCCCACACCTGACGGGCGGATTTAGGGAACTAGACTTCAGGTAGGAGCAGACAGGTACTGAGATGCTAATGATGGCCAGGGCAGTGGGGACAGGAAACGGGGAGCACGCTCTGTGCCAGGCACTGTTTTAAGTGTTCAACATGAAAAAAAAAAAAAAAGTGTTCAACATGAACTTACTTAAGGCAACAACCTTAGGAACGAGGACCATTCTTATTCCCAGTTTACAGACAGGAAAACGGAGGTACACAGAGGTAAAGTAACGTGCCCAAGGTCACGCAGCGAGGAAGTGGAAGATGCAGGATTTGAGTCTGATTTTGTGCTTCTGAGGCCACGCTCTAAACTCCTCTGTGCCGTGCCCTGCCGATCCACAGCGCGTGCCCTCGTTCCCAACCAAAGCCGGACGGGGCTGGGGACACGGCGTCCTTCACAAGCTTTGCAACGACCTCATGAAATCGGTGTTTGTCCCCGTTTCACAGCTGAGTAAAGTGAGGCTCGAAAAACGCAAGTGATTTGCCCGCGTTCACAGAGCTGGGAAGTGCCAGAGCCGGGATCCGAGGGGGGCGTGTGGGGCCCTCGCGCCCATCCAGCCCCTGGGGGGTGACGGGACTTGTCCAAGGCCACCCGGCCACCTCCGCTCTCTCAGGCTGCTCTAAGTCCCGTCCCTGTTACTGTCACAGCAGACCGAGTCATCGCCATGTCCCCGCCTTCCTGGACGTGAGGAGGGAGTCCGAGTGCGCTCCGGTCTCAGGCCGACACGCAGGCCATCGAAGAACAGATGTTTGGCAGAGGGACCTGAGCAGGGAAAGGGCCTTGGGTCAGAGGATCTTACCCGAGAAGTCGGGAAGCCAACATAATCAATACTATCACCTAATACTGATAAAATCAACACAGATAATGAATATGAATCAACGTAATCAGCTCCCACCATCACGGGTGTGCAAGCTGCAGTCTGAGGAGCTCTGTTTGCCTGGCCAAACCTCCAGCTTCCAGCTCAGCCTGCGACCTGCCGGCAGGGCTTTTCGCGGCCCTGACACAATCACCAGAAGGGGCCGCGATTTTTACACAAGGCGATATTTCTGTCGCCATCTACTGGTCAGAGCATATATATACACAGGACGTAGCATGTCTGTATATTCCTTTTAGTGTGACTTTGGTGTAGGGGGTCTTCAGAATTTATTTATTTATTCGTCAGAGGGAGAGGGAGAGCACAGGGAGGGGGAGCAGAGGCCGATGGAGAAGCAAGCTCCCCGCTGAGCAGGGAGCCTGATATGGGACTCGACCCCAGGACCTTGGGACCATGACTGAGCTGAAGGCAGATGCTTAACTGACTGGGCCACCCAAGTGTCCCCGGAGGGGGCAGCTTTTAACCCACACAGGTGAGGGCGCTGTGCAAGGCCTGGAAGCAGCGTGCTGTCAGAAGCAGTGAGCTCAGCGGCCACGCTGGACAGAGAAGAGGCGGGCCACTGCCATAGATAGGTGACAGCCTGGACAGGGAGCATGGCGGGGGGGCAGACGGGGGGCGGCGGCGAATTTAGAAGAAAGGGAGGAAAACTCCTCATACTGGTGACTGGGAGCGCAGGGGAAGGGAGAGGAGCCCAGGATGGCTCCAGTCTCTGGCTTGCGTCTCACCACCTTCCAAGATGACGAAGTCATTCACTAAGAGAGGTAGACCCCCAAGGGGGAATACGGAGGGGGGGGCGGCGGGAGGGGGATGTGAGCTGTGAGCTCATTTGCAGGTGGGTTCCGTGGCGAACCTGTGCTCGATTTAGGAGATGTCCAGTAGGCACTGGGAAACGTGGGCCTGGAGTTCAGGAAGGAGGCTTAGACGGGAAGCCACGATTCATAAATCCTAAGGAGAATCTTGCTCTGAAGATGAGTGGCAGCGACCCAGTGAGTGGCAGCGACTGGACGTGACCCCCAGCTGCTGGATTCCTGTGCTGGTTATTTCTCCCACCTCAGCACATTCCTATCTAGTAATAGTTACTACTCTGGGGTGCCTGGGTGGCTCAGTGGGCTAAGCGGCTGCCTTCGGCTCAGGTCCTGTGGGATGGAGCCCCACATCGGGCTCCTTGCTCAGCAGGGAGCCTGCTTCCCCCTCTCCCTCTACCTGCCTGCCTGCTGCTCCCCCTGCTTGTGCTCTCTCTTTCTCATTATCTCTCTGTGTCAAATAAATAAAAATATTAAAAAAAATAGTTACTACTTTTCAGGCATTTAAGTTTCTATTCCGGTATTTTTCTACCCATTTTACAGAACTGGGAAATCGAGGCACAATTTTAAATAAGCCGCACAAGTTGACTATAGAGTCTGAAGTGATATCCGTCACAGAACGTTCCCTGGGACCCTCCCTCCGCAGAGCTGGTGGCAGTCGATGCCCAGGAGGGGACACCGCTGGAGAGAGAACACCCCTTACCCCTTTGCCTTGAGTGAGGAGCACCCCAGGTCGGAAGGACGGTTTGGGAGTCTGGCTTGCTGGGGAGAAGCGGGCATGTGTCGAGGGTTGTGATGGTGGCGAAGGAGGAACTCATGTCCGTGGGGGCAACAGGGAGTGTGAGGGGCTTCCGTCTCCATCTTCACTCTCGTCCCAGAATCCGCCACACACCCCCCTAAGCTTTACATCTCCCACTCTCCCTCAGTGGCTGGCACCCGTCCTTCTGCAGGAGACCCATCCCAGATCAATCCGTCTTCCCTGCTTTCTGCATCCTGAACACCAACGGATTAGCGCCGGGGGACAGGAGTCAGTCCCCCTGCGATGGTGGATGGCTGGAGCCTGGGGCCAACGCTGGCGGCCACCTGCTGCCGTGCGGTGCTTCTCGACGTCCACCCGTCACCTGCGGAGCTGGAAGAAGATGGCCAGCCTCCCCCACCCCCGCCCTGGAGATTCAGATTCGATTAGCCTGGGAGGGGCCCGGGCATCCACCATTCCCAGCATAGCCAAGGGTGAGAACGGACTGCTTCCGAGCCAGTCTTCCCCTGTGGCTTCAAAGTCAGACCCGGAATCTCCGCCCTGCCTTAATATCAACGGTGTGACCCGGATGGCTGACTTAAACTCTCTGAGTTCTGTCTCTTTCTCTGAAGGAACCCAGAGCCAACTCACCCAAGAGAACACATAGAGAGCACCGTGGCTCGAGCTTGGGCTGCCCTTTGATACCTGTCACTCGGCCCCCGACTTCCAACTCCCTTAGAGTTTGGGGTTTTCTCTTAAGCGAGACTTGCGAGAAGTCCCCCAGCTCGGCAACCCGCGGAAAATAGGTCTCTCCCCCATGGTAGCGTTTTCCCTGACTCCACATGTGTGGCTGGATACTCAGTGCCATCACCTTCACTGAAAACCCGGGGCATCACCCCTTTCTGGCGGCAGCCAACCAAAAGGCTGCTTCCTGGCCGTCCCTGGCCCTTCCTGAACCGGCTTGTCTGATCCTCGCAGCTCCCTGGCCCTGCCTCCAGCGCCGACGCTCCTGGGCCACCCGGCCATCCGCACCCTCCCCGTGCCCGTCTCCCTGCATATGCACACAGTCACCTGGAGCACCTTTCATTGTCCCTCAAATCCCTCCCCTCCCCAGACACCGTCTCTTCCCTCGTTGCTCCAGTCCTCCCTGGACACACGGTTCAGTGCAGTACTCGCTCTCTGCTCGGCTCTCCGGTTACTTTGCGGTAAACTGTAAACTTGGCGAGGTGGAGGCTCCTCCTCGCAGTGGGATCGAGCCCCGTTCTGGGCTCCTGGTAGGTGCTTAATCAGTCTGGACTATTGACCTCATGGGGACAGAAAGAGAGCAGAAGCTTTGTGCTCAAGACTGTCTCCAGAGACTGGGAGCAGGGCGTGGGGGTCTCTTCATGCTTACTTCAAAGAAACTCTAGCCTCAGTTTCCAGATGCAGAAACAGAGACTGGGAGCTCCAGAAATGGAGGTGGGAGCTCCTCAGGTCATCTGCGTCTCTGGGTGAGCCATGTCACGGGGCCCTGTCCCCACACCTCCTGGGCCACCAGGGTCACTATCTGTACATCTTCTCCTCTCCCCAAGGAGGAGGTCCTGGTCTAGGAAGCTGGGAACCAGGGTTCTGGGTCTGTTCTTGTGTGACCTTGGCTAAGTTAGTCTGTCTGGGGTGACATCTCCAAGCCCTGGGAAGTCTATGTCTTTATCAGAGGGTCAGTGAGCTATTGGATGGCCACGGGCCTGCTGGTGAAAGCCTACTTTCAGCCCCTAGGGTCCCCCTCTCCCTCCCACTCCAGGCCCCAAATGGGGGAAATTAATTACGTGTTCACATCTTCCCCTTGCCCAGCCATAGCCGAGCTTACTGGGGAAATTAGGGTGACATTGGTGCAAATAATTGAGTGTCTTTCCCAAAACGGTCTTCAGGCCCTGTTGCTTTAGCTGCTGTTTAAATGGATGAGCTAATTAACTTAACTCATTATTCCTGAGGACTCGTATTTTCAGTCATGTCACCTAAAGGCACATTCTACCAAGAAGGCCACTCAGCGGCCCCCACTCTCTGTCAGACCAGGTTTTGGCGAAGCCCGTGATAGCCGCCCCCACCCTGTGTGCTCTCCACTCAACACAACCTGGGATCTCTGAGGGACCAGAACTTTCTCCAGCTTCGGTCCACACGCAAAACCTGGGGCTCTACACTCTCCCTCACCGATTCGTTCATCCGTTCAACAGCTTTGTGTTTAGTTGCGTACCTCACGTGTCAAACCCTGACCTTGGCATTGAGGAGTCGATGATGAGTAAGAGCAGACAAGGCTGAGCCTCACCAGGTGTTCAGTCTACTTATGGATAGGACACTAATCATATGACCGCAAACACACACACACACACACACACACACAGCACTGTGAAGGGGTGCGAGAGGGTACTATACAACTCTACTAGACAGACCTCGTGGAGGATATCAAGGACGGCTTCCTGGAGGAAGTGGCCCCTGTACTGAAGCTTGAAGGCGGTGCAGAAACTAACCAGAGAGGAGGGAGGGAAGCGCATTCCAGGCAGGGTGAACAGCTACTTCACAATCCAGGTAAGGGACTGGCTGGACCGGAGTGCTGGAGAGGGACAGAAGCAGAGGGAAGAGAGAGAGAAGAAGGGACTGGCGTCCCTTCTTCCCACTGTTTGTCCCTTGGATATGAAGGGACAGGGAGGGGGAAGCATTAGTAATCACTCCTCAGCTTCTGGTCTGAGGTCACTCACTGGGACAGAAAGCCCTAGAGTCAGACCAGGTGCAGGCAGTGGGTATGAGCATGAGCGGGATGTTGAGATGCCTCCCAGGGACACTGAGTGCGCAGGTGACCAAGCCGCGGGTCCCCGCGGAGAGCGCGGGCTGGGCTGGAGGTGCGCAGCTGCGTGTCCCCTACTGAGAGGTGCAGGGTTGACGCTGCAGGGTGTGGTCGGTCAGATGACAACTGTCCTGGGAGGGGCAGCTCGAGGAAGCAGGGCCGACTGGCCCCGGACCACAGCCCTGCGAGACGACAGATATGAACACGCGCCCATTGTCACAATGTCACCTGGCTCTCTCTTCCCCTTCTCAGGGTCACCTAAGTTTCCGGTTTCCTTTACCTCCTGTTAAAGCAACAGCCGCGCGTGTGCGCCACACCCTCCCCGTGACGAGGGAGCGCTGCACTCACCCCCAGGGGACCCCACGGTTCGGCTGTGCACCGTGCTGCCTCCCGTGTTTTCTCACTGGGCTTCTGAGGCAGAGATTCCTGTCCTTGCTTTTCAGAAAAGGATGCGGGGGCTCACAGAGGTGAGCAGGGCTCCCCGGATCAGGCCTGTGTGACGTGTTCTCACTTCCACGTCTCCCCGGAGGAGGTGGGCATGTGCTGGAGGACCGAAGAGACCCTGAGAGCGCTGGGGCCGGAAGATTCTGTCCCTAGTTTCCCCCAGGTGGGCCCAGGCCGTGCGCCGATGCAGGCAGGGAGGGCACAGGGGCCTCCGCGGGGCAGGAAGTGCTGGGCCAAACCGGGGAGAGGTCTGGGCCAGCGACTTCCTGGTCAGCGCAGCAGCGGGAGACTGAGGCAGGGAGGCAGGACCAGAAAGCGTGGCTGGTGCACCCAGAGGCGGCTGTGCCGGGGAGAGGGGGAGGGCAGGGTGACAGAAGTGAGCCCACACACGAGAGCGGGAGCGGAAAGGGGGAGGCTAGCTTGGGGGGTGCAGAGGCCTCTGAACCTGAGGCCAAGGAGCTCCCGCCACGTCCCGCCCACCCGACCCACTCCGCACCCTGGGGGCTTCACTGCCAGTGGGAGATGGGGGTAGGACCCAGTCTTACTGGGCTGCCGAGGATCTGGGAGGGGGCTTAGCCGGACAGAGGCCGGGAAGTCCTCCCAGCCGCACCCGCTAAGAGGTAGAGGAGCAGGTGTTTCTAGCACGAGGTCGTGCGGCGCGTGGTCAGCTGGGACGAGGGATCGCGAGGCACTGCCGGGAGAGGCGGCGGTGGAACACACGTGTGAGTGCAGGGACACACAAATGTGTGCAGGCACATACGCACACATGCAGGTACACACATGCATGTGCGCGCACGCACACACACCCCAATCAGAGTAGTGAGTGGGGGAGGTCAGCTGTAACCCGGGGCTGGGATAACCCAGGGGCTGAATGATCGTAGCTGTATGACTCCAGGCAAACTGAATCCTCTCTGGACCTCCGTATCTTCAGCTCCCAAGGGCTTCTTCTGCTCCCTGTCTCCTTGACTTTGCTGCTTTTTATTCTAGACCCAGAGCAGTAGTGCTGCCGTCCTCTGTCTGGGCATCTGGCCCCTCCCTCCTCTCCAGGGCCCCCCCACCCCAGGACCTGAGACTCAAAGCCTAGAGTGGGAGGGGCCAAGACCCAGGAACCTGGCCTGGGTTTGAGTCCTGGCTGCTGCTTCCTAAGTTGGACAACCTTGGGGAAAAGTCTTGAACCTTTCTGGGGCTCATGTGTCATCTTGAAAAGCAGCAAATGACACTTCTTTCAGCTAGGATGCTGCAAAGCTTTGAGGGCTACAAAGCACGTTGACTCAACCCATTCAGACCCACCGTGTGTAGAGGGCCTGCCACAGCCATCGGTGGAGGTCCCTCTGCTTTTCTGCTTAGCTGTCCACAGCCCCAGCTCCTGCTCCCTGCAGGAACTCCCTGTCCTTCATCCCTGACGACCCGACCTCTGCTTACACATTTTAGCAGCGGCCCAAGTGAGGAGACGGCCCTTCCCACTGTTTGTACATCTTTAAGAGTTAGCACGGACTTCCTTAGCTTCAACTGTAATCTTTTGCTGGGGCTTCCACTGCCGGTGAGAGCAGAGTTGCCCAGAAGGGATGGCGGTCCTCCGACTCTCTGAGAGCCACCGCTGGGGCCCGCGGGGGTGGCCCCGTCTATCTACGGGGCTCCCTCCATCCTTCCAGCGTTTGCCACTGCCTCTGCCAACCCGGCCAGATCCTTCTGGACAAGATCTGCTCTGTCTGTCCTTCTTGAAACAGGTATCCAGAGAGGTTCAACAGACCCTATATACGAGCCAGTGAGACCAAATTCCCGGGGTCAGACTTTGGCAGAGCCCTGGGTAAGAGGTATGGTTACATTTCTTTCCCATGGATGTACTTCCTATGACCATTTAGAATTTTCTCCCAATCAAGTCAAGAGGCAGATGTTTATGTATTTTATAATCTTATCTGGAGATGTTCTGAAGGGTGACCCAGACCCAACTGAGAATTCTGCTCAGCGGCACAGAAACCTTTTCATCCGCCCTGAGCACAGCTGGTCCAAACACACGCACACGGGGGCACGCGCACCACGGTCTGAGGGCAACACCCCCTGAGGAGTCCCCACGGCAGGCTTCGGAAGGGGTGCTCAGGACCCAGGGAGGGCTTTTGCCCACCCTGTCCCCTCCCAGGCAGACCTGGAGTGAGTTCCCTGGATGTTGGCACCCAAGTCCAGAAACCCAGAGCCCCCAGCACAGAGAAGGGTCCAGGGAGCCCACTCATTGTCCTTGACAAGTTCTGGAAGATGAGTTGGAGCCAGCAGTGGGGAGAGGGCTTCTGGAGGGTGATGGCAGAGGGCTCCAGGAGGGCTACCCTGGAGGAGGCTCAGAGTTTGGGAGGTTACGCTAATCCCGCACCTCCTCCCTGGCTGCCTTGAGTAGCTAACCTATGAATTCATTAGTCAATCAGCAGAAAGTCACCAGACCCCTTGCTCTCACTCAGCATGTCCCCGTCACTTCCTGTACCACCTGGGGGCCTCCGCTCTAGGACCAGCGCTGACCCCAGCTTGCCAAGTGACCTTGGGCAAGTCGCTTCACTTCTCCGGGTCTCAGGTTCCTGGCTAATAAAATAAAAGGACTGGACCAATGGACTCTCAGGTCCCTTTCAGCTCTGACGGTTCTGAGTCTGCAAGCTGGAAGACAGGAAGTGGGTGGATGGCAAGGGCTGCACGGCCCCTTTCCTGGAGGAGGAGGAGAAAACGATAGGGACGTCTCCCAGCGGGCGGCGTCAGGGATGGGGCTGCGCTAAATGCACCCTCGGCCACGGAGCTACCCAGGGCATTGGGACAGAGCCCGACCACCGGGTCCCCCTGCTCTCTCCCCTC
>CM052814.1:25558565-25583404 GCA_028533885.1 Nasua narica | reverse complement strand
TTGCCCCAAGAGCAGGACTAGAACAAGGGCTGGAAACTGAAGCAGGCAGAGTTTCAGGTAGACCTCAGGCAGCACTTTCGTGCTTGTTGCACTGAGACATCTGGCAGGCCATCAGGGGGGTGAATAGAGGGTGTCAGATAGGTATTCCAGAAAAGCAGACAAAAGGCTTTTCTGTTTGTGTGGAAGTGGGGGCTAGGGCGGATAGACGACCTTCTGAGGTCGCTCCCTCAGCCGAGCGAGTCCATGGATATCTTGCCGCTGATGTCAGCGCTGTCTGGATGTCTGTGAGAGGAAGATGTCAGGTCCTCCTGGAAATGAGTTTTTGAGCATAAACTATCCCCAGTTCACATCTCTCGGTGACACATGTGGCTAACTGCAATTGTCACACTCAATCAAATCGAGCCCAATTACACCTTTGCTCTCTAGTCCTGCTGTAATATAAATATGGCTTCTGAGAAGTGTATTAGTTGCTGGCAATGTGATTGCTTGGGAGGCTGGGTTTGGGGGCTGAGGGAGGCCAGGGTGTTTTATGTCGCAGACTCAGAAACCAGGGTTGGAGATGGGCTTTTTGAGGGCATGGGATTGGGCAGCTCATGAGACTTTCTTCTCAGAGGACCCTGAGGCAGTCCTGTCTCTATGAATGGGGGATAGATCAGATGCCATGTCAAGGGTTCTTTGTGACCTTGGACTTTTTTGTTGTTACTACCCATGGTCACACTTTCTCCGTGTGTATGTAAGTGGGATGAGTATTGCCCTTGTGGGTGTCTCTCCCTCTCAGTTATGAAAGGTCCAATGAAACCCTGTCCCCCGCTCTTGCTGAGAAAGGTGCTCCTCATCTCTAGTGATTCATAATGTCAGAACGGCTTCCTGGAGCATGAAGGATTTCAGGTAGACACAAAGAGGAATTTCTGAACAGTAAATGTGGTTAGACATTGTGACAGAAAACCAAACAGATGGTGAGCTCTCCAAAGAGAAGAGAGCCTGGGACAGGGAGGATATTTAGAAAGGATAGATTGACCGCCAAGATTATCTGCACCCTAGAGTTCTTGAGTGTGGATGCATAGATGCTGGAGAGAGTTGACTGTGTGCACAGTGTTCTAGTTGACTTGTATTCAGTGGTGTATCACAGTGTGCGAGGAGAGGAAGAGGTGGGGAGGAGGGGAGGAGGAAGGGGAAGAGAGTAATGCTGGGCATAATAGGGCTTAGGAGGGTAAAAGCCTCTTTATCAGTATTAGGATGATACCTCTGAGGTAAGGGATGATGTGTGTGTGTGTGTGTGTGTGTGTGTGAACTCTGCATCGGGAGACTTCCCTTATGAGGGTCAAACCTGCAGCAGAATGTGTAGATCCCTGCTGCCCTGTGAGCTGCCCATTTAAATTCAGGATGCTGTCCATCTCTTGCTAGAACAGCTCCTGTTGGTTGGTTTGTTTTAAGTAGGCTCTACGTCCAACATGGGGCTTGAACTCATGACCCTTGAGATCGAGAGTCTCATGCTCTACCAACCGAGCCAAGCAGGCACCCGTTAAACGGCTCCTTTGTGTGGGGTCCATTCACACATGCTGAATATTTGCTTTGCCAATAAGCCACAGTCATTCAGCCTCAATACTGAAGAGAGTAAAGAGCCAGGGACCTTGTGAAGAATATGGCATCTGGATTTTTTCAGCATGAACTCCAGTTTGGGGCTCAGGCTGGACTCACCTTCTTTTTAACACAATCCTGACAGTGCATTTACTTTTTTGACACCCCCCACCTCCCCCCACTTGATTCCAAGGAACCACAGAAAGGTCATAATCATGATTCTAGACTTTGGGGGTGAGACCTGGAAAGATCCTGATACCCTGTCTCCATGTTCATGGCAGAACTTTTCAAAATCACCCCACGTCTTCTGAAGACTCTCCTGTTATCTACATATCCTCCAAATTTCTCTTGGCCTTCCCTTCTGGTGACTTCTTTCTTAGAAAATTTCTCTTGGGAATTTTGAGATTAAACACTAGCAGTCATGTTGTTTCACTTTTAGCTTCTCTGAAAGGACTCGTATCTCAGGATCTTAGAACAGGGAAGCCATAACCAGTTCAAGGTGATAAAAAAGGTAAGGGGTAGGGATAGTACACTGTCCCCTTCCCCATTCTCTTGGACATCTGCCTGTTTATCCGCTTGGAATTAGTCCTGCTTTCTTCTTGTAAATGGTCTCCTGGATTATATTATCAACTTCCCCCTGAATCTCCCATAGCACCCTTACAGTGCTAGAGTCCCTAACACTGAAGTGCTTAAAAATGCAGGTCTTGAGGGGCACTTGAGTGGCTCAGTCATTAAGCATCTGCCTTCGGCTCAGGTCAGGATCCCAGGGTCCTGGGATTAAGTCCTGGATTGGGCTTCCTGCTCAGCAGGAGGCCTGCTTCTCCCTGTCTCACTCCTGCTGCTCATGTTCCCTCTCTTGCTATATCCCTCTCTATCAAATAAATAAATAAAATCTTAGAAAAAAATGCAGACCTGGAAAAAAATAAATAAAAGTAAAAAAAAAAAAAAAAAAAAAAGGCAAACCTTGACTGTTTAGACTGGGAGTTTCAGCACCATGGACAGCACTGAGCCTGCACACTCTCTGTCCAGACTGGATGGTCACAGGCTAAGCTCCAACTTTCCAATTTTGGAGATAGAATCAGGGGTGAGAGAGGAACATTGGTGTTGTGGAAATTGACTTTGAGATCTTGGCTTTTATTGACTGTGAGACCTTGGCCAAGCTACCTCCTCTTCCTGGATCTCACCTTTTACTCTGTAGAATGAGAGGGATGAACTCCAAATATGCTATGAGCCTGAGTGTCTATATAATCGTCTTTCCCAGGAGGTCTTTAAAAGTAGCTTTGACACTCCTGGTCTGGGTTAGGGGAGGGTCAGTTTAGCTTGTAGGTAATAGGAATACAGCTGATTGGTCACCCCCAGAGGAAAGGGGGCTGTGTAGGAATTAGTGTGACAGGTCAGCAGGGTGTTAGAACTGAGCCCCTCCCTCACTTGCAGAAGGGCTGGGCTGCTGGGGGAGCAGCCTGCTGCAGGAGGGGGAGCAGCCTGCTGCAGGAGGGGGAGGAACGGCTGCATAGATTGGCCTGGGGCCAGGTGTGGGGGTAGGGTGGGCCGAGACTGGAGGCTCTTCAGAGCTCTGAGGGCTGGGGGAGCCTGTGATCATGGGAGAGAAGATAGAGTATCAGACCATGACTGTGTCCTTATGTGCCTGTAGGAGGACTACACCACCTTTTCAGCCTCATGGTTCATCTGAATGAGGTTATTCCTCTGCTTTCCGCCCCCCTGAAATCCTGTAAGGGGAATGAAGCTCTTCTTTTCTATTCCTCTAGTTCCTTCTTTTCTCATTTTTCCCTTCATCTACATTTCTTCCCTGACCACCATATATTTCGCTAAACTGATAATCCAAACACTCCTTGTTTCCCTCTCCAGGGCACTTAGCATGGGGGAGAGTGTGCACCGATCATCCTTTGGGTTGTTAGAGAGGCAGCTCAGGCTCTACTTACGGGGTGGAGTCACTTGGAACCCTCCATAACTTACCTGACACGAAAGCGAAATTCCAGGCGATATTCAGGTTCCCTTCTTATCTCCCCTTTGTGTGCTTCTCCCCTTGGAGATGTCAAGTGCTTCCCAGCCGTCCTGTGCCACCCGGTCCTCCCCGGTCAGGTCTGCTCCCCTTGTCTCCCTTTTGGCATCCCCGAGAACAGTGCAGATGTCTTATTCTGCAGCCCCAGGCACGGATTCAAACTGCTCCTCTGCCGAACATGGCACTCCTCTCAACAAAAAGGCATCTGCGTGTTGAATAGGCAGTGATGCCCTCCCAGAAAAGGCTGGATAAATAATGATGGGATCCCAGGCCTGGTGAAGGCTGTTGGGGAACATATTTAAGGCAGTGTTTGTAACCCTGCCTGCCTCACCGGTGGGCAAAACCAGTTCTTCGGAGTGGAGTGGGGGCAAGGAGAGGTGGAGCAAGTCTCTTGTTTGGCAGAGAAGACTGGTGTTTGCATTTGTGGGTACAGTATTCTTATTGGGGAAGGGAGAACTAGGGGCTTAAACAACTAGCACCAAGATTACCCATTGCTCAGGTCCAGTCCTGAAAACCATTGTCCGACCAGGAGCCTTTGGGGTACAAGTCCAGCCTGGAGGAGCAGGCTGGGTCCCACAGTCTTACTCCAGTGAGCCCAAGGCTTTGGTCTTAAACAGTCGATTCTATTTCTCATCTCCTCCTAGGTCTGGAGACCACAAGATGCATGGAGGCTAATTTTGGCCCACTGTGAGGGAGATAGGTCTAAGAGAGCAAAAATTTGGTCTGTTTTGGGTATAAACGTGCCTGGCAGGTGGAAGATACTCAGCAAATATTTACTGAATGGATGTTGAAGGATTAGAACTATCCAAATACTCAGTGGATTTTCTCAAGAGACACGAGCACTTTGTCCTGAGGCACATTCACTGTCGTGTCACTGGAGGGGCCCTTGCAACACCGATGGCTTGGTCTTGTGTTATGCCCAGATTTTGAGATCCCCAAATACCACCAGGGAGCCGAGTCCGATGCAAAAGCAAAAGAGCCCTTTCTTCAAGCTAGCTTGAGCTCTCTCACACACTCACCGACACAGCGGCGTGGTGTAGAGAAAGAGAAAGGGTTTCAAAGAGCACAATAGTTTTAGAGTGGCCGGTGGCCAATGAGATTGTAATACAGAATGTTGCTTAGTAACTGTTTGAACTAGCCTATCACCCTGGCCAGAATTGGCGCGCAAGTTTGGCGGGCAAAAGGCGGGGTTTATATTCTTTCCCGGGCAGGGGTTCCGCGTTCCTATTGACTAACCCAAACCCAACCCATAGGTCGTCTGGGCTAATTAGCTCAAGGGAGGGCTGAGCCACACTCAGACCCTCCCAGAGGCAGGTCCTGCGGTGGGGGCCACACACAAGAAGGCGGGTGTAAGCAAAAGGAGCCAGCCATGCTCTGCTCCTTCATTTGAGGGCCCTTTCTCTCCAACTCTGAGATGGCTCTGAGTTCTTCTGAAGAAAGGAGACCTTCGGAATGGGGCGAGAGCTGGCCTGATCATGGGAGTCTTTATAAGGGACACAGGGCCCGGTACCTTTGGGCCATCCTCCTATCATGGGAGTCTTTATAAGCGACACACAGCCCGGTCGGTACCTTTGGGCCATCCTCCTCTGCGACATCAACCTGCTGCCAAGTACAGCAGGTCAAATACGACAAGTGTTGTTGAACTTGACGAAGAGAGCACGTCTCTTTCTCGTGTCTTGGAAACCCTCAGTGTGGGGCTGGTGTGTGGCAGCCTCAGCTTGGCCTGTGACTTGCTTGGCCATCTGTTCGGTGCGGTGATAACCATCTGAAAAGTTCTGTGCTCGCTTTTCAGAGATGGGTGCTCAGTAGGACCCCTGGCGGGCCGGGGATGGGAGAGATGGCTGGTGGTCTTCGAGGGGGAGTGGAGGTAGAGTGGGTATGGGTCCCAGCTCGAGCTGCTCCCTGCTGCATCCTTGGCGCAGGCCCTGATGAGGATGAATAATTGATGGTGACTAATGGGTCGTTGCTCCCGGATGAAATATTCAGCAGGGACTGTGGCAGGTTTGTGTAATCAGATGTTTCATGCTGCCCTCCTGGTAGGTGTGGGACTCCTGGGTTTCCCCGACTCTCAGAATCATGGGGGCGGAGGCACTTCCCCAAAGAGAAGTGGGTTTTGTGCAGAGGGTCCCACGGAATGGCCTTCTCAAGGTACACTTTACAAGGAAGGGGGCAGGGGCCCATAGTCCTCTATTCTGGACTTGCTTACTTTATGGGGTAGCTGTACTGCCCAACGTTCGGGATGTCGAACTACAGAGAAGATGGTTAGGGGTAAACAAGATGCCGCAGGCACCCCCGACTGGCTGAGAGGGGACAGTGAGACGCTGACAGGCACAGAGGATGTGGGGAAGCCCCCTTCTCTCACAATGCTCCCTGCCCCTTGGGTACTTAAACAACCCGGTAGAATGGCCTTATTATGCAGATGAGGAAGGACAATTAGAGGGGTTAAACGTTTTGCCTAAGGTCTTACTAGTCCAAGGTCTTGGAGCTGGGCTCCTCCCACAATGCCTCTCCTCAGAGCTGGGTCTGCAGTCACAATCCTTGGCCCTTTCTCCCCACCCCAACTCTGCTTTGTCCCCTCCTCCCCTTCCCACTGACCCTGTGGGAATGATGTCATTGGGATCCCCGGATAGAATTACAGCCACAAGCAGCTGTGCTGAGAAGGCTGGCTGGTCCCCCGTGGGGGATGGGATGATGGCTGTGTGTGTGTGTGTGTGTGTGTGTGTGTGTGAGTGTCTGATCAGCTCAGCAGGGAGGAGAGGAAGCCCCAGAGTATATCAGAGCCAGAAATTCAAGGAGGACACTGTCAGATTCACAGTGGGGGCCTGACTCCATGGTGGGGTTGAAGGGAGTGCCTTCTCTTGCTGAGCCCCAGCCCACTCTGTCAGTATGTGGTTGGCCTTCCTTATGCTGCTCCCAGGAGCATTTAACCTTCCGTGGAGCTCTGGACCCCAACTAGAACCCATAAATCTTAACTCCTATATGATCTTCCTTCTGTCCCCATGTCTTCCATCCCCACCAGAAGCTGGGTCAGGGGCTGCCTGAGGACAGGGCTGTAGGAGGAACAACCTAACTCAGCCCACCCTCCTAAGTTCTGAAATACCCTGAGGAGAGAGATAGGGCCAATGCCTCTGGCCATCCATTTCCAAGTCTTGCATTCTCCTCCCACCATTAGGAAGTTCTTCCAGTTTCTAGTCCCTTGGGCTCCTGCTGCAACTAAGTGTATCCTCTTGTTCTTTGGGTCTGCAGTTCTCTCCCTTCAAGGTCTCATGTAACATCACAGGCGTGGGAGATGGATGAGTAATGCTTGCTTAACGGAGAGGAAAACGCAATTCAGGATTTTGCGTTTAGAGCCAAATCCCTCTGTAGCTATCTCTCATTTCCAACTTGACCCATTTCTCCGCTCGATACCTGGGCGCTGTCCAGGAGGCCAAATCAGAATATCTAGCAGGACTGTTCCCTGCCTCATGTCGACCCTTGACTGTGTCCTCCCACTGGGGCAGGCCAGAGTGTTACAATAACAGGGTCACCCTTGCTAAGGAATGAGTAAAAACCTCAGTGGGCTTTCGCCACCTCCTCTCATTTCGCCCTACGGACGCTAGGGGTAGGGGAGAAGGAGTGAGGTCATCATGGCAGATTTCATTAGCCCATTTTCAGATGGGGAAACTGAGACTAAGAGTAAAATGGCGTGCCAAAGCTCACACTGCCGTGGGAGTGTGGAAGTGCGTTGGTGTTCTGCTCAGAAGTCCAGGCCCTGGGTACGGGGAGTGACCATGACCAGAAAGCCGAGATCCCACCCTGGAAAGTTGTCTCTATTCTCTTGGCCTCTGCTTCAGGAGGGGCCCTGGACTAGATGGGCTGAGGCACGGAGCGGGCGTATGCTGTCGTCTGGGGCACTGTCCCTATTCCATTACCTTTTTTTTTAAAGTAGGCTCCACGCACAGCATGGAGTCCAACATATGGCTTGAACTCACGACCCTGAGCTCAAGACCTAAGCAAAGATCAAGAGTCAGATGCCTAACCCACTGAGCCACCCAGGTGTCCCTCCCTATTCCATTAATATGCTCTCTGAACTGTGATGGCTGGGAAGGCTATTGCTTCTTTTAGCTTCAGTTCCGTGTTCGGTGCAAAGGACTTCGCAAATAGGAAGGCACAGAGGAGGAAAAGGGTAACTTTCATGCCTCAGGTTCCCAAAGGGAAATATTAATGGTATGGAAGAGGATCTCTTCTTTTTTTTTTTTTAAGATTTTATTTATTTATTTGACAGAGATCACAAGCAGGCAGAGAGAGAGGGGGAAGCAGGCTCCCCGCTGAGCAGAGAGCCTGATGTGGGGCTTGATCCCAGGACCCTGAGATCATGACCTGAGCTGAAGGCAGAGGCTTTAACCCACTGAGCCACTCAGGCGCCCCAAGAGGATCTCTTCTTTAAAAAAAGAAACAAACAAGGCTGTTTCTCACAGAGCAGCCCTTCTTGTCTGAGCCACACGTGCCTTCGGAGTCACTATCCCAGGGCTCCCTGTCCAGCGCCTGGTCGTGGGGAGATCCCTCTCCCAGAGCTCCCTTCTCCGCCCGTCAGTCACTGAGTCCTCAGGCTCGGCTGAAAGGCTCCGGCACACCAGCCTGGGATGAGGTTTGCAGGGCCGAAGGCTCCTCTCTGCCCGTGGGTGATACGAAAGAGATTCAGACAAAACTCCCCCTGGAGGTGAGGGAAATGGCAGGAGACAGCAATGCAACTTGTCACTTGGATGGGACATCAGCGTTAGGGGGCGGGCAGCTACACGAGACAGGAAGGTGAGACGAAGGACTGCTTTGTTGCAGGCTGGAGGACCTCCTGGAGGAGGACGCTTACGTTGGAAGCACACCTTGCTGGGGTCTTTGAGAATTCTCATTCATTCATTTGGCAAATATTTTATTGAGTACCCACCAAGGGACAGGCACCGTGCCGAGTGCTAGGGATACTGAGATGCTTAATGGTGACACGTGCCCGCTGCCCACAGGCTTATGGTCCAAGCACATCAACAAGTAATTTCAGGGTAGAAAGGTAAGTGCTAAGATAAACTTACAGGGTTCCGTGGGGCAAGGGAGGGAGCTATCAGTTCTGCTTTTTGTTTTTGTTTTTTTTAAGATTTATTCATTTGTATGAAAGGGAGAGCGAGCATGTGCTTAAGTGAGTGGGGGGAGAGGAGGGGCAGAGGGAGAGGGAATTTCAAGCAGACCCCCTGCTGAGCAGGGAGCCAGACACCAAGCTTGATCCCAGGACCTTGAGATCATGACCAGAGCCGAAACCAGGGGCCAGACGCTTAGCTGCCTGTGCTCCCCAGGGGTCCCTGTCAGTTCTGCTGAAGGGAATCAGGGAGGACCTCACACAGGAAAAGCCTGGGCTGTGCTAGAGGAAAGTCAGGCATTTCCCAGATAGACAAAGGGAGGATGGTCATTTCCAGCAGTGGGAACCTCCAGAACGGAGACTTGGAGGTCGGAGGTATCCTGGGGGGTTTGAAAGGCCAGGGGAGAGGGCAAAAATACTGGCAGAGGGGCAGTGAGAAATGGGGCTGGAGGGGGACAGGCAGGGGCCACCCCCAGAAAGGCGGTGAATGCTCAGTGGGAAAGATGGAGGTAGTTAGTTGTGCCCCCGGGGCTCTCACTCAGGCAGGGCACGAAGAATGGCCTGGGGAGCGTGGTAAGAGACAGGAAGCTAGGGTTGGGGACTTGTTAATGGCCCTGTAGGGTGGTGGACAAAGGGACCGGTTGGAGCTGGAACCGTTCTCTGCGTCCCCCCCCCCCCCAGCAGAGTGTAGGGAATGGGTGTGAAGATAGCTCGACCGACCGTGGGGAACCTGCCGCAGTCTAAGCCTTTGCCTTCTCAGTCTAGTAGAGACAGAGGCATTAGGACTCCACCTAAAAAAAAAAAAGAGAGATGTTGTGGCCTCATTGTTTTCCTTGAGACCCCATCTGTCTGTCTGTCTAAAGTAGGGATGACAAGGAGAAGACAGGCTGACACAGGAAGGCCACAGGGAGCATCCGTGGACCACAGTGCTAATGGGGGCCAGGGTCACATCCCCTGGGCTGATCCTCTGTCGAGCGGATGGGCTTGGCCCAGCCCCCGGGGCCCCCTGGCAGTCGCCCCCAGGAAGGCAAGAGCTCCGTGCACCTGTGCACCCCATGCCCGGACCCCATGGGACTGTTTCCCGATGATCTCATTCCCCCACCTCACTTGCGGGGACCATGCCTTCTAGCCATGCGAGCCTGTTTCCCTAGCTAATGGAGCTGGGGAAATGCGCATTCATTTTTCCCCTGAGCTGTGACAGGCAATAGGAAATCTGCCCTGAAATATGCTTCAGTGTGGATTGAAATAAAACACTGGGTGTATTTTGCAACGGAGCATTAAAAAGGAATAATGCGGGGATCTCACCTAGAAACCAGCTTTCTTTTTTTTTTTTAAAGATTTTATTTATTTATTTGAGAGACAGAGAAAGTGAGAGAGAGCATGAGAGGAGAGAAGGTTAGAGGAAGAAGCAGACTCCCCGTGGAGCTGGGAGCCCGATGTGGGACTCGATCCCAGAACCCAAGGATCATGACCTGAGCCGAAGGCAGTTGCTCAACCAACTGAGCCACCCAGGCGCCCCAGAAACCAGCTTTCGAGGGTACATTTCCTCCAGACTTTCCTCTGTCCCCCACCGGAGCATCCGTCCCTGCGTGTGGGTGGGGTGGGGTGAGGGGGTAAAATACGCGGGAAAGGAGCTGTGGAGCGTCCAGGACGCCAAAGCACCAGAGAGATCGGGAGAGCTGAAACCTTGTATTTCTAAAATGGTGGCGACTTTAGAAATACAGAAGAAAGAACAGGCTTGTTTAAAGCTCCTGGATACCTGGGCCTGAATAATTAAATTCCATTGATTCTCTGCATTGCTAGTGGAATTCCTATCGGTGTGAGCAGTGGGGTGTAGGGACGGGGCCTGGCCCGGGGGGTGGGCACTGCATCGGGTTTTTTGCAGCACACCCCACTTCTGTTCCTCATAACTTGTAAACAGACTGTACCCAGAGAAGGAATAATGCCAGCCAGGTGAATGGGAAATGGCTCTATTTTCGTTTATTTTACTCCTTAGGAGGTAAAAGTACTGTTTGTTCAGGCAGCCACTTCCTCAGCGGGTGGGTTTGCTAGGAGAGGGCTGAATTCCCAGAGCCGGATTCTGCCAAGGGCTCTGTCTCCCTCCCTGGCAAGGGGGATGTCCCCAGAGACGCCTCTCCCTTCCCAGCTCCTTCGGCCTTCTCTTCACGCTGCTGCTGTCGTCATCCTCTCTAGACCGGTGTGGCCGGCGGCCTCCAGGTCACTCCCCCGCCCGCTGCCAACCCCGCCCCCACTCTTATGCGCTTTCCCAGAGGGTGTCAGGGAGCCAGCGGAAGGGGCTGGGTGTCAATGCCAGCAGTGGGTGAGTGGGTTGGAGGTGGGTCAGCCGGGATGGAGAGTTTTGCCAGAACCTCATAGCTTGGGGACAGAGGGTCAGCTCTGCAACATGTCAAGAAACGTGTTAAGTTCGGGGGTGGGGGGTAGGGGAAGGGTTCACTCCCAACTGAGACCCATAATACCAGCGGGCAAGAAGGAATGGGGACACTCAGGGACAAATACCTGGGGACAAGGTTCTGCCTATGCTCTCTTTTTAAAAACCTTTGGCTGAAATATAAACACAGAAAAGTGCATAAATCATAAGTGGAGAGTTGGACGAGATTCACAAACGAGACACACCTGTGTCACCTGCGGCCAAACCGGAGCTGGAGCCGCGCCCGCGCCCCCCCCCCCCCAGAGGGAGGAGACGCACCAGGGGAATGAGACGTGCCTCATTTCTCCAGCCATGGCTTCTAGCGCTGTCGATCAGTCTTTGCCCTGGAGTAATACCACGCCCCAGCTCCAGGCTCTCCACCTCCCGGCCTTTTCTCTGGCACGCTCTTCACCCAGAATGCTTTCTAGGAGCCTTTCGGGGTATTCAAATCCATGTGCTCCCCCAACCCCATTCAGATGACATCCCCCCTCTTCTGTGAGCCTCTTCCCAGCTCCAACAACTCACCATGGTCCCTCCCGCCTTGACACTTGGCCCTTCACGTCTGTTGGCCTCCTTTAGCAATCATTCATTTATTCTGTCGTATCACCTCTTCCGCTATTGTCTTCTTTTGTGCTTTAACTTGTGTGTTTCTGCCCTACCTCCCAGAGTTGGTGGCGTCCCTGTCTCCCCAGTGGCTGACACACTGTGGGTGCTTATTTGAGCCAGGAAAGGGGAGGGGCCGCCAGAAGTCAGGTCACGGGGCAGCCTTGTCATACTCCCTCTGCCCTCTCTGTGGACCCACCTGTCAGGCCGCTCAGTCAACCAGCATGCCCCTTCCGTGCCTCTGCCGGGTGCCGGCCCTTCGCTGGAAGCTGGGGAGGGATGTAGCCATGAGCAGTACCTCCCCTCCATGAGTTCACTCTCTTCGGGGAGACAAGACAGGGGCCCGGGAGCTGTGGAGGTGGCGTCAGAGCAAGTGTGGGCCGGGCTGGTTCTGGGTGGCGGGGTCTGGGGGTTCCAGATTGAGAAGCCCGAGGTCGCGGCCAGGCTCTGGCCCCGACCTCATTAGGAGGTCCTGTAATCAGAAGGCCTCATCATTGAGTCATTGATGGGGTAGCTGATGAGGCCACCGTCCCAGATCCGGTCCCCACCGAGCTCGCAGCTGCGCTCGGGAAAGCAGCGTCCCTCACCTCTGTTTCATGCACCCCAATTCCCACCTCACAGGGGAGGCTGTGCGAGGAGATGGGAATTCCTCCCTTCCTGCCACTTCAGTGTGCTTATTAGTGCTGTAGCTGGGGGAACACGGAGGCTGGGGGGGCAGGGATAGCTCATTGCCACACATTCCCCACCTCTGGGAACAGTCATCAAAGTAATCGTAGGAGCCTCTGCCGTCCCCTCCCCTTCCCCCCAAGGTGGCATCACAGCCCATGGAGGGGTTCTGCTGACCCCGCTGACCCCACTCTGGAGGGTGACACATTCTGCTCCCGTCTGAGCCCCCTGGGGGGGCAGCGGAGGAGGCACATTCCCGGCCTTTGCTCTCGTGGCTGAAGATCCTCCTCTGGTCTGAAGCCTCTTCTCAGCCCTGGAGGCCGACGGGCTTTCATCGGGACCTCTCAGAGATTTCACTTAACATTTCCTGAGTGCTCCTGCCTGCCGGCCTGGGCTGGAGAAGTTAAGGACCCTGCTCTGGGGATTTCTCCTGTTAAGTAAGATGAGACACCATGGGGAGGCAGCGGGTTCTCTGCAGCAGCCCGCTGGCACTTTTCTTCTCCTGGGGCGGGGACCCTTCCCTCTAGTTCCCTCCCACCCTCTGGGCCCCGTGGGCCTGGGAGGATCCCCGGGGGCCCCCTTGGTTTTAGGCCATTGGGTAGAGCGGGACTCGAGAAAGCTCCGAGCATGGTGGGCAGCAAGGGAAGGTGGGCTCGTGATGCTTGGTGGTCGTGGCCGGGGGTGGGGGCGTGTGTGTGACTGGAGCTGGGGGTGGCCCGGAGTCAGGCTGGGCCCTGGCGGTGCTGAAGGAGCTCACACCTCGCTGAGGCACTGGCCGGGCTGCGTTGGTACCACTTGTGCTTGAGTGAGGGACTTGGGACCTGACGCCATCTTGGAGGCATAATGGTGGGCTTCGGGTACCAGGAGTGGGGATGGGACAGCTGTTTCTGCCAAGGGCTCTTCTCTTTCTGCTCAGGTCACCCGAGAGCATAGCTCAGGGCCATTTTCCCGGGGCCTACAGAAATCCACGTGCTCACTCAGGAGCAATGGATCATTCCACCTCTCTGTCTACATTCCCTCTTGGCTGGTTTGCTTCAGAATTTGTTGTTGGACAACGCGGTGTGATTGCTGTGGGCTAGGGCTTTGGGTCTCTGAGAATGCTTTTAGATGGAGAGAGCAGGGGCAGCGGGCGGTGAGGAGGAAGCTGAGAATGTGTGGGAACAATGCAAATTCCATGGTGAAGCAGGATTTGGGGTTACTCTCCCACTCTCCTCTCGGGCCCCGCCCTCCCCACCTTCTTGCTCCGTCGCTTCTGACAGTGACACATTTCATCACCAACGGGTTCCGCCTAATGAGAGGAAGAATCATTCACAAAGATTCCATAGGTAGGTCCTATTTGCTAGATCCCCTAGGGGCAGAAGCTCCCGTGGTCCAGTTTCCTATTTCAGCAACAATTACATAATGGCCCATATTAATTAGAATCCTCTAAATTTTCATGTTTGATTTAAGGAAGCTCTATATTTAGGCAAAATGTATGGAGTCCCAGTTCCATACACGCCATATTCACGGTGTTGGGTTCTGAGGTGCGGAGATGATCATGGCCTCAGCTTTCAGGGAGCCCGTATCCCAGGGACACTGAAGCGCAAGACGGTACCGTGGTTCAGCAAGATGACGTTCGGAAGGATGGAAATGCTAGGCGTGCTAAGGAGGACCCGGCGGACGGCAGGGGAGGGGACATTCCATAAATGTGGAAGAGAAGTAGAGGTCACTTGTTGAGTAGGGTGTCCTAGGTGAAGGGAACGAGATGAATACAAACGGGAAGGCACGATAAGGGCTGAGGGCTTTCTGGGGTGTGCACAGAAGGTAGGAACGAGGCCAGGGAAGGACCTTGCGTGGCAGGTGAGGAGTCTGGGTTTAATGCCTTGCCGGATAATAAGCAGAAGTGTGATAAGTCCAGATGTGCATTTTAGAAACTTCACTCTGACAGAGGTGTGATTCCTGGCTTGAAGGGGGGCAAAGACAGGGAAAGCGGCTAGGAGATAATTGTGGAATGTAGGTGAGAAGCGATGAGGCCTGGGCCTCTGGGAGATGAAGTCTGCATTCGAGAGCTAATTAGGAAGAATAACACACCAAACCAATTTAAATACACCAAAATGCACCAAACCAATTATATGTGGGAGGCAGAGGGGAAGGAGGCTGGGGACGACCCCTGAGCCTCTGAACCCAGCGATGAGTGAATGACGATGGCGCTGTGCATAGAGAAGGGAAATGGGGGAGGAAGCATGGGTTTAATTTGAGCCATGAGAATGGATTCAGTTTGGGATGGAGTGAGTTCAGAGTGCCTCTGGGACATCTGTGTGGAAATGACAGAGAAACAGCTGCAAGTATGAATCTAGTGCTGGGGGGTGGGTGTGGGCCCGGGGGCAGGGAGAGAAGACTGGGGAGGCGGTGGGGGTGTCCGTCCCAGCACATCAGGCGTTGGGGGGAGGGGAGCAGTTGCAGCAGAGGAGATGGGTTGTTTACCCAGAGCAGGTGGGCGGGGGGAGGTGAAGGGGCTGCGGCCAGTGTAGACGCCAGCGAGGTCAAGCAAGGCAGGGGCCGGAGGCGTCCCTGAGAATCGGCCCCCCAGGGGCTCCTGCCAGAGCCGGACCCTGTCAGATTATGGGGCCAGGAGGTCCGGGGCGGGCAGGAAGGGGAGTATGCGCGCTCCAGCAGGTGATAGCCGTGTGTCTGCGTCGGGGAGAAGGGATATGTGCGAGTGGCTGGAGGTTGTGCGTGTGTTAAAATTTATCAATGGAATAAACTTGAGCTTATCTGTATGTGGAAAAGGCAAGGTAAGTAGAAGATAGACGAGCCACTGGGGAGAGGGGAGGGGTGGGGCCGTGGCGGAGAAGTGTGGGAGAAGGGCATGGGGAGACCGGCTCACGCTGGAGTAAGGCCAGTGCTCGTCTGGGCGCCTGGGGTGGGGCGGGGAGCTAGCCCGGGGATGGAGACCCATTTAAGATCCCAGAAGGAGAGACTTTAACAGGGAGCTGTGGGACCGTGGGGGAGGCAGGGAATTGGAGGAGCCTCCGGATGAAAAGAAAAAAGAAGGGGAGAGGTGGCAGTGCCTTGAGAGGCCCAGTCTCGCTCTCCGAATCACAGACTCTGTATCTGGATTCGCACAGGTTGTAGAATCAATCTTGAAAGGCTGCCATATTTTTAAAAAATTGTTTTTGGAAAATTAAAATCGCAGAAAAACATGACAAACGTCCATTTTCACAGAACTAACGACTTCGAATGTTTGTCAGTCTTTTCTTGTATATATTTAAAAACAATACAAATAATGTAGGCGCCCACCATCCTTTATGACGATATGTGTATGGATGGACCACATCACAGAGGAAGCTAGGATCCCCTCTGGAGTGTCCCCTCCGATCTCGCTCCCTGTGCACTTCTTCGAAGGCCGCCTCGAGGATTTTGCTGTGCAGACTTCGTAACAGCAAGTGTTGTGGTGTGTTGTGACAGGGACTTGATAAAATGCCTGAGAACAACCACCCCAAACTAGTGCCTTAAAACACCGAGCGTCTACCTTGCTGAGACATCTGAAATTCGAATGGGGCTCAGCAGGGACGAGGCCCCTCTGCTCCACGTCGTGTCAGCTTGACGGAGGCCTGGAGAGTCCATTTCAAGATGGCCGGCTAGTTGGTGCTAGCTGTTGTCGGGAAGGCCGTAGAGGCTCTGTGGGCTGGGGACCTCTGTTCTTCTCCACATGAACCCCTCTGTGGGTTGCTTGAGCGTTCTCACAGCATGGGGGCTGGGTTCTAGACGTAAGCATCTTAAGAGAACAAAGCGGAAATACATTCCATTTTTATTTTTAAAAAATATTTTAATTATTTATTTGAGAGAGAGAAAGAGTGTGAGAGAGCCTGAGAGGGGAGAAGTTCAGAGGGAGAAGTAGGCCCCCCCCGCAGAGTTAGGAGCTCATGCGGGACTCGATCCCAGGACTCTGGGATCACGACCTGAGCCGAAGGCATTGGCGTAACCAACTGAGCCACCCAAGCGCTACGTTACATTTTTATTACCTCGCCCGAGTCACATGGCATCACTTCTGCCATAATTTATTGGCCAAAGCAGCCACAGAATCCACCCAATTTCAAAATGAGGGGACGCAGATGGACAGACATGGACCGTCAATGTCAGGGTCACATTGTAAGAAGAGTAGGTTGGATGGCAGGTAACAGTCTGCCACAGGTGTGTTTAATACTTTGACCTAAACAGAATTTTATGGTCTATACTCTCTTTTCCTTGCTTTTCTCCCTCAGCATCATGTTGTGAAATTTAGAACCGAACTTACTTCTTTTTTTTTTTTTTAAGAATTTATTTATTTATTTGCCAGAGAGAGAGAGAGAGAGCACAAGCAGGCAGAGTGGCAGGCAGAGGCAGAGGGAGAAGCAGGCTCCCTGCCGAGCCAGGAACCCGATGTGGGACTCGATCCCAGGAACCTGGGATCATGACCTGAGCCGAAAGCAGCTGTTTAACCAACTGAGCCACCCAGGCGTCCCCCGAATTTACTTCTTATACGTGTCGTAGCTGGCGTGCAGGTTCAGGGAGTGAGAGAGAGCAGTTAGCAATACTATGGGTCTGGTTTCAGCAGAGCCTTGTATTAGGAAGGCCAGATGCTCGGCTGGTGGAAAGCTTTTGCTTTGATGAGCGCTGTCATAGCCAAAAGGCTGAGCCGGATTGTTGGGAAATGCGGATGCTCGCCATTGTTCAATCGCACGTCGCAGCAAGACCAGGCAGAGAAACGTAGTCAGTCAATACGAATTGAGTGAGAGCCTGTATGCTAAAAGTTGTAAGACAGGCAAAGAAATAAATATAAGGCAGGGTTCTCGCCCCCGAGATCCGTCCCAGGAGACAAGCCCCCACGGATGACGAGGTCTGTAAGTGGAGTTCAGAGGCCGTGATCAGCAGGGGCTGAGGTTAGAAGCTGGCTCTGGGTAGAATGTCCCCCCTGGGCTCCTCCAGGCTACGGTGCTTCTCCCCCAGCTTCCCCTTCCACATCCCCTGAAGGGCTCCGGCTTCCCTAAATGCATGTTGGATGCAGGAAATGGGACTGGGGTTGGTGGGGGGCGGGGGAAGATGGGCATTCCGGGTGGGAGTGACGGCAAGTCACCCGTCTGGCTGCAGGGATGGGAAAAACAGTGGCCTTGGAAAGACCGGCCTTCGTAGTGAGTCGGGCTGGGAGGGAACCCGGCCCTATCACTTCCTCGTGGGGTGATCGGGGACAAGTTTTTAGTCTCTCCGTCTGTGAACTAGAACTAGACAGGCCAGAAGCGATGATGGCCACGAAGGCAAAGGCCGGGTGACAGGTGGCCAGAACCTCAATCGAAGAGCTTGAATTTGGTCCTTTAGGTGTTGTTTCAAGTTATCAACCTGGCTGGCTGGCTTGGGTAGAGGAGACGGGAGAAGCTGGAGCCGGACCAGCCGGGAGGCCACGAGAGAAACCCGTCTGGGTATCAGCGAACAAGTAGGTTTCATCCTAAAAGACCAGAAGTTCCTCCTGCTCTGTGTTGAGGACCTCCAGTGACGACAGCTGCCGGATATATACACTCAGGGTGAGAGAGTGCAGAGTGCTGCCTTTCCTGGTGTGACTTCAGCCCGGCCGTGCCTGCAGCCCTTGGGAGTGCCTTTGTTCAGTCCCCAACACAACCACGTGTCCGGGTCAGATACTCTCGACTCTCTGGGCTTTGTGTTCCTAGTCGGGGCATAATTCTATGTTTTTGAAAATTTATTGTGTGCCTCCCCCACTAGTCTGTAAGCTCAGTGAGAGCGGGGCCGATTAGCACGTCCGCAGGGTCTGTTAGAGTGTCTGGTAGGAGCTCAGTAAATATTTGTTGAATGGATGACTGTATTAAATATAGGCTAATAGAGACTCATTCTAATTCCTGTGCCCGAAGCCCACAGATATGCACTGCATCTTCTTTTTCCTTATATGTGCCTCATGGTTGAGCACGTGGGGTCCTTCATTCAACAGATACTACGGAGCCATTCCTCGGTGCCAAGCCCTGTTCTGGGGGTACAGACATAAACAAGAAGCCGGGGGTCCCCTCTCTGCCACTTGCATTGTCCTGGAAGGCAGGGACCGATAGTAAACAAGGTAAATACATGAACAAGACAATTTCAGAGGGTAGTAAGTGCTCCGAAGAAAACGAAATGGTGATAGAATGAGGAGTGACCTCTCCGGAGAGGAGAGATCTGAACTGAGACCGAGTCCTTGTGTCCCCCCCAAATTCATATGTTGAAACCTAATCCCTAATGTGATGGTGTTGGGGGGGCTCTGTGCTCACGACATGAGAATAGAGCCCTTGTGAACGGGATCAGTGCCCTTATAAAGGGGACCCCAGTGAACTCCCTTGTTCCTTCCACTGTGTGAAGACACAGGGAAAAGACGGCCATCTGTGAACCAGGGAGCAGGCTCTCACCTTGATCTTGGACTTCCCAGCCTCTAGAAATATATTTCTGACTATAAGCCTCCCAGTCTAGGTAATTTTTATAGGAGCCCGCACAGACTAACACATCCGGGAGTGGGGGTAGAAGTGGTGAGGGCCCGGGGCAGAGCCTCAGGCTGAGGGGTCCTCCGGTGTAGTGACAGAAGGCAGTGGGGTGGGTGGAGGAAACACTAGGGAGCTGGTGTGACCAGGGCAGTGCGGGAGGAGGCTGCCAGTGCGACGCTGAGGTCCGTGTGCCGCACCGGCTGGACCACACAAGGCCTTCAGGGTCTGAACAAGGAGTTGGGATTTCATCCTTAACTGCACCGGGAACTCTTAGAGACTTTGAAGCCCAGGAGAGATAACGTGGCTCACTGTTCAGGAAGAATCGTCTGGTCGGTAATGGACTGTGCACCCATCGGTTATTACAGAGACAGGTGTGTGCATGACTGTGGTATGCACACATCGTCATCGGATACAGCTCATCTTCCTGCGCACCTGGGGGGCTCCGCCGTTAAGCATCTGCCTTCCGCTCAGGCCATGATCCCGGGGTCCTGGGATCGAGCCCAGCCCATTCTCCCTCTGCCACTCCCCCTGCTTGCGTGTCCCCTCTCTTACTGTCTCTCTCTCTCTCTGGCAAATAAATCAATACAATCTTTTCTTTAAAAAAAAGCTCATCTTCCTATATCCGTATATGTATAGCGATAACATCGTGTTACACGGACTTGCACACCCTCCACGCAGATGTCCAGTGCCCTGCTCTGCCATGCTGACCCCCGGCTGAGGCACAGTTCATGCACCTGTGCTCTCACAGCACGAGGGGCTGCTCACGCGCCAACCTGCCGCTCGGGACTTCCCACGGGACACACAAATTTCACGTCCACGTAGTGCACATACACACGTTCACGCCTGCCCAGAGCCAGCCGACTCTCGCCGCCCATCACCCGGGCAATCTCATCCAGGTTTCTAATGGCAAATGAGATCAGAACTCTACGAGGAATTGTTCTCTCTGTTGAGCATGAATGTGCTCAATAAATCTCCCTGCCTCGAATAAATCTTGTACAGATGTAGAAAATGCATTAAAGTCTGAGCAGCTAGAGGTGGCTGGAGACGGTGCTGGGAACAGAGGAGTAAATCTGCGAGGGGCGTGCCAGCCTCCGGGCCACTCCGGTTGCCTGAGAGCAGGGAAGGGGGCTGGGAGGTCACCCCAAGGGAGCAGAGGCTTCCTTCCCTGGGTGACGTGTGCTGTCAGCCGGCGCTGTCGGGTCCTCCCCCAAGGATGCGGTGAGTGTCAGTCTTCTTGACATAGAAACGTCCGTATCATTTGATCCATTCTGGGCGGAGAAGCGCTAGTTGAGTCAAAACTCACTCCAAACTGTTTTTGGAGTTTCGAGACAAAACATCCATATCTTTTGGGGGCCTGATTGGATACAGACCGCTGATTCTTCCCTGGAAAGTCACCGAGGTTTCAGGCCCATGGTTTTATAATATTGTCGGGGCCCTTTTCACTTACTGTTTTGACTTACATGGTCCAGCGCCGCAGTTGGCCTGCCACACAGTCTTGCGAGACTTATCCTGGTGTTTATTCTAGAAGACTTCTCATTCCTGTCTCTAAGCAAGACTTAATCGTACCTGTCGCTTAGACGTCTGCCTCTTCCTGGCTGGTTTGTTAAAATGCTCCATAAATCCAGGTCCACCCCACCGTCTACACTTGGCGGACTCACATTTCTCATTTCCTCTTATTTCCTGTCCCCGAGATTTTCTTTTCTCCCTTCCCCCACACGCATGGGCCCAGATGTCCTGGCAAGGAGTAAAAAGTGTCTTCATTCAGCTTACATTCTAGCAAACTCCTGGATATCATGAGACAACTGGGATCTGTACCACTTTCCTGACTCTTGGTTTGGTTGCTTTGGCTCTATATTCTTAAGATTTTTTTCCTTTGGTTTTCTGCAGTTTCTCTATGAGACGTCTGCTGTGAATTTCAGTTCCCGTTTTCCGCTTGGGATTTGCTGGGGTCCTTGAATCTCCTATCAGCTCTGAATATCAGCCCCGGATATCTTTCTCAGTCTCCATTTCTTCAAATATCATCTCTGCCCCTTCAGTTCTCTTTTTTCTTACTGTAATTCCAATGAAATAGGTGTTTTCTTCTCACTCTTTTTTTTTTTTAATTTTATTTATTTGACAGAGAGAGAGAGGGAACACACAAGAAGGAGGAGTGGAAGAGGCAGAAGCAGGCTTCCCACTGAGCAGAGAGCCCAATGCGGGACTCGATGCCAGGACTCTGGGACCATGACCCGAGCTGCAGGCAGATGCCTAATGACTAAGCCACCCAGGCGCCCCTCTTCTCACTTTTTCCACTAGGTCTCTTCACCTGTCTTCTGCATTTGCCAAGTTTTGCCACAGTGTGCTGGATCATTTCTTCTGGTCGATTCTCTACTTCATCAGTTTCTTCCTGTGTGAAACCTGTGGTTGAATCTGCCCACTGAATTCTTATTTTCAGTTATTGTATTTATCACTTAGAGGCTTTACAGTTCATTCTTTCAAAAATATTCTATGGTCCTTTCTAGAGTTTTCAGTTCCCTGCTGAAATTTCCATGGTTGACTTTTTATTGGCTGAAACATAGCAAACAGTGGTTTCATAATCAGCATCTGCTAATTCTCATGCCCAGAGTGCCTGTGGGTCTCTTTCTGTTATCTGTTGTGCCTGCCCATTCTCATCCGAGGTGTCTTGTTTCCTGGTGTGTCTGTTTTTCTCCAGTGATGTGCTCATAAGCACTATATGGGACAAATTGTATTCTGTCTTCCTCTGGAGGGGATTTTTGTTTGCTTCCACAGGCTGCCTAGGGGCATTCCAAAAGCAAGGCACCTTAATTCAAGTTCAGGCCTTAAGTTTCCTTAAGCAGCGGATAATCAGACCAGTTGTCTCATTTTGAAATGCATTTAAAGGATGAAAGCATAGTTTAAAACAATGGGTAGTTTATCACAGTCCCGCTTTGGTGGGCCCTGGGCATTGACTCTAATTTCCCCGACCCAGGGCAGCTGCCGAAGGGGTAAGGGTATTGTACTCAGTTTTTCAGCAGTATCTTCCTCACAGACAAAAGTGGGTTTTCTTCCAGACCTGTGTCTGCAACCTTTTGTTTTGCGTCTTCTAGGTTTTGGCTCAGGGCCTCCTCATGACCTGGTTGGGTGTTTGATGCTTTTAGGATGATTTTGTAGTGGTGTTCCTGGCTGGCTCAGTCGGAGGAGCGTGTGACTCTTGACCTCAGGGTCGTGAGTTCAAGCGCCACTTTGGATGTACAGATTACTTAAGTAAAACTTAAAAAAAAATTTTTTTTTGTATTTCATCACGCTTTTCTTAGTTGACCTCAGTGGGAGGGTTGATCTTAACTCCCTAATTTCCCTTTGCTAAAAGTGGATCCCTCTGTTTGGGCCTGTGCATGCTTGGCCCCCCCACAGCCCCGCGGCTATGACTAGGGTGGCGTCCGGGAGCCGTGAGCTTGTCCCACGCGGGTGGGAACCGTGACACTTCTCTCCCCAACTCTGAGGTCACACATCATAGGTCTGGCTCTGGTCTTCACTCTTCCCCAAACTTCTGGCTTTTTTTTTTCCACCCCAGGAGTCAGGGAGGATGATCACGGATTTGTGAAGGCCGGGTGGGGGGGGGCTCCTCGTGTGACTTGCCCGCATGCGCACTGGTCGAGGACTAGTGTGGCTTTATGTGCGGTTGCTCTGACTGCTTCATGAGGCCAGCTGATGTCCCAGGGAAATGATGGCTCTTTGACTGGACTCCCCTCGATCAGCGCTGACCCCGTGAGCAGACACAGGTTCAGCCGGCCTGTCCATCATGGGGAAGGCCTGGGTGCGGTGCACATTTAAGGTCCAGAAAGCAAAGGAGGAGTCTGTGAAGTCGCATTTCAACTCAGCCTCCCCGTCCGCAGGCGGCTGCATGCGTTGCTTCTTCCGTTTGATCCGTGGTGATAACCGTGGCTGATAGGACTTTTCAGAGGCCACGTTGATCAGAACGGATGAAGGCACTGCGACAAACAAAGGATGGATTGTAATGCAGAGCAGGGACCCAGGGCCGTCAGGGGGGTCTTCTTTCACCCTGCGTCCTTCACGGCTGCCTTCAAACGTCAGGTGCGAGAGGTTAAGGTGCCCATCCCGTCCCACCCGGGGGGGACGTCAAATCCAGACGTGACTCTTATAAATGGCCATGCCCGCGCTCTGCTCGCAAACTCCCAGGGAGTGCAGTAGTTAATCCTGCCGGGAACTTCATTAATCTTGATTTAGTGCTCATTGTACTTGCATCTCCCTTCCTCCTTCCCCTTCATTTTTCTACACAGTGAATGGCTCAAAGAAGAACGTTATTCCTGGTGATGGCTAGCTGGGGAACGGGAGGTTCTGGGGCTCTTCCGCTACTTGGGGCCTCAGGTGCCTCACCCTAATTTTTTTTAGACTTTTTAAAAAAAATATTATTTTATTTATTTGACAGTGAGAGAGAGAGAGAGATCACAAGTAGGCAGAGGCAGGCAGAGAGAGAGGGGGAAGCAGGCCCTCTGCTGAGCAGAGAGCCTGATGCGGGGCTCGATCCCAGGACCCTGAGATCATGGCCTGAGCTGAAGGCAGAGGCTTCAACCCACTGAGCCACCCAGGCGCCCCGGCCTCACCCTAATTTTGAGCCAGTAGCTTGCTGGGGATGAAAGGACATTTGGCAATGTAGAGGTTAAAGAGTTAAATTCTCCCACTTTTCTATTCCCTGCAGCCCTGCTCTCTCTGGAGGTTCCTGAGCTTCTGGAATGATAGCGTGTCCTCAGTCCCTTCTCCATCTGCTCCAGAGCTCCCATTACGTAGAGGCCCTCTCGGGACCTGGCAGTCTGCAGGGGAGCTAAATTTTAACATTCCAGCATCACCCTAAAAACTGAGAACCCCTATGGCGCCTGGGTGGCGCAGTTGGTTGAGCGACTGCCTTCGGCTCAGGTCATGATCCCGGAGTCCGGAGATCGAGTCCCACATTGGGCTCCCAGCTCCATGGGGAGTCCGCTTCTCACTCTGACCTTCTCCCTTCTCATGCTCTCTCTCACTCTCTCTCTTTCCTAATAAATAAATAAGTAAGTAAGTAAGTAAATAAATAAATAAAATCTTTAAAAAAAAAAACTGAGAACCCCGTCCCTCATTCCCTCTGGCTCACAGCATGAGGGTGTTCTCTGGGTCTCCCTTCTTTCTGGGCTGCTGTGGGCTCTGCTTCCTTCTCAGTGCCGCCATATATATCTGAGCATAAAGGCCGTCGAACCAATGCTTGCGGTAGGGTGTGACGCCGACCTCCGTTGGGTCTGAACCTGCAAGCCTTGTATTCTCGAGACCTTCTCCTTCCATATCAACTAGGAAAAGCTGTCACTGGGCAGATGGCGGTGTTTTAGTTATGCCCCGATCTGAAAGGCCAGGGCTCCTGGGTAAGTAGACTGGGTGAGGGGAGCGTATTTGTGTCTTTCTGCTCGACTATGGTTCTTAAAATCTATTAAAGGTAAGGATTAAACCTTAGCTGGTATTTCTAAGTGGTGTTTTTAACACACAGTTTAATGCAAAATTTAAAGAGAAGCAAAGATGTTGGCTAGTTATGTGACTCACAATATCTAATTTTGTATTAGTAGCTGATATTTTCGTGGTTTGTGTGGAATTAAAGCACTCTGAATTTATTCATGGAGCTCAAGACTTTCAGAATCATCGGCGGGTTCCAAAATTTCTGAAGGCTTGACAAAAAAGAGATACAAATAGATACCTGACCGCCATGTTCTTTTCCTCCATTCGGCCATTTTTCCTTACATCGTTTCTACCTGACTTAACTCTTCTTGGCTTCTGCTTCAAGAAATACCTGTGGCTTCAAAATGAAAGCCATCAGGTTCCCCGGGTACCCTTCAGCAGTGCCTTGACTCCCTTCTTTGAGGAGGTGCCTTTTACGGTGGTGAGTGGGACTTAGAACCACACAGACCCAAGCCCCAAATCCTGACTCTGCCCTTGGCCGCTGTGAGTTCTTCC
>CM052814.1:25537333-25558065 GCA_028533885.1 Nasua narica | reverse complement strand
CTTAGGTGGAATGAGGACCCAAAGCCTGGGCTTCCACCTTAGGTCTACAACTCAATCTCTTCCTAAACAGCGAGTTAGACAAAGAACTGAACTTTGTAAAGGGGTTAACATCGCATTAGTCTTTGTCTGAAGGCAGGTTACAGAGAAGTAAAGACATGGAGAATGATCTTGGGTGTCTAAGCCTACCACCGCCTCCCCTCCAGTGGGCTCCAAACCAGCTCTGGAACCAGGTAGGAAAGCCTCCCAATCCTGGTCCTCTGCTGCCCTCTAGTGTTGCTTATTATTATTTTTTTTTACTTTTTATTTTTTTTAAGATTATTTATTTTACAGAGAGAGAGAGAGAGGGAAGCAGGCTCCCCGCCGAGCAGCGAGCCCGATGTGGGGCTCAATCCTAGGACCCTGAGACCATGACCCGAGCCGAAGGCAGAGGCTTTAACCCACTGAGCCACCCAAGCACCCCTCTAGTGTTGCTTATTAAGAGACGTTCCTGCAGGCTTGTCCCGAGGTCCTGGCAAACACCCACTTTCCTCTCCTGTCAGTATCTCATGCTGCCCCACCCCATGGGCCAAGTGTTATTAGAGGATTAATACTAGAAGCAAGAAAGAGAACTGTGATTGCCATTAGTTCAGACTAGGAAACAAACCGCTATCTTCCTGGACAAAAAGGCCATAGCCTTCCCCTTAAGGAACCCTGAATGTCCCTCCTTCAAAGGATCTGGATGTGGAGCAAGAGAAATACTGATGCGCTCCCTGTTTCAAATTCTAAAGTTAACAGTTAAGGGCACAATTTTGCATCAAAATTCAGCCACCCACCCAAACCCAAAAGGAAGTATTACTTGGTATGTTAGCAGGATTAAATAATAGATGTAAAGCCCCTAAGAATACTATCTGGCAGTTTGTGCTGTATAAGCATTTTATTTATTTATTTAGATTTTAACTTATTTGACAGAGAGAGAGCACAAGTAGGCAGAGCAGCAGGCAGAGGGAGAGAAGGAGCAGGCTCTCCACCAAGCAGGGAGCCGACGCAGGGCTCGATGCCAGTTCCCCAGTTCAGGGTTCATGACCTGAGCCAAAGGCAGCCACTTAACCGACTGAGCCACCCAGGTGTCCCTATATAAGCGTTTTTATAAAGAACTTAGGAATGTGGTAGAGGTCACAGCAGGGGAGAAAGCAGAAGCCACCATCAACAGGATATGGGTTTGAGGTCGGGCTCAGCAACTGGCTCCAGGCCTCATACAAATTCTACCCGTATTCTAGCTCAGCTCGAACCCCACACCCTAACCCCAACTTCCTCGGTACTCAGTCTATCACCACCCAGCAAAGATAATGACCAGCCCCTACATCTGCTTCCTCGAGGACCCAGCCACTACGGATCATAGAAAGCCTTCAATTACACAAGTCAGGTTTGTCATGGCCCCTTCTCCCGTTGAGGGTGGCCATGAGGGAAGAAACAGGCTTCCAATCAGCTCACCCCCTCCACTGATCGGGCCAGCCTTTCTCTAGGGTTTTCCTCTAATATCGTAATCCCTGCACCAAGAGGGCCTTTGTTCCTAGTCTCTACTTTTCCCATTTCCCCTTGGACTTATAAATCTGTTCAAAAACCAGTCAGGGAGGGTCGTGTGCAAGAAAGGACTGAAACCTTATTAGCTCCTTACTATTAAAGATAGCCTACTTTGTTTCCCTCCTGGCCAGTCTGAATGGGACAAACCTACGTCAGCATGGCAGGAAGATCCGTGGCATTTATAGAAACTGCGAGTAGTGCTCTCTGGTGGCCAAGCCTGGAGTGACAGCCAGGGTTGCCTCTAGTAGTGGCTCCCTCCAGGGATGTATCCTTGGGAAGAAGGAAGTCTGAGAGCTTCCTATCCAGCCACACTTGGAGAGATTTTACTTGACAAAAAGCACAAGTAGGCAAAGCAGCAGGCAGAGGAAGAGGGGGAAGCCGGCTCTCTGCTGAGGAGGGAGCCCGATGTGGGGCTCGATCCCAGGACCCTGGGATCGTGACCTGAGCCCAAGGCAGCCGCCTAATAAACTGAGCACCCCCAGTCTTATTCCTTCTTCAGACTCTCCCCTGCTTTGCTTTCTGGACACCACTCCCCCTGGATCCGGTGAGAAGGCCCACTCTAAGCTGTTCATTCCCTCCTGGAAAAATGTCTTCGGGTGGGGTGACGGGAGTGGGATAGCAACAAAGAGAGCATGAAAACAGGCCAGACTGGCGTCCGCCATGCTGTCATCTTGCAAGACGCACGTGGCCAGGCTGAGCGGCCTGTGCCCGGGATCTGCCTGAGGACACAGAGGTCTCCCGTAGGGCCAGCACTCTCATGGACCACGTTACGGACCATGCATTCTCACTGTCGGGAAAAGGAAACTTGTTGAGGGCATTTTGCCCATTTGGGAGTGGCCACTTCAAAGCTAGTGATGACTGCTGGGTTTCATGTCATCTCTGGAAAATAAAAAGCCCCTCACAACCAGAGTCACAACAGAACAAATGGCCCACTGGGGACTACAACCCTCGGTCATATTTGCACACTCCTCGCCTACTGTCTAGAGAGAAGTGGAAGGTGGGGGCTGGGGCAGAGGGTGAGCGGGGTCACCAATGCCAGGAGCCAATATGCAGAGTCCTTTGAGACTCAAAAGAGCCCTAGGGACCAACAAACCACACTGAGGGACTGGTTCTTCCACCTTAGTCTCCTCACATTTCTAAATCCACCTGCCCTAGGACTGGCTCTCCAGTTTTCACACTTGTGAAACAGGGATACCCGCTACCTACACCTTGAAACGTCACCCAAAGGAACAGTGACAGCGTCAGGGAACCCCTCAGCATTAAAGGCACAAAATGCTCAGTGTGCTGGAACTGGTCAGTGGGCAGGGACGGCTCCGGAGGCCATAGCTCACCCGTATAGCAGCCTTCTCCTTGTAGCTTAGAAAGCCTCGCAAGAGCTGGACCAAGTGACCTCAAACACAGGAGACACCCTTCCACACCAACTCTAGCTTAAGCTAAGCTTCATGTTCTTTCTGTAAAAGGCACTGATGGTCTTGGCCCGAGCAGTGCTGGTAACCTCCCTTCTGATCACTGTGGAGCCGTATTTGTTCCTAATCCTATACTAGCTCATTTGTGAATAATTATGTTCTAATTATTACATAAACCAATGAAATGTGTGAAAAGCATCTGTATAAAAACTAGATTTGGGGAGTCAGTCAAGCATGCGACTGGCCGGCTCAGTCAGTAGAACATGCGACTCTTGATCTCGGGGTACAGAGTTCGAGCCCCATGTTGGAGGTAGAGTTTACTTTAAAAAAAAAAAAGTCCAAGCTGAAAATCATAGATCATACGTTATGATTGTGAATGAAGGTCCCTTGCCTTTTTTTTTTTTAAGATTTTATTTGACAGAGAGAGATCACAAGTAGGCAGAAAGGCAGGAAGAGAAGGGGAAGCAGGCTCCCCGCTGAACAGAGCCCGATGTGGGGCTCAGTCCCAGGACCCAGAGATCATGACCTGAGCCGAAGGCAGAGGCCTTAACCCATTGAGCCACCCAGATGCGCCTCAACTGACTTTTTAATTGTCAAAGTACCTGTCCCGATTATATGTAAGAGGAGCTTCTTTTGTTTAAATTCCTGCTAAAGTTACGGCCAGTAAGAAATCGCTGGCATGGGACATGAGTCAGCGCTTGAAAGTGCACTCCTTGCCTACTTCTAACTAGGTGAGTCTGCCAGAAGCTGGATTTTTTTTTTTTTTTAAGATTTTATTTATTTATTTGACAGAGAGAGAGATCACAAGTAGGCAGAGAGGCAGGCAGAGAGAAGGGGGGAAGTAGGCTCCCTGCTGAGCAGAGAGCCCGATGTGGGGCTCGATCCCAGGACCCTGAGATCATGACCTGAGCCGAAGGCAGAGGCTTAACCCACTGAGCCACCCAGGAGCCCTGGGGAGCTGGATTTTTTTTTTTTTTGAGAGGGTGTCTTTGGGCATTTATTTAAAAAAAAAAAAATAACATTTATTTCCTCAGAAAGGCAACTTTTTAATTTCTCTATTTTTCCATCCAAGGGGAAACAAAGAATAGTCCTCTGGCCTCCACTCACCTGGAACAGATCAAATGACATCACAATTCCATCCCTCGATGGCAATGCAGCAGGTTATCCTGAAAATAAAAGACATATGCAAACTCGCCATGTCCCAGCCCTTCATCCCACACAATTAACCCAGAACCAGAGCAGGGAGCTGGATGGCTGTTGGTGGCTGGTCTTAAACGGCCCATTCATGCTGACAGAAATGTAAAGATGGATTCCTAAGTAAGCGATCATGAAACATTAACTTTACATAATTTGGAAGACGTAAAATATACACTTTACAAATTGATTCTTTATACTTTCAAAATGGATTTACAACAGTATTACTTTACACAAGGTCCTACTTCATACAATATTTTGTTTAGGCAGCTTTTCAGTAACATTTCTATTACAAGTTACACATGGAACCTCTCAGAAAGTTGGGAAGCTTGAGGAGCCACATGCATGGGGCTGATGTCAGGGGCAAAAGGTGTGAGGCCATCACTCTGGTGCTCAACTAGGAGCTGAGAAAGGACTCCGACTCTCACATGGAGCTAAATCAAGGCACTGGGATAGTCACTGTTTTCCTCAGCTCTTCTTCCCAACAGGTAAACTTTCATCAGAAGAGGACTGTGTTTTCCACATCAATATGGCAAAGAAAGACCTTTTAATACAGACTGGCACCTATCACAGACCGGCACAGTCAGATACTGAATGGTGACGGGTAGTGACTCTTGAGATATCTGTCGTTCAGTTCGCTCTCCCGTTACAGGCGTCCAGCATCTAGAATCCATTCCAGTCTGTGGTACGGCAAGAAATCTAGGCAAGATTGAGCCCAGATCACCCATGCGCACTAAATACCACTCAGTGCCTGATCCAAGGCAGAGGCTGGTCCTATTACAGCGCCAAATACCCAGCAAGATTATAAATGAAAAAACAGAAAAGCCAGAAACCCATTACAAAAGGGCCTTCTGAGTTCAACAAAACGTACACGGCAACACAAAGTTTTACCCCTTTCCAGGTAGGCATCCATTTTGTTCTCAGCGTTATCCTGCATAAATACCCGAAGGGTCATATTAATTTTAATAGCCAGTTAAGTGAGTCCCAGATACTTCTGCCAAAACGAAAGACCTAAAGTCTCAAGATCTTTACGTATCGTTTTTTAAAGCTCTGTCTGGCAGAATGAAGCAGGGAAACCCAAGCCTTTCCCAACCTCCACCACCACGGATGGCATCTCTGGCTTTAGGCTAACCTTGAGATAGAAAAAAGGAGTTCCACCTCCCAGGATGCTGAAATGAAACTGTAAAAGAAGTCCATCTCCTTTACAGCTAGTCTCAATTACACAATCTTTCTCCAGCCTAGAGCCTACGTAAGAAACAAGCCCTTTCTGGAGTCTGCATAAGAAATCCTCCAGAGTCTGATTTGGAAGAAGGAAAAACAAAAACACAAGAGCCAATGGCACGAGGCAGGGGCACTTATCCGCCCTTTGGTGCCACGTTCCCCAGACTCCTTCAGCCTCGGGGCTCAGACCCGGCTCCCAGGCCTTCCTTCTCGCACCTCCTGCAGTTGTAGGACCACCGAGATGAAGCAATGGTTTCTCTGAGTGTTTTCTCCTCTTTCTCCAGGTACAGAATTTTCTCTAGGACACAGGCCGGCTTCACAGCTGACACACAGTAAACAAGGTTTTTAGACACCATCACTTTGCAGCCGATCTGGGTACTTAACAGAAGCTATCAACTGGAAGGTGGGTGGACCTCCGTTCATTCGCTGTGCAGGCACGAGGCAGGAGGGGAACTACAGGAGCCCGGGCTCTGTCCCTCCCCGGCACTGCCAGTGGGCAGTCGACAGCTCTCTCCAACTTCATGTGTGTCATCATATGTGAACGCAGCAGTGGATCTCTCACCGGGGAGGGGGTAGTAAACACACACCCTTACCCCCCAACTCAGACAGGCAGAGAAGCTCCCTCACCGGGAATGCTGTCGTCGGGGGCTGTGTACAATCCATACGTGAGGAAGAAAAACAAGGAGGGGGCACAGGAGGCACATACCAGATGGGCAAGAGCTCTCTAAAGGCAAAGGCTTTATTTTAGCTGCAGTGTCCCCTTTTAGCTTATATTCTCAAAGGAACTGGGACAGCTGGCATCCTGTCCCAATGTCAGGGGTTCTAAGAATTCGGATACCTAAAAAAGGCCAAAGCGCTATTATTCCAGATTGTACCCTGGAGCTGCTTCTTCTCTTTTGGCCCCAGAACCCCCAACAGACAAGAAGAGACACCACAACAACTGTGGGAAAACTGCAGGCAATTACAAGTCATTCTTAAAGAGATTTAATTATTTGAATTGCATAAAAGGGGATATAGTACATTTAAATCTCTGCGACATCACAAATTGCTGTTTTTGTTGGTTTCTTTTATTAAAGCCCCACTACTTCTACCCATCTCCAGGTTTATGGCTATAGAATAGGGGGAAAAACAAGTATTACCAACGGAAGAGGAAAACCCAAGCAAGAGTCTGTTCTGTCCCCCAGAATGCCTTCTCCACTGCAGAACGGGGCCTTTTATCAAAGAAGGGAGGGGAAAGGCTGTGGACTATCGATAACCAGTACCAACAGCTAGAGTCAGAGACAGGGAAGGAAGTCACGGAGGCAGAGCCCACATGTTTACAAGCTGTCCCTCGACCCACACTTTCCTAGCCCTCTGCAAGGATCATCTTGTTTAGATTTCTTTTGACATCTTAACCCTAAACCAAAGTTTCCCTGTCTATTCCAGTATAATAAAGACATCATTCCCACAAGGAGGATGGACTTGAGGATGGAATGATCTGCCACCATTCTGAAAAGCTTACTGAAAAACAGCATGGCTTTAAAGACAAGTTCTACTCCATGAAGACTGAGTGCGGTTCTTTATTAGTAGAGACGAGGGGCATACGGCCCACCACACAGAGCAGCAGGATACAGAAGAACCATCCACTGCTGCTGTAGCCTAGTTGGGCAGAGGCAAAAGCAACCCCCCTCTCGCCCTTCCAAGCCCACAAGGTAGAGGGGCGTAAGAAGCTGTAGTCTAATGGCTCTAAATAACCAGAATTTAGTGTTAAATTAGGATCAAGGATTTATTCCACAATATAAACTGCAACATTTGATACAAGCTACCAAAAAAATAGTAGGAGAGGAAGGAAGGGGCAGGGGAAAAGCCAAAATACAGCTGTGGCAATTACTTACAGAGCAGTCTCTTTTCTACATCACTAGTTCATCAGTGACACTAGAAACTAGACATTTGTGTTCTGTACATCAACCAAATGCTAAAGCACCAACACACTGTTTGGAAGTTTGTTTTGTTTTGTTTTAATTCCAGCCACTGAAACCAACATAGAAGTTATTGCTTTGATAAATAAACCTAGTCTACCAGGAAAAAGAAAAGTGGATAAAGAAACAAACGAAAACCCCAAAAGTGAAAAACTTAAGTTCCCCAATATGGTAACAGAGTAAACAAGAGAGAAATTCCTCAAATGAGGATTTACTGGAATCTCTGGTGCGCTTCTGGGCACTGAAACTGAGTTGGACTCTTAAACCGGTAAATCCCAGACAGAGGTAAGACTTTAATGCTGTACATGAAAAGCCGCAAGCTCCGATGCCTTCCAAATTGGTGGAAACCCCTGCGAAAAAACCAGTCAGCATTTCACACCTCAACAACCACAAACAGCTCTTAAGGAAAAAAATACAAAAAGTGTCAAAAATTTTTTTAGTTGTTTTTTCTTTTTTTCAAAGAGTTCTGGAAAAATGATCCCGTAAGGAATAGAAATAGCACCGTTTACAGGCTGGTCTGAATACCAGTCCTGTAGCTTTGCTGAGAAAGTGAAGAAATCTTCTCGGTTGGAGTCCTGAATTACATTAAGTGGTTGGGGGTGGGGGGTGTTTGTGTTTGTGTTTTTTATTTTCGGCTTGGTGCGTCCTTCACAGTACAGCGCACACAGATGTAGTCTTCCTTCTCTGCCATCTCTGGAGAAACACCAACACAGACCTGGTGAAACCACTGATTGCAGCTGCCATCACACTGGACCCAGTCCACCTGGTTACAAAGAGCAGGGAGACGGGGTGTTCAGAGGAAAAAATGTGATTCAAAATTGGGCAGGCCAGCCTCAAGATATTCAGGCCGTGTGCCACCAACGGCCACCGTCCCACCACTGGGACCTCTGGCGCAACAGCTACGCCACATGAGTGTAGCTGGCCCACCAGCCAAAGCAACCAAGTCAAAGCCATTCTTCAAGTCGTGACTGCTTTGGGGTTAAGAGAGCGCCGCCCTGTGGTAAGTAAGCAAAAGGGCATTACATCAGCATCCCTCCCACCTTCTTAGCGCCGGGAGGTGAAAGCTGGAAGAGCAGGAAAAGGAAAAAGGGGAGAATAAGAGTTTCTTCAAGAAAAGGGAGGAGACCCAGGAACGATGGTTAAGAGCAGAGATACCAGTGGGGGAGGGCTGAGCAATCCATTCAGATCAGCTCAAAGCAGATAAGCAGAAGAGAAAGACCCAGCGAGATGAGGTGTAGCTTACAGGGTTTCTGAGTTAAGGGAAAGCACGTCCTCTATGGCCCAAACTTCACTGACCTCATCTCCTTCTGGCTGCAGGCAGCTCGCGGCTGGGCAGATGGCATCTTCGTCCTCAGAGTCCTCCTGCTCGGAATAGGATGTGTCTGAGGGCAGGGAATGAGTTTCGGCAGAACGGCCTAACTCATAGCTACGCTCTCTTTCTAACTTGAAACTGTTCATGTCCTTGGAGTGGCTCAGTTTGATTTTCTTCTTTTTGGGGGTCCGCGTTTTTTTAACTCGATCCCACCGATCACTGGAGAGGCCTTCTCTTTCCAGGCGTCTCTTCAGTTTTCTCTCAAGACTGTTGATTCCATCTCGCTTCCCGCGGCAGCACTCATTCTGGGTGGAAGATGGGCAAATTCGATTTTAGTCGTCAGTCTGCCTGTTACTCAAACTAGTGAAAGATTAGCTGTATGAGAAACCAGATAATCCCTCCTCAACATTAAAAAATCCTACAACCCCGGGTGCCTGCCGGGCTCAATCAGGGAAGAGCATGCGACTCAATCTCGGGGTGAATTCAAGCCCCACATCAGGTGTAGAGAAGACTTATTTAAAAAAAGAATACTGCGGGGCTCCTGGGTGGCTCAGTTGGTTAAGCGACTGCCTTCGGCTCAGGTCATGATCCCGGAGTCCCGGGATCGAGTCCCATATCAGACTCCCGGCTCTGCGGGAAGTCTGCTTCTCCCTCTGACCTTCTCCCCTCTCATTCTCAGTCTCTGTCTCAAATAAATAAAAAAATCTTTAAAAAAAAAGAAGAAGAATACTGCACTCTAACATCACTGCCACCAGGTCCCCTCACACCCTACAGGACAACCTGTTTGAGTTTAGCTAACTTAACTGTCAGTGCTATCAGCTACTATCAGAGAAGTAGTAGAAAAAGAAAATGTTAAAGACATGATTATTTCAAATAGCACCAGAAGATGCCTACAATCTTCTCATCGCCAACGACAGGAGAAAAGACTATCATGTAGTTTCTACCTAGGTGTACATGCTTATCCTTTGACCTATGGACTTCTAAGGAACCGTGCTAATACCTGCCTCCTTTAAGGACATCCCTACCCCTTACAGAAATAAAGTACATTAGTTGAACATAATCAATAATGGTGCTACACATTACTATTTGGTATCATAATGAAAAATAAAATTCTAGGGATGCCTGGGTGGCTCAGTTGGTTGAGCATCCAACTCTTGATTTAGGTTCAGGCCATGATCTTAGAGTGCTGAGACTGAGCTCCATGTTGGGCTCCACACTCAGTACGAAGTCTGCTCTCTCCCTCTCCCCTCTGCATTCTCTCTCTCAAATTTTTTCAATTTAAAAATATTAAAAAATAGGGGTGCCTGGGTGGCTGAAGCCTCTGCCTTCAGCTCAGGTCATGATCCCAGGGTCCTGGGACCGAGCCCCGCATTGGGCTCTCTGCTCAGCAGGAAGCCTGCTTCCCCCTCTCTTCTCTCTGCCTACTTGTGATCTCTCTCTCTCTCAAATAAATACAATCTTAAAATATATATTTATATAATAAAATTCCAAATGATAGTTGACAATGAGATTTTCTTATCCTGACTCCATTCCCAGGAGCCCGAACGGGTTAGGTCAGCTAGCTTACTAACACGCAGTGGCAGCATCCTTAGGCTGACACACAGGACACACATGGTACCTATCCCCTCCCCCGAGTAGGTCAGCACTCAAAACGGCACCCTCTGTCTGATGACCCAGTCCTCACGCCAGCTGTCCCGTTAGGGTTAGAGCAGTTAAAACATTTGTTAAACATTAACTCCAAGACATTCTTTAAGTTTAGAAAGCTTTATACCAAAAGGCCTTCCCAGCTATTTTCATCTCTACAGGCTTTCTCTTACAGAAAAAAAATCCTGCTTCTAGTTTTTATCACATGGAAATGATGACAAGTACCATGCTAAAAGGAAAAAAAAAAAATTCACGGTCACTTAAAAAACAGCACCAAACTCCAGGATGTGAGCCCAGAGTGACGCCTAGCACCCGTCTGCTCCTCACAGCCTTAGGAAATGAGGTTGCGAGGCAGAAGTTTGCCTCCTTTTCTGGATCAAAGACAATCTCGTTCACCGAACTATTTCGATGGGATGACACTAAAAATCACGCCCCCAACCCTGGACTGTGTTCCCTGGCTGCCTGGTGGGACACTCACCTTCTCACTGCTGGGTCTAGCTGGTGAGCTTCGGTCAGTTTGCTGAGCAGGGGTTGGCTTCGCAAGTAAAGTCTGGTAAAGTTCCTGAATTTCAGGAAGGGATACCTGGAGCAACTGGGCTTCCATCAACAGTTCATTCACCTCTGGACTGACACCTGTTAAAGACCACACCAAAGCATAATGATGACAAATGGAGGGTGTTTCACACGGATGCCGGGACATGCAAGCAAGCAGCGCGAGACCTCTCCTTGTAAAATCATGTTCAGTTGAAGTTAGGTTCATGTAATGTGTTTAAAGCCACAAAATAGTAAGAGCCCAGACTAGATTTTCTCAGAGGCTTCTGATTACTAGGGAAGTACTAATTCTACACTGAATCCCCTTTTCACTTAATTACTGCTGCCACGGAAGAGGCCGTTCATCTGCCTGGATAGCTTCTGCTTTCAATAGAAAGCATGGAACAGGCCAAGACGTGGGCAATCTGGCCGGACTGAGCAGCTCCGACCCCATCACCGAACACACTGCGATGGCAGAATAAGGGTTAGGACCCTCGCCGGGGCCCCGGGCAGAACTGCTGGGGCAGTCATGTATATACAGGCACAGCTGAGCCCTGAACAACGTGGGAGTCGGGGAGCTGAATCCCTGCGCAGCTGAAAATCCGTGTGTTACTTTCAACTCCCCCAAAAACTTAATGCTGACAGCCTACTGCTGACTGGAAGCTTTACAGATAAAGCTGATTAACACATTTTGTATGTTTATGTATTATATACTATTCCTAGAATAAATTAAGCTAAAGAGAAGAGACTGTTCAGAAAATCATAAGAGAAAACATACATTTACAGTAGTGAATTTATTGAGAAAATCTGTGTTGAAATGGGCCTGTGTTGTTCAAGAGTCAACATAAGGGAAAAAAAAAAAGAGGTGGGTTTCAAGTATAGATTATCTCTAAGATCCCAAGGGAACCCCTGACTTAGCATCTGACTGAAATGACCAGTATTTAAATGTCACTTGGCATGAGATTAACCCTTCAGTCCTTGAAAGCAATGTATTAAAGCCTTTCTCTATTTTGTATTTATAAATCTTCAAGCGTGATCCTTCTCCTACTTTGCAAATACATAATAACCCATACCTGACATTTGAAGATAAAGTCTTTTTATGTATCTGAACAACAAAAACCTACTGCAAGATTACTTGTTCCTACTCAGCCCTCCCCCCACCTCCTCCCCATAAATACAAACCATGGAGGGGGATACAACTTCGGCCAGTGGAGAAGGGAGAGTGTACATATGAGGCTCTGCTGTCCCAGTCGTCAGGCAAGGAGAAGGATGTTGTGCTGGTAGGCTGAGACACCTAATGGAAGGAAAATATTTTATAGAAAGGCTTTTTCAGATTTAAAAATTCTTCTAGCGGTCCAGGGAATGTAGTTTGGGTTATCAAGCAGGCAAACAGGAAAGAACTTCAATTCCCAACTGAAAGAAGTCCCCAGCTATTTTAGATTTACCTCAATCAACTCATATTCACCAAGCCTTTAGTCTTTCTGGTTTTACCTGGACTGATTCCAGAGATCAAGACCACCACTGGGAAATAAGGCCATTTTCTTTGCATGAGAAAAGATCATACAGCTTTTTATTTCCTACAGAATTCTCCTAACGAAGGTTGTACCACAATGAACACAGCCATGTGCCCCTTTGAGCAAACCCACTGAGGAACTGCCAGATCTCAGGCATGTCCACCTTCCTCCCTTCCTCAGTGTCAAGTGCTACGAGAAACACTCCTCTGACTAGGCTAGTAAGTAACAGTTGCGTCCTCTCCTTTTATCAATGAAAGTAAACTTCTAGCCTATCTTATGTAAAGAACATAAATGTCTCCCGGGTAGGCTACCCAAATGACCACAACTCACCCTATGCAACAAGAATTTAATTCATCATTTGCTAAGTGCCAGGCACTGCCTGTATTTCACAAGCCTGGAAAGAAATGTAAAAGAAAACAAGGAAACCAATATGACAGAAGTAAATTTTTTTGTCTTTTATCTTTGGTTGGCTGAACATTTAACTCATAATTCGCTGTCTCTGTTAGTATAGCACAAGCAAGCTGCGAGCTCTCGGCTAGAGAATCTGTACGAGATCGGGAAATCAGGCCAAACTCTTAAGAAGACTGAATACTGCCTTCCTGACTGGACTTTTCTGGCATTTTCACATTCTTTTCCTGCAGTCACCTTCTATGGAAGAAGACAAAACACTCTGCCCATCCCAGTGATGGTCAGGAGAAAGTGGCTTTTATAGCGAAAGGATACAGAGGGTATGAAACCCACTGCCTTTCCTCTGAAGCAACACAGTACTCACACACTTCAAAACCCACTGCTTCCTCAAGCGGCAGTAAGGGACACAAGGCAGAAAGCACCTTCCCCTCTAGTCAGTGACTTATGTGAGAGGAAGGAGGGGAAAAAGTCAAGCAAAAAATTCCAAAAATTCAATATACATTAAATATGTAGTATCCGGATTCACACACGTAAATGGGAAAACTGTATGTATCCACGAAAAGGTGAAATCTCTCCAGAAGCAGACTGCCTGAGAGGCACTTTCTCAGTGCCAGGAGCAGAGAAAACGACAACAACACGGCAAGGACACAGAGCCCTCGAAGCGGAGAACTGCCAAGTGAGCACCGGTACCAGTCAGGCCATCACTAGGAACAGCAGCCGTCCCAGAGTGAAGGAGCCAGGGAAAGGGACGGAGCTCGGCAGATTCCAGTAACTGGCAAAGACAAGTCCAGACTCACCTTGCTTGTCTCGGACACCTGTCCCGCTGAGGCTTGCCATCTGTTATACCACAGTCCTGAGCCCACTCGATCCTGCACAGATTTGAGATTCCCTGATGAAAGCAGCTGCTGGGCTCTGTGTTGCCAGTTCACCGTTCTTTCGATCATGTATCGAAGTGCATCTCCCTCAGGAAGGCGAACGCGGATGCGCTGCAGAGAGGCCAGCAGGGGCAGAATTTTCTCTAATGGAGGTTTCTCTGACCTCCGACAATGGGGACAAAGCCAGATTCGGGGGCCTTGTGAGATACAGGGTACCGCCACACAGCTCGTGTGGAAAGCATCCCTGCAGAGTTCACACTGGATCATGGGGGCAGCTGGGGCCTTCTGACAGAGGCAGACTCTCAGTTCCACATCCTGGACAGGTGACAGCAACTTCCCTTCATTGGCTAGTCTGAGAGACTGCAAGGCTTCCATTTCCCTTAGGCGAGCTTCCCCAAGTGTTGCCATCTAAAAAGGAGTTAACAAAGACAATGTCAGAGAGAATTTAGCCCTCTCCTAAAACCCCAGGTCCCAGAGTAGATGATCTACATCTGAATCCTGGCTCCCTCTCACTGAGTCGAGTGAATGGCCCTAGGCAGCACATTCCACTGTGGCTAAAGGTTCACACTGTAAAATGGGAGTTCACAGCACAGCGCACCTCCCAGGGCTGCAGGGACGATTCCGTGACAGCCTGCTCTGCCGGGCACACAGTGAACAACATGAGCCATGACTGAGCACACACTACTTATTAAAGTCCAATTTCTTTGCACATTTACTTCTCTTAAACAGGCTTTTCATATTCGACATACTCTAATTCCTGGGGTTCTCCATGTTTTTGTAGTTCCATTAACTTCTGCGTTCTTTTAGAGAGGTACTTTGGATGGAAAAGTCTCTAAAGCAGCCACTACACAATGGTAGTTTATACCTCTTATGATCTTTAACACTGAGGCCTTATACATGTCCTGGACACAGTCATGGTAGATAATGAAACTGGATGCCTCATGAAATAATTAAACACAGAGCACTTTACCAGGCTTTTCTTTTTTTCTTTCTTTTTTTTTTTTTTTAATTTCTTTATTTATTAGGAAAGAGAGAGAGTGAGAGAGCGCATGAGAAGGGAGAAGGTCAGAGTGAGAAGCGGACTCCCCATGGAGATGGGAGCCCGATGTGGGACTCGATCCCGGGACTCCGGGATCATGACCTGAGCCGAAGGCAGTCGCTCAACCAACTGCGCCACCCAGGCGCCCCTCTTTTTTTTTTTTTTTTAAGATTTTATTTATTTTATTTTAACTGAGAGAGAACACAAGCAGGCAGGCAGGCAGAGGCAGAGGAAGGGCAGGCTCCCTGCTGAGCAAGGAGCCCGATTTGGGACTCGATCCCATGACACTGGGACCATGACACTGGGACCACGATCCGAGCCAAAGGCAGCTGCTCAACCAACTGAGCCACCCAGGCGTCCCACCAGGCTTTTCTTATGCATGTGTGTGCACGCGCATGTGCATGCTGGAAAATAAGCTCATCAGGGCACAGACAAAAGCAAGCTGCTTTTCTGCAGTGTGTGGCAGGTATATTCAAATTGTAAAGTCTTTCCTCTCTATTAAAACGAGAGCCATGTCCCAGAAAAGTGGGGAGTTCAGTTAACCTGTATAAGTGATTTGAAAATAACATAAACAAAACCAACTTTACAGTAAAAAGCTGAAGTGACACTGAACATATTCCTGAACAATATTTACAAGATGTCCATAAGCAGAACCTTTATGTGAACAGACTAAGCACCTACTCTATGAGGTATCCCGTATATAAACAGGTCTAGGCCTTACAGATTTATTCATTATGCACCATGAAGTAAAAGCCATTTAAATGTGATAAACTGAAATCACTGGCTACGTCAAGAGTTAGCCGCTACCACCTTGAACTTAATATCTAGTTTCCCCCATAAAAGGCCGGACCACCATCGTCCTCCTCCTCCAGCACTTCATTGATACAGAAATACAGATAAATGGAGGGGAAAGTGTAGACTTTTAAAACTGAGCTCTCCCCTCTAGAAACAGAAGCTATAGGCTGCGGGAACCATTCCTTTCCCCAATTCTATACCCACATCTTTAAAATGTTAACCTGTCACAGTTAAAGCGTCCCCAGTTATCGCACCCACCGGAACCGGTATGATTCACTAGATGAGGTCCTAAGCCCAGAATGAATTCTCCATAATCTCTTTTTGGAATGGGAGAGAAAATGTATGAATGATTAAGGAAGAAACAAAAAGATCTAGAAGTAAATCAGGTAACAAACCTTTGGTACATTTTTTAAAAATCCACTATTTCTGGGGCGCCTGGATGGCTCAGTGGGTTAAAGCCTCTGCCATTAGCTCAGGTCATGATCTCAGGGTCCTGGGATCGGGCCCCACATCGGGCTCTCTGCTCAGCGGGGAGCCCGCTTCCCCATCTCTCTGCCTGCCTCTCTGCCTACTTGTGATTTCTCTCCCCTTTGTCAAATAAATAAAATTTTTAAAAAATCCACTATTTCTGTAGATAAAAACAATGTACAGGCAATATATATATATGGGTTATGTGATAACATGGTGCCTTCCTAGAACTCACAAATGGAGAGCCAACAGCTTATCTTTCAGAGTTCTACTATGAAATCAACAAGTAATGTCTGAGTTCTTAAGCCAGGGATTCATACAGTATATGGGCATAAACTAGACTCTGAAATATATAGTACGCAAAGTTCAAAACAAGACAGTGGGTTCACAAAAACAGACCACAGAAATAACGGTGGAAAGCAGCACCTTAAAAAAGCCAGAATGATGCTCAAAAGCAGCAGAATCTGATTATAACCTGACTCAATATACAAATATGCCCTAAGGAAATCGTGTCAAAATACATAAATCAAGGCAATCCCATGTCAATCACCAGAGAAGTCAGACAGCTGCAAAGAAAGGAATGGACTGAGCAGCAGAGGCCCTGACCCGAGACTGAGCCCATCTAGCCCAGTCCTTGGAGCTGAAACAGTCCAACTCTACAATGGGGAACACTTTGTGCCACTTAAAGCACCCAGATGGGACTATATCCAACTAAAAAGCTTCTGTACAACAAAGGAAGCCAACAAAATTAAAAGGTGACCGACCTATAGAATATTAGAAAATACTGGCAAAGCACATATCTGATAAAGGGTTAATATCCACAATAGATAAAGAACACATAAAACTTAAAAGTAGAAAACAAACATCGGCAGAGGATAGGAGTATCTTTCTAAAGGAGACATACAAAAAAGACACAGGTACATGAAACAGTGGTCAGTTATGAAACTGCAAATCAGAATCACAATGCAAGATCACTTCACACCTAGCTGAATGGCTAGTATAAAAAACGCCAAGAAGTAACACATGTTGGTGAGGATGTGGAAAAAAGGGAACCCTGGTGCACTGTTAGTAGGAATGTAAATCAGTGCAGCCATCCTAGAAAACAATATGGAGGCTCCTCAAAAATAGATTAAAATTAAAAACAGAACTACCAAATGATCCAGCAATTTCACTTCTGGGTATTTATCTGAAGGAAAAAAAAAAACCTAACTCAAAAGCTACCTGCACACCCCCATGTTCGCTGCAATATTTCCAGTAGCCAAGACATGGAAGCAGCTTAAGTGTCCATCAGTGGACGAATGGATAAAGATGTGGTGTATGTATATATAAGGGAATATTATTCAGCCATTAAAAAAAGGAAATCTTCCCACTTGCAACAATATAGATGGACTGTAATTGCATTAGGTAAGTGAAATAAGTCAAAGACAAATACTATATGAATCCCCCCCTAAAAAAAACAAAAACAAAAAACCAAAAAACCAAAATCCCAAACCCACAGATACAGAGAACAAATTGGTGGCTGCCAGAGGCAAGGGGTGGGGAGTGGGCTAACTGGGTAAATGCAGTCTAAAGGTACAAATTTCCTGTTATAAAGTAAGTCCTGAGGATATAAGGTATAGTATGTTGACTACAGTTAATACTCTGTACTGTGTTGTACACTTGCATGTTGCTAAGAGAGTAGATCGTTAAAGTTATCATCATTAAAGAAAAAGTTTATAACTATGTGCGGTTATAGACTTACTGTGGCGATCACTCAAATCATTATGCTGTACACCTGAAACTAACAATGTTACATGCCAATTATAGCTCAATAAAAGAAAAAAAATCTAAGCATCCAAATCACCTTTTTGTCCTAATACTGTGGCTCACTTAACACGAGCTAGACTCTGCTTCAGCTTCTTATGAGGGTACCAACTTTGAATCAACAGCACTTACTAAATGCAGGCAGACTCAAAGGTATCCAATACACTTTTAAGTTTATTTTTTAAGCATGTGTTTGTGTATTTATTTATTTTACTTACTTAGTAAGCTCTACACCCAACGTGGGGCTTGAACTCACATTTACATTTGACAATTTTCAGAAAGTCTTTTTGGTAAAACGGAGTACTTTTAAAGTTATCCTTTTACAGCCTTACCAACATCCCTGTGAACAAGAAAGGGTTAGAAATCATCCTCCCTAAGCAACAGAGAAAAAAAGAAGAAAAAGCCCCACTACGTACGGCTGAAGCAGTCTCCCTGCTTTCACTTAAAGCTCTCTCCAGGTCACTCAGACTCTCTAGCTTGGTGCTTTTCTTCTTTCCACTTGGCAAGGGCTCCTTGAGCTTTCTCTGCTTCCTCTTCAATCCCCAAAGGCCAATGTCACATCGAGGACACAGCACCTAATGTGGGGCAAAGCACAACCACCAGTAAGATGGATTTCAGATAAAGCCTTAGGAATAAGCCCCACAATAAAAGCCTAAGCAGTGGTAAGGATGTAAACTTCTTATCTAACATTTCCTCTGTGACATGCTGCCCTAAAGCCAGAAAACTCTCCTCTACAAAGGAAGGGACTGAGGAGGGAGGGAATGAATTTCACAAAAGACTGACTTTGATTATAGTTTGGATGAAACAGTACTAAGTTCAACATGATATTTACCAATTCTAGTTATAATGTACCACCAGTATCAGCTTACAAAAAATACCAAAAGTGCAACTCGAGCACTTTGAGAGATGGATGAGACCATTTACCAGGCTTATTAAATACAAATGGTGCAGCATGGGCAAGGTTAAAAGTCCAATTTCAACCCAGACTGAGGAACTTCAATGAGAAAAATGTTCTTCTTTAGACACTGAATACTATCCCTAAATGTATCCAGATAACATTTAAAGGTTATTTCACTGGAAGTTTAGAAGAATCTCCCTGGCTCTACTGGAAAAAACTCCCAGAATGTAGATCAGTCAGTGATGCCACTTTTGTGTGGGAAGAGACTGCATGTTCTATAAGCTAAGAGAGCAAAGGTCTTGTAGGTGGGCTGTTTGCAAACTTACCTCTAAGAGAGAATACGGAGAATTCTCAGTCAAGAATGTATTAGCAGCACATTCTTTCCAAGCCTGAACCTCAGCTACTAGTAATTCCAGTCTTGGTAAAGAATTCAGATGTACTGGGATAGATCGGCCTCGGGTAACAAGTTCTATGAGTGTGTCTAACACTGGCACACGTCCTCCAACCTAAGGAGCCAAGAAAAATTGTGACAACTTAGAAAAAAGAATACTTCTCTGCAAAGTGGGAAAGCACATTGCACATATTGAGAGTAGACCTACTCCATGACCTCAACATGTTAATTTCATAGAGATGGGCAAAATTTGCCAGCTGACCAACGGCAGTGGGGGTGTGGGTGACATGTGTTCCTTCACTTACCAAATACTTTAAAAGAACCTAGCTTATGCTACTCTCTAAGGATACCACTATGAACATGACATACACTGTAATCTCTTTGTTGACTTCTAATGCCCTTCTAAATTCACTTGTCATCTTGATCCCTATAGGTAGCTTGAAAAAAACTCAAGAGAAATGTAGATATGCAATAACTCAAAAGGCTTTCACACTGACTACATTAATAAAAGCAACAATATTTTACTCCAATCCACCCAATGATGTATTAGCTCAGTATAAATTATTCAGAAAACTAAAACAAGGGAAAAAGTCCCACTGGTTCTCAAATGTTCACATGCATTAAGAATCATCCGGAAAGCTTGTTTAAACAAGTTTCCTGGGCCCCATCTATAGATATTCTGATTCAGGTCACCGGGGAAGAGCCCATAAATTTGCATTTCTTCTTTTTTTTAAGATTTTATTTATTTATTTGACAGAGAAAGCGATCACAAGTGGCAGAGAGCCAGGCACAGGGAGAAGCAGGCTTCCTGGTGAGCAGAGAGCCCAATGTAGGGCTCGATCCCAGGACCCTGGGATCATGACCTGAGCCGAAGGCAGAGGCTTAACCCACTGAGCCACCCAGGTGCTCCATAAATTTGCATTCCTTAACAAGTTTCTAGATGATGCTGATGCTCTTGCTACTGACACCACATTTAAGATTTTATTTATTGGGGTGCCTGGGTGGCTCAATAATATTCTGATATTATTCTAAGTAAAAAATATTTAACTTCAACCGATCAACTCTTTGAAACTGACTTCCAGTTTAGAGGAAATACCAAAGATAGAACACACCACAAAGAAATACCCAGACAAATCCAGAAGGCAGGACTTACCACAGGGTGACTACTCTAGACAGTGACATGAAAGAAAGTAGGCTAGGGAAGAAAACACCACAAGATACAAAGAAACTTAAAGCCATATGTCAATTAGGTGCAACATGTGGTGGTGGACTAGATAAACAACCAGAAGGGACATTTTTGGGGAAACTGGAGAACGCCGAATATAGATTAAGAACTGGATATTTCATTGCTTTTGACACTCATTCTTACAGGCTGGGCTGTAAGGGCATAAATGCTCTGCTGGACGCTTAAAAAAGGTGACTCACAAAATACGCGCTGTCTTTAATACTTCATTTAGAAATAAATGGAATGCTTCCTATGCGTAAAGCAGAATACCGAATAACATTGTAAAGTACATAATCCACTGAATATTAAAAGGCTTCTTGTTGTTAGTCACATCTTTCCATTAATCCTTAAGTATATGATGCAAGTAAAGACCAGGCTATTATTTTAGGAATGGAGCAAAACTTGCTTTTTGTCCTTGTGGGCACTATTCAAAACACAGGACTAAGTAGTACATACATTACAAAATATAAACAGAGCCTTCCGAGTAATA
>CM052814.1:25510699-25536833 GCA_028533885.1 Nasua narica | reverse complement strand
ACTACATTGTGTTCTGTATAATTAAACACATTGCTTTCCTTATCTTTAGTTATCAGGCCAAACAAAAATAAATCACTTGCATCTTTCTGACCCAGGATGGAGTAGGTAGTATTTTTAAGTTGATTAACAAAGTATAATATTTCTTTAATTGACAACTGACATTGAAACAGGAGCCATAATCTTTGTGGAAGAGGCAGTATGACTACATAAAATACTTGAAAGCTTTATCTGTAATAGCCTTTTTAAACAAGTAGTGCAGCCACTTTTTTTGTTGTTGTTCTTTTTGGTATTCTAATAGTAAATAACTTTGTACCAATTTGTAATCTGCATTTTTTTCCTTATTAAAAGAAATTGTGGTAAAATGCAGTCATTTTAACATAATAGTTTGTCAGGGATTGCTGGTGGGCACTTTTTACTGAAGTCTCCCTATCACTAAAACAGAACCTTATTTTACTTTTTTTGTTTTGTTTAAAGTAAGCTCTAAGCCCAGTGTGGGGCCTGAACTAAGGACCCAAAGATCAAGAATTGCATGCTCCATGAACTGAGTCAGAATCAGCCAGACGCCCCAGCCCTTGTTTTACTTTTAAACTAAAACTAATCAATAGTAATAAATTTCTGATAATACAGATACAAAATAACAGTAATCTCTTCCCCCTCCTATTATGAAAGTCTTTACATACATATAATACTGTTTGCATGATTTTACATGTTTTAGGGTTTTTTTTTACTCAATCTTGCCTGCTTTCTATATTTAGAACATGTAGATTTTTTTCTTTATTGCAGCTACAGAGTGTTTTACTGCTATTACAGATGTGTCAACATTTACTTACCTTACTCTTCACTGATAGATACTAAGGTTTTTTTCTTTTTAAGATTTTTTTTTTAAAGTAATCTCTACACCCGATATGGGGCTCAAACTTAAACCCTGAGATCAAGAGCCTCATGTTCCACCCACTGAGCCAGCCAGGTGCCCCAATAGTAAGGTTTTAAGTTAAAGCAATTCTGCAGTAAATTTCCTTTCTCTATATTTTGGTGTTGTGAATGGTAACAAATATCCGTAAATTCTCACCAAAGGAATTGCTGGGTCAGTAGACCTTTAAAAATTTGATGCTTTCTAATTGACCTCCAAAAACAGTGTACTAATCATCAGGGTCCACATTTCCTTACATATTGCTAATACTGGTGGTGTGTGTATTTTAAATCATTGCTAACCTGGTAGGTAAAAACAAAGAGATCTTGTGTATTTTTAAAATTTTGAGTATAGTTGGACACCAGTCTTTTTACAGCTAGTCATTTTTTCTTGCTAATGACTAACACAATTTGTCCATTTTCCTATGTTTTCTTACTTATTGGTATGAGTTCTTCTTAAATCTAGAATTTTAAAATACTGTATAATATTCAGTGTTATGTAATATCAGTCATCTTTCTAACATGATACTGCAGTTACTTTCATACATGTATTTTGATTCTTGGTGAATTATTAAAACAAACTTCTGGGTATGAAATAGGGTAGAAAGACTATGAACTTCCTTGTATTTTCTTAATATGAGGTAATTTATTTAATACGTAATAGATGTTATTTAATGTATGTAATATATTTCAGATTGTATTTCAAATGGTTAAGGAAGTAAAAAAATCACCTGTAATCCTACCACCAAAGACAACCACTATTAATCGTTTTGCTGTATATCTTTCCAATGTTATACTTTTATATTGCATAGCCCGCTTTTCTTTTCCTCCTTAATGAATATAAGGAACATCTTTCAATGTCAATAAATAGAGCTATGCCACAGCATAATTTTTTAGTCTTTTTGCTTTTTTGAACGTTTTAAAATATTGTAATGTACATAATAATTTACCATTGTAATAATTTCGAGGGTACAGTTCAATGACATTAAGTACGTCCATAGCCATCAACACTAATCCATCTCCAGAACTTGTTCATTATTACAAACTGAAACTCTATACATTAATACAGTATAACTTTTCTTTTTTAAGATTTATTTATTTATTTGAGAGATAGAGAGAGAGAGAGAGAGCACAAGCAGTCAGAGTGGCAGGCAGAGGCAGAGGGAGAAGCAGGCTCCCTGCCGAGCAAGGAGACCCATGCGGGACTCAATCCCAGGACCCTAGAATTGTGACCTGAGCCGAAGGCAACTACTTAACCAACTGAGCCACCCAGGCACCCCCATTAATACAGCATAATTTTTATTCCTTTAAATATTATCCTATTGTGGACATTTAAGTTGTTTGCAGTTATCTCTACTTACCGGTAGCATAATACTTTCCTTGTCTGATTATTTCCTCATGACAGCAGTTCTTCTAAGAATCTGTAGCAGTAGATCTGTTAAGGACAATTCTTCAAAATTAGTCTTGAATGGCAGTCTTCACTACCACCCTCAAACTTATCTTTAATTTTATAATAAAAGTTAAGGTAACTAGGAGGTTACATATAAAAACATAGTTTGTGGATATTTTGATGTTAATATAGCTATTTTGTAAAAAGATAACTTCTATGGAATAGAGGAATTTTGATTGTTTCAAAGTCAGTGATTTTTGGGGGGGAGCTCCTTATCTGGCTCAGTCTGAAGAGCATATGACTCTTGATCTTGGAGTCGTGAGTTTGAGCCCTACGTTGGGTGTAGAGATTTCTAAAAATAAATGAACTATGTTTTATTGACTTTTAAAAAATATTTGTTTTTTGTTTTTTCTTTTAAATTTTATTTATTTATTTGACAGAGACACAGCGAGAGAGGGAACAAAAGCAGGGGGAGTGGGAGGGGGGAAGCAGGCCTCCCACGGAGCAGGGAGCCCGATGGCGGGGCTCCTGGTAGGACTTGATCCCAGGACCCTGGGATCATGACCCAAGCTCAAGGCAGGCGCTTAAGACTGAGCCACCCAGGGGCCCCATAAATTAACTTTTTTTCTTTTCTTTTTTTTTTTTTTTTAAAGATTATTTATTTATTTATTTGACACAGAAAGATCACAAGTAGGCAGAGAGGCAGGCGGGGCGGGGGGGGTGGTCGGGAAGCAGGCTCCTCTCTGAGCAGGGAGCCTGACACAGGGCTCGATCCCAGTACCCCGAGATCATGACCCAAGCTGAAGGCAGAGGCTTTAACCCACTGAGCCACCCAGGCGCCCCTGTGGTAAATAAACTTTAAAGTTAGGAGTTTTTCAACAGCTTGAGGTTAAGTGACTACTCATTTGCAAGGGTGTGAAGGGGGGTGTGCACAGACTGCATCATTTATATGGGAAAGGGTAATCCTACATATTCTGTGGTTCTGGTCGAAAAAAGGTTAAACTTACCCATGTTCTAGTTTATTACAGACGTGTGTTTTTCTTAACTGGGGTTTTAACAGAACTTTTTAAAATGTCAGAATTATAAATTCTTCTAATCAAAGCCTTTGCTTCCCCCCTAGGATTGGCAGCCACCATTTGCATGTGATGTTGACAAACTTCATTTTACTCCACGTATCCAGAGGCTGAATGAATTGGAGGTAATATCTTAATTGTTGTTCTGGTGGCCTGTATTCCAGAGGGACTTTCTGCGAAGAATCTCTGTCACAAGTCTAGTGGTTTTTGTGAAGCTAAAATATGGCCAATCATTGATAATCGTGGTAAAACAAATGTCAATAAGGCCCTGTAGCAAGCCAGATTTCATTAAAAACAATGATTTTAGTCAATCGTTGGCCTCTTAATTCATTTAAATCCTTCTAAATTTAGGTGACAACCACAAGAAGTTAGGTTTTGAAAGGAATGTACTTTGAGAACCATCTAACGGAAGGGATTTCCAACTTGAATTTTCTTCCGAATATACATCTTTACTTAGATTTAATAACACACTTTAATTTCCTAAGGAGAGGTGAGGGATACTTGGATATTCTCTAGAGAAGAGATGATGTTTCTTCAAACCTTTTGCTACTGAAACCCTACAGTAAAGAGCGAATAAGGGTTGGATGTTGATAACCTAGAAGTAATGTGTACATTAATGTTTCGCTAATTTGATTTTAACATTGAATCATGTTTCGCTTTTCTATTAGAAAAACCAGGGTGCCTGGGTGGCTCAGTGGGTTAAAGCTTCTGCCTTTGGCTCAGGTCATGATCTCAGGGTCCTGGACTCGAGCCCCGCATCGGGCTCTCTGCTCAGCAGGAGCCTGCTTCCCTCTCTCTCTCTGCCTACTTGTGATCTCTCTGTCTGTCAAATAAATAAATCTTTAAACAAACAAACAAAACTAACATTTTTAACTTAAATGAAACACATATCCACTGGGATTCTGTGGACATTGGTGTCCACAGGTGGATCTATTGTCTGTATTTTCAAGTTAAACTTGAAAGATAGGAAATAGGTACCAACTTTGGGGTCTTGGACTGTGTTTGGGAACATCTGAACATTCATCTCAGTTTTGCTCTTGAGCAAGATAAAACTCCTAACACTGTCTGACTTAAACTTAATTTTCAAGGAGGGGAAAGAAAAATGACAAAAAATTGTAATGACTTCTAGACAACAGTAATAATTTATTAAAGGAATAACATTTCATTAAGAACGTGTCTCCTGGTTTTCTGTTACCTTATCAGGACTCATTAAAATTGATATGGAACGACTGTTGTAAATCTTTTTTTTATTCATTAAAAAAATTTTTTTATTTTTTATTTTTTTAAAGATTTTATTTATTTATTTATTTGAGAGAGAGAGAGAGGAAGAGGTCAGATGGAGAAGCAGACTTCCCGCTGAGGAGGGCGCCCGATGCGGGACTCTATCCAGGGACTCCAGGATCATGACCTGAGCCGAAGGCAGTTGCTTAACAACTGAGCCACCCAGGCGCCCCCAAAAAAATTTTTTTTAAAGATTCTATATATTTATTTGGCAGAGAGAGAGATCACAAGTAGGCAGAGAGGCAGGCAGAGAGAGGGGGAAGCAGGCTCCCCGTTGAGCAGAGAGCCCGACGTGGACTTGATCCCAGGACCTTGAGATCGTGACCTGAGCCGAAGGCAGAGGCTTTAACCCACTGAGCCACCCAGGTGCCCCATGTAAATCTGTTTTTAGATTTGTGTTAGAAAAAATAAGAAAATAACAAAATTTGTGCTTGGAAAGAACAGACGTTTAAAATATCCCAATTAAGGTGCCTCCTTAGCACAGTAGGCAGTGCATCAGTCTCATAAAATAACCCAATTGTAAAAAGACTAAGAGGGTCATATACAAACTTACTTGTCATATAATTTTAACCAATAACAAAATTGTGCTTTAGTGCTCCATAAGTGAAGCCCTTTTCAGAGTGCCTACTTAAGGGAGGGCTTACTTTGTTTAACTCTTTGCTTGACATATGGTAGGGACTGAATTAAATTTTTGTTGAGTTAACATATAATTATTCAACCAGCTTTATTTTGTGTATTTTTTTTTTTTTTTTTTTTTGCAGTTTCTCTATTGGATTCAGGAGTGATATTTCACTTACATGTCTTTTTTAAAAAGTTTTTTTTATTTTAGAGAAAGAGAGCATGAGTGGGGATACAGAGGGAGAGAATCTCACGCAGTCTCTGCACTGAGCGCAGAACCCCATGCGGGGTTAGTCTCATGACCCTGAGATCATGACCTGAGCTGAAAGGAAAAGTCAGATGCTCAATCAATGGTGCCACCCAAGTGCACCTCAATTAAATATTTTAAAAGTGAAAATACCGCAGACACAAGGTGTTTTCAAATAAGTAAGGTGAGATTAAAATTCATTTCTTTGTCATTTAGGCTCAAACTCGAGTAAAACTGAATTTCTTGGACCAGATTGCAAAGTACTGGGAGTTACAAGGAAGTACTCTGAAAATTCCACATGTGGAGAGGAAGATCTTGGACTTGTTTCAGCTCAATAAGGTAAGAGGCTAACGGCCGTCTCCCTCATTTTAGTCCTTTTCTGCCAGCATGAATTTGATCTTTCTGATCTTAAAAAGAAACTTACTGTTTGAAATACGTAAAATGAAATTCTCCATTCACTTGAATGATGATTGGGTCTACTTGTCGGGTCTGAAAGCCTTGTGAAATATTTTGCTGCCACTTTTGTCGGTGTCATTTTAACACTTCACAATAATTCTGTAAGATATTCCTTTCTGTTTTATTATAGTTAAAGCAACTGGGGCGTAGGGAGAAATTGATGAAGCTGTAAAGGCTGATAGCCGAAATTGAGGTTTACTTCAGTGTAAAGATTACATTCTTTCCCCCAAAATGGTTATCTCTCCCCCCTCCTTAGTTTATGGAGATTTCTGAGGGTGATTGCATTGGACCAAGTGCTGGGGTTCGTTCATTGTTAGAGATTTAATTGTTGATCTAGTTCTTCCTCCCAGAAAATCTTGACTACTCTAGGGAACTGAGAAGTAGCTTTTGGGGGTACAAAATGTTTATGGGCTATATTGTCAAAAGCAGTCTTCTAATTTTCTAGCTTGAAATTACTAGTGCATATATATTTTCATTTGACGTGGGAAATGTATTTTTAAAAATTACCACACCCAAGAACATTTTGTTCTTGGGGTCATACCTAGGTACGAGGAAATTAGAAGTGATTTCCATATAGGCATTTCTGATTTCTTTTGCTATTAACAGTTAGTTGCAGAAGAAGGTGGATTTACAGTTGTTTGCAAGGATAGAAAATGGACGAAAATTGCCACCAAGATGGGATTTGCTCCCGGCAAAGCTGTGGGGTCCCATATCAGAGGGCATTATGAACGCATCCTCAATCCCTACAATTTGTTCCTGTCAGGAGACAGTTTGAGGGTGAGTATTCAGGCCAACTTTATTTAACCTGTTTTATTTCACAGCTTATTGGTATGTTATCTTTCAGGGTGAATGAAGAGGCCTTAATTAATTCTCTGTGGAAGACATTGTTGAGAAGACTTTGTTTTGTGAATTTTTTCTCCGATGTTTGTGTTGTTCTGTTTTGAGAGTAGCCGTACTTAGAAGTTTGTTTTTGGAATGAATATGTTTGTGGAGGAAATAGCCTTTTGCCGTCAGTGGCTGAAGTCTGTGTTTAACTTCACTCAAGCTGTGCCTTCCTTATGACAAGTTGATTATTATCTCGTTTATGGTTCATGCTTTTGCATTCACACACTGTGAAGAGCATATTCCTAGTTGTCACATGGAAGTACGACCTGTGAAATAACTTACCTACCTGTTCTCTTGCCAGCTGAAATCTCCAAGGAGAATTTTAGATAGAATGCTGCTAGGGGTAAAAGGTAGGGGACTTAATAATGCTGGATAGCTAATGGATCCCTCTTCTTATAATTCCTCTGTAGCCATGTTGTTTTCTTACAAAAATGGTATCTGCCAACTTATTCAAGTAGGAACTTTTGTTGTAATTAAAGTAAAACTGTATTATAAAATCTTCCTACTTATTTCAAGACACTGATGGAAAGAATAATGTCATAATCCATTTATAACCTTTGAGTTATTCTAAGGCAAGAGCTGTGAGCCCTATAATTTTAGGAATTGTTACTGTGCTATAGTGAAGTAGAAAGATAATAACATAGTTTCAGAGGGTAAACTACTAATCAAAACTCTGTCTTGATATTATAGACATACCATCTGTAATGCTCAAATCCTATAGATTTTCCATAGCATTGCATTTTTCGACCCTTTCTCCCTTCTTGATTCCAGGAAAGCTTTCTTTTCAGCTTAGAAGAACATGACCAGTCTAATATTCAGAAAGTTGTCATTTTTAAGTATACAAGTGTGAATGTTTAATGAACCCAGGGATGAAATTATTTAGAACATTGTGTGTGGAATCTTTTTGTCTCTGTTTTATAGTCAGATCTACATACAGTTGCCTACGGTAGATTTTCTCCTTATTAACCTTTCTGTTTCAGTGTGGAAGTCACAGTGAGTAAGAAGAAAGAGTCTACCTGCTTTATGGGGTTAGCAACATTTGAAAAATATCTGTAAATTTAGGTAGTGTAAGGTTCATAGTTGAAAAGCATGTAAGCACTTACTCAATTGTAGTCTGAAGGGTGTAGGTATTTAAAGATACCTTTTACAAACATTACATTTACAACACAGATAAATACTTATTGAGGGGCCTGTTGTGTGCCCAGGATATTCTAGGCACTGAAAGGTGTTCGTTACAGAAAGCTTAAAAACAAAGGAAAGTGTGATGAAAATAAAATCACTCTTAATCCTCTCACCTGTTTTTTTTCTTTCAAGGTTCTTTTTATGCATATATGCACACACACACTGGGATTGTGTTCTTCATTTACAATATTATAACCTGCTTTTTCTCTGCTTAATATATCACGAGGATTTGCCATGTCCTTGAATATTTTTGAAGGTCTAGTTGAATGACTCTGGCATTCCATTTTTGTAGCCAGACCTTGATTTCTCCATTGTTGAATGTTAAATTTATTATACTGTGATGGCCATTTTTTTACCTAATTTTTGGCTCATTTCTGATTTGTGGAAATAATTCTTAGAGAAAGGATAAACAGAATACATATATTTTAAAAGAGTGATAAAAGCGATAGCACCACACACCTATTGGAATGGCCAAATTCAGAACACTGACAGCACAAAGGCTGGCAAGAACGACAGAAGTTGATATTCATTGCTGGCTGGAATGCAAAATGACACAGCTACTCTGGAGGACACTTGGCCATTTCTTAGAAAACTAAACATACTCTGTTACCGTCCAATCCAGCAGTCATGTTCCTTGGTATTTACACAAAGGAGTTGAAAACTTAAATCCACATAAAACCTGCACACTGATGTTTTTTAGCAACTTTATTACTCTTAAGTGCCAAGACTTGAATGCAACCAAGCTGTCTTTCAGTAGGTAAATGGTAAATGAACGGTGGTATGTCCAGACGATGGAGTATTATTAGGCATTGAAAAGAGATGTAAAAAAAAGAGAAGCAAAGAAAGGAGATCTCAAGCCATGATTAGACAAGGAGAGGAGCCTTAAATATATATCACTAAGTGAAAGAACCAACATGAGAAAGTTACATATATTGTATGATTACAAACATAGTATTCTAGAAAAGGCAAAACTATAGAAACAGTAAAAAGATCAGTGGTTGCCAGGGGTTTGAGGGCAAGAGGGAGGGCGGGGGGTGGGGGAGTACTCAGAGCCCAGAGGATTGTTAGGACAGTAAAAATATACTACACGGTGTTAAACGTTTGTCCAAACCCATAGAATATACACCAGGAGTAACCCGATGTCACCTGTGGACTTCATAGGTTCATCACTTGTAACAAATGTACCAGTACTCTGATGGGGGTGGTGACAGGGAGGGAGGCTGTGCACATGGGGGGTCAGGGTGTGTAGTAAATCTCCACCTTCATCTCAACTATGCTGTAAACCTAAAACTTCTCTACAAAAATCAAATATTTGCAATATTAAGAGAAAAAATGATGCCCAACAAGGAATTGTTGCAAAAGGGTGAACCGAAATTTAGAGTAACTTTTGGGAAACTTAAGAAGTTGAGCAGAGATGCACTGGTACAGCGGGGCAGAGGCTCCACTCCTGTGGTCCTGTGTTTTCTTCTGTTTTTCATTTTCTTTTTCTTTTCTTTTTTTTAACGTTTATTATTATTATTATTATTATTTTTATTTTATTTTTTTTCATTTATTATTTTAGAGAGGGAGCAGTGGGAGTGGGAGGAGGAGGGAGAAACTCTTAAGACTGCCCTGAGCACAGAGGCCAGTGCCAGGCTTGATCTTGCGACCCTGAGATGACAACCTGAGCCAAAAGCAAGAGTTGGATGCTGAACTGACTGTGCCACCCGGGTGCCCCTCTTGTATTCCTGTGTTTTCTAAATGCCTCAGCGGATTGCCCTGTCTCTGTAGCATGGTCTCCTCATGCTATGCTATCAGTCACCTCTCAGTCCCACTTTCTCAAAGGTTAAAATTAGTCTGCATGTACTAGCAGTTGCTGCAGAGCAAACACATCAGTTGTGTGTGTGGAATTGTGGTTTGGAAACAGAATAATAAAGATCTTTGGGCACCTGGGTGGCTCAGTCAGTTAAGCATCTGCCTTCAGCTCAGGTCATATTCCCCAGGTCCTGGAATGGAGTCCCACCTCGGACTCCCTGCTCAGCGGGGAGTCTGCTTGCCCCTCTTCCTGTGTCCCTTCCCCAGGTTGTGCCTCTCTTGCTCACTCTCACTCTCATTCTCAAATAAATAAGATCTTAAAAAGGGGCACCTCAGTGGCTCAGTTGGTTGAGTGTCTGCCTTTGGCTCAGGTCTGCTTCTCCTCTCTCTCTCTGCTTCCCACTCCCCCACTTGTGCTCTCTTTCTCTCTCTGTCAAATAAATCTTAAAAATATATAAAAATAAAATTTAAGGGACGCCTGGGTGGCTTAGTTGGTTAAGCAACTGCCTTTGGCTCAGGTCATGATCCCAGCGTCTTGGGATCGAGTCCCACATCGGGCTCCTTGCTCCGCAGGGAGCCTGCTCCTCTCTCTGCCTCTGCCTGCCTCTGCCTGCTTGTGTTCTCTCTCTGTTAAATGAATAAATAAAATCTTAAAAAAAAAAAATAAAAAAAAATAAAATTTAAAAAAATAATAAGGCTCTTATATATTCTGAAAGTTTCTGAGCTTGATTTTACCTTAGATCTCTAAAGTCCTTATAGAACAAAGCAAACCATAGTTTATGGAACTATGTAGATTTCGTGAGGGACCACATACATAATCTCTGAATTTCCTTTTTTTTTTTTAAAAAAAATATATTTGTTTTAGGGGAGAGAGAGAGCATGTGAGCATGAGTGGGGTGGGCGGGGAGGGAGAGAGGGAGAGAAACAGACTCCCTGCTGAGCACGGAGCCCTACGTGGGGCTCAGTCTCAGGACTTGGAGGTCATGACCTGAGCTGAAATCAAGACTTGGATGCTTACCCAACTAAGCTGCCCCGGTGCTCCTAATCTCTGAATATCTGACCCATCCACTTTATAAATAAAGTTCCTTGATTCAGTTCAGTTTGTTACCTGCATGATCACACATACTATCAAACAGAAAGATTATAAAATACATAAAAGAGGTTAATTTAGGTGATAGGCAGGTTTGATTCCCATCTGCATGCTTTCATTAAATATACTCTTATGGGGTGCCTGGGTGGCTCAGTCGTTCAGTGTCTGCCTTCGGCTCAGGTTGTGATCCCAGTGTCCTGGGATTGGGCCCCCACATCGGGCTCCCTGCTCAGTGGAGAGCCTGCTTCTCCCTCTCTCACTCCCCCTGCTTGTATCCTCTTTCTCACTCTCTCTTTGGTTCAAATAAATAAATAGGTAGAGAGATAGATAAATAAATATACTCTAAGTGCTTAATTTGAAAACTTGTTACAGAGTGAAGGGTGGTATTCCATAATAATTTTGTTAACATTTCCAGACAAATCAATATATGACTAGTTAAAATGAGAATGTTTATATAAATATATTTGTATTTATTTACATATATATATAATAAAAATTATAATATATAATAAAATAACTTTTATTATAAATATATAGTTTATATATAAATATTCTCATTTTAATATATACGTGTGTGTGTTGTATCTGGTAGATTTATTGTTTAGAATATCAAGTAATCTATCAGTTTCTTTATAGCATATTATGTTTTAAATGTTAGAAATACGTTTTGTTAGATGATTACTCTGCTTTTGTTATTCTTGTATTTCCCCCATTCTCTGAATTGTTTCTGCACATATTAGGAGAAAGGAGCCAGTAAGTGAGACTATATAGTAGTAATGGTACCCATAGAGCCAGGAGTTCTAGAAGGGTATTATTTTACTGTCTTACTCTAGCATCGATGATATATTATACCTGAAGTGGTTACAATTTGGAACCTGCTTTTTCAAGTGCTTCTTGTGATACTTGTGGGTACTATTATGAAGGAGTGGTACTTACTTGAAATTCATATTAGAGTTAGTGGTAATATTTTTATGTTACTGTATTTTGTTGTGTTGGCATTAAATACCCTCTCTCAGCAAGTTTAGAATCAAACTAAAAAATAATCAAAGCAAGAAGAAATTCTTGTCTGATTAGGACCGAAAGTTATTTCTGTGGGCTACCTATTACCCTTTGTCTTGTGAGTTAGACCTTGTAGGAATATGTTGAAGTAAGTAAAAGCACTATTAAGGGAGAACATTTCAGTTACATTACCTGTTTTCTCCGTTGAGATGATATCTTTGATCACAAAACATTGGTTAGTTATATTTGAAATTGCAGGATTCTAAAATGTAGAAAACCTATTGGGTTCCATATTTTATGACTAAACTATAAAAAATAAAATATTCTTAATATGGAAAGTTAATTCGGAAACTTATAAGGAGCCTAACAGTTTGAACCTTTAGTTAATTGACAGTTGGAAGCAGGGATAATTGCAAGTGGTTCATTGGGCATGCCTTGAACCTGCTGTGGCCTGGTGTAACCTGATGTCATGAACAGTTAAATGAAGTAAAGCAACACCATTCACTTGCTAAATTTTTTTTAAAACTCTTACGTGTGTGTGTATATGATTGGTAACTGCAGACTTGTGTTTATTTAGATCTTAAAAATTGCAGACCTTTTATGTATCTATGCAAGTAATTGTAAAATATACCTTGCAAAATACAATGCAATTCTCAAAAAAGGAGGGGAAATTCATTAATAAATTGTGTTTTATTTCTAGTGTCTGCAGAAGCCAAACCTGAGCACAGACACAAAGGACAAGGAGTACAAACCTCATGATATTCCCCAGAGGCAGTCTGTGCAGCCCTCAGAAACATGCCCCCCAGCCCGACGAGCAAAACGCATGAGAGCAGAGGTGAGAGCCTCATGCGGTTGGTCAGACGGAATTCTTGAGCCCTTGTACCGATGTCTGTCTGACACTGGGTTCCTCTCATGCCTGTGCTCTTCATAGTTTGGAACCTTGTTAACCACAGAGAAGGATGCTGTTCGTATTCTAGCTTTTACACCTGGGGAGACTATACTGTCAAAGCAGTAAGGGGTGGAAGCATTCTTTCTAGGCTTTTGCTGCCTGAACGGACAGCTGCTTTATTAACAGTTTGGAGGAATAGGCGTTCATTGTGCCAGTGAGTGTTTGGTTTGCCTGTTACTACCCTCATGGAGTTAGGCAGTGTTTATTGAGGGTTGAGGCTAGGGAATAGAGAACTGGGAACTTTTTTTTTCCTTGAACAGAGAGGTTAGTGAAAGCTGTTTTTCTCAGAGTTCCTGAAGAGGTGTATGGAATCTATGGGACACATGTGTGCTAATACAGAAAATAATTAGGCAGCGTGGGAGTGGAGGCATTGAATATATAAGGTGAAATGAAAGAACATGAGGGATGATCAGGAAGAATAAACGGATGAGGAAGACAGTTTGCTTCAAGATTTTTTTTTGCTCTGAAAGGTTTCCCCGGGGAAAGGAAGAGGTGTATTTTCCTGGTTACCTTGTTTTCATACAGAGGTGTGAAGGTTCTTGCCTACCTTGATGGACATGTAAGTGTTAGGAATCGGTGATAATGTAGTAGGAACATCTTAGAACTGGGAAGCCTTGTTGCATTAATCAGTTATTTAAATCAGTCCCCAGTTATTATTAATTATTGGTCAAGATGAAAAAGAAAATAACAAAAGAGAGAGAAAAAGAAAAAATAGCTTTTGTTTCCTGAGGAAAGGAATATAAATAAGGGGATTATTTTTAACCTAGGTAAGTTAGAGATAGGAGAAAATTTAGTGACTCCATTTTTCTGAATTGAGATTGCCTCCGAATAGGAAAGTGTGGTTATTTGAAGCCCATAAGCATACTTAGATTTCATTAGTCTAGAATATTCTTGTTTGAGCACATCTTGATTGTGAAATGTATAAGACATGCCCTGGTGCTATGGATGCCTAGGTTTGCCTTGATGAGAGGCACGTAGGGTGGTAATAGCACCCTGGGAGAAATTTGGTCAGCATTGGACATCTTGAATACATACAAATGAACACGGGCAAAAACGATCAAGGGGAGTTCCTCTAACACTTCACAAAGTTGTTTTGCTTTATCAGTAAGTATTACCACTTTGAGAAGCATTGGAAATTTAGACTGACTTAATGATAGGGGAATCTTTAATAATTTAGTGATGTTAGAAGAGTAGCTTGTGGTAACAGTTTAACAGAAGAATTAATAGAAAATTATTACGGAAGCCAAGTTGTCTGTAAATGCGAGCCAACTTTGGAAGAAGCCAGCAAACTCTTCTAGGCTAATGAAATTATGATATTTATATAACTGTTAAAGATTTGGCTTAGTGATGACTGAATCAAGCATAAAGTAAGTAGATGAGAACTGTGAAGCTTCTAGGAGGAAAATCAGAGCTGATCCCAGTGGGGTAATGAAACTTCCCCTAATTTGTTCCTGATCCTTTGATTCTTCCCTATTTTTCTGACCTGTCTAAGGTGGAGATACTCTTCTAACTTCTAAGATTTTTTCCTTTCTTTAAATAATAGTAATTTTAAGGGTAGATCTCACCTCTGTGGGGAGAGAGAAGCATGTTTTGAATGTCTATTTATAAGATTATAGTCACCTGGAAATTTCAATTGGATTTTAGAATATTTCTTTTTTAAAAGAAAATATTTATATATATGACAACTTTTTTAAAGGCCATGAATATTAAAATAGAACCTGAAGAGACAGCAGAAGCCAGAACTCATAACTTGAGACGACGAATGGGCTGTCCAACTCCAAAATGTGAAAATGGTAAGAAAGTTTATCCATGAGTAGGAAAGAAGTAAAAAGTAAATGAGTAAAAATAAGTATTCATTTTTTAAGAAAACATTACAACAACTATTGAGTACTAGTCTGTGGGTTGGGTCTTGAAATAAAATATGTTCATGTCCCTGTTCTCATAGTGACCAGTAGAAGTAAACAGATCTGTATATTAGAAATATGACTGAGTTTCTCAGCTGTCAATAATTGCTACTTTGGAATTAGGTTAAATGGCATTCATTGAAAAAAGTGATTTATGAGTAGCAGAGGTGCCTTTGACTGGATATCTGATAAGTTTATTTCAGGCATGGCAGGCAGACATGGTTCCTAAATCTGAATTTTAGTTGAGAATTGCTTGGCTAACCATTGGCTTGATGTCAGTTGCTGAGACTTCTCTTTTTAGAGAAGTCCTCAATCCTAAATGGGCAGGCACATACAAGTGAAGAAGTTAATAAAATTGGTTCTTCTTAGTGGTTGGTGAATTTAGTGGAAAAGCAGCACAATGTAGTAGAAAGTAGGTGGATTTTTAAAATATAGATCTGAATCTGAATCCTGGCCCAGCCACTAGCTAGTTGTATGACTGTAGATATTTCTTGATTTCTTTTAATGTCCATTTTCTTGTCTTTGGAGTGGATTTGTTGCAAAAGATAATCTATGGAAAGCATTTAGCACAACACCTACCTACGATAGCATAGTTCATTAATTGATAGTTACTTTTATAGATGAAATTGTTAGTCTTTGGAACCAGGATATTGTGTAGTAAGTAGTCATAGGTTATGGAGGGATATTCTATAATGTAGAGGAGGTACAGTTAAGGTCAGAAGGAATCTGCTTTCATCAATATATGTCATGCTAAGTACATATGTTGGTATAATATATGTCGGTAACATATTAAGAAGACTGTATCTTCAGCTCCTGTTTTATTTTATTTTTTTAAAGATTTTATTTATTTGACAGAGAGGGGAGAGATCATAAGTAGGCAGAGAGGCAGGCAGAGAGAGATGGGGAAGCAGGTTCCCTGCTGAGCAGAGACCCAGTTTGGGGCTCGATCCCAGGACCCTGAGATCATGACCTGAGCCAAAGGCAGAGGCTTTAACCCACTGAGCCACCCAGGAGCCCTTTCAGCTCCTATTTTAAAAGCCTACAAACCCGAGTAACATCTCATGCCCACATTTAAATGGTGTGAGAGTTTACATTTTATCACAAGCAATCAGCACTTAGCCCTTGAACATGGTAATGCTGGGTGCTGCTGCTCCTGCACTGAAAAGAAACAGGGAAATTGTTTGTGTCCTGTGTATGTTTGGGAGAGGGAGAGGTGAGAGGTGAGGGAACAAGGTGAGCCAAGTGTAGTACTTGGAGTTCTAACTCAGATTGCTTCTTACAGAGAAAGAAATGAAAGGCATTGTCAAGCAAGAACCCATTGAGAAGAAAGAATACATTGTAGAAAGCGAGAAGGAAAAACCCAAGAGCCGATCTAAAAAAACAACCAATGCTGTGAGTTGACATGTTTAAATAATTTTACCACTTTTGTACCTTACTTCGGACTGCTAGCTTGGAGTGTCACAATTAAAAGAACTTTTCGAGTCCATTTATAGTATCAATTTTTAATTGAGGAAATACACAATTGCATTATGAAGATAATAGTAACATGGGGGGGCATTCACAGCCATTTTTCTGGAGTATATGAAGTTTAGAGACAAATAATGTGAGCTGGGTTATATATGGAATGTTCATAAATCAGTAGATCACCTCCAGATGATCTGAGAGCTAGATCAAAAATCTGGTTGATGTTTTCCAACTTTACAACAGGGCAGAAAAAGGACAGGAAAGGAGTTGGGGGACTAGGAATTGAGCACCCAACAAGAATTGGAGTACTAGACAGCCATTTACTTAAATGGAAATTTAAAGTTTGAAGACATTACAGAGGATCTGGTTGCTTTTCTTCTTCTCCCCTTCTGAGAGCTCAGTGAATAGCTTGACAACAGTGCTTTTTATCTTGGAATTTGAAATTATCCCAACTAAGTGTTCTTCTATTCATAAATATCATTCCCCCACCACCACCATAAGAAAAAAAAATACAATCAGAAAATGATCAGAACCCAGGTTTTTATTTGCTACAACAGAAAAACTAAAAAAGTGAGATTCCCTGAGTAGTTGAATTCTTAGCTTTCCATATTATTGGGTAATATATTAGTTTGCAAGGGCTGCCGTAACAAAGTATCACAAACTGGCCTAAACAAAAATTTATTTACTCATGGTTCTGGAGGCTGGAAGTCTAAGATCAAGATGTCTAAAGGGCTGGTTTTTTCCTGAGGCTTCTCTCCTTGACTTGTAGATGTTTGCTTCCTGTCTTCACGTGGCTTTCCTCTGCACCTGTCTATGCCCTAATATCCTCTTGAATACTAGTCATATTGAATTAGGGCCCACTCATTATGATTTCATTTTACCTTAATTAAAACTCTTTAAAGACCCTGTTCCAAATATAGTCACATTCTGAGGTACTGGGGGTTAAGACATCAAGATACAAATTTGGGGGGAACAGAGTTCAGCCCATTAACAGTTAATAACTGTATTTTTTATCACTGTGTTTGGGGGAACTTCTTAACCATGAATCCTTAATTAGAATATAAAGTAATTTAATGTGATTAATGACCTTAAACATTTTTCTTTCCTTTTAAACATGGCAAAATTGAATTTTTTTCTTTAAAATTATATTTTTGGTTAAGCTGATAATTATTACCACACATGTTCTTCTAGAAGATTATCATTCTCTAAGCCACTAGAAGCTAGCTATCCTAGTAATAAACTCTAAAACACACAGCTGAGGGGTGCCCGGGCAGCACAGTCGGTTGAGTGTCTGACTCTTGATTTTGGTTCAGGCTGTGATCTCATGGGCTGTGGGACGGATCCCTACTTCTGGCTCCCTGCTCAGCCGAAGTCTGCTGGGGGTTTTCTCTTCTCTCCCTCTGCACCTCCCGTGCACCATGTAGTCTCTCTTTCAAATAGATAAATCTTTTCATTTGGCATGAGAGGGGAGAGGGGCATGAGATCTGAGATCATGACCTGAGCCACCCAGTGCCCCTAAATAAAGAAATCTTTATTTTATTTTATTTATTTATTTTAAGATTTTATTTATTTATTTGACAGCACAAGCAGGGGGAGCAGCAGGCAGAGGGAGAGGGAGAAGCAGGCTCCCTACTGAGCAGGGAGCCAGATGCGGGGCTTGATCCCAGACTCCTGGGATCATGACTTGAGCCGAAGGCAGACGACGCTTAACTGAATGAGCCACCTGGGTGCCCCAAAGAAATCTTTAAAAACACACACACACATAGCTGAAAAAGTTTTGACGTTAGACTTTAGTGTTGGGAATGCATTAAGTATTGTGAAATATCTTATAAAAGGTGAAGCATTTTTATTTAAAATACCTCTTATGGGGGGGTGAATCATTTTCATTTGAAGGATGGAAGGACTAGATTATGCCTCTAACCATTTCATTCTTAGAATTTCACAAAATCGAATGTAGCTCATGCTCCTTTGTTCTGTACCAATTTTTACTGCTGCAGGTGGATCTGTATGTCTGCCTCTTATGTGGCAGTGGCAACGACGAAGACCGGCTTCTCTTGTGTGATGGATGTGATGACAGTTACCACACCTTTTGCTTGATCCCCCCTCTCCATGATGTTCCCAAGGGAGACTGGAGGTGTCCTAAATGTTTGGCTCAGGTAAGAATTAGTGGCAGAGATAGCATTAGAAACTTTCCTTCACAGCATTTTTTTTGGTTTGCTTTCGGGTTTTAGATTTAGCGGTTGATGATAGTGAGCCTCGTGATAAAAAGCGTGCTGGGCTTGACTAGGAAGGAGGTCTGGGGAGTGAGTCCCACAGCTATGCAGTGAGCTAAGAGGGAGAAAAAAATTGTTTTTAAAGATTTTATTTATTTATTTGAGAGAGAACATGAGAGGGGAGAGGTTAGAGGGAGAAGACGACTCCCTGCCAAGCAGGGAGCTGGATGTGGGACTTGATCCCGGGACTGCAGAATCATGACCTGAGCCAAGGCAGTTGCTTAACCAGCTGAGCCACTTAGGCACCCCTAAATTTTTTTTTCATTTAAAGAAGCATTGCATGTTCTTTGCAAAAATTCTTAGACTGAATGACTTAAAAGAGAGTATGATTTCATAATTGATGGACAAGTTATTTTGTTGTATATCCATCCAGACTTTTTTCTGTTTTAAACACTGCATAAGTAATTTTACTGATCTTTTTTTAAAATATATAAAATAAAACTATGTATATAAATAAAAATATTCTTTTTACATTTTTTTGTTTTTTGTTTTTTTTGGCAGGAGTGTAGTAAGCCACAAGAAGCATTTGGCTTTGAACAAGCAGCCAGGGACTATACCCTCCGTACTTTTGGGGAAATGGCAGATGCATTCAAATCTGATTATTTCAACATGCCAGTCCACGTATGTACATACATACTGCTTTGATTTGGGATTTTAATACCTTTTAGAAAAAGGTATATCTGAAGACAATTTCACTTGGCATTTATTTTTGATAAATATTATCATACACAATGAAACCTTTAGTTTGTTTAATGGTATTAAAAATAGTATTAAAAATTAAAATGGTAAATGCATTCTGATTTTTCACTCGATTGGTCTAAGGATGGTCTTTTCCACACAAATCATACAGCTGTAATAACAGGATGTTAATAAAGGAAATTATCAGGAATCCTTTCAGTTCCACTAATGTAATTTAACGAAAACTTCACAGTTTCTTGAATGACTCTTACGTCCCAGTCACCATGGTACGCATCGGGGCACATTTACGTATTGTTATGTTATAAGTAAGTATCGTAAACTTTAGGATGAATTCATTTATGCCCTTAGAAATAAGCATGTTTCATTCAACATTTAACATCTGTCAAGTGAGTATAGCAGAATTAAATGGTTTTCTGCCCTAATTCTGGACACTTAAGCTGTGTTTTTTCTCACTTACCAATGAAGCGCTATAGCAGACACTTCACACATGTAGATCTCTCTAGTTGGATTATTTTCTTGGGGTTCTTACTGAGGTCAGATGAGAGTATTTATCAACATTCTCTACCACTTTAATGGTGAAATCGTCTATGGGAACCCAGCAGTGTACCTGTGAACTTGTTTTTCCCGGATAGCACTACCATAAGCTACCATAAGTAACATTTTAGTTACTTAAAATGTTTGTTTACTTAAAGGGGTTATGAATTCAAGTTATACTCCATTTGAGTTTCAGTTCTTTGACCCCTTATACATTGTATGATTTCCGGGTATGTTTGCTTAACTAGTCCTGGTGGTGTGTGCAAGTATAAGGCATTTGAGTTCCCGTTCTGTAGATTTGCATCAGATTAGCAACAGATCCTAGACACGCAGTCTGGTGGCTCTTTGTAGTACTGCAGGCTGCTGCAAAGGAATTGCTCTTTTTGTTTATATTTTGCACTCTGTATTTTTCATCATGGTTGCCTGCATTACTCTCAGCCAGGTCAAGGGCAAGGAGTGAAAGGATGGACTCAGGTAGTGTGTTTGGACACACCTCAAAGGATGAAGTGTCAATCAAACACAGTTATTACTGTGTAATGGTCAACCAAGTTATACGTTACATTTCTCACACACAAAAACATCTCCATTTTTGATTATCAGAATTTTGCTTTCCTTGACTTCCTTTTAGTATAGTGGCTAGGTCGATGACAGAGGAATATGAATTCTTAATCAGTACTTTTTTAGTTATAAAACTGCTTTTGGAAAATAATGTCCGTATCTAAACTGCCTGCGATCGATTGTGGAGCATTATGGATATAATTTGCCTTAGGGTGTGTTGTCCTATGATTCCTGTCACTTAGCTAATCTCTTCAGATTGGGGATGGGTAGTTTATGAGTGTCTGAAAATTCAGTTTTTTGTCTTCCTCACTGCTTTGTTTCCAGATGGTTCCCACCGAACTAGTTGAGAAAGAGTTTTGGCGACTGGTAAGCACTATTGAAGAGGATGTCACAGTAGAATATGGAGCCGATATCGCCTCAAAAGAATTTGGCAGTGGCTTCCCTGTCCGAGATGGGAAAATCAAACTTTCACCTGAGGAGGAGGTAGGTCTCACCTTGAGGCACTTCGAGTTCAAGCAGAGACCTGCGTTTAAAGCTAATAGTTCAGCTTATCCTTATCTAAAGGGCATAGTACAGGATTAATAGCGTTACTGCAAACATATATGTAGTTGGAACTTGAATTATAATTAAAATTCTATTTGGTTTGCTTGAAATAATTTATGATTACTTTCAGCACATTTTTGATTACCAGATTTTTAAAAAAATTTGTTTCCTTATTTGAAAGAGAGTGAGCAAGTGTGAGCAGGGGAGAGAGGCAGAGGGAGAAAGATCAGCAGACTCCCCGCTGAGCAGGGAGCCTGACACACAGCTCGTGTCAGGATCCCAGGACCCTGAGATCATAACTTAACCGAATGAGCGGCCCAGGCATCCCTGAATACCAGATTTTTAATGATTTCAAGAAAAGTAGAAAGAGCCCATAGAAGAATTCTAGTCCCAGCTGTTCATCTACATTGTGATGATTGGGGGAGATTACATAACCTCCCTTTGATTTTAGTCTGTAACTGTGGTATTACCTTCTGAAGAAAACTTGAGAGACTGGGACCAGACCTCAATTGATCGTTGAATTTTAGTGTTTATGAGTCTGTTATTTTCCACAATAGGAAACTTCTAGGAAGGTTTCTATTCCTATCCTAGTAGGAAGTCAGATTTTTAAAAATCTTTTTGAAATCTAACCGACACATAGAAAAGTACATAATTATATGCACACTGATTTTCACAAATTGAGTACATGCATATAACCAGCCCTGGAACAGGAATTAGGACATTACCAGTTATTACCAGACCTTACCCCAGAAGTTCCTGTCTTGTCCTCCCTCTTTCACTACCTTCCTTGTCTCAGGACAACCACTATCCTGACTTAAATTAGTTTGCTTGTTTTTGAACTTGATACAAACGGACTCATTACTATCTTATTTTCTCTATAGCCAACACAAGGGGTGGCTATACAGATACAGAAGTATATACTGTGTGAATCTATTTATATAAAGCTCAAAACCGAGCAGAAGTAATCTATGGGCATCTAAGAAGTTAGCATAGTGGTCTCCGCTCCTTTTCTCTAACCCCAACCTTTTTATTTTGAGGGAGACTGTTTTCAGCCAGCTTTTTGAAACATTGAGAATCTGAAATGTTAGCATGCTTAGCTAAACCTTTACACCTTTTTTGTCTCCCTTTCAGGAGTATCTTGATAGTGGCTGGAATTTGAACAATATGCCCGTGATGGAGCAGTCTGTCCTTGCCCACATTACTGCCGATATATGTGGCATGAAACTGCCTTGGTTGTATGTAGGAATGTGCTTCTCTTCATTCTGTTGGCATATTGAAGACCACTGGAGCTATTCAATTAACTACCTGCACTGGTAAGAAGTTCCACATAACCTATGAATTATATGCAAGCTGGGCTGGAAACTTTTTAAATGTGTCTGACGAGTAACAAACTGCTTTTTTACTACTGTTGAATCCAGGCATTTTAACAAGGCAGTGGTTCTTAAGGATCCTAGGAATCCATAAATCTCCTGAAATTGCATATACGCTATTTTTCAAGTATAACATGATTCTGGGGAGGGGATAAACAGCTGTTAGTGAAAGAAGCCTTTACTTGTGTAAAGATTAAAAATACTGCACATTGCTTTTACTATGGAGAAATCCCACTCTGTGGCAGTGGCAGCCCAGTTACCCTTTGGAAGAGTAGTGGAATATAGGTGCCAAAGGGTCCTCCAGGTCCTTGGGACTGCCAGCTTCTGTTTTGTTGTGCTGGATTTTGGCATCATTACACAGAGTAGAACGGACTTCATGAGTGCACCAGTGCGTGGAGGCGGGGGCAGATATTCAGGCTTTTTTATTTCTTAAACTCTTCAGCCAAAGCCATTTCTTCTTTCACATCTGTTTTTACCTCCTCCATTTCCTTTGCTTTTCTAAGTATGGAAATATTTGAAGATCTGTAACTCACTTAAATCCCCACATGAGGAATTCGAGGATGTACCACAAGAGAGAGAGAGTTGGGAAATACATGTGGAGCATCAGTTCTGCCTCCCTAAGCAATTGCTCCCAGCTGTAAAATGAAGATTATATTTACCATACCTCATAGGGATGTTACAGATTAATTGGTTGACAGTTTAGAGTGCTTTGAAGAATAAGAGCTCTTTGGAAATGCCAATTGCCTTATTAGTGTTTGATTTAACCTCACCTGTCAGAATGGACAAGGGAAAAGGAAGATGGAGAGTTGCCATCCCTTGTCAGTTGCTATAAGAGATTGTGGTAACCACACATCCTGCAGCTAACATGATACCTTATATTCTTAGAAATTCTAGATATTTACATTTTCTAAAGAGATAAAAAGGGGAGGAGAGGAACCTCAGATGGAAAGTCTCGCATTTAAACTCTATACTCGAAGGAGGAAAAATGCATCACATATGTTCAGATCATATTTCTTTTTCTTTCTTTTTTTTTTTTTTTAAAGATCTTATTTATTCATTTAACAGAGAGAGAACACAGGCAGGCAGAGAGCCAGGCAGAGGCAGAGCGAGGAGCAGGCTCTCTGCGGAGCAAGGAGCCCGATGCGGGACTCGATCCCAGGACGCCGGGATCATGACCTGAGCCAAAGGCAGTTGCTTAACCAACTGAACCACCCAGGCGTCCCCAGATCACATTTCTAATGACAATTATTCAGTTTGAACATTTCCTTTGTGGCATAATCTTACAAAGCAGGGTCTGAAAAATATGACTTGTTAACTGTGTTGTTAGTGTTGCAGGTTCACTTTTTCTAATGAAATTTGATGTTTATGTATTTCTTGAGATTGATTATTTTTACAATCTGTTTCCAGGGGTGAGCCAAAAACCTGGTATGGAGTCCCAGGGTATGCTGCCGAGCAGCTAGAAAATGTAATGAAGAAACTAGCTCCAGAGCTCTTTGTGTCCCAGCCAGATCTTCTCCATCAGCTTGTGACCATCATGAACCCCAACACACTGATGACTCACGAAGTGCCTGTATGTTCTGGGTCAATCCTGTACTTAGGCTTAACTCACCCCTTCTCTTCCCTGTTAGTCAGTTTTTTATGAAGTTGATTTAGTTATGTGTGTTCCATACCGTAACTGGATAGCAGAAACAGCTGTTTGGTGGAATTTGATACTATATTACAATAAGCCAGTAGGACTGGATCCTCAGACACCATAAAAACTAATTTGTTGCAGCTAATAACTAGGTTGCTAAGTGGCCATATTTTGCAAATAATAAGTGTGATGCCTTTTTTTTCAGGGTCTATTTTAGGTTTTCTAAACTATAATTTCTCCTTAGAACTTCAATCTTTCAGTGCAACAAAACAAAAACCTTAATGTTATTTGTCTGTATAAATTACTGTGAAAATGTCTGAGTTCTGTTACAATTAGATCTAAACTCTAGTATCAGAATCCTTCATACTCTGTCCGTACTTAAAAAAATAATTTATGGAATATACAAGAACTTAATTTTGAATGATAAACTGAAATGATTTACATGCTTCGTAGATATTAGTTAAACCTCCACCCCTAATTAAGCTTGCTTGCTTGGTTAATTAATTTTAAAGATTTTATTTCTTTATTTGAGAGAGAGAGAAAGGGCGCACAAGTTGGGGGAAAAGGGCAATGGGAGAGGAAAAAACGCACTCCCCAGTGAGTGGGGAGCCCCAACATGGGGTACTCCATCCCAGGACCCTGAGATCATGACCTGAACCAAAAGCAACTGCTTAGCAAACTCATGTACCCAGGTGCCCCTAAAGAAAAAAATTAATTTCAAGCTCTTGAGCTTGGATTTAAGGGTGTCTACTCTAGACTGAAGGGTGCTGTTGGTGATGTTGTCTCTGAGATTGCTATACAGAGTGACACTTACATGTATACTGCTTTCCTGTTGAAGAACGCTCTGAAGATATTTTGAGAGGCCAGATTGAGGGAATCCGTCTTAGTTAGCTAAGTCAGATGTAAATGATACATTTGCTGTGCTAAAGTGAATTCCTAATGTTGCTGTGACCTCTAAAATTCATGCATTGGGGTTCATAGGCTAGTAAATGGGGGCAGATGGAAAGGACTTTTCTTCGAGGGATTATAAATTATTCATAGACAATAGGTTAAAAAATAATGACCAGTAACTACCAAAATGTCATCGTCTCCTTGTTGGTATTTTCCACATTGATTTTTCCCCCCCCCTCATATTGATTGATCTTTCTGATTTGTTGTAAGTAACTTGCCCTAAATGGGACCTCTGGCTCCCATTAAGTTATTATTGGGAGTTATTAAATTGAGGAACCCTTGGGGCTTGATTCTGGACCACAGAGATGGATGAGTGAACTTGTGCATTTGGGGACTCACAATTTAAGGGAAAAGGCAGATAATGTTTACACAGATAATGGCATTGTGTTGTCATTTGACAGAGGTGTCAGCTGGGAGGCTGACCCATTAACTCTATGGGGAAATAGAAGGGACCCAAAATGACTATTTCAATTAAAACTTGGAGCTCTGATAGGGAATATTTTTGGCAGATTTGGGGTGGAGGGAAGGAAGTACTACCAGTAAAAGGGATGGTGCTCATGTGGTGGGTAGTGATCTTCAAACATCTGACTATACTTAAATCGTGAATGGCAGGTTACAATTCACATGGCTGATCCTCACCTCTACAGTTTCTTGTTCTGTTGGTCTGGGTGATGCTCGAGAATTTGCATTTTCAACAAGTTCCCAGTTGGTGTTGATACTGTCAGTCTGGGTACTACATTTTGGACAACCACTGATGGAGAGAGATATATTGAAAAGATATTTAATTTTCTTATTTTGTAAGTTTAGTCTAAGGATTTGTGTACCTAGAGCAATGTAGGTTTTTTTTGTTTTTGTTTCTTTTTAAGATATTTTTTTTATTTGACAGAAACACAGCAAGAGAGGGAACACAAGCAGAGGAAAAGGGAGAGGGAGAAGCAGGCTTCCCGCTGAACAGGAAGCCCGATGCGGGGCTCGATCCCAGGACCCCGGGATCATGACCTGAGCCGAAGGCAGACACTTAACGACTGAGCCACCCAGGAGCCCCGCAATATAGGTTTTTAAATTAAAATTTTATTGAAGGGGTGTCTAGGTGGCTCAGTCATTAACCATCTGCCTTTGGCTCAGGTCATGATCCTGGGGTCCTGGGATGGAGCCCTGCATTGGACTCCTTGCTCAACAGGCAGCCTGCTCCTCCCTCTCCTGCATCCCCTGCTTGTGTTCTCTCTCTCGCTGTCTCTCTGTCAAATAAAATCTTAACAAAAAACCAAACAAAAAAACTTAATTGAAGTATAGTTGACATGCATCATTAGCTCCAGTTGTACATCATAGTGA
>CM052814.1:25464929-25510199 GCA_028533885.1 Nasua narica | reverse complement strand
CCGGTTCTGCATGGCTAACCCCTGCTTCTTCCGCAGGGTCTAGCTCAGCGGCCCTTTCAAAGAGCTCCCAGGGCAACTTGAGTTGGATTTGTCTGGACAGTGAGTTCCTGCGTAACCTCCAAATCCATTGCCCAAACGCTGTGGGTGTTTGTTGAATGAGTGAATAATCCCCTTGCTTTTTATAGTGACTTTAGTTCATAAAGCTCATAGGAAGGAATACTTTATCTGATTTAATCTTCAGAAGCACACCGCAAGAGCGATCTCCCTTTTGCAGATTAAAATATATAAACAGAAATGAGAGAGTCAGATGACCTGGGGCTTGCAGGGGTCCCACGGGATTGCCACAACCCCGACCCTGGCGGAGACCCTTACGCGAGGAGAGCTGCCAAAGGTGGCCGTGCAGGGGCTGGTCCCCCACTCCCCACCCCGGGCCCGAGGGACAAGGCTGCCCGGAAACTTCACGGGAGTCACCACCCAGCTGCCCCCAGCCCTTGGTCGTGCAGTGGAGCAAGCGAAGCGAAGCGGGAGCACAAGCCACACGCACCCCAGTCCCATCTGGGCTCCCCCGGGTCAGTCCACACTGTCTCCCTCACTGGCCTCTTCTCCCTTTGTGCCTGCCACATCCTTTATCCAAAGCAGCTGCTTCGTGTCCTCTGAATTGCCTTTTAGGGGAATGGCCTCTGGTGCCCAGGTGGGACTGGGGAGCCTTGGCACCCACCACTCCGGGAGGGCTGGGGAGAAGCCTGCCAGCCCATGGGCCCCGCAGTGAGACCCCTGCGTCCCTCCCCTCCGCCCCCACCCGGGGCCCCAGGACTCAGCAGCGAGCCCTCTCTCGCCAGGTTTCTCATTTATCCCAACCTTTGCTGAGCTCCCACTGAGTGCCGAACCCCTGAGCTGAGGGGCTGCGCCAGTCTCACATCCTGCTGGAAGCCTTTGAGGCTCTCCCTGGGAATAAGTAAACTGTTTGCCCGGCTAATGGCTAATGCGGTCCAACGGGAAGCCCCGGGCTTGGGGTCACCCCAACGTGGGCTTCAGTTCTGCTCTGTTTACCAGCTGAGATCTTAAAATGTTATCCCCCGACCGTGAGCGGGTGGCGTATGCTTGGAGCACATCAGCTTACCCTTCCCTTCGCCCTCCCACGGGGTCTGAGCTCCTGTCCTCTCCTAGGGAGTCGGGATGGGCCCAGGCAGGTAAGCCATTTCCTTTGTGTTGTGGGCCCAGCCCCGGGGGCTGGGGAGGGGCAGATTTTCCACCCAGACACTTCAGGGTATGATTCTCCTCCTTCTGGTTGGGCTACTTGAGAAGTCCGGGACACCCTCGGAACAGAGGCTGAGAAGGCCACCCAGGCTCCCCGCCCCTCCCCCAGGCACCATCATTACCGCCCCCCTCCCGTCGGTCCCTCGGGCGGGCGCTGGCGGTGTTTCCCGCCCCGGGATGGAGAAACGGGTGGGACAGATCCGTGAACTCACACAATTGACCTCTGCGATCCCAAGTGTTCTTATCTGTCAGTGATGGTATCACCTGCACAGGGGCCCGGTGCGAGTCAAATGAGATTAGCATGTGTGAGGCTCAGGATTTTTAGGCAAGGAATACCTCAGGTTGGGTCACGACATTACCTCCTACAGTCCCTCCAGGGGCTGCCCCACGCTCTTGGGGTAAACCCGTTTTTTAACACTGCCTACAACCGCCTCCCTGATCTCAACTCCCACCACGGCAGCCACGTGGCTCCTGTCTTTCTGCGGGCCTGACCTCATGCCAGACCTGGGGCTTCCCCATGGGCTCTTTCCTGGCCTTGACCTCCTCCATCTGGCTAACTCTGCCCTCCGCTTCGGGGAGGGGTCCTCAGAGGAGCCTCCCCCGCCCACCCACACAAGGCCAGGCCTCCTGCTGCCTGCTCTCTCTGCATTCCTCCAGCTGGAGCTGGGGAACTGTGGGAGATGTTCCCGGCTCCTAGAGGATGGGCTTCCCGACGGCCCTGTGTGCCTGCTTGCTCACCCCTGTACCCCAAGGCTTCGCAGTACAAAGGAGGGGTTTTATTACCTGCTGAAAGAAAAAGCTGTAGACTCCTAGAATCTCAGGCAGCTCCCATCCACTTCCAACGCTCTCTTAGCCTGAAGTCTGCGGCAGTCACATGGGGCCCACCGCCTCCCACCCCCCAAGACACAGCAGGCCCAGCAGAAAGAAGAAATGGGAGGGCTGGTCTGACTTTTCCCTCCTCATCCCTTCCTGCCCAAACTTGAACTTCCGGTCACCTGCATCTTCCCTCTCTGCTCCCTTTCCTGACCCCTGCGGAACTTTCCCTCTGTCACCTCAGTGCCGGGTTGGGGGCTGTCCTGTGGATGGTTAGGTTCACCTGTCAACAGCCCTCCTGCCTGCTCCCATCCCCCTCTGCCAAGCAAGGAGCAAGTGGACGCAGGTCCAGGGCCCAGCCATGCCCTGTCCTAGCTGTGCCTTCGTCACACGTGAGGGAACACGTTTTTCTTCATCGAAAGCTGTATGCTGTTTGGGCCACTGACGGTCAGACTGAGGAACAATTTTTCTTAAAAGCATGCACTGATGGCTTTATTGTACTGTTTCTGTAAACTTCTGGGGCCCTTGAGCACTGGCTCTCAACTCGGGCTGCGCATTCGCGTCATCGGAGATTTTTAGAAAAATACCAGACCGCGGATCCTAGAACAGTTAGCAGAAGCTCTAAGGGTAGAGTCCTGGCCTCAGTGTTTGAGAAAGCCGCCAGGCGATTCTGCCCTGGGGACTGGGCTGGGAGCCCCTGCCTGCCCGTGGGCCCCTAACAGTGTGGTCTTGGGGCCGCATCCCCCGGGAATTTCTTAGAAATGCAAATTCCTCAGGCCCCACTGGGACCTATTGAATCAGAAACCAAGAGTAGGGGTGGGGGCGGGGAGCCGGTGACCAGCAATCATGTTTACAAACCAGGGGATACTGATCCAGGCTACCAAAGAACTCTTAGGAAGGCCCAGAGTTTTCAAGCTGGCGACAGTCCAAAAGGCCCTGTTAGCTAAGCCAGTCCTCCGTGTCCGGGGAAAGCGGGGGAGAGCTACCCGGCTTCTCCAACACCACCCGGCAAAGTCCTGGGCAGAGTCAGGCATAGAACCTGGGCATCCCGGGCGCCTGGGTGGCTCAGTTGGTTAAGCAGCTGCCTTCGGCTCAGGTCATGATCCCGGAGTCTCTAGATCGAGTCCCACATCGGGCTCCCAGCTCCATGGGGAGTCCACTTCTCACTCTGACCTTCTCCCTTCTCATGCTCTCTCTCACTCTCTCTCTTTCCTAATAAATAAATAAATAAAATCTTTAAAAAAAAAAAAAGAAGAAGAAGAACCCGGGCTTCCCTAGTCCGCCCACTCTTGGAGCAGATGGTCTGCAAGGACGGCCACACTTGCCCCTGTACGTGCAGGGCTCCCTTCCCACCAAGAGGCAGACTTCATTTCCCTTCGGGACTCGTCTGCCGAGCTGTTGTAACAAAGTGCTACACGCTGGGTGCTTGAGACAACGGAAGTTATCCCAGGGCTCTGGAGGCCGGAAGTCCGGGATCAAGGTGCAGCCGGGGCCATGTTTGCTCTGAGCCGCTAGGGCGCTCTGTCCCAGGGCCCTCTCCTAGCACCGCGTGCGAGCAGTAACTCCAGCCCACCATGGCACGCTCCTGTGCACATGTCCAACCGCCTCCTTTCGTAAGGACACCGGTCCTATTGGCGTAGGGGTCCACCCTACTCCGGAATGACCTTCCAGTTAAGGCCACATTCTGAAAAACCGAAAGTTTGAACTTCAACGTATGATTTTGAGTGGGTAAGGGCCACAGTTCAACCCGTGGCACCTCCCACTGAAGCTGGGCCTTAAGGCCTGGGTCTCTGGAGTCCTCCGAGCTTCTGTCTTCGCACTCTGGGAAGCCGGCGACTCCGGAATGCCTGACTACACCGCTGGATGAGAGATGGGGAGGAGAGAAAGGGAGGTGCAGGCCACCTCCAGGCAGCTGTCACCTCTGCCAAGGCACCGGATGTGTGGGCGAGGGCGTCTTGGGATCTCGGGCTGCCCCAGCCAACCCCTTGGAGCAAGGGTGAGCCGCCGCCACCAAGCTCTGCCCAAATGACAGAATCGTGAGCAAATAAATAGTTGTTTTAAGCCACTGAAGTTTGGGGCAGCTTGATTTAGATGGAAGGAGAGCGTAGCAACGAGCTCAAACACAGGGCCTTCATGATTAATACGGGTTCTTCCTCTTGGAACCCTTCTGCCAGAGCCAACGCCTGCCTACCGCTCTGATAAAATATTTGGGTCTCGCTGCTGGGTGAGTGGCTGGGAATTAGGACAAAGTTCTGCTTGTATGTAATGAATGGCACCCTCTGACCTACCTAGAAGCTTCTGAGAGCATGGGTGAGACGCCGAGGCCCTGGCTGCGAGCAGGGGAGGGGGCAGAGAGGTACTGAGGGGTGCTTTGCGTGGGTGGGCCTACAGCCAGAGCTTGGACGCACAGAGCCAATTGTGTGGGCTCCAAAACACTGGGACTTGGGGAGAGGAGGAATGAAAGTAGTGAGAGGTCTTGGCTGAAAGGAAAATTGGAATAATTAACCACTGAGAATGAGTATCTTCAAAAGAGCTTAATTTGGGGGGGAAGGAAGAGCATCAGGGAAGACAAAGAAGTGATTACTTAGAATAGGAACAGAGAGGGGCGCCTGGGTGGCTCAGTGGGTTAAAGCCTCTGCCTTCGGCTCAGGTCGTGATCTCAGGGTCCTGGGATCAAGCCCCACATTGGGTTCTCTGCTCAGCAGGGAGCCTGCTTCCCCCTCTCTCTCTGCCTGCCTCTGCCTACTTGTGATCTCTCTCTGTGTCAAATAAATAATGTCTTAAAAAAAAAAAAAAAGAATAGGAACAGAGAATTCTACATGGAGAACAGTGATGGGAGAGGCTCAGACCCACACAGAAGGTCCCCTTCCCCCTCCAGCGGGTTCTGCAGACTGCCGTGTTGGCAGCAGCGAACCCCAGCGGACACTTGCCGGGGGTCCCAGGCACTGTTCTAAGCACCGTAGATTTTATCCTCACAACCACCCTCGGAGGCAGGGGCTGTTGTTTTAGGCTCATTTTACGGATGAGGAAACAGGCCCAGCAACACGGCAAAGGCCACACAGCGATTAAGTAGCGAAGCTGGGATCCAGATCTCGGCATTCTGGCTGCAGCGTCTGCTCTTAATCATGAGCTAAGCTGCTCCGTGCTTTTTAAAGCCAGCTGAATGGATTTGCACACTGCCCCTCACACCTCTGCAGAGTCTTAAATATAGCAGTTAGACATGACTTGTGCTTAGGGCTTATGAAATCCACTCCAGGGGCCCATCCCCCAGTGGGGATGGGGACTAATCCCTGGTAAGCTGCTCTTTAGAACAAGGTGACCAAATGGGCCAGGGTCGGCTGTCCCACCTTAGTTGCTGCTCCAGAAAATCCTGTACGGGACTTGCCTGTGGCCTTTCTGATGCGATAGTCCCAAAGCAGCCCCTCCCAGAAGAGGCAAGCCACAGCCTTCCCAGGAGCCTGCCCGAGGCGGGGAGCCTGCTGAGACTTGAAGGGAAGAACCAGACTCTAGATCAGCAAGAAAGAGTGTGTGTGTGTGTGTGTGTGTGTGTGTGTGTGTGTAGGGGGTGCCTGCCCCTCGGACACCCCAATCGCTGGATTTCCCCTCGCTGCCTAGCTTCTGTGTCCTTGTCCATACACGGGAAGTGTCCTTAGCTGGACATCTGGTCCACGTCCCTCAACTTACAGACAAGGAGTGTGCAGAGGAGAGAAGTACTTGCAAGGCCTTCACCCCTCCTCTGAGACGTGGGTCCCCTCTCTTCCCCGCCGGCTGTACTGCATGGTCTTTCTTCCAGAAGGCCGGAGTGAAGAGGGGAGAGGAAGCGTGGCTGGCTGCAGGCTCCCCCCATTCCTGTCGACGAGGGATCCCACACGGCCGCCCCGGCTGAGTCCTGCCAGGTCTCCATGAGCAGGTGTTCAAGTCACGGCCAGCATCCAGGGCGCCGCCCTGCTCTTCGGGGTGGTGGTGGGGGGTGTGTGTTAGAATGCCCCAGGAAGTGGCAAAAGCAGTTTCTGCTTGAGGCTGGGGCCCAGAGCTCCGCCACCAATTTTGTTTCCAACTTTGTTCTTTCTCCCCAGTAAGAACGAGCCAGCCTCATCGCAAAGTGGGAAATAAGGGGCCAGGGATACGGGCAGTCAGCAACATTTATAACCACCCTTTAAACCTGAACTTCCAGACTTTGCGGTCTGAGGCGGTCACCATCTTTCTGTCTTTAACAGCGCGCTTGGCCTCCCATCTTCCAGACTCACACCGGAGTCCTCCACCTTAGCTTAGTGCCCAAAAGCGCACTAGGGGCTCGCACTATGTGGGGTGTGACTGAAACACAGACTCTGTCCTCAAAGGCTCAGGCACAAGAAGAGTCCTTTCTTCTCACTTTTTACAGGGACCTCTTGTTTGGGTGGGGAGACAGCTGTTCTGGGAAGACACGGCCTGCTCCTGTAGAATTTTCACCTGTTTCCACCATTCTGCCCTGAACTGTTGCCCCTGGCAGCAGAAATCTAGCTGTAGTAGTTGAGATATTATGCTGTGCCCTCTGCCTTGTTCCTTCCTGGCCAACTCCTATTCAGCCTTCAAAACCCAGTCGGTCATCAACCCCACAGACTAGATTCTAGACTTTATTCACATTCCTATTCATTTTTGTTGCATGTTGTAATCTGTTCACATAGCTTCCTCTTCGTGTTTCTTCCCTTCTAGGCTTAGACTCAGGTGGTCCCCCTATGCCAGGGACCCCTTCCTTGGTAGTGGCCGCGTTGAGGGGTCTGGATCCTGAGGGCTCAGAGGGAGTGAGGCAATGTCTGCAGCTGGACACACTGACCATTTTCAGATTCACTGGGTAGAGAGCAGCATCCCAGTGTTCTCTTTCCACTTAGATGCTTCTTCCCATTTCCCCCAGAAAATGGAAAGTCTTGAAGAGGATCTAATTCTTTTTTTGCCATTCATGTGAATGAATCAAAGATGAATTCTTTTTTTTTTTAATTTGTATTTTATTTGTTTGTCAGAGAGAGAGCACAAGCAGGGGGAGTGGCAGGCAGAGGGAGAAACAGGCTCCCCGCTCAGCATGGGAGCTGAGATCATGACCTGAGACCAGGACCCCGGGATCATGAGCTGAGCCAAAGGCAGGCGCTTAACTTACTGAGCCACCCAGGGATCCCAAAGAAGAATTTTCTACTTGAAATAAAAAATAGAGGCACCTGGGTGGCTCAGTCAGTTAAGTGTCTGACTTTAGCTGGAGTCAGGATCTCAGGGTCCTGGGATTAAGCCCTGCACTGGGCTCCCTGCTCAGTGTGGAGTCTGCTTCTCCCTCTGCCCCTCCCCCTGCTTGTACTTTCTCTCTTTGAAATAAACAAATAAATAAACATCTTTAGTAAAAAATAAGAAAGCAGAAGCCAGGAATTCCAACCTCCCACCTGCGGACATATCTATACAAGTACCTATCTCTGTCGCTGCTTTCTGACTCTAGCATCGAGGACTAAAAACACATCCCGTCCCCTCACCTTCTGTGACTGTTCTCTCCCCCGGGCTGGGAGGTTTCTCCACCGCCTTGGACAGCAGCACTCCCTGGGGCGTCTCCTCCGTCCTTCGGTACTCTCCATGGGCGATCTCACGCTCTGACCCTGACCCTGACCCCGAATTTCACAGCAGCATCTCCGGGTGCTCAGTGTGCTCTGGCTGGCCCCCAGGGAACTCAAGCTCAACACTGTCTGTTGAAGGCTGACCTGTGCCTCCACAAAATTCTTATGCTGAAATACCTCAGAGCGGGACTGTATGGGAGATAGGAACTTTCAAGAGGTAATTAAGATAAAGTCATACAGTAAGTCCTAGTAAGGGGTCCTTGGAAGAGGAGGAAATAGGACACAGAGAGGCACAGAGGGAAGACTGTGTGAGGACACAGGAAGAAGATAGCCATCTGTATGGCAAGGGCAGAAGCCTCAGAAGGAACCAACCCCGACGACACCTTCCTCTTGGACTTCCAGCCTCCGGAACGGTGAGAAAGTTAATTTCTGTTGCGTAAGCCCCCCAGTCAGTGGTCCCTGGTTTATGGCAGCCTTAGAAGATGAATACAGCGCCTAAGGATGAATTCGTCTCCGAATCCAAACTGAACAACACGGAGGGACAGGATCCCACGCCGTCCAAGGCGGGAATGCAGTCATCTGCCGCTCTCTCCATGGGCTGCAACAACTGGTCCTAAGCACTGGGATTCCAACCTCTTCTCTTCCCCATCTCACGGCTCTGGTTGGAGCATCGGCTGTCGCCTTGATTACTACAACCACCTCCATACCTCTCCTGCACTGTGCTTGGAAACTGACCCTTCTTGCAACTGCCAAGCAATTCTTTAAGGCAAGGTTTTCAGTCTCGGCACCACTGACATTTGGGGGCAGCACAATTCTTGGTCGAGAGGAGGGGTGTCCTGTGCTCTGTGGGACGCTGAGCAGTAGCAGCCCCGCTCTACCCGCGGCACGCCAGAACGCCCCCTCCGCAGTTGTGCCACGCCAGAACGCCCCCTCCGCAGTTGTGCCGACCCGAACTGTCTTGTAATGTCACCCTAGCTTGAGAACCACTGCTTGCTTTAAGGACAGGTGACCCTGGATGCTGGCACTTGACAGCCACCGAAGGTTTTATACGGGAGAAAATTCAAACTCCTCTCTTGTCTCGTTGGTTCCCTCTAGCATCTAGAATAATCCGAGCCACATAGTAGGTGCTCAATAAACTTTTGAGAAAGATAGGGCAAAACCAAGGTTATTTAGCTCAGTACCTCTCTCTCTAGCTCCCCCTTCTTCCATCTCAAGTTTCAGCTACAAACTGAATAGAATGTATCCATGCTTCCCGTATCTTTTCCTCTGCCGGTCTCGGCCTGGAACAGCCTGCCCTCTCTCCATCCCAGCCCACCTTCGGTATCTGGCTCCAGGGCCAGTCCTCCCAGAAGGAGGAGCTGGGGATTCCTGTGTCCTCTAGGCATACTATGCACATTTCTCACCCCAATTTGAGCTTTAAGGAAGGGAGAAGACAGAAAGAGGCAGCATATCAGTTCCTCGCTGTAGGTAGGAGGACCGGGACACGGCACTCTGGGCTTACAAGAAACAAGAGGGCTCCCATCACTGATCTCCAAAAGGCCGAGGGACTGGAAACCCTGGGGAGTCCGGAAGGTCAGGGGGAGGGGCGATGTAAGGAAAAGGCAAGAGCATGACCAGTCAAAAATCTTCACAAGGAAGCAGTCAGACCCCAGGACCCTGCCTTCCACCTTAGATCTGGCAGGCACCTGTTAACACATCCGGAAGAAAACAAGGTTACACCTCGGAGCAGTCGGATCTAAAAGGCTCTGGTGTCGGGCATCTCAGGCACAGCTCAGGGAAGAGGTCGGGAGCATCCTGAATACTAGGCATTATCAACAATCTGCACCAGAGAAAGAAACAGCCAAAGCCTCCATACTTTTCTGAGGACGGGAATTTTTGGTTAAGCTCCTAATATGGGCTAGCTGCTATAGAGACGCCCTAATCTTCCCTGTCACTCAGGCTAATGCCTTTTAGTGTCCTGCTCTGATCACCAGCAGGTGCGACAACCACCCACCTCTTCCAAGGACTCCACAGAGCCGACTTTCCACCAGGCTCCCAGGTCCTAGGTCCGTCGCAAAGGGAAGGTGGTACGCGCAGGAAGTCTTCGGTGTTCAGAGTCTGCTATGGCCGGGGCCGGAGTGCACCTGCTCCCAGCTCCAGGAAAACCTCCCGCACGAACACCCCAGCCGAACGGGAGTAACGCTTACTTTAGGCTCGTGCTTTAAATAGGGTACTTGTTAAGACACCGAGCACTTTTAGTTTCAGACCACAACTCCCAAGGCAAGAATTTCTCTGCTTCTCCATCGTTACCCCACCAAGGACTCCATAGTTGGAAAGGAACCTAGGCAAGCCTCTCCCTGGGGACCCAGGGACATGGTTCTACCTGGGGCTCGGCGGTGGGTGTTGGGGGAGAGGGGCTGAGTCCAGATACAGACTTAACAAAAGGCTCTTCCTGCTTATTTCGAAAATACACATGAAAAAGGGATAAGAAGTGAGAAAGGGGAATGTGACCTACACCTATTCTAGTTTGGGGCCATGAGACAAGGTGATGGCAGCTGCAAGTTTACCCAAATACATTATCTGGCTCGTTCCGCCCCCTTGTAACTGACTCACCCTATCCCGTTTCTCACCACAGGAGAGCCTCAGGGTTAGGTGTCCAATCCTCATTGGCTGTTCTCCTTCCCAATGCCTGGGGCACTTGTAGAGTGAGGAGGGGTCTCTCTACTTAGTGGTTTGAACCCACAGAGGAAGAACTGCCAGTATGTATGAATTCATGCATCCAGGGAGGGAAAAAGCAGGGAAGGAGGAGAGAAAATGTCAGCTCTTGGTTTCTGGGTAAAGATACCAATAGAGCAGACTGGATGTACTTGCTGAACAGAGATTAATCCGGGTCCTTGAATAGGCACTGGCCATGTTTGCCTAATCTTCTTCCCTTCCTACTATACCTTAACCCCCCCCTTTAACCCAAGCCCTAAGTCCCTAAGTCCTTGACGACCTTCAGAAAGAGACCCATTCAGTTGCCTGGGATTCACAATTTGCGTCCGTCCACAAGCTCTCTCCAAGGCCTGCAGCTTCTGGGCTACGGGTCAAAGTCTATGGATCTGAGCGCTGTGCTAATGAGCTCTCAGACACTAAACGCCTCCCAGCGATCAATCAAATAAGGCTCATAGATGTTGGGAACCAGTTTCTAGGTTAACATTAAGAAACTTGTCCCCTGCGGAGACAAGGCCACTGTGGACACATCCAGGTGGCCCCAGGGTTCACTAGTGCCTAAAAAAAGCCGAGACCCATCCTGAGTTATATGCTAGAACTGAATGAAAAATAAAAAGCAGGTAGATTCAGGTGAAGAGTACAGGCCCTACCCTTCTGGTGGGGGCTAGGCTGGGTTCTGCTCAGTGGCCTTGCCAGGGGCAGAGCTTAGTCCCATGGAGACATCCCACCTCTTCAGAGAATACACTTTTGTCTGGTTGAGGGGCTTTTCAAGCACATTAAAGAGAGACCTCCTCGAACCCGGGCCATGCTAGAAGGGACCATCCAGTTTACTCCCTAGGTCCTGCTAGGTCTTTCTACTGACTAATACATTGATCTCTAAGACTATATGTGGCTAGGTCCTAGAACTAGACCCTTCTCATCAGGGACTTCTTTAAAAATAAAAAATATAGACTGTTTTTTTTTTTGCCTAAAAGACTCAGAGGCACTTTAAAAAAGTATTTCAGATGTTCACAGCCTCAGGCTAAAGACTCCCATCATTTGGAATGCTGGTTCTTGGACCCTGCACCTTCATGTCATGTGGCATCCGGCTCGAGCCCTAAATTTTAAGATGGCTGCCGCAGACCAGCTGGCCTGTGAATTCCTTGTGGCTTCAAACTCTACTGCCCTCTGTTGGCCATGAGGAGGGAGGATAGGTTAAAAAACAACACACTTGACTCCTTCCTGGCATTGAACCTGAGACAGACTTTCTATCCCAGAATGCTAGGCGCAGACAAACTTCCAACAGCTCTCGCCAGAGCCTCTAGAAGGTTCACCTTTCCTTGGGGTGGGCTGGGGACAAGGGGGGACCCACAGGGAACCACCACATGAAGTCAAGGCACCACAGTCCAGGTCCTGAGCCCCCGCGTATCTGCAGGGTGGTCTGATGGGTCCTCCCTGGAGGCAGAGGCCAGCCTGCCCCTTAACTCAGAAGGACGACGAGGAGGTTGGGAAGTTAGTGAAGGGCCATGCCTGGGCAGAACTCCACATCACAGGGCTCCACGTCACTTGAGACACTGATTGTATTTGTAGGGGGCTAGGAAAACAGTGGAACGAGAAATACAAAACCAGGTGGAGAGACCGGGCGCTGCAGGGGCCAGGACCCCCTAGAACTCCTCACTCTCATCCTCGCCGTCCATAGACTCTGTTCCCACTTCTTCATAATCCTTCTCCAGGGCGGCCAGGTCCTCCCGGGCCTCGGAGAACTCCCCCTCCTCCATGCCCTCGCCCACGTACCAGTGCACAAAGGCCCGTTTGGCATACATCAGGTCGAACTTGTGGTCGAGGCGGGCCCAGGCCTCAGCGATGGCTGTGGTGTTGCTCAGCATGCAGACCGCCCGCTGCACCTTGGCCAGGTCGCCCCCGGGCACCACTGTCGGGGGCTGGTAGTTGATGCCCACCTAAGAAGAAACAGCAAGCAGGGTAAGCCCCCGGGTCTGGGCTGCCGGGAAGGAGGGGTCTGCGCGAGGACTCGCAAAACCGGGAGAGGGGCAGTCGCCCGGTGTTCGGCATTTGCCGGTCCGGAGGGAACACGCGGATAAGGGAGCAAGTGAACCACCGTAAGGAAGCAAACGAATCCAATGTGGGACTTTCAAGACACTAAGACCAGTCCCTTCAAAATCACCGCCAAGAAAAAGGATGGCTGCTTTACACTGAAAGGCTGAAGAGACAAATATAATGCCTGGGCCTGGATTAGATCCTGACTTCAAAAAACGGACAGAGGGGCGCCTGGGTGGCTCAGTCGTTAAGCGTCTGCGTTCGGCTCAGGTCATAGTCTCAGGGTCCTGGGATCGAGCCCCACATCGGGCTCTCTGCTCAGTGGGAAGTCTGCTTCTCCCTTTCCCACTCGCCCTGCTTGTCTGCTTGTGTTCCCTCTTTCACTGTGTCTCCCTCTGTCAAATAAACAAAATCTTTAAAAAAAAAAAAAAGGAAAAACAGATATATTTGTAGAAATTGGGAAAGTTCAAATACTGACTTATGCATTCTTATTTTGGAGATGTATTAATTTTATTAGGCACAAAACCAGACCAGTGGGTCAGAAATAGCCATAAATGAGTGTAAATGGGTCAGCAAAGCAAAAATAAAGGAAATCTAGGAGAGTCAGATGTTGAATCTAAGCAGTGGGTATATACGTGTGAATTGTACTAATCTCCCCATTTTCTTATAGTTTAGAAAACAGTTTAAAAAATATAAAATCTGAGGGCACCTGGGTGGCTCAGTGGGTTAAAGCCTCTGCCTTCAGCTCAGGTCATGATCCCAGGGTACTGGGATCGAGTACCACATCCGGCTCCTTGCTCAGCGGGGAGCCTGCTTCCCCCTCTCTCTCTGCCTGCCTCTCTGCCTACTTGTGATCTCTCTCCCTCTGTCAAGTAAATAAATAAAATCTTTAAAAAAACAAAAGATAGTTTAAGATTTCTTTAAAAATATATATATATAAAATCTGTGAATATCTCCAATTGGAGCTAAACCTAATCTACTTTAAATATTGCTCTATTCAGAACATATACATTTCACATTCAGCGTGAAAAAAAAAAAAAAAAGGCAACTTCCCCCTTAACTGCCTCTACAGACAGCAAGCTTACTACTTCCTGAAGGCGGCCTATTCTTCCTCCCAGTAGCTGAAGTTTTCCTAATATGGAACTGGGAGAATCCGCCTCCCAGACTTCCTAGCCCCGGTTTCTAGTTTTGAGCTACAGGATAGCTCCTCGCTCCCAGCACATGGCTGTCAGCTTTTAGACCGGAGTCCCTGCGTCCGCTCCCATCGTGGCCACGTCTGCAACAGTGTCACCGGGCAGGGAAGCTGTGGGTTTTCTAAATGCCACAACTGCCACCTTTAATCTTTCTAATCTCACCCTGGAACAAAACCCATAAAACTTAAACTAGGTCGCATGCCCAGTACCCTCTGGGAAGGTGGAGAAAGAAAAGAAAGGGGCATAAACAAATTCTTCCTTGTTACTTCAAAAGGAAGGGGCTGCATTCATAGATCTTCCGACCCACATCTTGCCAATAATCTGAATGGAAGGCCTTTCCACGTTTCCAGAAGCACTCCCTTCCGAGCCATTTTGGGTGGGTACATCCCTGGCACAGATTAACAATTGGTCCCAACCCGACTGGCAAACCCAGGGAGTGCCTATTTGCCAGGCTAAGAGATGTGAACTCTACTTTTCCTTTCATAAAGACAAGCTTTCGAGTAGAATAAAAAAGCTGCTATTTGCCCGATTCTCTCCATCCCTAGCACTTTTGTCGTCCTGCCTGTGGCTCTGCAGGAATCTCCCCTCTCGGCGGGTACACAGATCACATGCTCACCACCTCTGTACCCCTCAACCCCCGACTTCATTCCCAACTTGCCTTGAAACCTGTAGGACACCAGTCCACAAACTGGATGGTGCGCTTGGTCTTGATGGCGGCAATGGCGGCGTTGACGTCCTTGGGCACCACGTCCCCGCGGTACAGCATGCAGCAGGCCATGTACTTGCCGTGGCGGGGGTCACACTTGACCATCTGGTTGGAGGGCTCGAAGCAGGCGTTGGTGATCTCTGCCACTGACAGCTGCTCGTGGTAGGCCTTCTCCGCCGAGATGATGGGGGAGTAGGTGACCAGGGGGAAGTGGATGCGGGGGTAGGGCACCAGGTTGGTCTGGAACTCCGTGAGGTCCACGTTGAGGGCCCCGTCGAAGCGCAGGGAGGCCGTGATGGAGGACACGATCTGGCCGATGAGCCGGTTGAGGTTGGTGTAGGTGGGGCGCTCGATGTCCAGGTTGCGGCGGCAAATGTCGTAGATGGCCTCATTGTCCACCATGAAGGCACAGTCCGAGTGCTCCAGTGTGGTGTGGGTGGTCAGGATGGAGTTGTAGGGCTCCACCACCGCTGTGGACACTTGGGGGGCAGGGTAGATGGCAAATTCCAACTTGGACTTCTTGCCGTAGTCAACAGAAAGCCGCTCCATCAACAGGGAGGTGAAGCCTGAGCCGGTGCCGCCCCCAAAGCTATGGAAGATCAGGAAACCCTGAAGGCCGGTGCACTGGTCTGTCTGGGGTAGGAGAGAACACCGTTAGCAGCAGGTGACCGCGGGAGGGTCAGATGGGACGGGAAGATTGTCATCAGAGAGCTGGGCCCTCTCAACTCTGTAGCTTTGCCACCTGGTGGCAGGAGAGTGGGGAGGGGGGGAGGTAGTGGTGGCATCTTGTTGAACATAGAGATTCCCAGGCCCCCCCAGTTAAGGCTGGAACCCAGGGACCTGCGGGTTTAAGAAGTACCCTCGCTGACTTCTGCTGTAGCTGGTCCTTGGACTAGAACAGCGTCAATCTATACCAGATGCACGGGGAGTGACGATATAAAAATTCTCCATTTATTTGCGATATATCCATATATCGAATCATTTATGTTGTACACCTAAAACTAATGCAATGGCAATTATATCTCAATAAAAATCAATTAAACAAAAAGCAAGCTTTATGCAAATTGACAACAACAACAACTAAAAAAACCCAAACACCCTCCCAAACCAAAAAACGAAACAAAACAAAACACTAACCCCCCACCCACCCAGAAAAACCTCTTAAGAAAAAAATCCTAGGACACTTGGGCGGCTCAGTTGGTTAAGGATCTTTGGCTCAGGTCCTGGGATAGAGTCCTGCATTGGAGGGGGGGGGGGGGGTCCCTGCTCAGTGGGGAGTCTGCTTTTCCCTCTGCCCCTCCCCACTGCTTGTGACCTCATGCTCTCTCAAATAAATAAATCAAATCTTAAAAAAAAAGAAAGAAAATCCTAAGCCCAGGGGGAGCTTTGTTTTTGCAGGCACGGAATCCCATTCCTTAAGTCAATGACTGGTCAGTCCTCAGTCTGAACCAGCGAGCAGAAGTATGTTTGCACATTCTCTCTAGAGGACCAACGCCAAAGTACTGGCTCCTACTTGGCCTCACTCGGGTTCTCAGTGCCTCAGGCAAGGGATGGGGTACACTGGGAAGTGGTTAAAAACTAACCAGTAAGCAGGAGCCTCTCCCAGGTGTAAAGTTCTGCTTAGGAGTCTGAGAACAAGCGGAGCTGCCAAAGCAGCTTCCACCTCCCTGCTGTGGGTAGAGCAGGATCAAAGCTCAACGAAGGCTTGGATTGGACAATTAGACCTGGCAAAGCTAGGAACCAGCAGGGCAGGGCCGACTCAGGGCAGAACCGGTTCTCCGGGCTTCTAACCCTAGACCCACACCCGGGACACACAGCTCCCCCTAGGGGAAGCCGAGGAGACAGGCACGCCAAAGGAGCCGGCAGGACGCTGTGGTCGCCGGTCACAGCCACAGATCTGTGGTTTCCCTTTCTTCCACGCATGTCCAGCGTCCCAGGCCAGGAAGGGAGACACGGATCTCCCGAAGGTGTCAAGGGCACTCGGTCTGCTCACCAGTTTTCGGATTCGCTCCAGCACAAGATCGATGATCTCCTTCCCCACAGTGTAGTGGCCTCGGGCATAGTTGTTGGCAGCATCTTCCTTGCCAGATATCAGCTGCTCAGGGTGGAAGAGCTGCCTATAAATGCCAGTTCTCACCCCATCTTGAGGGGAAGAAAGAGGGCAAAGGTAAGAGAGGCTGGTCTCATCCCCCACGAGGACACAGGTGTTAGGACCTATGCTGCTAAGCTCCATCAGGTAAGACCGCAAAAGGGAGCTTGAATGGCAAACAGCCTTCCAGAGATGACTTCCAAAGTCCAGTGAGTCCTCCCTGGGCCTGAGAGGGGGTAAGTCAAGGGGCCCCTTTAACAGTGCCTTCCCTCATGGCCACTACTACTTGGTGAGGAATCAGAGGGCGTCTATGGGAATCTCACCTGACTTTTGATTGGGACTAGAACATAGACTGATGCAGAAAACCCAAAGCTGTCTTTGGAAAGATGGGGAGATGGAGGAGCGCCTGGGGGGCTCAGTGGGTTAAGCGTCTGACCTTGCCTCAGGTCATGATCTCAGGGTCCTGGGATCGAGCCCCTCGTTGGGTTCCCTGCTCAGTGGGGAGCTTGCTTCTCCCTCTCCCTCACACTCGTACTCTCTTTCAAGTAAAATCTGAAAGAAAGAAAGAAAGAAAGAAAGAAAGAAAGAAAGAAAGAAAGAAAGAAAGAAAGAAAGAAAGAAAGAGAAAGAAAGAAAGAAAGAAAGAAAAAAGAGGAAAGAAAGAGGAGGAAAGAGAAAGAAAGATGGGGAGAGGGGTAAAGTTTTCAGGAACAGGAAACTGAGGCGATCCAGATGCAGAAAGGAGGAAGCAGAGAACCCCCTGGGAGCCAGCAACAGCCGAGTTCACACAGGTCCACATCCTATTAAGGGGCCCCTTTCAGTTAAGGCTGAGTAGGGGGCCATTAAGAATGTTCTCAGTGCCCAGTTCCGTAGGCAATGTTATCCTCAAGAGTCTATGGGTAGGAAAAAGGAAGTAAGTTTAAAGTTTCTGCTTTTATATCCGTTCTTTTCTGCAGTCTTCATTCTGGGTCTGACCTCTGACTCAAACATCTGGCCATTTCTGGGCAGAGCGGTTTGACGGATAATCCTCTCGGCACAGGAAGCCCTTAGGACCCCTCCTGAGGTCAGAGTCTAGACAAAAGCAACGGACTTCAGTGTTGTTCTTGGCAGGGGGCTGCCTGCATTCCAAGAGCTTTTCCCCTAAGCAGAGCTCCCCACTGACTTTGGGGCTGGCAAATAACACATGCTGGAGAGGGGAACCCCGCCCACTCACCTATGACAGCGGGCTCCAGGTCCACAAAGACAGCCCGGGGCACATGCTTGCCAGCCCCGGTCTCACTGAAGAAGGTGTTAAAGGAGTCATCGCCGCTGCCCAGCGCCTTGTCACTGGGCATGGTGCCATTGGGCTGGATGTTGTGCTCCAAGCAGTAGAGCTCCCAGCAGGCATTGCCCATCTGCACACCCGCCTGGCCCACATGGATGGAGATACACTCGCGCTGTGGGGGGAAGCAGAGAGATGATGTGGTGTGAATGGAGAAGGGAAGCAAGTGGGCCTTGAAAAGGTCCTGGGGGGGCACCTGGGCGGCTCAGTGGGTTAAAGCCTCTGCCTTCAGCTCAGGTCATGATCTCAGGGTTCTGGGATCCAGCCCCACATTGGGCTCTCTGCTCAGCAGGGAGCTTCCCTCTCTCTCTGCCTGCCCCTCTGCCTACCTGTGATCTCTCTCCTCTCTGTCAAATAAATAAATCTTAAAAAAAAGAAAAGGCCCTGGGAGTACCTTTTTATCCTCCCTCCCTGGAGCCTGAGGCCTGACAGTGAGTTACAGGGTCCAAAACCCAAAAGACTGGGTTCCCTTTTCAGACCTTCCCACACTTTAAGTCAAACAACCTCATTTTCTGTTCATTTCCTGAGGGCTCGAGAATGGAGGTGGCTAAAAAGCCTAGGTCTTCAGGGGCAGCAACTAGAGAAAGCCGATACCAAGCAGCCGTGTCCCACTGCCCAGTGCCCTGTGTGCTGGCTGGGGCGGCACAGGGAAGCTCAGAGTCCTGGACCCCCAGAGGAAGGGGTATCCCACGGCGGGGGCTGTGTCCTCTGCACTGTGAAGGGCCAGAAGACCAAGTTCAGGTCTGTGGGTAAACTTTGAAAACACACCCGCAACTTCCCCTTTTGGGGGGATAGGCCCTGACTCTGGACACTTGTCCTTGCCCACTGTAGTACACAGTCAATCCAGATAAGTGCTGCTGGATAGTCACAATGGAGCCAGAAGACTCACCCCCGCCCTTGCAGCTCTCCTGAGGTAACTGCTGCAAGAGACAGACTCTTGTATTCTGGTCCTTCACCCACAGCCTACAGTCTAGAGGATCCCCATGAAAGGGCTTGCCAACTTCCCAGAGGCAGAGGAGGTCGTCTTCTTTTTTTAAAGATTTTATTTATATGACAGAGAGAGAGAGAGATCGCAGGCAGGCAGAGAGAGAGGGAAGCAGGCTCCCCGCTGGGCAGAGAGTCGGATGCAGGGCTCAGTCCCAGGACCCTGCGAACATGACCTGAGCCGAAGGCAGAGGCTTTAACCCATTGAGCCACCCAGGGGCCCCCAGAGGAGGCCTTCTAAGCAGTGGGCAAGAGTTTAGCGATTTTAGGAGATATCCTGTAAGACAGCCTCAGAGCCTTTACGGGGCCTCAGGACACAGGCCGGGATCTAAAGATTCCTGGGAGGCCCTGACGCCTGACACACCCCGAGCTCTTCGGTTTAACTGAGGGACTTCATGGGCTTGGGCAACCACAAGAGAAGTGGAGTAAAGGATATTCCTCCTTAGACACCAGGAGGAGTTCACGGTCATGCCTGACCAGGGATGGGTCAAGGTCGTGCACCTCTGACTTCTGGCCGGAGTCCAGCCGCGCGAGACAAAGGCATTCAGACAGTTCAGAACTGGAGAAACCTGCTGGAGTTTGCCGAGTGGCCCGGGTCCGGCCTCCAGCGCAGGAGTGTGACTTCACAGGGAGGCGGGGACTGCAATGGGGGCGGGCGCCTCTTTGTCCCGGACCGCAAAGGGACAAAACTGGGGCGGGTCCAGCTCCCGACTCCAGAGCGCGCTGCCCAGCCCCGCCGGGGTTGGGGGCCCCCAGGCTGCGCACAGCGCGGGGCCGACCTCGCCACGCTGGCGCCCCGCCGGCTCGGCGCCACCTCCCTCCGTCCGTAGCCGAAGCGCGCAGAACTTCGCCAGTTCGCATCCGCCTCTCTCCCGCAAGGGGCTCAGAAGAGCAGCGCTCGGACGCGGCGCGCTTCCTCGGCCTTCCACAGAGCCCCCCCCCCCCCCCCCACTGTGGTCACCGTGACCGCCCAAACCTCCCAACACACCCTGGACTGCCCGGCGCCCGGTCTCCCTCCTTCCCGCGCAGCTGGTCCTTACCGGGGACCCTCGGGCGCCCCCAGCACGCTCTCTCCCGCGCAGTACCCCCCTCACCGTGGACTCCGCCAGTGTCCCCAGCTCCCTCTCACCATGGTTGTTCCGACAGGTGACGTTTGCGGAGGGTCGTTGACTGCAGACGCGTTACGGGTCTCCAGCAACACCACGAATCCCGGTGTGGGCCGGCTAGTTGGGGCTTATATATCCCCGCCCCACCGCCGGCCATGCCTCCCAGCAGGGCTCCCATTGGGCCGCGGCTGGACGGGGCCCGCCCCCTCCGCGTCTCTCATTGGGCAGGGTTCCCACTGGGGCCCGCCCCTCTCTCCGTTATTGGGCGGGTGCTTATGAACTATCCCCGCCGTAGCCGGTCATTGGGCAGTTTGTAAAGCCAAAAGGAGGGAAAGCCTCGGGGATCCAAGTCCTCCCGGGCAGCTCGATCCTCTTCCCCTGTGTCGGAACGTGTGCCCGGTCTGAGAGGTTGGAGCTTTGGAGAAAGACCTTTGTTCTGTTGTTGCCTTAGGTCATTATACGGGTGACCTGGCGGAGCTAGTTCGAAAGTGCATAAACCTTGGACGGTGGCGCAGACTTGAGCTCAGCAACCGCTGGAGAAGGAAAGATGCTGTGCTGAGAACCAGGTACTGGGAGCTCAAAATGCGGCTAGGGTGGGGAGGGTTGGGCAGGCAGGTGTGGGAGAGAGCATTCCAGGCGCGGGTAGTTGAAATTTACCTCCCTTTCTTTGTGGCGAGCGCTTCAGGTCAGGTGACTCAGATTGCAAGAGAGCAAGAGGACCAGGATGGGTAAAGCAGATTGAAGAGGATTTGTGGGGCGAACATGGATGTTACTTTGAAGAGTTTGCACATAATTCCACTGGCTATGGAGCACCTTTGCTAGAAGGTGCCATTGACTAGAAGAGTGATGTGATAAGCAGTATTTTAGGCAGTTCGTAGATGTTACTTGTGTATTTTTTTCCTGAGGTGGTTTCATATATTTCCATGCTAAAGGAAATATTTCCTCCATTCTGTTTCTTAGCTGTCTGAGATGAGGTTTTACTTCTAAATACCTAAGTGAAACAAATTAGCCCATTTCCTAGTTTGGGAGGGTTAATTGGCATTTGGTTTCATCAAATGACTGGACACTCCACAATAATTACCTTAATACTTGTTCAGCACATTCCAGAGGAATCCGAAGCATCTGTCATCTTCTGTTCTCACTTCCCACTGGAAAGGTGACTGCACCCAGATTATGCCAGTCAGGCCTGGAGATCTGAATTGTTGCTTTAGGAAAATCTGCAGCTTAATGACTTTCTGTTGATACGACCGGAGAAGACTCAAAAGTTACTGTGTCACTAACCAGTGTGACCTCAGGTCAGCTGCCCCCTGGATTCCTGCACCTGTTTTTCCACAAGACTCCAGACATGTTATTCAAAAGTGTTCTGAAATATTTTGAGACTAAATGTTTGTCTAGGTGGCTAGGTGGTTTAAATTCAGGGTTCAAAGGTTAACTTCAAACTCTGAAGTGTGTTCTTTGATCTCAACCCTTGTGTTTTATGAGGCTGCTAGCTTTAAAGTGGTTATCTCTGGTCAAGGGATAAGGTGAGAGAGTGTGGGTGAACATTCAACTTAGTACTTTGAAAACCCTTGTATATACAAAGCTAAGACATGCTTATTCACTGTCTGTCACTGGCCCAAGCAAAACAACTCAAATGTTACATCTTACTGAATGTGGGCCTATCAGTGATTAAAATGAAGCTATCTGGCCATAAACTCAAAAAGTCATGAACTCAACACCATCATCTCTTCCTTGCCTGGTCCTATTAGGTGTTCATTCCACCAGCTTTGTAGTGTCTGCCAGTTGAAAATGTCCTTCTGTTTCTTTATTGAATAGAGTGAGTGGACTCTGCCCCAAATAAAACTATATTTGCAACAGTAATCCTGTGTTATTTGTGGAAATGACACAAACCAACCTCCCTTGACAATGCGCTTCTTTCTAGAGCACAAATTAAAATCAGTTCTCTTATAAGGTGTTTGGATTTATTTCTGTTGTCTAGACAACTGCAAGGCTTAGATTCCTTTTCTAACTTTCATCATCTTTTTCTCTATATCACTCCATTGATCTCAAGCTTAGTGCCATTGCAGACATGCCATTTTTACACAGTTCTTCAGGAATTTAAGATATACTGAAGTTCGGAGGGAAAGGTCACGGTTACCTCTAGTTTTCAAGCAATCTAAAGGTTCCTGATAAGTCTGCATCCTTTCCCTATAGGTACTTCCTCCCTATTCTGCTCTGCCACAAAGAATCAAACAACACTGGGGTGCCTGGGTGGCTCAGTGGGTTAAAGCCTCTGCCTTCGGCTCAGGTCATGATCTCACAGTCCTGGGATCGAGCCCCGCATCGGGCTCTCTGCTCAGCAGGGAGCCTGCTTCTCTCTCTGTCTCTGCCTGCCTCTCTGACTGCCTGTGATCTCACTCTGTCAAATAAATAAATAAAATCTTTAAAAAAAAAAGAATAAAATAACACTGAATTGAAAGGACAACCACAGTCCGCCTGGGTGAGGGAGGGGCAAAGAAGATGGAGGGGCTTTGTGGGAACAAGAATACCCTGTTGATCCACTGGTGAAGAATCAGGGTAGACAGACATCAGGGCCATACCTGAGCTATTCATTCTTGAGTCAGTGCCAACATTGTAGAGGTAGTACCTGGTTTTCAAATGACTGAATTCCCTAACAACTGGTGGTCACTCTAGCTAGCAAAGTTGCCAAAGTTGGGTGGGTCCATGAACTCACTTTCCCCCCCTATTGTCTTATCTTGAAATTCACCTACCCTGTGACTGGGACAACAGCTCCCTAGGATGGAACCTCCTTTCCACCCCACCCCTATTTCGCATCTTATAGCAGAACCCATTTAGGACAACATAGGGAAGGTTGCTATAAACCTATAGGAGTTGATCACTCTCCCCTCACTTCCTTAGGACCATAAGTGTCCCTAGCCCACATTCTATCTCCTCACCAGTTCCCCCAGGTTATGGTTCATCCTGGCCCCCAATCTGAAATAGGATGTCTGGGGTCACCAGGTCTGGATTTTGGAGGTCTGCTACAATTACAGCAGGGTAATTGTAGCAGAGGACTTGTTCCTGACATGTAAAAATTAGAACCGTTGAGTGTAATACCGTGCTTTGGGAACACAAGATTTGTGTCACTGGCTACTAATTACTCATCATGGATAACACTGTTTCTATACAAGGCTAAATGAATTCTAAGTTTCAGTAGATTTGAAGTGAATTTGGTGGATACTTCTCTCACTTAACCTTAAATTCTGACATTGAGACACATTTAGACATATTCCAGGAACTTAATTCTCTAAACACAAGAACATCTTGGTCACAATGGAAAAGTTGACAATGCTGAAGTTAACACCTTTATTTTCTTACCCTATGAAGACTTAGACGTGGTCATGACCACACAGATGTACTCTGTACATGACCCTGTACCACATCTGTTTTCATTGTCTTTATCAAAAAGCATTGGGGGGAAAAAACCAATGTAGTACCTAACCTCTAACCCACTATTATTCACTGCATCAGAAATATAATTCATTCTAGGGACACCTGGGTGGCTCAGTCGGTTAAGCATCTGCCTTTGACTCAGGTCATGATCCCAGGGTCCTGGGCACAGCTCCACCTGAGGGCTTCGTGCTCAGCGGGGAGTCTGCTTCTCCCTCTCCCCCTGCTCTTTATCACTCTTGCTCACTCTCTCTTAAATATAAACAAAAATCTTTAAAAAAACAAAAAACAAACCCTAACTTCCACTGAATTCTTTATTTTTTGTTATTGGATTTTTAAAAATTCTAGAACTCATTATTTTTTCACATGTCTAGGTATCTGTTCAAATTCCGTAAACTTGTTTATCTCCTGGAACAGAAGCAGTTATTTTACAGCCTGTGTTTGATAGCTCCACTATCTGCAGCTCCTGTGGCCTCTTTCCATGGTCTCCTGTTTCACTGGTTTTCTTAATATCTTGTCTCATATGCTTGGTTCCATTTTATTGTATTCAAGATATTGTATTAGCAAAATTACTGTAGAAACAAGTCCAAGTTTAGGGTGATGACATTTTTCTCCAGAGAGCATTTTTGTTTGTTTATGCCAAGGGTTTGGGGAAATTACCACTTTGGAATCAACTTAATCTAATTTCAGGGATTGATATAGGGGCACCGGGGTGGCTCAGTGGACTAAAGCCTCTGCCTTTCAGCTCAGGTCATGACCTCAGGGTCCTGGGATCAAGCCCTGCATCGGGCTCTCTGCTCAGCAGGGAGCCTGCTTCCCCTTCTCTCTCTGCCTACTGTGATCTCTCTCCTCTCTGTCAAATAAAATATTTAAAAAATATATTGATATCATTGGAAGCCAAACTGTAATCCGCTGGGACAGCCTTTCTATTTCCTGCTGTGTGGAAATAGAAAGGCTTACTTACCCCTATTCTTGGGGTGCAAGGACTGAGGGCCTCGACCCAATGTGAGAAACGTTTGCCAGGTCTGCCACCCTTTGATAGGCCCAGACCCTTACACTTCTGGAAGGCTGTCACAGTCACCCACCAGCCTCTGACCTGCCCCCCTCCACATTGCAAATGCCCCCAACGGAAGAGTGGCCTGTGATACTGAGCCCACTTCTCAGGGTCTCTATCTTCTCAGTGGTCCTGGTCCAGTAATTCTTCAAACACATGTGAGCTCTCTGATGCCTTTGGATTTTTAAAATATTTTATCCAGCCTTTCTAGTTGCCCTCAGTGGGATGGTCATCCAAAATTACCTATCCACCACTATCAGGAACCGAAGCTCTCATCAGTTACACATTAGAGTTACTTGAGTAGGTTTACACATGGCACAGTAACAATACTTAAAATGGGAGTACGCCCCTGTCCGCCTTTGACTCTGCGCTAAAAAGAATTTTGTAGAAACAGGCCTTGGAAAAATCAATTGCTCTCCCTGACAGGAGCTGCAGGTTTTTGTACTCATAGCAGCAGGTTTCTATGCTCATGGGCCACTTCTCTCTACCTATGACAAAGCAGTTAATGATTTCCTGAGAGCCTATGAGGGCCTCTTATGCGTAAGGGGAACAAGAGGTGACATCCTCATTTTATAGGAGACACCAAATGATTAATTAGCTGACAGACCTCAAGAGAAACCCAAAGGTTCAGATTTCCGCTCTCCTCTGCTTTTTCAAATTGCGTATTTCTCCCAAGGACATACAGGAATCTAATTTCTACTGTTTAAATGCCTTTATTTCCAATTAAACTGCAAAGGCAGAATAACACTTGATATTTTTGGCTACTGGGGCAACAATGTTTGGCAATTCTCTAGGAAAAAATACAAATGACCAAAAAGTATATAAAAATCTCATTAAACATAAAATAAATGCAAATTAAAACAAGGAGATACTTTTTCTATTAAAGTGGCAAAATATTCTTTTTTTTTTTTTTAAGATTTTAAGAGAGAGGGAGAGACAGAACATGAGATGGGAGAAGGTCAGAGGGAGAAGCAGACTCCCCATGGAGCTGGGAGCCCGATGCGGGACTTGGTGCCAGGACTGTGGGATCATGACCTGAGCCGAAGACAGTTGCTTAACCAACTGAGCCACCCAGGCGCCCGCAAAATATTCTCTTAACGGTAATAAATACCCAGTGTTAGGAAGGTTTCGGAGAAATGAGTGCTCTTCTATGCCGCTGGAGGAGGGTGGATTAGCACAGCTGTTTCTGAAGAATGTCAATAATCCATGAAAATGCGCATACCCTGCAGTTTTACTTCTAATAATGTAGGAAATAATTATGAATGTGTATACAGATTTTAACTATAAAGTTGCACGTTACATCACATTGTTTATAAGAAACTGGAGACAATCTAATAGTAGATTGCTTAAATAAATTGTAATACAGAAATACAATGGAATACTAAAAACGAGGGTGTCCATAGATGCTTATCTGTTAACGTGGGAAGTCAGTATTTTGTCAAATGGAAAAAGCAAGTTGTAAAAGAGCACAGTATGATATGGTGTTTATTTTTAAAAACCATACATGTTTATATATACATTTAGAAAAACACTGAGAACCGGAGTTCCACCACATTACCAGAGGCAATCTCTGGATGGTAGAAATGATGAAAAAAATGTTTATACCCATTTATGTATTTATCTGCACTGAACATGTACTATTTCTGTGATTAAAAAGGAAAGAAAAGTCAAAATCTAATCTAAAAAAAAATGCTTCGCTTAGGTTTTGGCTTGTGATAGGAGGGGCCACATGCCCCTAGAGGCATCTACTTGGTTTTGTTCCTTCTGACCTGAGTGGATAATTCTCACAGTTGTTTTTCTGTAAACGCCTAACCATAGACATTTGACTGTCTAGAGAACAGTTCTCTCATTTTCAACTAGAGCTCACTGAGGCTATGACTGGGGAAGGAAGCCACCTTTCTAGAGTAGGTTGGTTGCAAAACCGTGCCCAAGGCCTACGCTTTAGTTGGGGAGCCCTTAGAAAAGTTCTGGGGAGAAAGAAAGCAGAAGCAAGCAGAAAATAGATACAGAAGGATGGGCTGTAGATTCTACGGTTTCTGTTTAGTCCTTATTTCAGTTCTGGGGTTTCTTCAATCTTAGAGGTAGGGCTATGGGAGGACACCTGAGACCTGGTCATAGAGAGTCCTAAGATGTCGAGTCACTTCAGAAGAGAAATGACAGAAAAGTGACAATTGTACTGAAGGGTTAGTAACTTTGCTAACATCATACTGTTAGAGCAGTCCCCACAGCTACAGAGATAGTGGAATTTGGACAGAAAGTCTGTGTTCTGGGTTGGTATAGGGATTCCAAGTGAACCAAAACTCTGACAACTATGTTTCGTAGGTTCAGTTAGTGACGACACCATTCATTAGAGAAGTCTTTCCTAAGAACAAACGAAATGTTACCTGCCCAGATAAGACAAACCTGTAAAATCACATCTAATGTGGCAAAGGTCTGTCCCTCCTATATCCCACATCCTCCACTCTGATTCGAAGCCAGGGCTGAGTTCTCCTTGGGTGGGCTGCCAGATAGGGTTGAAAATCTGATCCTCAACTTATAGGCTATAATGTAAAGAGAAACCACGGTAAGATTTGAAGGGAAAAGGGGATATATTCATCTTCACAATAAAAAGTCACTATCAACCTAGAGGCTCAACTCTCAAACATGGTATTACAGGTGTGTCCAAAGTAATGTGTTTCTTAGTAGTAGCTTAAATACTGAAGTCTGTAAATGCTACACTTTTAAAAAGAATAAATTACTGTAGATAAAGTTAATCATACAACAAAGTCACTCTCAGACACGTGTATGCTTTCTTGAATGAGACAAAAAGGTGGAATTTGAACTATTAGCATGAGCGTCAGCGGTCATGTCATCTTGGCTAAAAGGCTGAATGCTGCTCTTACAGAGCAAGAAACAAGGGAGCCCAGGGCCAGGGAGGAGCCCAGGCAGGGTGCCGGGGATGAGAGCAGATTTGTGGATGTGTTTCAGTGTCCTGCAGCTAGGGGAAAGGGGAGACCAAGAGACGTTGGGCTGCAAAGTGAGCTACGTAAGAGGCATGCGCTCGAGGCTTTAAGGAAGCGCGGTCAGCCCTATGCATGTCCAGCCGGACATGTCAACACTCATCATTTACATTAGTACAGAGAAGGTGGTGCCCGAGCAGTCACACCAGGTTAAATGCCAGTTCTTGAGGGGAGTAGCTTTTATAGTTGGGGGTGGAGCTGCGTCCCCCTCCCCTCAGTTACTCATGGGAAACCCGTTCCAAGGCCACATAGAAACTGTTCTTGTCATCCAGGCAATGCCAGCCAATTGGTCCGATTTCACAGTCTGCGCACACCAGAAACTTGATGTTGCCCACGTCCTTGGTGAAGCCCACGTTCTCAAAGATGAACATGTCATCCACCAGCCAGTGCTCCTGGAGGAGATCGCCGTCAGGATTGCTGCCATCAGCCAGCGCTGGCTTCTTTCTCATGGAGGGAAGGAAAAGCTGCAGGGGAAGAGAACACAAAGAGTTCGCCAGCTGACTGGCCCGTTCCCGCCATGACCCCTGGTCTGCCGGGACTGGATACGGCTCCCTGGCAGTTTCTTGGAATGAAAACGAAATGAGCAGCCCTATGAGCTAAGTTATGGACCAGGATGCTGGGCGGCTCCTCTGCTGCCTCTAGTCCATGCCCAGACTTCTTAAGACACACACAAGAGGTAACATGCTGTCGTCATGTGGCTTCACCGCGGTCCTTACCGCGGTCCTGTAAGGCCCTGCTTGTTCGTCATCTCCGTCTAGGTCGTTCTGCTGCAGCCACACTGGCCTTCTTGCCTTCTGCAGACAGGCTGAGCGTGCGCTGCCCTCAGATCTCGGCGAGACCGGCTCCTTCAGGATATTCAGCTCAAATGCAAACTCTTCAAGGAGACCTTTTCTGATCAGACAATCTGAGTGAGCTTCCCATACTGCCCATTGGATTTTATTTTCTGAAATGCCTTTCATGAGGCATAATTGACATATACCCAGCACATATTTAAAGTGTACAATTTGATCCATTTTGGCCCATGCAAATACTGATAAGCCATAACTGGCAAGATGACAAGCGTATTTGTCACCCCCAAAAGTTTCCATGTGTCCCTACCTCTTTATTTCTTATCATTCTCTGAAATTATTCATTTATGGGCTCAGTTATTTACCATGGGTCTCCCTCCCTCATGGCTGAGCAAGGAGCTCACCTTTTCCATTCGCTACTATAACCCCCAGTGCCCAGAATAATAACGGATACAGAGCAGGAACTCAAATATTTACCAAAAGAATAAAAACAGGATATCTGGCTTTGCTCTATTCTATCAGTGTTATGTATATGCTGGATCTATCTTACAAAAAGAGCATTAAAAAGGAAGATCTAGTTCTAGAATTTGGAATATCATCCCAAGGATCCTTGTACCCACTAATTAACATGCCTTCCCGATCATTAGGACAAAGCTTCACGCATATACGCACCCCTTAATTTTTCCCCTGTAGTTAGTTTACACACCTTTAGCTGCCCCAACGTACTCGAAGATACGATGCCAGCAAAGCTGTTACCCCTCCGCTCATCATTATGGCTGCTGCCAGTGCACTTCCTCTCCACCCCAGGCTACTGCACCCCCAAACTCCAACAGGACGGCCTCAGTGTGCTAGTTGGACATTAGCAGGCAGAATAAAAGCAAAAAACATTTCTTTAAAATTAAAAAAAAAAATGTACTGACATTAGTCCAAAAAAGGCAAATGCTTTGGGACGGATGAGCAAGCCTCTTCCTGAAGGCTACAGTTAGGGAACCACAGAGCTGCTGGTCTGTATGAAGTACCCTGGAGTCTGCACCTCTGAACTCCGAACACCAGATTCTGGCCAGTGGCCGTCCCTAACAGGGGGGAGGGGGCACTGATCCAGAACATTTCTACTCCCCATCTTGCAAGCACCTGGCTTACTAGCACAGGTATCTGTGCACTACCCTATGCAGCGTCACCTGAGACATCATTCAAGGATATCACAAAAAAGGACAGTCCCTCCTCCTCTTAAATTGTCATTCCAGTCACCCTTTTCACCTCATCTAATGTTTAAAGGAGTCCTCAGTGCTTTGTTTTACCCTACGTAAAAGAAACAGGCAGAAGCGAAGAGGAATCAAGATTCAGGGACCAGGAAACCTGAGTTCCAGTCCTAGCTGTATCTTTCTGTGGGCCTAAATTTCCCTACAAGTATTTTTGGCCTATAGCATAGGTGTGAAAACAACATCTTAACTAAACATAAAGGGAGCGGAACTTTAAGGGGAGAAAAATCAAAGACTTTTTAAACATTAGCCTTTAAAAAGTGTCTAACAAAGGAGCACCAGCTTCCCTCCCAGTTTTTTGGTTTGTTTATTTTTTTTATAATGCAAAATACCACCTCTGCAGTCCCTTTTGAGTAGTGATTTTTAAAAAAACATTCTTTTTAAAGATTTTATTTATTTGCTAGAGAGAGACACAGCAAGAGAGGGAACAGAAACAGTGGGAGTGGGAGAGGGAGAAGCAGGCTTCCCACAGGGAGCCTGATGTGGGCTTTGAACCCAGGACCTTGGGATCTAGACCTGAGTCAAAGGCAGATGCTTAACGCTTAAGCCACCTAAGTGCCCCTCTTTTGTGTACTGACTTTAAAAGAAATACTATTAACCATTTATTGAAGGGGTCAGAATGGGTGCTGTTCCCTTTCTTTCTCAATATTCCCATTTTTATTTAAATCCTGTAAGTCAGATCCCCAAGACTAGACCTATTCATGTGTACATTGTACGTGTATTTGTATGGATCCCAACCCATTCTCTGCAGTGCCCAGGGCTACTGCTGGGTCAAGTTTTGGGATCTAACATTTGGAATACAATTAGGCTTTCTAGACAGACCATTGGGGTGGAAATCAAGAAATTACTGTCTAATTTGAGGCTGCTAACTCAGCTAGTTGGGGGCCAAAGTTGCCAGTTACAACCCTGACCAGGTGGGTTAACTGCTCAGGACTCCAGTCAGTACCCTAATCCTGGACCATCTCCTCAGAGATATGTAGAATATCCCAACTCAGTGAGTGAGATGCCAGTGGAACTCCTTTTGCTTTTTCAAGAACTGCTAACAGGGGAGCCTGAGTGGCTCAGTCGGTTAAGTGTCTGCCTTCGGCTCAGGTTATGATCCTAGGGTTCTGGGATTGAGCCCCACCTCAGGCTCCCTGCTCAGTCTGCTTGTCTCTCTCCCTCTTCCCCTCTCCCTCTGCTCCCCCTGCTCGTGTGCTCTCTCCCAAATAAATAAAATCCTTTTTAAAAGAGAGAGCGAGAGAAAGAGAGCAAGCGAGCACAAGCAGGGGGAGCAGCAGGCAAATCTTTGAAAAGAAAAAAAAAAAGAACTGTTAAGTAACCTTTTAAAAATATTTTCTTTCTCTTTGTAAAAATCCATTCTCATGGTAGAAAATTTGGCAAGCATGCTACATACAATACAGATGAAAATAAAAACTGTTACAATACAGAGTAAACTTCTGGTAACTTTTTTTTGACATTTTCTCCCTTCTGTATTTGTGATGGTTTTAAAACGTGCACAAATTCTTTGACAATCCTTCTACCAGGAGGTGGAGTCCATGCCTCTCTCCCTGAGCCTGGGCAGCCCGCTGTGCCAGTCCCAAAGAGGCAAGTGTGGTGGAGGTGACAGGCTAGCTTAGAAAAGGCCAGGCCGCTTCTGCCGGCTTCTGTGGGAACACTTGCTCCGGGAGCCTTCAGCTTCTATGTAAGAATCGCGGCTCCTGAGGCCACCACCATGGGGAGAGAGGCCCCGGAGCCTGTCCGGCGCTCAGGTGTTTGAGTCTTCCCAGGCCACAGGCAGACACGTGAGGGAGAGAGCGTTTCAGACCACCCTTCTGACTGCACATGAAAGACCCCAGATGAGAACCTGTCTAGTAAGGCCCAGTCAACTCCCCAAATTGTGAGCAAAATAAATGTTAATGATTTAAGTCACCAGTCTTGGGTGATTTTGTTACATAGCAATAGAGAACCAGAATACTCCCTGACATAGTAGAGATGGATGTTCCATTCTAATTCCCAATTTTTTGTGATCAACTATATATACATACCATAAAACTTCTCATTTTAAAAAAAGACTGTATTTATTTCAGAGAGAGAGCATGAGCAGGGGAAGGCGGGGAGGGAGAAAGAGAATCCCCAAGCAGGCTCCCTGCCAAGCGTGGAGGCTGATGTGGGGTGGGGGTGGGGGTGCTTCCCAGGACCCTGAGATCATGACCTGAGCCAAAATCAAGAGTCAGACGCTCAACCGACTGAACTACCCAGGTGCCCCTAAAACTTACCGTTCAAGTCATTTTTAAGTGTGTAGTTTAGTGGCATTAAATACATATACGCTGTTATGCAGCCATCGCCCCATCCACCTCTAGAATTTTCTCACCTTCCCGAACTGGCACTGGGTACCCATTAAACACCAACTCCCCATTTTCCAGTCCATGGCAACCACCACTGTGCTTTTTGTTTCTATGAATTTCACTACCCTTGGTACCTCATATGAGTGGGATCATTCAGTAGTTGTCTTTTTGTGACTAGCTTATTTCGCTTAGCATAATGTCCTGATTTTTAAAATGTTTAATAAGTTTTAAAGTTGTATTAAGGTAACTGTAGGTTCACATGTAGTGAAGAAATAATACAAAGACCTATAAACTATTTCTACTTAAGAAACAATAAAGAAATTCTATGTACCCTCTGTTTGGTAATTTAGTTTCCCTCGATGGTAATATTTTGCAAATCCAGAGTATAATATCACGACCAGGACATCAACATTGATACACGCCCCTGCTTTCGTTCAGATTTCCCCAGTTTGCATGGACTCATTTCTGTGCAGAACATGTATAATATATACACGTTCTGTCAGTTGAGTTCTGTCAATTTTACCCCTAGTAAGTTCCCGTCTCCACCACCACGGTGAAGACACTGAACAACCCCGCCAGCAGGAGGATCCCTCACGTCACTTTTATAACCACACTTACCAACGCCCCCAGCCCCCAGTTCCTAGCCCGGCAATCACTCAAATGCTCTCCATTTGTAAAACGCCAAAATGGGGGCGCCTGGGTGGCTCAGTGGGTTAAAGCCTCTGCCTTCAGCTCAGGTCATGATCTCAGGGTCCTGGGATCGAGCCCCGCATCAGGCTCTCTGCTCAGCAGGGAACCTGTTTCCCCCTCTCTCTCTACCTGCCTCTCTGCCTACTTGTGATCTCTCTCTGTCAAATAATCAAAATCTTAAAAATAAATAAATAAAAATAAAACGCCAAAATGGGCCAGAAATGGAACTGCACAGTATGTAATATTTGGGGACTGGCTTTTTTCACTCAGACTTCCCTGGAGATGTGTTCAAGTTGTATGTATCAGGAGCTCACTCCACTGTAGTTCGCGCCAGCGGATGGCTGTGCCGCCGTCTCGTTAGTCATTCTCTTGTTGAAGGACACCTGGGCTGTTTCCAGTTGGGGGATATTATGAATAAAGGTGCAATGCACGCTCATGTACAGGTTTTGTGTGAACCTAAGTTTTCATTTCCCCAGGATACAGGTCCCAGAGTGTATTGGCTGGGTCCTAGATTCAGGACATGTCCTGCCTCAGACGAAAGTGCTCCTGGGTGTGCCCTCAGATCCTCTGCTCTCATATTCTTCACCAAACACTGCTCTATACTTTCTCTCGCTCCTATGAGTTAATCTTCCACTGCCCACTCCGGCCATGAATCTCCCCCTCCAAAAAATGTAAAAAAGGAGATTACTCTCTTCAACATCATCACTCACTCTTTACTACATTCTCAAACTTGGTAAGTGTTTCCCTTTGTCTTCATAGAAATAAGGCTCTTTGGGCGCCTGGGTGGCTCAGTTGGTTGAGCAACTGCCTTCGGCTCAGGTCACGATCCTTGAGTTCCGGGATCGAGTCCCACATCGGGCTCCCAGCTCCACTGGGAGTCTGCTTCTTACTCTGACCTTCCCTCCTCTCATGTTCTCTCTCGCTTTCTCTGTCTCTCAAATAAATAAATAAAATCTTAAAAAAAAAAGAAAGAAAGAAATAAGGCTCTTTGCCGAGGACACCACCACTGGCCCCTCGGTGCTGCCCATTCTGACACTCCACCCACTTCAGGATCAGGAATGGGAACCAGTGCTCGCCTTGCTTCCAAATTATTGCTCTTACATCCTCACATTCACCTTTGCTCCTTTAAGGTTTCTGCCATCTGGTGACCCGTCACGGTCATCTGAGGTGGCCTGGTCACCCTGCAGCAACCACAGCTGACAGGTACCTGGCTCAGTTTCCTTTTTGATTCCACATCCTACCCCAACTCATGGGCTCTACCCCCCGCCCCAGGGGACGAGTCATCCCCAGAGCTCCCTCACCTCCTCTAGTCCGATCACCTTAACTCCACCTGGCCTCATTTCTGGCCAGTTTTATTACATCCTGTGTTCTGGCCAAGTTGAACTTTTCAGTTCTTCAAACATACCATGCTTTTTCTGACAACGGTGGAACATCACACCGCTGTTCCCTCTTTAGCTTCATTATAATTTCCTCTGTCATCAACTTTAGGTAGGATTTCAAGAAGTACCGAATTCAAGGGTATGAACATTTTATATGTAAACCGAACCAGTAATAGGGGCACCTGGGTGCCTCAGTAGGTTAAGCGACTACATTCAGCTCGGGTCATGATCCTAGGGTCCAAGGATGGAGCCCCACGGCCGGCTCCTTGCTCAGTGGGGAGCCTGCTTCTCCCTCTACCTGCCACCCCGCCTGCTTGTGTTTGCTTTCTCCTCCCACTTCTGTGTCAAATAAATAAAATCTTAAAAAAAAAAGTTACAGGATTTACAAAGAACATATGCTGCACCAACAGCGACGTACTAATCCACTCTCTCCATGCTAACCCATTTACACTGGGTTAATAGCTTTTGTTCACTAATTTACTTACATCTAAGTATCTATTAAGATCTTACTTATGTGCACAGTCTTAAATGTAGGAGATGCACAGGTAGATAAGATACAGGACCTCATAGGCTAGGGGTATAAACAACAAATACAGTATCCTAAGATCAACTGGGATTATAGATGTGAATGGGCTTTGTAGTCTTTAGACCATGGTTTCTCAATCTTGGTACTACTGACATTCTGGGACCGTGAATTCTTTGTTGTGGGGCCAGGGGTAGTGGTGGTTTGTGTCTTTCGCTTTGTAGGATGCCTAGCAGCATTCCTGGTTTCTACATGACAGGTGCCAGTAGCACCCTATTAGAGACTGAATGTGTTCCCCCCAAATTCTTATGTTGATACCTAACCCCAATGTGCTAGGTCATGAGGGCAGAGCATATTTTTAGGGACAATTCTGAGCGATAGGGTATGCCCATAGCTGAAATGAGATTATACTTTGTGCTTTCCTGTGGGTATGTTACACCTCAATAAAAATTTACCAAAACAGGGTGCCCAGGTGGCTCAGTCGTTGAGTGTCTGCCTTTGCTCAGGTCATGATCTGGGATCATGGGGTTCTGGGATCGAGCCTGCACTGGGCTCCCTGCTCAGCAGGGAGTCTGCCTCTCCCTCTTCCACTCCCCCTGCTTGTGTTCCCTCTCTCCTTGGGTCTCTTTCTGATAGATAGATAGATAAATAAATAAATAGATAAATGGATAAATAGATAAATAAAATCAATCTTTAAAAAAAATTTACCAAAATAAAAAACTGCTTTCAACGTTCCCCGTCTGGGGTGATAGCAGTATGAAGCAGATTAAACTTTGTAACTTGAAAAGATTAAAACAGAAATTAAATCTTCCTTCAAAATTGATTTTCAGGACTTGAGGTGTCCATCCCACTTGAAATAGGATTCTTTTGAGAAATTGCGTTCCACCCAGTACCTTGGTAAAGCGTGTAGGTTACGGGAGTCATCTGTCACATCCCCTACACCAAGTTATTTCTGGAGCTCCCTCTGGGGCGGAGAAGCCGCCCGACGGAAGGGAGAGCGGCGGGTGCGGTGCGATGCGGGCCGAGAGTCCAGGTACACCGGGCGCCATCGGGCCGCTCCGCAGCGTGCGTCCCAGCGCGCCGGGCCCTCGGAAGCCCGCGGCTCGGCTCAGCCCCGCACCGCACGCGGAGCAGCAGCGTCCACACCTAGTGCGGGGCTGGGGGTCCGGCCGGCCCGGGAGACCGGCCCCGCGCTGCGCTCCTGCCGCAACTCCCGCGCGGACAGCCTCGGGCGGAGCCGGGCCGCAACGAGGGGCGCGGTCTCCGGAAACGCGCGCGGGGACCGGGACTCCAGCCGCCGCGGCCCCCTGTGAAGGCGTGCGGGTGCGAGCCGCCTCCAACCTGCTTCCCTACCTGTCGGCGGGAGAAGAGAGCGGTCCCTGGCTGCAGCACCCGGGAGCCACAGCGTTGGCACAGCACCGCCTTCCGGTTTCGGCCCTCGGCTGACACTAAGTCGTTCAGCGGCTCGGCTGGTTCCATCGCCGCTACCGCCACGGCTTCTCGGCCACAACCGCGCAGGCGCTGTCTCTGCGAGATCTTTCGGAACTGCGCTGGCGCGGCTTTCAGAGACGGGGCGGGGAGCGCGCGGCCACTCCCCCTCTGCGCTGGCGTCCGCTTCCCCCGCTGGATTCTACTGCGCAAGCGCCTCATTCATTGCTTAGCCTGAGTGGTTAGGTGTCCCCTGGCTTTGTGACAGGGTCACTCACTTCCTGGGACGTGACAAATCCTCTCTCCGTACTTTCACCTGGTCACTGGACTTTCCTTACTATTGAGTAAACCCGGGGTAGTTAATTCACTAAAGTTGACCATATCTTTGTTTACTGAGATTTGAATTCATTCTTCTAAACGAATGGGGGCGTTTCTGGAGGCAATGTGAAGGGAATCCGGGTCACACTACATCAGCAAGTTTTATCCACATGAATTAGAACCTTCAGTAAGAGACTAGAGGGACATGTACTTTTTTGGTGTTGGAAAAAGATGCCTGGAAACTAATTGCTGCTCTCTGTTCTGATCATAGTGACCGTTCACTATGTGGCAAAACACCGTGTTGAAACGCTTTAGAAACAAACCTATTAAATCACCACAATTTCCTCATGGGGTTGTCACTAACTACTCCCAGTGCACAACTGAAGAAAGTAGAGATCAGAAGGGTTACTTTCCAGGGCCCACAGATCCAGGCATGGCTCTAAAGCCACTACTCTTTGTCATTACACTATACTTTGTTGTTCCATCTGATTAGATTTCTAGCTTATCGGTTTTAGTGCATTAGGCCATGGATATCCTGAAATGGCAAGGGAAGAATATGATGGGGAACTAAGCTACTTGATTAGATAATGTCTAATCTACCTACCACCCCCATCTGCATATTTTTCTTCTTCCTCTTTGTCCTTCAGTAATTCAACATTTAGCGAGTCATTCTGTAATTAAACCGAGGATACAATGATAATAGGGACCCTATATTTGAGAACACGCTCTAAACAGGAAGTCATACTCTAAACCAATGACATGTGATAAAGACAATCATGGGAACAAAGTAAATGGAAGCCAGGATTAGGGAATAATTCCCATCTGGAGAGTCAGAAAGGCTTTACCTAGGTGACATTTGAATTAGGCATCTGAGTGTGACTAAGATTTTATTTGAAAAGCAAGATTATTTTATATAGGAGAACAGCAGAATACCTCAACAAAGGTGAGAACAAATTTAAGAATGGTTAAGAATGGTTAGTTCACTGAACACATTATACCTACAGGAAGAGAGAATAGTAGAGGGAAGTAAGATCAGAATGGTAGAGTGCACCCAGAGCACCATGGGTCTAAAGTCATGTGAAGGAATTTGAACTTTATAATATGGGCAATGGGAATCTATAGAATTTTAGGCCCGGAATAACTTTGATGTTTCCTGAAAAACATCATCCAAATATACATCCTCTGCTGTATATTAGGTATTGTAATGATCCTACTTGTGCTTTAGGAAGAACACTGATGACAAAATAGAGGAGGTCTAGACTGGAAGAGAAGAGGTAAAGCTATCATGAAGCTATTACTCCATGAGTCTGGACAAGAGATACAGACCTGAACTACGTGGTAGCAGAGGGAATACAAATATAGGAATGTATTTGGAACGTTAAAAGATAAAATCATGTAGAACCTAGAAATGAACTGGATGTCTGTATCGTAATGGGCGTGACACAAGATAAATAAATGACAGATCTCTAAGACTAGATAACTAAGTGGCTGGCTGCCATCTAAAGAGCTAGAAAAATAAGAGGAACCCCCAAATTAGGGGTAGGTACCTCTGTGTATGTGCATGAGCAAAGTATGTAAGACTGGGAAGATGGAAAGAGAGCAAAGAGTTTCAGTTTTCCGCAGAATATTCAGTTGTGGCTGCCATATAAGAACTATTTGGGAATTTGGTCTGAAACTCACAAAAGTCAGCAGTAAAGATAGCCATCAGTTCTTTACCCCTTACTTCCCTGCCTCCCCTGGATCTCTTCCTGATAGGATGAGTCACATGTTTCATAGCTGTGGTTTGATCAGCAGGCACAATCCATCTGCTGAGGAAAGGCTGGCAGGCCACGTTAGAGAAAATAACTTCCTCCTTGGCTCCCCCTTCCCTTTTCTCAGGAAATATCAGGATTTTTTTGCAGTTTTGCAGGCCTTCTGCATAGCTGTTTATATCACGTGACATAAAGCTAAGCAAACAGAAAAAGGACTGGAGTGACTAAAACCCTAAAAGTCAAGTGGGTACTAAATGAGCTCAAGATCGAGTCCTCTTCATTCTGTTTGGCTTTCAAGTCAACTCCAAGTGTGAGAGGAGTCAATACACATGCAATTTTTATGTAAATGTTTTACTGATGAGAATCTCCACAATGGTAAAGGGGCTACCTCGTAGCCATCTCTGATGGAGAAACATATTAGAGCTAGTTGGCTAACACGTAAGGTGAACTGGGAGAAGAGAGGACATACAGCTGAGTGCTAGGTCTGCTCCCCCGAATATCTGCCAGACAGTGCTGGTTAGCCATAAACTCTCTTACAGGCATTTGAGACAATTGGTTTTTAATATTTTCTTAAAAAAATACAAAGGAAATGAACTCTTGAGGTCAATACAACTCAGGGAAAGAGGAAAAAATGGAATTTTGGAATAAAGGGAAAGTGCATCCTTGTTTAGGTTACATCCCCAACATTCCCAGTACCCACGAAACCAAGAATTTCACTCCAGAACACAGGGGAGCTTTGAATGGTGGCTCAGAAATGGCGATAGCAGGTACTGGAACTAACAAAAGGATTTTGGTTGTTCTTGATTATTCTGTCCTGGGATGTGAGGACAGGACAGGTGAGGGAACCTTATAGTAGGAAAAGCACTAATTGTACCAAACACAGCAGTAAAAAAGCACTCCTCAGAAGAAGTGTGCCCTTAAAAGAAATGGAGCAGTAATCAGGCAGCTGCATTTTTAGGCTGCTGCCACCCCCACCCCATCCCCAAATAAATAGTAATGAAGTATAATAGTGTAGTAGTATTTGATTCAACACAGAAAGATAGTGTCTCACCCACTCGAGGCAAACCGTGCCGTGGACAGGTGAGCCCTGGCAGGAAATAAGACGACTGTAAAATCACAGGTACTTCTAGTTTGTTCCCAGGCATACCGAACTCCCACATTTATTCTATGTCTGCTCACCCCAACATTTGTTCACTCTTATTCTGTCGGTCTCCAGTGCCAAGATGCACACCATTCTAGTTCAGAAAGACCATGGGGAAATAAAAAGATCCTTCCGATAACACACTCTTGTAAGTCTTCCAGGTTATACTTCAGTGGTGTTCCAGGTTCAATCACATTCCATGGACTTCCCTTAGTCTAAACCCAGTTCTGATATACCAACCCTGTCCCTTAAGGGAGTGCCAGGTCTCCCCCCAAACCCCCCAGATTCTGACAGGAGGCTTTTCCCTTTGTTATCCTCCAGAATGGAAGTGTGTTGCTCCTGGCTACTGCAGACTAGGAAAGGTATCCCTGGAAATCAAGGCTTGGATTCTACCCAGCTCACTCAAGTTCGTATCCTTCCAGTCGTCTACGCTGGACACTGCCCGCATCTAGCGGGTCACACTCACCGTCCTTCTCTGCAATACGTGAGGCACAACAAATAGCGGGATTCTCCTGAGCACGTGAGAGTGCTCTCTAGACCAGAAGGAGAGGTGATCTGGCCTCTCAGATCCATTCGGTGCGCACGGTCTTCCCCTGAGTGTCTGTCACCCGCCCTCCTCAGGGACAACTACCAGCGCGAGGCGGAGTGTGTCAAATAAGTACAATCATCACTGCACTGGTGCTTGTAATCACCCTGGGCACACAGTGAGAAACAGATATTCTGGAAAGGATCCTTGACTCTCCCGTAACTGTCCCTTGGACTGGTCACTAGCTCTGGATGGTGTTCCAACAATGGTCACTTCTCTCGAAGAACACACACGCCAGCATCACAGCGCTGGGTTCCCATGGATGTCACTACTTCCCAGTTGTCGATGATAGGGTCATAGCACTCAATGCTACTCAGCAGGGAATTCCCATCATATCTGGGTGGGGAAGAAGCAAAAGAAGAAAATAAACTTTCTATTCCTTTCCATATAGTCCTACATTAAAGGTTGCCACTGGCGATGTCTCCCCTAACCCAAAGCCTGTCTTGCTCCAAGAATTCGGATTGATCATTTGGTCCTGGATGCATGACGACTCTAGTCTGGCTTCTAAATCCTTACCCTGCGATAGCATAAAGTCTCCCCCGAAGCACCGTGGCCCCTACATAGCATCGTGGCGTGGTCATACTGGTGACAGTTGTCCAGGAATCGGTGCGAATGTTGTATGCTTCCACAGAAGAAAGGTGGGCTGTACCATCAAATCCCCCTACCACATAAATATGGTCATTCAGCAGGGCTACTCCTGCGCCTGGGGAAAAAAAAAGGCATAGCAAGTGAATACTACTAAGCTTAGGATCAGAGTTCTAAAAACAAAACATGATCACTGATGGCTAGCTGAACTTTAAGGTGGCTGAGGGAAGTGGACTAGGGTCAGAGAGGCCTAGAATAATCTAGTTGTCTTTATTATCACTATATTTAGAGAAAAGACAGGCAAAGAGGAGAATGTAACCTCACTCCTTTTACTCTAAGTGTACAGTGAAGAACTACAACTCTGATTTGTTGATCCCCCATTTTTGACTGCAGCACCACTGCATATGTAAAGATTTGTCAGCATGGTTTATTGTCCTCTCCCTTAGATATAACTGGTCTTACCAGAGCGTTTGGTGGCCATTGGTGTAACATTAGTCCAGTGTCCTGTGTGTGGATCATACTTCTCAACTGAATTTAAGATATTCAGGCCATCATATCCTCCTGAAAAACAAAGCAGAGACCATTTCAGAAAGAATGGGAAATCCTCATGCCCATCCCAGGCTGCCTTTCTCTGAGTGTTTCGACTAATTCTTTTAGTTTCAGTTCTTAAGAGTTTTAATAATCCAAAGAGAAATCTGACAGTACCCTAATATCTGCTTCCATGAAAAAGATAATCCCAGCTAACAGAAAAGATATGAGGACTAGTATTTTAGTTGAAAAAGTCTATGAACTTTATTTTGATAAAAAGGGATCCCCACCCAGAGGTTGCCACCCATCAAGTTCCCTCTCCTCTGTGTGTCCCAGACTGAATACCTAGGCAGTAAATCACTCCGCTGGCCACAACTAGTCCGGCGCCCTCCCGGGCTGTCTGCATATCTCCTAGCATGCTCCACTGGTCGATGTTTGGGTCATACCGCTCCATGCTGGTATGGCGCCTGCTTCCGTCAAAGCCTCCGGACACATAGATCATATCTGCTCAGAATGAATGAATCATAGACTATCAGAGGATAAGAGATTTCTAGTAACTCTTCTCTTTACAAATTCCCCACAAGTACTTCAAATGTTTGGGAACAAAAAATGTTTTTCATGGGTAAGTCAATTAAGTCTTTTTTTTAAATTTTTTAATTATTTTTTGAAAAGATTTTTATTTATTTATTGGACAGAGAGAGAGATCACAAGTAGGCAGAGAGGCAGGCAGAGAGAGAGGAAGAAGCAGGCTCCCTGCTGAGCAGAGAGCCCGATGCGGGGCTCCATCCCAGGACCCTGAGATCATGACCCGAGCCGAAGCAGAGGCTTTAACCCACTGAGCCACCCAGGCGCCCCTCAATTAAGTCTTATAGATAAGGAAGACATCACAGTTAAGACATCTGAAAAGATAGGGTGCCTGGGTGGCTCAGTCACTTGGGTGCCTGACTCCTGATTTTGGCTCAGGTCATGATCTCAGGAGGATTGTGGGATCGGGCCCCACATCAGGCTCCGTGCTCAGCAGGGAATCTGCTGGAGATCCTCTCCCTCTGCTCCTACCCACCCCCAACACCCCTGCTAGCGTGTGCCTGCACTCTAAAATAATAAAATAAATCTTAAAAAAAAAAAAAAAAGACATCTAGGGGCACCTGGGTGCTTCAGTTGGTTAAGTGTCTCTAACTTTGGTTCAGGGTGTGATCTCAGGGTCCTGGGATTGAGGCCCGGGATGGGGTCCCTGCTCAGCAGGAAGTCTGCTTCTCCCACTGCCCCTCTCCCTACTTGTGTGCATGCGCTCACTCTCAAATAAATAAATAAAATCTTAGAAAGAAAGAAAAAAAGAAAGAAAGAAAGAAAAGGAAAAGAAAAGAAAGACACCTAAAAACTAAAAAGAATGGGGTCAGATGGAATCCTCAAAGACTACCTGGAGTTGGCAGAAATACAACTAGTGACAATTCTCCACTCAGCACACTGGAACCTGATTTACCACCTGTTGTCAGTGCTGAAATATCCATTAATACTGAAAAGCTCTGGTAACATTACTATTTCCAGAAGCAAAAAGGAATATTTATCCTTACCAGTATCTTCCATATTTCGCGCTCCTGCCAGCTAACAGGAGAGGTTCGAACCCTGATCCAGCCACATCAAAGTGGAAACAATGCCCTGCACACCAAGCATACCTCCTAGGGTGGTGGCTCCAGCGAGGCCTCGTCGGACATTCATAGGGGCTACAGAATACCAGACCCCATCCTCATCTGCTGTATAGTCTAGGCATTCCACTGAACTGAGCCGGGAACGGCCATCATAGCCACCAATTACATAGATCCGGTCATGTAGGGACACTGAAGCCACATAACGTCTCTTACGAGTGATGCTCTACAGATTTAGGAGAAGAGGTACAGATCATTTCAGGCATGCAAGTCTTAGACTTTACTTTCTTGCTAACCTTCCTATTTTTATCTACATTTCCTCTCCTTCACTTGTCACCATAAACCCTTTCTGAGACAGTGGTTCACCCTCAAGTGGTCTCCAACTGTCTACCGAATGAACACCCTGTTGCTTGCTGTGATGCTTTTCCAGATGCAACCATTCTGGACATTTGCCTCTTTTCAGGGCTTCCAAAAAGTGTAATGTCTTTCTATTACCCAGTATCTGATTACTTTCTATTCTACTATCTATTCCAGGGCTAAAGACTAATATCCTTCTATAAGGCAGAAAAGTACCCCCAAACTGCTAATCAAAGGGCCAGGGATCCTAAAAATTAGAGGAGGGTAGATTAAAAGATTTCCATCCTTTTGGGGTATCTGGGTGGCTCAGTCGGGTGAGCGTCTGACTCTTGATTTTGGCTTAGGTCATAATTTCAGCATGTTGGGATCAAGCCCTGAGTTGGGCTTCTAGTTCAGTGGGGGAATCTGCTTCTTTCCTTCTCCCTTTCCTTCTGCTCCTGCCCCCACTTGATCCCTCTTGCCCTCAAATAAATAAATAAATAAAACTAAAAAAAAAAAAAACTTTTCCATGTTTTCTCAGAATTGTTGTTTTTCATCCAGAAATAAAAAAAGACATACACGAAGGGAGAAAGATACGAACTTCAGACTTCAAGTGAATGCTAGATCACTGTAATATAATTTAACGCTGAGTTCAGTTTAATAGAGCATGATAATAGAGCATGCTGGGAGTTACACAGACAACTCAGGCAAGTGCCCAAATAGTGGTGGGCCAGGTAAAATTAATTTGACACAGGGCCTTTGATAGTTCTGAAGTCTGATCATCTATCTAAATGGTTAATAACTACAGACTGGCTGATCTAGAACCTACTATGTGCATGACACGATTATGAAGAGCATCATGCGGTTACTAGGCTTTGCTACTTTTAGGGCTGGATTAGTTATGATCTAGATTCAGGGACTGAGGATATTTAAACTTTTTCCCCATGACTGGTTCCACCACTGCTTACTGGCAAAAAGCTCCACTCCTGAGTCTTGGGGTCATATTTCTCTACCACGTCGATGGGAGACTGCTGGCTTCCGAAGCCCCCAACTACCAGAAGCACTTCATTGGCTCCTGAGGACAGAGAGAGAAAAAGACAGGTTACTTCACCATCCAGGGGAAACAGAAGTAGAAACAGTTGTAAGATTTTGTTTTATGTAGCACAGAGAAGCAATCTGAAATGGGACATTCATCATAAAGCTACCTAACAGGAAATGATTTCTTTCTGAGGTGCTAGCTCTTGAGGACCTGGATCTCTGAAATTAAAATTTCAAGACAACATTAAAACTCCAGAAGGCAAACTTGAACACATCACATCATTCCAACCTATCTAGATGACTCTGGTTGACGTAAGTGAGGTTTTCAGTGCAGGTAGGCAAGAAGGCTTCCCTTCTCAGCCTGTAAAACTCAAAATGGGAGTTTTTCATAAAGGGGAAAGAATATTCTCTTAATGTTGTCTCAAGAAAGTTGGAGGTTAGGGTTTAAGAACCAAGTGATAGATTTTTAAAAATCTCTTTCCATGAATTTTTCCAATTCAGCCAACTTTATGACCATGTTCCCTGCCAATTCATCACAATTACCAGGTAATCATAATAGCAGGCTTTTAGAGACTCTTTTTTTCCTATTATTTTCCCAAAGAAGGTATTTTGATGGCCTTTATATCTTCCCCTCTTCCGTAAGGCCTTCTTCTGATAAAATATCTCCTCCTCTACCTCTTTTTAAAGAGCAAAGTCTTTTGGGAAAATCCTCTGTACATGTGCTCTACTAGAGCTCATGGAGAGATGGAGCATTTTGTACAATTCAATTACTAGAAGGTCACTGAGGAGACCAATGCGATCTTATAAGTAACTAGACTTGAAAGAGCAAATGAAGTACCTTTAAAAAAACACGGACGCACCCCAATGAATAATGGCTCTGACAATTATCATCAATGGCTATGATAATCATTAGGGAAAAGCAAAAATACTACTTCATAATGCTCAATAGGAAGTACACCACCATCACCAATGAAGTATTCCCGCTAAAAAAAAAAAATGAACCTGAATGTTGAAACTTACCAAGTCACTAGTCTAACCACCAGTTTATAGGAAATTCAGGGAACAGAAGAATATACTAAACGACACTACATGGATATAATCAGCAAAATTGAGAATGTGGGAAATTCTATAAGTCAAACAGCTTGGTTTCTTCAACAGATAAATTGCAAAGAAATACCAGAGTAGGATGGAAAAAACCTATGGATTTAAAGAGACTAGAGTGGCTCCTGGATGGCTCAGTGGGTTAAAGCCTCTGCCTTCGGCTCAGGTCATGATCTCAGGGTCCTGGGATAGAGACACGCATTGGGCTCTCTGCTCGGCAGGGAGCCTACTTTCCCTTTTCTCTCACCTGCCTCTCTGCCTACCTGTGATCTGTCAAATAAATAAAATCTTTAAAATATAAATAAATAAGAGACTAAAGAGAGATAGGAACTCAATGCAACATGTGGACCTTGTCTGGATCACAACTGGGGCAACGTAAGTGTTCAAAAACAAAACTGGGGAAATATGAACATATCCCTGATATCTGATGATAATAAGTAACTGGTTGTGGGTTTCCTTTTTTTAAAGACCTTATTTATTTATTAGAGAGAGAGGGCAAGAGAGAGAGCACAAGCAGGGGGAGCAGCAGGCAGAGGGAGAAGTAGGTTCCTTGCTGAGAAGGGAGGGAGCCCGATGTGGACTTGGACCCTGAGATCGTGACCC
>CM052814.1:25433236-25464429 GCA_028533885.1 Nasua narica | reverse complement strand
AAATGATTGCTGTAACTGCTTGCTGATTTGGTCAATGAGAAACTAACTAGGCAACCTGCTCATAGTTTCTTGGTACAGAACAATCCAGAGCCAGATTGCCCAGATATGAGGCCTGGTTCTACCATTTACTAGCTCTGGTATGATGGGTACCCTTGAAGCCTCGGTCTCTTCCTCTGAAAAATGGGGACGCTTTTGAGAAGTACATTAGATAAGATATACCAAGAACTGTACCATTAAAATGAAAAGTCCAGAGTACAGGGATTTTTATCTTTTTTTGTCTACAATCAGATCGCAGGCACATGGAACTGTTCTGGACACACCGTAAGGACCCAATAAATATTTAATAAAGGAACCAATAGTAAATACTGAATAGGTTTTAGCTCTTTTATTATTATGTGCAGTAAAACTTCAAGTCTATGGTACTCATCCTATTTACTATATTTTCTAATGTGTGGATAAATAAAGAAAAATCAAGATATTCTAGCAAGTTCCCAGTTTCCCAGGTCTGAAGAATGTGCCATTTGTCTATACCTGGCATTTCGGTGCATGGACACAATGTCCTCCCAGAGCAAGAATGAGAACAAAACTTTAGCAAATATTTGGCTCAGTCACATTTGTAATAGCAGCGTCTCTGGACTAATATGACACCATGTCAAACTGTAAAATGATTCCTCTTTAGTTGGAAACAATGTCACCAATGTGCCCTAATTAATTTTCCCTCAGAAAAGTCAGTAGGAAAAGGCAAAAAGAAAAACTTGGCTAAAATTTGGTAAGAGACATTCTTAATACTATTTATTACATTACATAAAAATCTTAGTTTTAATAAAATTAGTTATCATTGGGTTTACAAAAGTATATTATAGGATTTCTTTAGCAAATTCCTTCCATAGCACTTGGAAAATCCATCGGACTTGAGTCTTTCCAATATTAAACTGAGGTGCCACTAACTTCTGGGCTCTGCTAGGCATTTTCTAGGAGATCTAACTAGAGAATTTGACTACTGGAAATTAATGCTTTGGGTTTCAAAGACATCTCTAGCCCTATATTGGACTTCTCACTCTAATTGTCAGCCTAACTACAGATCTCTATGCAATAAAAACTCTGCTAAACTACTGACACTATAATTTAGCATTCGATTGACTAAAATTCTTCTTGCTGGGGTAAGTCACTGAACCCTTGCCCACCCACAGGTAGTTTCCCCTCTGCTAGGTGAAAAACAACTCCTTCAGGGCCCAGTTCACATGTCCCTCCTTCCTACTCCCTCATACTACCATCAGGCACTTATCATCTGCCTCCTGGTTATGATCGCCACGTTTTTCACTTCCTTTTCAATCCACTTCCTTTTTGATCTAATTTTAACTTAGAAGGTTTAATTCTTTTTTCTAATTTCTTCACTTTGAATAAGTTCATTATTCTCTAGAAGTCTTGTCTTTTTGTCTGTTTCTACCACTACACTGTGAATTACTGAAAACAAGGACTGTATCTTACTCACTTTTGGATCCAGAGCACCTGGCACATATAGTTTACTGAGAATATCTACTACTGTATAATAGAAATTCTCAATAAATGTTTGTAAAATGAATGAATAAAAGAGAAAACTACTTTCTACAGAAATTTACTTTATTTTGATTTCTGCTTATTCTACACTCTAATAGTGACTCTTGGGACACCTGGGTGGCTCAGTTGGTTAAGTGTCTGCCTTTGGCTCAGGTCGTGATCCCAGGGTCCTAGGATCAAAAGCCCACATCAGGCTCGAGTCTGCTTATCCCTCTGCCTGCTGCTCCCCCTGCTTGTGCGCTCTCTCTCACTTTTGCTCTCTCTCTGGCAAAGAAATAAATAAAATCTTAAAAAATAGTTGAAAGACATCTAGAGAAACATAAAAAAAAAAAAAAGTGACTCTTAACCATTAGGATCATACACTGAGGAAGGTGGCTAACTCCCTCCCATAAAAGTGCAAATAAATTTGGCATATAATTTCAGGGCATTGAGTGAAACCTTTGGAGCCAATAATGACACTTGATTAAGATGCCCTGCTACAGAAACACAGTAATTCCACCTTGTTTTTCCCAAGTTCTGTAATGGCCTAGTCTTGAAGAAACCAAAATACCAAGCCAAATTTGTACCTGAATTTCATCACACTTGATTAGCTTTTCCACCTCTCCTTGACTTAGAAGAATGAATTCTTCATGCTGTACCACTTCAGGAAAATGCTTCTGGCTAAAAACCTCAGCTGCTTGCATCAGGTCAACACAATTGTGAGTTTCAGCAAAATCCCTGATACCCAGACAATTGGAGGGGTCCAACTGACTTTCTAGGAACTCACAGCAGGCTTGCTTCACGCCTAAGACAGACACAGACAATCGACATTTCAGGGTACTTGACACTTGAGCAGGTGCAAACTGGTCTACCTCCTTGAATTGAGACAGATGTTTAGATGTTACGTTTAGACTCTATTCAGTAACGATGAAACATGCAAGTCATCTGGTAACAGAGGAATCCTGGTTCAACACCTGATAATCAGATTAGAAAGGTTATGCTTAAGGAATTCAAATGCAATTCTTGTTTTATGTGCTATGTGATCTTCAGGGCAGGCCTTTACAACTATGTCTCTGTTTCAGCTTTAAAATATGTATAGTAAGGGCGCCTGGGTGGCTCAGTTGGTTAAGCGACTGCCTTCGGCTCAGGTCATGATCCCGGAGTCCCGGGATCGAGTCCCATATCGGACTCCCGGCTCTGCGGGAAGTCTGCTTCTCCCTCTGACCTTCTCTCCTCTCATTCTCAGTCTCTCTCTCTAATAAATAAAATTAAAAAAAAAAATCTTTAAAAAAAAAAAAATAAAATAAAATATGTATAGTAAGACAAACTGTTTCTATGGACAGTGGCACAATTAAACAAAAATGCCTATAAAACTCTTGGGAGTCAAGCTTTTATAAAACCAATCACAATTTAACATAATGTACCTAATTTCTACTCTATTTGCACACTTACTGAAAGATTCCTATGAAGGAAAAATAAAAAGATACTAACACCAATCTCTTATTTCTCTAATTGACAAGTCAGATCATAAATCTAATTTTACAGCTGTGCACTAATGCAAAAACTTCACACTGTTTTCAATCATGTATTAAAAAGTGAATTTTCAACCATGTGTTTGGAAAACCTGAAAATCATAGAAACATCAGAGCAGGTTAAAAAAGACGGACTGGGATGACATAGGAATGTTTAATCCTGTGAAAACATTATACATTTTCATTTTTGTATGTCAATTCAAATTTTCAAGAGATAGTTTACATGATTCAAAAATTAAAAGTACAAAAGGGTTTGCCATGAATAATCCCACAGCCTCCCTATCCACGTGGCCATCTAGTTCCTTTCCATGTAGGCCATGAATAGTATCAGTCTCCTGTGTTTCCCTACAGAGTTACTGTGTACATGTATGTAAGCAAATGTGTCTATTATTCCCTCTTCCATTTTTTTTAAAATAGAAAAGGTGTAAATGCTCTCTTTTAAAGAGCCAAATACTCTCATGTGGAGAGGTTCTTTGCAATTAAGATTGAAATCTGTGCCACGGGCAGTAAACATGAATGCCCATAGTCTGTCTCCATAATTTTCAGGATTAAGTTTACACCATTAATTTCAAACATTTCCAAGGCTCCCCCGGCACGCCCGCAGCTTTGACATCCATACCTTTCAGCTGGAGCAGACAAGCTGCAGGGAGCAGTTCTTGCACGTTCTCCACCGTCACGTGTACAGTTTCAGTGTACACAAAGTCCAACAAAATTTCCATGGTAGAAGCAGTTAACCCTTGAATATCAACATAAGGTTTCCCCTTCTCTGAAAGCTGAAAATTCAAAGGGCATGAAATAATGGTGGTTATAATTCCATGAGAGGAAGGCAGAATCTCATATCGAAGAGCTTGAAGGGATGTTAATATTAATTGAATACACAGCTTTAAAAAATTATGGTCTAATTTGTTTGATTTGCATAAAGCAAATATGGCATATATTTGTAGCTTCTCAAATTGGGGGCAGCTGTATGTAACCCAAAAGCACACAGTGAAGTGACACCTTGGAATATCAATTTTACCAGTGAATAATTTAAAACACTACTTTTGAAATAAAACAAACATAGATCTATTACAGAATAGAATGCAAAAATTCTGTGAACATACTACTGGTGTCCCTGAGCTTTTTTTTTTTTTTTTTTTTAAGATTTTATTTATTAGAGACACACAGTAAGAGAGGGAACACAAGCAGAGGGAGTCAGAGAGGGAGAAGCAGGCTTCCCTCGGAGCAGGGAGCCTGATGTGGGCTTGATCCTAGGACCCTGAGATCATGACCTGAACCAAAGGCAGATGCTTAACACCTGAGCCACCCAGGCGCCCTGTCCCTGAGCTTTTACGATAAAACACAAAATTTCAATGAAGTTTCATGCTTGTAGCGGACCTGTGGCTTATAGCTCCAGATCCTCCAAGACTACTTAGTACTGTTCTATTTGTCCTTAGACTATATTTGGTAATGATGAAACATGCAAGTCATCTTAAGGGGTATTCTACTGTGACACTGAACATAATTGAATTTTTGATACTTTTTCAAAATATTGGATTGAGTCTATTTCAGGATTACTGAATTGTTAGTGGCATATTTAGTCTAGAATATATCCTTAGAGTTATGAGTATCGAAGAGGCCAGATAATCACAGAAAATTGTTTGACCAAGAGTGGAAATCTTCAGTTTTACAAGACAGTAAACTACGTGGAAATTGATTACCTTATGAAAATTTTATTACATCTTAACCTTAGTTAGAAATTAAAATTACTCACAAAACTTCCATTACAAACTAAATGGCTTTATCATCTTTGATTTTTCCGTAAGCCCAAAATAATAATCAAGAAGTATTCTCTACCAAAGCCAATTAACAAAATCAATCCCTAACATTAAAAATGTCACGTCAGGGACGCCTGGGTGGCTCAGTGGGTTAAAGCCTCTGCCTTCGGCTCAGGTCATGATTTCAGGGTCATGGGATCGAGCCCCGCATGGGGCTCTCTGCTCAGCAGGGAGCCTGCTTCCCCTTCTCTCTCTGCCTGCCTCTTTGCCTAATTGTGATCTCTGTCAAATAAATGAATAAAATCTTTAAAAAAAAATGTCACATCATTTTGGAAAAAGGTTTTATTAACATTGCATACAGTAAAAATATTTACAAACAGAAGTACATAAGTACATTTACTCCAGAAATTTCTTATTTAACAAACCATATTCCCATCAAATAACTTAAATATTAAAATATTTCACTATTTATTAACTCAAAGCAATTTATAGTATCATTTCACATTTATATTTGCTTTATAATTTTTCCAAGTGCTTCTTATTTCCTATTATTTCACCTAATTCTCACAGCAACTTGGTGAAGACTTAAAGGTCTGATATTATTCCCATTCAAAGCAGTTATGTGACTTAACCAAGGTATCTTAACTAGTAAGAGACAGCTAAAACTCAGGTCCTTTTGTCTCACTCAAATGATCTTTCTATGGGACCACATTCGAGGAGTGTTTCAGAGCTGGAAGAGAACAATGAAACCAACTAGTTCAACTACTTTATTTTAAAGATCAACCCAGTGCAGTTAGATGGTTGTCAGGGCTCACGAAGCATTGCTAAGAGAACTGAGCCTAGGACCCAGATCTCTGGACCCACTCTTGGTATCAGTTACTCTTAAAAGTAAAGACAAACCATCTGGCATTTTCTTGCCTAATACCAGTTTTTAAAGGAAGACTATAAAATAATCCCTAATGAGAAAAAAGAAATAATTCTTTTATAGAACTCCATACCAATTTCAATGTGCAGAGAGAATAAGACAGGCTAATTTTCCTCAAACTGACAAAGAACAGGATGTACAATATATAATTAGTAGTAAGCAGTCCTGTTCCATTAGTACTTCCATGCTCAGCAGCTGCTGAGAGAACCTTCCTTACCCAGTTAAATGCCAACTGCTTCTGATGCTCTGGGGCAGATATTGTTTCCGGAGGCAACACAGGACGTGATCTGTGATGTTATATTACACAAGAGCATTTTAAAATTAGCCTGAATTAGCAGGAATGATCTGTCAGGTTTCCATGTTTTTCCTACCAGCCAAGTGACCGAGCACTGGCTCAGAGCATCATCAACTATTTTGACTTTGAAACTATAGAATATAAAAATCCACATATCAGAGGCTGAGGAAGCAAAGTCGTTAAAATTTGTATAAAGCAAGTAAGTAAGATTTGTATAAAGCAATATGACAATATGACATATATTCATAGCCTTTCAATATGGCATATATTGTTTAGGTTTAGAGTCAGAAAATTTAGGAGTAAATCCCACCTCTACCATTTAAAAGCCATGTGACCTAAGGCAAGTCATTTAATATCGGAGACGTTTCTTCATTTGTAAAATGAGATGGTAACATCTAACCCTAAGGTGAATGAGATACAGCCATCACTCTCCTCTTCAGAGCCAACAGCAATATCTTCACTAAGGTAATAAGATTAAAAAAAATACTGATGGTTTAAAAAAAATGTTTTTTAAGGTTTCATTTATTTTAGAGAGAGAGTGAGAGAGAGAGCGCGCGCACGCTCATGAGCAGGGGGAGAGGGAGAAGCAGCCTCCCCTCGGAGCAGGGAGCCCAACCTGGGGCTTGATCCTAGGACCCCAGGATCATGACCTGAGCCAAAGGCAGATGCTTAACCAACTGAGCCACCCAGATATGCCCTGCTTTTTTTTTTTTTTTTAAATCTTTTAAGAGGCACCCGGGTGACTCAGTCAGTTAAGACTCCAATTCTTGATTTAGGCTCAGGTCATGGTCCCAGGGTCGTGCGTGAGATTGAGCCCTGCATTGGGCTCCCCGCTAGAGATTCTCTCTCTCCCTCCCTTCCTCTGCCTCCTCCATCCCCCGCCCCCGCTTGCATGCTCTCTCTTAAAAAAATTTTTTTTAAAATAGTGTTTTTTGAAAATAATGTTAACATAATGAGATATTTCAGACATATGTGTAAGTATATACACATGATATAATACAAACTGGTGCACTCTCACTCAAGCTTAAAAAAATTCAAGAGCCTGGGTGGCTCGTAGGTTAAGCATCCAGTTCCTGATTTCTTGATTTCAGCTCAGGTCATGATCTCAGGGTTGTGATCGAGCCCTGCGACAGGCTCCATGCTAAGCTTCCTTTCTCCCTCTGCCTCTACCAGTGGTACTCCCTCCCCATACTCTCTCTCTCTCTCAAATAAATCAATCTTCAAAAAAAATTCAAGATAATTGATTTAAAATTTAAAAAAAACAGACTTGAGATTTTGAAAAATAAAAAAGCTGCAGTGCTCTCTGCTGTTTGGCTTTCTAAGTGCACTTCACAATATATTCAAGAGGCTTACTCTACATTTTAAGTATTCTGCCAATTACTAAAGCAGCTTTTTTCTTTTTAAAGATTGATTGATTGATTGATTGATTGATTGGGGTAGGGGAGGGGCAGAGGGAGAGATACTTCAAGCAGACCCCCAGCTGAGTGGAGGGGACCAGGAGGGGAGGCAGGCCCGATCTCACACCCATAAGATCACAACCTGAGCTGAAACCAAGAGTTGGACCCTTAACCAGCTGAGCCACTCAGGCACCCCCAGAACAGTCTCTCTTCCTTTCTTCTCTTTTAAAGATTTTATTTAATTATTTATTTGACAGAGAGAGAGAAAGGGGAGGAGGGAGAGAGAGCATGTGTGGGGAGGTAGGGGGGCAGAGGGAAAAGCAGGCTCCCCATTGAGCAGGGAGCCCAATGTGGGACTCGATCCCAGGGCCCCAGGATCATGACCTGAGCTGAAGGCAGATGCCTAGCCAAGAAAGCCATCCAGGTGCCCAATAGTCTTTCTTAATACCTATAAGCACAACCTTTTTTCTCGTCAAGTCAACCTTTTCATTATTCCCTTTAACTGCTTATACTCCACAGTCAGCATCTTTTTCCAAGTTATACTCCATATACCTATGCAGTCATGCAATCACTTATTAAGTCCTCCTCTCTCATTTGAAATTACTCTAAAACTACGTTGGTCAAATGAATGTTAATTTTCTTCATATTTTGTTAGGTGAAGTTGGATGAGGACTGAATCCTACTCTTTCTTCTTTCCTTCCCCCTTATCCTCCTAGAATTCACTTTAAAATATTAGACTTTAGAAGGAGAAAAAACCAGTAAAACAAATTTTTAAAATAAATAAAATCCAATAGCTGACATTTGTGTTTTACCACATGTCAGACTCTGCTCTAAACACTTCATATGTGATTTTCTTAAATAACTGTCACAATAACCATATGTGATTGCTCACTGCAATTACCCCTAATTAGAGATGAAACTACGACATAGTCTAAAGGCAGATTTTGACCACAGTCTGCCCACAGAACCACCATACTATAGAAACTTACTATTACATTAAGCTTCTCCTATTTTATCCAACAAAATGAGACAACTACAAGGTTATAGGTATGAGTTTCATTTGTGAGGCGGTAACTGACCACTTACCTCACTAGTGAACATGGCACAGAAATAGTCGCTACAGGCAGCTAGCACAATCCGATGGGCAGGGAAGTCTTTCTGCTCTACTCTCAAAGTCACATCACAGAGGGTATTGCTCTTCCGGAGAGAGTTCATTGAATTGAGGATGGATTTAGCATGAGTATTTGTCATTATGTCTTTGGGGGCCATAATGCCTCCCATCAAGCAATACGGAGAAAGAATGAAAGGGGTCCTTGGATTCTGCAAGTACAAGAGAAAAAAACCCAGAGCACACTTGAAAGACCAGGACAATTAAACATATTCAAATAGCTATACAAATTAAGGAGGCTTCCTCAGACCCAAACACAAGTAGAGAGTACTCCTATTACTGGTCTTACCGCAACAATCTAGCCACAAACCCAAGTAAAAACAATCTCTTCTTCCTCCAAATTCGAATATTGAGTGCCCCTACTACTTGACATTTATTATAATCAATACTCAATTGTACTGTAAATAGAAAAAACCATACATATCTTGCATATCTTCACAATGCTGTCACGGTCTCAAATGATAAAATGAAAAGATAAAATTTCCTAGAGGTGTGATATCACTATGACTTAATATCCATAAGTAGATTAAGTAGGTATGAATTTAGAGGATAGGATTCTGTTTTATATATTTTTTCCTATCCTAGCAGTTGTACCTTAAATGTTTAGAAATCAAATGCAAGAAAAGAAAGACTGTGTGTTCGACTTAGAGCAATAAAGGCCTGAGTCAGTGAAAATGAACTTTTTTCTAAAGAAGTATGCAAAGAATTATTATGACTTCCAAATATATCTGGATTTCTTCTTAAAATGACATTTTAAATGAGGACCCAATACCTACCCTGAATAATGGAAATACTGCAAGCTTACCTATGGACTTTCACGTGATTAAGTTATTGGAGGGTCTACATTAGTAGTAAATGTCCAGCAGTAATTCTTCTATACTGAAACCAAGAGCCTAATTATTAGGATAGAAACCCATTAAAACTCCACTACTAATTTTACTGCCATAGCCAGTCACTTGCAAAGTTCACTTGTATGCATCAATTTAAAAAACTCAGTAATACATTACATATTAAAAAAACCCAATGTACTTTTACTTTCTCGATTGTTGACAGGCTTCAGTGACATTTTTTTTTCCTTTTTTTGTTTCAAGGACATTTCTGGGGAATGAAATGGGCTGGTTATTAAGAGAGTCTATTTGAAACCTATAACTTTCTGAAATAATCCAAGGAAAAAAAATTAAATAATGATCTCCAAGAGTCCACAACTCACAACCATAAATTTTGAATGGCACGAGCGAGATCCTAAATTCTCATCTACTTCTATATACAGCTAGCACTATTATTTCATAAGAATTCTACATAAGCTCTCCAACAACCTGCAAGATCCATTTTACAGAATAGGAGGTGATTCATCAAAGCATATGATGTTTTTCATAAAGATTTTCCTTAATCAGTCTATTTACTTCCAATTCTGGAGATGTAAGAAAAATCTGAACAGATGCCCATTTACTGTGATGAAGACTTTCTGAGTTACCACAGGGCTCGGCCTAGGGCTGGGTTTTACAGTGTCAGTGTCACAACTGACAGTAACCTTAATTCAGTGTAGTCTTCCTCCTTGGGGATTCCTGCCTCATCAGGCAACACCTCAGCCCTATCTTTCACTCTCACCTTTCTGGAACTTCTGTTAAAATCTGAATAGAGGGGTTCCACCACGGAAGATTCGGGGAGGGGGCGAGAGAGGAAAGGTGTCAAATTCCGGAAAGACTAATTCCAGGTGGGACAAGGGGAGGAATTCCAGGTGGGAGAAGGAAAGACAGACTCCCCTCCTGACAACCCCGGGAACAGCTCCGGCCGCTCCAGGTGGAGGTCCCGGAGGGGTGCGGTCAGGAAGGGGCTGAGAGGAGGGTGCTCCAGGCCAGAAACGCCCCCAGCCCCGCAAGCCTCCCTCAGCTCTCCGCCGTCTCCGCGTTCCAACCCGGAGGGAGTCGATGGATGGGGGAAGGGCCGTAACCGGGAATTGGGGGCTAGGAAGGGAAGGGCAGAGCTGCCTGCCACCACCTCCTGCAACTCACCTCAGCTCGCGGGCCCACCCAGCCACGCCTGGCCTGTTCCCTGCCTGTGCGGATTGGGTGGGGCGCGGGGCCAGCAGCCGGCTCAGGAAGAGCCCAAGCGCCGCCGCCGCCCCGACCCGGAGGCTCTGGAGCCGTCACCGTGGTCGTCCGGGATCTTGCCTCCGCGGCCGCGCGACGTGATGACGTAATGCACCTCGAGGCCCGCCCTCCTCCCTGCCCGGGGTTGCGTCACGTGAGCAGGAGGCGTCATGTGACCTTCAGGTACCCGGGCACCGGCTTCGGCCGGCTTAGAGAAAGGCGGAAAGAAGAGTCAGGCCAGGGTGTACTCCAGTTCTGCCGCGTGATTGGCTGAGACTAGATTCTGCCCGAGTCTCCCGGCACCCTGCAGATGGACGGGATTCCACGTTTCTAAACTCAGGGGCTGGTTGCAGGAAGTATGTTTTACCTGCCGGGTATTCAGGAACCCTCTCTCATCGAGAAAACCCACGGGGGCTTCAAGTTTCTTCGCGTTCATTGTACACAACGGCCTTTTCCCGCGGACCACGGCTGTGCGGGAGAATCCTCTGAGCCTTGCGATCCACTGACCTCAGCATTCTCTGCATCATAATGGGCCTATCATCGCCCTTGAGGTGGTTCTCCTCTACTTCTTGTAGTGCAGGACAAAGACATGGAAGAACTTGGGGTCACTAGAAGTTGGACGCTGTGAGGGAAATTGCAAAGCATGGTATGGGAAGTCCCAGTAGTCATCATATCCGCCTCTTTCTCCTCTGCGGGCTTTCCACCACCTCGCGGGTGCAGAGTGTTCAGTTTAGGAATTTTGTTTCTAATTGATTTTGGCATACTTATCTTAGTGGTTCAGAGGGGAATGAGGAATTATCAACTTCCATGAATGTCCAAACTATTTTTGATGGCACGGTGCTTCCCCCTTACCCAGGAGAGATATGTTCCAAGGCCCCCAGAGGATGCCTGAAATCATGGATGATACTGAATACAACTTCTGCTATGTTTTTTTCCTACCTATATATAGATATATATAGATATCTCATGGAGTTTAATCGTTAAGTTAGGCATAGTAAGAAATTAACAACAATAATAAAGCAGACTATACCAACACACTAAAATAAAAGTTGTGTGAATGTGATCTCTCTCTCTAAAAATATTGCAAGGTATCCACACTTCTGATGATATGAGATGATAAAATGCCTACATAAGAGATGATGTAAAGGGAATGATGTAGACACTATGACTTAGCGTTAGGTTACCGAGGGACCTGGCAATATGTCCTGAGGATTATCTGGTTCCAGAGATCGGTGACTACCAGTAACTGAAATTGTGGAGAAGGGAGAACCACTGTACTGTGTTCCTTCGTGGGGCGTTTGATTTGCAGATAATAAAATGATAGCCAATTGGGTGGCAATCTAATTTTACAGAGTGTTTCCATCTTTCCTATCATCTCTCTCTGATCTAAAAGTATCCCTGACTGGGCCACGTGGGTGGCTCAATTGGTTAAACATCCAACTCTTGGTTTTGCCTCAAGTAGTCATCTCAAGAGTCATGAGATTGAGCTCTGCCTTGGGTTCGGTGCTTAGCACCAAGTTGGCTTGAAGATTCTCTCTCTCTGCCAAGCACCCCACACCCCACTTCTGGCTTGTGTGCACATACTCTCTCACAATAAATAATATGAAAGAAAGAAAGGAAGGAAGGGAGGAAGGAAGGAAGGAAGGAAGAAAAGGAAAGGAAAGAAAGAAAAAGAAAGAAAGAAAGGGAAAGAAGAAAGAAAGGAGAAAAAAAAGAAAAGAAAGAAAAAGAATCCCTGATTTACACATTGTGGGTGGCCAAGCAGGACTGGCACAAGTTCTGTTGGGGGCATTTGGGAAAAGTGAAGGAAAATAATTAATGAAGATAACTTTAACTGAGTGATTTTCATAAATTTATCCCTCATATATTCTCATGCACATGTAGAATGTGTGCACCAGGTTGTCTGTAGATTAGACTGAAAACAAACTTAAAGTCCATCAGTAGGGTACTGCTTCAACAAGTATGGTACCTCCATACAATCCAACATCATGAAGTTGTGAATAGTGTGTACAGGTTGCTATTATTTGTGTAAAAGTTTGGGGAAATATTAATATTCATATTTGCCTGTATATGGACAGAATGCATCTGGAAAGATACAAAATGTTGGTTTCTTTGGAGAGAGGAGCTGGTTGGTCATGAGACAGGGTGGAAAGGAGATTTTTCCATCTATAACTTGTGCCTTTTGAATTTTTCATCACTGGATTGAATGATTTCATCAGTGGATTAAATATATGTCCAATTTAAAGAAAAAGTGAAAATAAGGGCACTTGGCTGGCTCGGTCAATGGAGTGTGCAACTCTTGATCTTGGGGTGGTGAGTTTGAGCTCCATGTTGGGTGTAGAGATTAAAGATAAAATTTTAAAAAGCAGGGCACCTGGGTGGCTCAGTTGTTAAAAGTCTGCATTCAGCTTGGGTCATGATTCCAGGGTCCTGGGATCAAGCCCCACATTGGGCTCCTGGAAAGCCTGCTCCTCCCTTCCCACTCCCCCTGCCTGTATTCCCTTTCTCACTATCTCTCTCTCTCTCTGTCAAATAAATAAATAAATAAAATCTATTAAAAGAATCTTTTAAAAAAGAAAGTAAAAATAATCCTATGTTTTCCAGATACAAAATAGCACTTTAATGATATTCCCTAATTCCCGTCTGCTAAATTGAGAATTTTTCATGATGTGAGAGGCAACTTAAAAAAAAAGTGGCTTTGTTTAGAATATGCCCACACTTTTCCCCAGAGAACAAAAGATGGAGAAACTGTTAGCAAAAAAGTCAGAACAGAGAGAAAGGGATATAGTCTCAGCACGTTTTGGGTCTTTAAGTCATGGGAACGCTATCCTTTCCCTCAAGAATATTTCTAGTCATTTGGATAACTGACCTGAAACCGTACAGCCCAAACTTATTCTGTCATTTTTAGGCCCATTCTGGAGGGCTAGGGGTGGATAGGGTGAGTGAGTCAGTCTGGTTCCAAACATCATCCTGCCTTTATGGTTTGGGTATTTATATTAAAGAGTTTCAGGAACAGAAAACAAAGAATTGGTCTTGAAACTCCAGATCAAGTACATAGAATATGTTGAGTCTCTGAAACCAGCTAGGCAAGATGCATTGCATTTCTGTACTACCAAAGCAGACAGTATACCTCTTAGTCATTCACTGAATGTGATCAAAGCAGGGCCCCAGCTGCTGCTTTGAAATTCATCAGTGAATTTTAGGTCGTGTCTCCCAAGGGCTGCTTCCTGCCCCTTCCTGGGGACAGGAGAGATGCTAAGGCAGACGCTTTCTAGAGGAAATGGGACCCTGTTGTCAGGGGACTCTGGGTCAAGGGCTTCTCCCAAACAAAGGGCTTTGCTGAAGTTTTCTTGGATTGCAAGGCAGTCTCGGACGCTTCTCCCAACCTTCTCTCCCTCTTTCCTTCAGTGGGGGTCAGACTTGAATCACAGCCTCATGGCTCTCCCTGCCTTCTCTGGCTCCCTTTGTATTTTCTTTTACATATAACTATTTCTCCTAATATAATTCTTGTATACTTAATTTCATCTTGGAGAACGCTTCTGTGAGGACCAGACTGACAGAACGTTCAAGAATTTCTTTAGATCTTATCCATTTGTAGTAATTTAAGACTGTACAAATGTTCTCAAACTTCTGTTTAAATTGAAAATGGAGGGGCGCTTGGGTGGCTCAGTGAGTTAAAGCCTCTGCCTTCGGCTCAGGTCATGATCTCAGGGTCCTGGGATTGAGCCCTGCATCGGGCTCTCTGCTTAGCAGGGAGCCTGCTTCCCTCTCTCTCTCTCTGCCTACTTGTGATCTCTCTCCTTTCTATCAAATAAATAAATAAAATCTTTTAAAAAATTGAAAATGGATGTTCTAAGCATAGAAATAAGTTAGTCTCTGTCCTGATTTTTAATTTATTGGTAGGAAAGAGCTAGACCCTGACCCTTAGCTTTCATTCTTGGCTTTTCTTTAATCAGAGGTTGGCAGTGTTTTGCCATCATTTACTTCTTCTCCTCTAGTGCTTACTATACAGCAGGTCCTGAACAAGTATTTAGGAAGTGAATGAACCAGATGTATGCAACTAGAGAAAGAAAGTAATATTCACTTGCTACTAGTTAGCTGTTCTGATAAAGGCAAGGGAAGATACTGAAATCAGGAGCAGAAGGGATTTTTAAATGATCTGAAGCTTTAGAGCATGGAGTTTAAGTCAGTATGATCTTCATTCTGGTACTGACTCCAAAACCTATCCATCGACTTGGCAAGAAGTTTCAGTCTTTTGGAACCTTAAGCTTTTCTATTTTCCAAAGATTGATTGATTGATTGATTGATTGATTTGACAGAGACACAGCGAGAGAGGGAACACAAGCAGGGGGAGTGAGAGAGGGAGAAGCAGGTTTCCTGTTGAGCAGGGAGCCCGATGCGGGGCTGGATCCCAGGACCCTGGGATCATGACCTGAACTGAAGACAGACGCTTAATGACTAAGCTACCCACGCGCCCCATGGGACCTTAAGTTTTTCATCTGTGGATTGAGATAATGCTACCTACTTCACAGGGTTAAAGTTAAAAAAGATATAAAATGACATTTGATAAGTACAAAGATAATCAATGTTCTCTCTCAGATCCTCTTACCTGACAGATGAGCAAACACCTACACACTAGGGTTCACTAATTGCTCGGGATCTTTGTATGTCCTCACGTACAACGTGGATGCAGTCGGATCAGATGCGGTCCGTTTCCTTCCAGCTCAATACTGGTGATTGCAAACTCAGCTGCTAGGCCAGGGGGAACTGAGCGAGGGGGAGTGACGCACTGAGAGCACGAGCCCTCTATCAAGGCATCCCTGGTACTGAGCTGCAGGCGACTGTTCGCACTCTGCAGGCCAAAAAAACATGTTTGTGGAGCTTTGCAACCTGTAGGTTACCAGTCTGTGACTTGTGATATCAGCTCCTTAAGTACATAGAGTATGTACTTAAATAGGAATAGGACTTTCGGAACTTCAAGTTGTTTTGTATTTAACAGATATAAATACTTCTTCCATATGTGCAAGAAACCATAATTATGGTATAAGGTACACCCAGGTACTCACCACCTGGTTAAAAAGAACGTAAGCGTTACTTTTGAAATATTCTATGGGCCTCTGTTCTAATCCTATTCTTACTCTTCCAGAGGTAACCATTTTTTCTGAATTAACATTTCTTTTTTAAAGTTTTTACCATGTCTGTGTCCCTGAACTAGCATTAGTTTTGCAAATTAATAGCTTTATGTAAATGCAATCATACCAGATGTATTCTGTGAGTTGCTTTCCTCCTTTCCCTAATCTTGGGATTCATCCATCTTGTTGCTTGTCACTATAATTTTCACTGCTAAATGTTTTATTATATGAATAAACCCAGGCTTATTTTTCCATTCAACAGTTTTTGACATTTGGCTTGTCCGTAGAATGTTGCTACTATAGACAGCTGTAATCAGTCTTTTCGTATAAGCTAAGTTTATCAAGGGTAGTGCTTTTGAAAGTGTGAGCTATGGCCCATTAATGACTTACAAACAATTTAGCGGGTCAGAAGGATCATTTTTATTTCTACTTATTTATTAAAGATTCTATTTATTTGAGAGAGAGCATGAGAAGGGGGGTGGGGCAGAAGGAAAGGCAGACTCCCTGCTGAGCACGGAGCCTGACTTGGGGCTCCATCCCAGGACCCCAAGATCATGAGCAGAGCCAAAGTCAGATGCTTAACCAACTGAGTCACCCGGGTGACCCAGAAGGAGTCATTTGTAAAAATGAAGTGATCTAGGATAGACATCAGATGCATTTCATATTGTAGAGTGTTGTTTCGTAAAATGTTTGAATATTGTAGTGTGTTTATGTGGTCTATGCATGTCCACACGAAGTCATCCTACCAATGTGTACTTCCACCAACAGTATCTGGTCTGCTCCACATTGATACCAACACTCAATACAATCTTTAATTTGTGGCAATCTCCTAGGACGGAAATGGTTTATCACTTTGGTTTTAATTTACATTTCCCCGATTACTACTTGAGGTTAAGAAACTTTTCCTGTGTATTGGCCTAATTGGATTCTTTTTAAAAAGAACCATTTGTTCTCCCAGTTGTACAAGCTTGACTTTTGAAGTGAACCCAACTTTGTAACTCAAGAAAATTCCTATCTAACTGCATATAGTTAGTGATTACTGCAGACCGTATGCTATCTAACGAATACAACACGTCAGGTTGAGTGCAATTCTCAAAGGCCCAGAAAAGCATAGAATAACCCCTTGATGAGACAACCTCAAGCAAGGCAGCTTTAGAAGAATGAAACTCGAAAGTAATATGCAGTAGAGTTTTGATCACAGGGATATATTCCCAACACCTTCGAGAATCTTCTAATTCTTTAACACTACTATAGCAAACCAAACTCTGTAGTACAATGTCGGCATGGTAAGTAGAGAAGAATAAAGCTGTATTGAGGAGCATATGCTAGGAATTCAATTAGGCTCATTCATTGGCCCGCATATGCGAGCCTGTCAATCAACGCCTGTGATTCAAATTTGTATCTCAGCAGAATCCGAAACTATGCTACCGGTTCTAATCCTTTGGAGTTGTGTACAAATAGTTGAGACCACACATGTTAAATCTTTGAATGCCAAGTGTCTTCTGTACTTTCTTTTATTATCATCATAGTCTTTGCATCAAGATACATAGCAATGATAGCAGGTTTCTTTTTAAAGCTTAGTATTAAATATTAAATATCTTTCCCCATTTTAATTTTACATTACTCTGCCAAGAAAAAAAAAAAAAAATTAAAAGTCAAGTTACTTGAAGCCTGGACACACTTCCATGATTAGCCGGGCTATGTAAAAGTTGGTGGCTTTGTTCTTCCTGCTGTAAAAGCAGATCCAGGCCCGAGAAAGGTGGGACCAGGTTCTAATTGTTTTTGAAAAGTGTGCTACAAAAATGGATGGCCTGTTATAAGCCAGGTTACAAAGTAAGGATGGGGGTAAGGGAGGGATATTTTCCTCCAGAAAGAGAATTTCTGAAGAGTCCCAGTCCATCGTTTTTTCCCAAAATGGTTGGAGGAGGGGTAAAATCTCAACATGAGCTTCGAAGTACTGTCTCTGTGAGGGGACGGTAGTTGCCTTGCCAACGAGGGGGGCTGCTGAGGACGGGCATGGCTAAATTGGGCCATCCCCGCCCTCCTCAGCTAGGGAAAGGGAAAGTTTATTGCCCAGTGGGTGTGAAAGTGGGCTGAAGCTTGGTTGGTACTGAATTCTCTAAGAGGTTTCTTTTAGAAACAGACAACTCAGACTCTTCCTCTCACGTCAACAAAGAAGTTATTTTTAAAAGCACTTGGGAAGTTCCTCCTCCACCCCTCAGGTAGGAAGGCTCAGAGAAGGGAGTCATCAGTACAGCCGCCCTCTAGGCCGTAACGGAATTCTTGAAGGTTGGAGACCCCGTAGAAGTGGACAAACGCCGCGGCCACCACCAGGACATGGAAAATCTGATGAGACTGGAACTGTAGGAATGACAAGAGAAGGGCCTTTAGGACAGTGGCAAGGAGAGATCAGAAGTAAGTAGCAGGCGCTGGTCTCTTCTAGTGTCTCCTTAAAAGTCTTTTGACATCATAAAAGGGATATATTTGTTGTAGACAATTTTTTATAAATCTCGTCAGAGATGTATCAAAATGTTAACACCGGTTATTCCCCTGCCATTTCTCCTTGTGTGTATATATAGGTGCCCCAAACCACTATCCTACGTGATCCCTGTGTTTCTTACCACCTTGTACTCAGTCCTTTGGCTGGTCACGCACCACCACAGGCCCTGCCGGAAGAGTCATTTCTTACCCATATGTCAAATTTCCCAGGAAAGAAGCGCTCAGGAATTCGAGCAGCATAAAGGCCGGCTCCGGTGATGTACATCACAGCCATGAGGAAGAACCAGCCCATCTGGCCCACGGTGGTGGCCTTGACGAAGCCCTCAGCGATAGTAAAGTGCATGGTGGGCACAACACCACTCAAGCCGAGTCCCAGGAACACTCCTGAACAAAGCAGACATAAGGTTGTCAAGGAAATAGCCACCACGTGGCAAGCACCATTGTCTTACTCCAGAATTCAGAAGTTTATTGTGACAATTAGCTATTTTCTGGTGAGCAGGACACGTTTAGGAAACTGAGCCACGAGGTGGATAGCAGTGGCTCAGCAGACATTTCTTCAACATCCAGGACGGGAAGAAAGCTGTCTGGGTCGGTGCTAATCCAGCCATATTACCTTTTAAGGAGCACCAAGAACAAACATCTGACATTCTTGATTATTTGTTAAGAAATGTGAAGCCTTGACCAAAAGGCTATGTCAAAGGCTTCTCACGGCTGACCTGGATACAGAACCTAAATGGCAAGGCTTCAGGTGGCTTCCACGTCAGAGAGGAGCTGGGCAGCTTTTCCATTAAGATCCTAAAAGACTTAAGGAACGGGACTCTGACCTCCCGAGTAGACAGACATACACAGATCAGAAGTTGTCAAGGCTGCAGGGACACACTAGTCAGGTAAGAGGAAGGGAAGAATGGGTGTTTGTCTCAACATCACTACACTACACATAACCGGAGGGCAGGGCCGACCTTCTGCATTTTTGTAGATGTCCTTGTGAAAGCAAAATGCCGGGCACACAGCCGGTGCTTGATGACTATGTAATTCTTTTAACTGAAGGTTTAAGACACAGCACATATTAAGAAGTCCAAAGGGCCTGAAAACTAGTGGCAACTAATGTGTTGGTGCAAAAATAAAGCTTAAAAGGAGAGTCCAGATGAGACAACACAAGATGTTTATGCTTGGAGCTGTTCCAATAGTCGTGACCAGTGTTTATGCTCAAGGTGTTTTTTTAATTCACCAAACCAAGCCTTCCATTCCCTTGCCTAAGACTCGGGTCACTAAAATGCTGGTGCTCTGTATATTTTTTTAACTTTCTCAAACCAAATTTAAGAGCAGTCATTTCTATACTTACAGTGAATTAAGTATAGAAATGGTAGTTATGGTAGTTATCTGTCTTGCTAGCACGCCACTGAAATACTGGGAGTGAGACACGGGGGAGAATTGAACTTTGAAAATTCCTGATGCTTTCCAAGTTCTAAACACAAATTGGGGTTTGGATGGGGTCCCCCAGCTGCAAACCTTAGGGCCCAGGGTTGAGCCTATGAGGCTCAAGGCCCAAATATGTATGAAGTTTACACTACGTCCTCTTACCCACCTGCTCGTGTCTGCCGGTGCTTAGGAGTGGCAAACCGGTCCCACTGTGCCACAATGATGGCAGAAATGCCCAGGACACAGACGATGGAGAGGTAGATGAGCCGTGGCTGTGGGGAGCAGTAGAAGGAGTAATAGAGCCAGGGGACAAAGCTCCCCATAATCAGTAGAGCAATCCCTGAATAATCCAGTCTAAAAAAAGAGCCATAAAAATGAAATAAATCAGTGGGAGAAATGAAGACATTCTATGGCTTGTTGACTTTGCTCTTTCTGTTCACCTGCTCCCAGATTTGAACATTTCCACTCAGCCTCCCCTCATTGCTATCCTGCATCCTGGATCAAAAACCCACCAGGTCAAGCACATCTATTTTGCAATGGAAAAGTTTCTAAGAATCCTGGATCACAGGACTTCATCCCTTGCCTCAGTAGTGGGCAGCCAAACCTCCCCCTAGTGGAGACTTCGGTGTAGGAGTTCTGGCACTATCCAGCTGATTCCTAGCTTCCCATTCATGAAGGGCTCTGAATGTTCTTCAGTTCTGATAACTCGAGTTCCCAAAACAAAACCCTGGAATTGGGAGTATTCCTGAGAGGTACTGTTCTGATTTAGTTGACCTTTTTAATGATAAAAATGTATTCCTGTTACTGGTGTTATGGGAAAAACAAAATAACCCGCCACCACCACCACCACCAAAACCACTGCCACCAACAAGCAAATAAACAGAACTCTGGGCACAGAGTTGGGGAATCTGAAAAGCATTAGATGATGGACATCTGGGGCTTCCAGCAGCGCATGGGCAGCAAAGATAAGCCTAACTGGACGGATGGGTAGGAGCATCAGCAGAACGAAGCAGTAATACCTTATCATGTCCTGCTGCGGCTTGGGCCAACAGGAAGGTCAGATAGTACTGAGTACTTGGGCTCGAAGAGCAGCCCATTGGTACCCAAATTTCACAAACGATAGTACCATACAGGTAAAATCCATTTGTTGAGGAGGCTGCAGTGCATCTCTCTCTCTCTCTTTTTTTTAAGATTTTATTTATTTATTTGTCAGAGAGAGAGAAAGAGAGAGCACAAGCAAGCAAAGAGGCAGGCAGAGGGAGAAGCAGGCTCCCTGCCGAGCAAGAAGCCCGATGCAGGATTCGATTCCAGGACTCTGGGATCGTGACCCAGGCCTAAGGCAGCCGCTTAACCAACTGAGCCACTCAGGCATCCCTGCAGTGCATTGCTTCATGAAGGATTTAAAAGAGCTTCACTGCCCAATTATACCCACAAAATAGAAAGTCCTTCCTCTGGGACATCAGGGAACCTTTAGGAATTAACTGGAGTTTCCAGTACCCAGTCAGTCTCAAATCACAAGATGTGACAGTAGTGTGTGGTCTTTCCATACCGATGTTCTTTCAACTCACTTGGAAAAAGTCCGAGAGACTTTCTCTGAATGACAATAAACGGTGTGAAAGAGCCAGGAAAAGCTGAGGCAGAGCACTGCACCCAAAAAGAACATCCCAAAAACCACCTTCTCCTGTAGAGGGGCCATGAAGTACATATTTGGTCTGAGCATGGTCAAGATTCCCAAAAAGAGAAACAGCACAAAACCTAGAGGAGGGAAAAGAAAAAAAAAAAAGCCTAAGGAAAAAAGACAGTACATGCACTCTGATGGTGTTAAACCAACACTAAAACAACAGGGTTCAGAACTGCGGTCTAAAATTTCAGGAGAAAATGGCACCACTCATAGAAACTCAGACTTAAACAGCACTTTTTTAAAATGTTGGCATTTTGTTTGGACAGTGGGAATTCATGAGATAGAAGCAACTGCCTCCATTGAGGACAGTTCTGCCAGGGATTCCAAGAGAACATCTAATTCTAATTTCTTCTCCTGGTTCTAGGCCTTCCTCTTCTAGTCTCCAAGATCAGTGATCAAGGATCAATCCATCAGTCAGAACAACTTTGTTCTTTTCCTTCCCATGGACAAAGGCTATATAATCCCTCCTTTGGCTTTTAAGGAGACAGAAACTTTGGATTTCTTTCCCACCCAAATCACTCACCAAGCAGATGGGTCCAGATGTTGCCAGTTTCTGTATGGATGCGGAAAATGCTCTTGAAGCAAGCCCGGAAGGAGGGCATAGGTGGTCTATGGCCATGTAGCAAGTAGTCATTGTCCTTCAGCCAATCAGGGAGTACGTCATATGGGATGACCCTCCAGCGTCCTTCCCAGACCTGGAATATATGCACTCTAAGAAGGGCCTTAAAGAATGCTAGTTTCCACAAGGACAAGGACTGAAGGAAAGCCAGTCGAGGAGAATGTCAACCAGGCTTTGGGTGGTAGGTAAGAGGGAATCAGCCTGCACCTGCAGATATCCAAGAAACAGTATGAATGAGGCCATCACAGTACTGTTTATGTTGACCGATTTTTGCTAATGGCTTTGTTCTTGTGTCATGTTAGTTTATCTGGATAGGCTTTAGATAAATATACCTCAATCTTGAAAAAAAATATATGGCACGACTTTCTTTAAGCTACTTGAAATTTCACAATTAAGTAAAAATAGTGAATGAAAAGAAATAGAAATTATACATAACGATTTAGAAAACATACATTTTATCCCTCCTTTGCCTCTCTAATCCAGGAGATTCTAGTTGCCCCCTGCTCAATCCTTTCCCCCCAGTAGATTTTAAGTCCTTCCTAGGTTAGGACTATGTCTTTTTAGAGCAGGGGTTCTTAACCCAGGACACACAGACAATAGATAGAATCCAGGGACGGATGGAAATTTGGATGGAAAAAAACAATCTTTTACTTTCACTCACCTTTACCTGAAATCTAACGTTCCCCTCAATTATAAACATGAGCAACAAAGCACAGTAGTGCTAGAGCCTGTGACTATCACCCATAAAAACCAGAGATAATTTCATACACTAGTTTTGCAGATATCAAAATATTGTTACTCTTCACTGCCTGGAAATGATAAATTTTAATAAAATACATTTTCACTTGTCATTAATGCATATCTACTGTGTGCATAAAAGGAGCTCACATTAAAATTTCAGAATTTTTAAAAATTAGAAAATTCTAGCAACTGCCAGAGGGATCCATAGCAAAAAAAAGCTAAGAACTTCTGTTCTAGAATCTATTTTGAGCACTGCCTAACACGGTAGGTAGCAAAAATGTGGCTCGCCTTCCCCTTGATTTCCTTCATCTTAAGCAAAAACAAACCCACACGCAGGAGTAAAAGTTCTTCAGTCCAATGCGGGTTTGCCAGCTGGGAGCATCCCGGGGCAGTGGTACCTTATACACAAACTCCTCCATCTTCTCCATGGCATGGTGGGCCTGCAGGGGAAGCGTCAGGACCCGCACCTCCTCCTCCTCTTCCTGGGGCACCGGACATGCTTGCTCTTCTTCAGCCTACAGGGATGAAAAACACACAAAACCAATCCTAAGAGCCATCTCATAAACACTGCTAGTCCAGATCAGAAAGATCTAGAGAAACCCAAACTCAACACTTCCTGCCTAGCCTCTCTTCTACACATAGGACCTTGTGGCTTTTTCTCCAAAAGCATGATAGTTAATGAGTTTATAACACTGTAGCTCAAGGTTGATTAATACTTTGCAAATGCTAGAGTGAACACTCAATTCAGCACCCAGGACGTAGACTGATGGGGGCTGATGTGAAAGGGATACAGAACTGCCATGCCAGCCCTAAATGTTCTGGAAGTTTGGATGGCCCCTCCTTACCACTTGGACAGTGATTCTCAACTGTCCCCAGTTTCTAGACAACTAAATTCTCAAAACAATGGAAGAGACAGAGTCTCAGAGATTCCCTTAGCAATTTAAATCTGGGGGTGCCTGGGTGGCTCAGTGGGTTAAAGCCTAGGCCTTCAGGCTCGGGTCATGATATCAGGGTCCTGGGATCAAGTCCTGAGTTGGGCTCTCTGCTCGATGGGGAGCCTGCTTCCCCCTCTCCCTCTGCCTGCCTCTCTGCCTACTTGTGATCTCTCTCTCTCTGACAAATAAATAAATAGAATCTTTAAAAATAAACACAACAATTTAAATCTGTTTTTAGTTCCCGGTTCACAGACTCTGGGGATTATATCATGACCAAAACTTTGTCTTCCTTGCAGCTCCCAAGGGTCCCAGGGCCTTCAAACTGGTTCTGTAGAAAGCGGCAGCACTGAGTCCCATACCCCAAGGAGCCTTGACACAAAGTGTGCACACGAGAGAGCACTTCCCTAACAAGAGAGGCTTTTCTCTCAGTCCCAAGGCTCCAAACCATGGAGATGGGAGAGCTGGGCGGTTCAGCTCCTTCTCTTTCTCTCTCTCCTGTTGATGGTCCCTGGGAAACAAGCGGTCCCTCTTAAATTTTGTGGTATAGATTCCTGCTTGCCTACCCCAATATCCATTCTCTCCCTGTTCCTCAGTAACAATGTCCTTGGTTTTACTCAGGGTGGCAATGTTACTGTAATTCTACTCAGGCCCAAAGAAGAGACTACTTTGCCTACATTCCACTGCAGCCGAATGTAACTATGTAACGAAGTTCTGGCCTATGGGATGTAAATGGAAGTGTTTCCAGGTACTTCCAGAAAGGGTGGGCCCTTCTCTCCCTTCCTCTTTTCTGGTGGCTGGTAGGGGAGTGTGATGGGTAACACTGAGAATGGAGGAGGAGCAAGACAGGGGCCTGACCATAGTGAAGCCTCTGAATCAGCCTGGGATGGATTACTTCTAAAATTCTTTTACATGAACATACTATATCTTGTCAAGACTCCAGGGGTTTTTGTCCGAAGTCAAACCTAATCCTAAATGATGCTTCATTCATTCACAGGGATTTACTAATTACTTACGGGACTTCAGGCCTTGTGTTAAGTCCTGGGGTTATAAAGATGAGTGAATCTGCAAAAGCTTACCATGGGAAAAGGATACAAATAAGTAAGATACACGTAATATCGTATGATAAGGACTGGGATAGAAATATTCCCAGGGTGCTATGGTTCCTCCTTTGGGGAGAGAGGTGAGATGTTGGAAAAATGGACACTGACACAGGCCTAATGAGAGGTTCTGATTAAGGCAATGACTTCTGGGAAGACAACTTACTTTGGTTGGGTTGGCAATTGCCCGTTTGCCCTTCTCTTCTAGCAGGGGTCCCAGTTCAGCCAGCTCCACCGTGTCCGTTTCCCTGTTACTGGCAGGAGCTCCATTGCCCTGTGCCACCACAGATCCTTTGTGAGAAGACATCTGGCTGGTACCTCAATACCCTGCAGCTTCAGCTTGGGGAAAGGTTGGGGTCTCTCAGCCCCCAGGGGGCAGAGATCTCCCTGTGATGGTCAACACTGAAAGCAAACACAAACATGAAGGGTATTGGCAACTAATTCCTCTTACAGTTTCATTTCCACGAGTCAACACTGAGTAAGACACAGCCAAGCAACTTACACCCGATCTCCAAATTCCCAAGGCTAGGTGGTTGCTAAATTAAAATCTACTCCTTGTTCTCCCTCTTCAGTGTTAATCTTGGCCCGGAATGTCACTAATTTTACAGATGAGGCTGAAAATACAACATCTGGTTGGTTGTCGTCAAAGGATCTGTGGTTATCGTACCAAACTGTCACCACAGAAAACTAGCTACTCACCCTCAACCTCCTCCCACAGGTATGGGGCCCATTTAATGAGAAGAGTATAGCCGACCATTCCCAAAGCTATTCTGCCCAAGACAGGCTTGGCTCTGAGAATGAGGAGCCCAATCCCCTGGCTGTAATTGCAGTTGATCCATCAACAACACAGGTTTGAACTGCGAGGGTCGACCTATATGCAGATTTTCTTCAAGACATATATGTACAGTATTACAGATATATTTTTCTTCCTTATGATTTTCTTAATAAGTTTCTTTCTTCTAGCTTTATTGTAAGAATACAGAATGTAATACACATAACCTACAAAATAGGTGTTCATCAACTGTTTATGTTATTGGTAAGACTTCTGGTCCACAGTAGGCTATTAGGAGTTAATAGTTAGGCTATTAGGAGTTAACTTAGGGAAGTCCAAAGCTATATGTGGATTTTCAGTGCCCCTAACTTCTGTGTTGTTCAAGGGTCAACTTGAATAAGACCACCCAAGACCAAGCTCGAGACGAACTTGGTTGTGAGCTAGATGCCCAATGGTGAATTTCTCAGCAATGTCTACTAATTCTATTGTAGGACTATAGCCTGGGTTCAATACCTGGATAACAAGCTTTCATCATAATCCCTCCTTAAAGCAAGCAGTAACTTACCTGGGAGCAGGAAGTTGAACACAAGGAGGCAGCCCCAGCCTTGCGCTTTGCCAAACACAGACCAACCAGCTCAGCAAGAGCTTGTCCAAAACAACGGAGCTCATCATCTAAGCTCCACTCAAATTAGTTTTTCAGAAACGAGAGACATGTACGCAAATCCTTAAGGAAAACCAAAGAAACCTAGAACTCAGTTTTCTAGGAAAAACTTCTAATGCCCGAGGTTTTCCTGAGCTGGACTTTAGGCAGTAGTCTTTCAATCAGGTCTCAGGGAGATGAAAATGATATTCCAAAGAGTGGAAAAGTGTCCAAAGATGTTCACCGTTTTTTATTATTACTAGCCCCTTGCCCCCAACAAAGGAGTTTATGACTCAGAGCCACAGTAATGACCAGAATATTAGCATTGTTATGCACTGGCTATCTGAACCCAATGACCACAGGGCAATGCAGAGAGGGTCAAGCAGCACCTGCACAGGGAGCGGGCTGCATTACCAGAGACGAAACTGAAGCTTAGGGAACCAAACCTTTTATAATAGGCAGTAACCAGTACTGCTCATGAGAGAGACACTGTTATCTATCTCCCACCGCTGTTCACTACACAAACATCTTTGATAGCTCAATACCAGTTCTCTTTGTATCCAAGACTAATTCCAGTTCCTTCTCAGGGATTATAATTGGAGATAAGTAGTCAGATGAGGGCAGTCCCTAAATTTCAAAAGTCATGCTACACTCAACTCACAAGTACATCTGAAAGCCACAGGCAAATCTAGTTCAAGAGCAAACTGTAACTAACTCACTGCACAAGAGACCTTTATACGCTGTCGACACAAAGCTCTTCTTCCTTCAAATGGGCAAGGCTCCGACAAGACAGATGGCAGCCCACAGTCAAAGCCGACAATTGATCCTAAGGAGAACAGGCAACTGGAAGCCCCTGAAAACCTCAGGAAATAGGCAATCCCCACAAGAAACACTGGGAAATTTTTTTCAGTGGGTTGACCGTAAAACAAATTTCCTTAGAGCAAAGTACTACTGAATAAACAGCTTTACTAAGAAATCATCTATACTAGAGAAAAGAAGAAAAGCTTTCGGCACTTGGGTCGATGCTGAATAGGCAGCATACACTTAGCTTAGAACACTGCTGCTGGGGCAAAAAAAGAAAAAAAAAAATCTTGGGTTCTGTGATATGTACCCTTGATTTTGGTGAGAACCCATATTTCAGAATGAATGCATGGAAGGGGCAGCATTCTAGTCAGCATGCATACGACTTACTAGCTTCTTGTCACTATCTAAGGGTTTATGCACTTTTTCTTGTGCTTGTGGGGCTTTCTCCTTTCCCCCAGAGTAAGCCAATATATTCACGGAGTATTTAACAAATACATTTAGCACTAGCACCCTAAGGCATTCCAAGGTACTGTGCAAAATACACAGCTGAATAAGTGTCTTCAAAGAAGCCTACAATTGGGTGGCATGAGGTCACTTGTAATATGTACAAAGTCAGTGATACAATTTCACTGTTCGAGGAGGGCAGTGGAGGGAGAGAACTCATAACCTAGAATGGCCATATAGTCAATTCAGTTATTTTGAATGCTGTGTAACTATTTTACTAGAGGCAATGAGACCAAGAGAGACAAACTGTAAGTTGGGCAGCTAGGGTCAGAGATCAAATGCAGAATCCAGCTTGGTATTCTTACTAATTTCCTCATTTGATCTGCAAAGTTTTTATGCCCACAAGACTAGTGTTCTCCTAGGATGATCTCTGTCTCTTGGCCATCATGTCTGTTCCCTTTCAGTCCAAATCACTCTCTGTTAATTCTTCTGATGACTGCCAGCTCCTCTATCACGAGCTCCTACACCTCCCCTCAGCACTGTCTTCCAGGCTCGGTCACTACACCTAACGACATCCCAATTAACTCACAAACCAGCCATCAGCTACAACTCATCATACAAGATATGGCATCATGCATCATGTAAAGTACATACAATGGAGGTCAATGGAGATCATGTCATCATAGTGAGCAAAGTCCATTGTCCAGTTTGGTCTTCTAAACTGTAGCAACACAGAGACAGGAAAGGGAGAGATAGGGATCGGAGGTCTGACAAGAGAGAAGAGCAAATAATACTAGGACCTGGAAATATAACTTCTGATAGGGGGACCACTCACAAACAACTGGTAATAATTACAAGCAAGTGTTTTTGTCTTTATTATATAAAAACAGCATAAACCCGTATGGTGTTAAGACTGATTCTGGGAGCGCTCAGGAGAGCCAAACGTACTTCAACTTTCTGCCAGCTTTCTATATCCTTAGTATTTTAGAGGAAACACATTTCCCCTCAAACTCACCACACCCAATGTAACAAATTGTAACTGGGCCAAACTCCACCGAGTGCATTTTTGATGGGATTTCTTCAATTCAAGCTAATAAAAATCTTAACCACTAAGCTTCCCAACTGGATAAACCTATGATCTTAAGAGAATAAAGCTGTGGAGGCAGGGAGGTGTTTGTGCTCCTATAAATAAGATAATCCCATGCCACACTTGGGGAAAGAACTGATTCTTAATCACCGGCCAGTTAGCCAGACAGTTTATTTCCCTCACAGTTTCTGCAGACATTTATTCTGAGAACCAGTTCCCAAGTTTTCCAAGCACACTCCTTCCCTGGAGTCAAAGGCATAAAGCTTCTTCTGCGGAATTTTTAATCTGGAGTTTCTGGACTCTTACAGACATTCTGTGGGTAGACATGGGTAGGCTCTAAGTACATCTGCCTCACTCTATTGTTCCAAAGCAAGATTAGTTTAGCCGTAAAGTCAACGGGCGGTCTTCCCTACAAACGCTCTGTTAGGGGACGTGGTTTCATAGCACTGCTGGGGGAAAATGAGTCAAGGCAAAGACCTATGTTTGAAAATTACCAAACCACAGCAGTGGGCCTTAGCTTTCTCACTTGATGCTAAGTGTCACCGACTTAGTGTCTGAAGTGGAAAATCACACTCTGACTTCCCTTGTAGCTCTCCTCCAACTATCTCAACAGAAGACTTTTTGATCCCACAGACAGAAAGCTTTTCAAATGCCATGACCCCCCCGAAATTAAAAAAAAAACACCTAAAAATTAAAAAAAACACACAGGCTGATGATGGAGTTTCATGCCAGTCCCTGTTTTTAATATTTGGCTTCAGATGTACGGTCATTACAGTTATACATTAGAGCAGTCCCTTTACACTGTGCACCTCAGAAGCCTCAATCTAGGTACATGCCTAAAAGCCAATCAGTTGGAACTGGTTTGCCTACAGGGCACTTTCAAGGATCGTTTAGATTGAAGATGGTTACAAACTTTATGAACATTAATCACGCCCCCAACATTACTGGGCAGGAAAAGGGAATTAACTTTGAGCACGGTGAGAGGAATAAAGTTTGGTGGGCGATATTAGAGACAAATGGCCGTCGAGGACAAAATGTAATGACTTTGATTAGTACCAGTACCAGAAAAAACAACAGCAACACCATAATTAACAAAGCTTCTGGGTTTAAACATGACTGTTCAGTTCTCCAGTGCAATCACCCGTAGATGGAGCAGGATAATACAGCAAGTGTTTTTTTGTTTTTAAGATTTTATTTATTTATTTAAGAGAGTGAGAGAGTGAGCTTAGCGTGAGCGGGGAGAGAGGCAGAGGAAGAAGCAGGGGGGGAGGGGCAGAGGGAGAAGCAGACACCCTGCTCAGGTGCTCTATCCCAGGACTCTGAGATCATGACCTGAGCCAAAGGCAGCCGCTTAACCAAATGAGCCACCCAGTGTTAAAGAGTCCAGTTTGGGGCGCCTGGGTGGCTCAGTTGTTAAGTGTCTGCCTTCCGATCAGGTCATGTGCCCGGGGTCCTGGGACTGAGTCCCGAGTAAGTCTCTCTGCTCAGCGGGAAGCCTGCTTCTCCCTCTCCCACCTACCCTTGCTTGTGTTCCCTCTTTCACTGTCTTTCTCTGTCAAATAAGTAAATAAAATCTTAAAAAAAAAGGAGTTCAGTTTGGCTTTATATTATAGGGGTCAAAGGAAATTTCCTAGAGAAATAGAGGACGAACTTAATTGGCCTAGAAAGAAACACAAATTCTATTCTCTATCCATCCAACAATACCTATTGATTGTTTACAGTGTACATGGCATTGTGGCTACGGAGATAAGGCAAAGGAGAATTAGAGATATGACACGGTTGCTGGCCTCTATTTTAGGAGGGGGCAATAACTTTTTTCTACTAACATCACTACAAGGCTAAATGCCATTGAGTGCTGGAGGAATTCAGAAGAAAAGCTCAATTTTAGTTGGAATGACCAGAAGAGGTTTTGTGGAAGATTTAAAGGAAGTATCTTGATAGGTAAAATGGAAGTAGTGGCCACTCTAGAAGTGTACCTGGTATGAACCAACGCAGGCTTGAAAGAACTGTCCCCAGGGCAGTAAATAATCCACTTTTCCAGAAGGGACTCTTCCACAGATAAAATGAGGCCAGACTTTAAGAAACTGAAGATAGTCTAAAAGCCTACTTAAGGTGGTATCCTTTATCCATTAGCAATGGTGAGCCTAGTGATGCTTTCCTACTTGAAGGCAAAGTGGTCATTTATTCTTAAATCCCTTGGGAATCATGTAATTTTTTTTTTTTCTTTTTTTTGCCACTCAGAACAGAAAGCTCTCGTATTCTATTCCGCAATTAGGTATGGTTTTGTGGCGGTCTACCCGAAGATGGACCCTCACACACCACAGTTTTTCAGATTGATTGCTGAAGTACCAACTGCTATAGGGAAACACAGAAATTACTCTGGAAATAAATTTAGCGGCGGCAAGCTGGAAACTGCTACCCTACTGCTACCCTACCCTACTGCAATCTATTTAGCACCTCCTAGTCTAAATTCCTGGTACTATACAGATGCTGTAAAATATCAGCAACATCAGTTGCACCCTAACAGGTGACCCAGCCCCTATCAAGGGAGAAAGGCAGTGAACAACCCCACTAGGACTTCACTTTAGAAAAGAACCAGCCATTATGGTGTTAACTTAATTAA
>CM052814.1:25415943-25432736 GCA_028533885.1 Nasua narica | reverse complement strand
ACACAGTTTCCCAACCAGACTGACATTTGCCCTTGGTTTCTTCTAAGGTCTCTTGCCTTGGCTGGTAGATATACATCTTCCCGCATATTCCCAAGGTCTTATCTCTGTGTGTTTGTTTCCTAATCTCCTCTCCTTATAAGGCCACTAGTCATATTGGTTTAGGGCCCACTCTACTGACCTCTTTAAAGACTCTATCTCTATAAGAGACTCTTAATCTCAGGAGACAAACTGAAGGTTGCTAGAGTGGAGAGGGATGGGAGGAGTGGGGTGGTTGAGTGATGGACACTGGGGAGCGTATGTGTTATGGTGAGAGCTGTGTATTGTGTAAAACTGACGAATCACAGATTTGTACTCCTGAAACAAATAATACATTATATGTTAATAGTAAAAAAAATAAAAAAAAAAGACTGTCTCCGAATATAATTAGATTCTGAGGCTAGAGGCTAGGACTTCAATATATGAATTTTGAGAGGGCTGGTGAAACAATTCAGGCCATAATAGAAGGGTGCTATTTTAAATGCAATTGTTTCTTAAAATTTTGATTTCTTTTTTTTTTTTTTAAGATTTTATTTATTTATTTGACACACAGAGAGAGATACGGCGAGAGAGAGAACACAAGCAATGGTAGTGGGCGTGGGAGAAGCAGGCTTCCCCCCGACCAGGGAACACGATGCAGGGCTCGATCTCAGGACCCTGGGATCTGTGTTGCAGTTATTATACTGTGCTGTTGTAGCATGAAAGCAGTCACAGGTAACACATGAATGAATGAAAGTGACTTGTGTTCCATTAAAACTTTATTTACAATAACAGGTAATAGGAAATATTTGACATGCAGGCCATAGTTTGCCAATCTCTGTTCGCGCCAATGCAACAAGATAAGACAAATAAGTGAGAAATAAGAACTGAACGTGACAAAAGTCAGTATTTGTATATAGTGTGCATCTACATAGAGAATTCAAGAGAATCAATGAGCTCACTGTTACTAATAACAAGAAAATTCAAGATGATTTCTGGATACATGATTAAACTAAAATACTAAAAAGTCCAGGGACACCTGGGTGGCTCAATTGGCTAATCATTGGGTTCTTGATTTTGATTCAGGTCATGATCTCATGGGTCATAAGATTGAGTCCCGTATGGGTCTCCATGCTCAGCGAAGAGTCTGCTTGTCTCTCTCCTTCTCCCTCTGCCCCTCCCCCTGCTCATGCTGTCTCTCTCAAATAAATAAAGAAATCTTTCAAAAGTACATTATAATGGATAACTAGAGAGTAAAAATATAATAGTAACAGTTTAATATATTCATATCAACAGAAAATAGAAACTATGTAGGAATAAATACAATGAAGGAGGGGAAAGGCCCTGATGTGAAAATTACCAAATTCCCTTAAAAGACATATAAAAAATTCTTTCCTATTTCAGTGGAAAGCATCTCCATCTTTCTAGTGATTTGGTCAAAAACTTTGTGGAGTCATCCTTACTGTTTTCTCAAACCCTACAACCAATCATTCAGGAAATTCTCTTAGATTGATTTTCAAAATGTATTAAAAATCTGACCACTTCTCACCACCTCCACTGCCACCACTCTGGTCTAAACTGTCTTTTCTCACTTGAATGCCCGTGGAAGCGTCCTAATTAACCCTGTTTCCATCCTTATTTCTCTATAATGTACACTACACCGCAGCCAGATTAATCCTTTCATAACTTCAGTCAGATCATGTCGCTTCTTTACTCAAACCCCTGCGATCTGTCTGCCTCACACTCACTTATTCTGCTCATTGCCTCTCCCACTTTAGTATATGCACCCCACCAGGGTCGCCATCTCAGTCTGCTTACCCATGCATCCTGAGTGCCTACGACAGTGCAAATAATACAAGAGATAACCACCAGCTCCAAGGAAAAATTATACATGAAAGAAAATATAATCATAGACTGCTACCATGAAATCAAACAATCAGGCAATCCCCAAGCACAGTGTAGCTGGTAGGTTGTCGTGCCACACTGCCATAAACCCAGTTGCTAAGGAAACAAAGAAACTCTTATTACTCATGACACAGCAGGTAGTCTGGACTTCATGATGCAATAATTCCCTCTGCTCCCTGCCCCAAGTTCTTCCTGGGAAAAACAGGAAGATTTATGCCACAGCTGAGAAATACTAAACTGTGGAAACTCAGTCTTATAAAGGGACTGCTAACAACCCCAACCTTCACCCCTCTTTGAGACATTATCTGTATTATCCTGGTTTAGGAAGCATCTTCTTTGAGGAGGGAAAGGAGACTTTATTATTCTGTAGTGTCTCTGGAGTACTATGTCTCTAAATCTCTCCAGAGAGACTTATTGTCTTTAAAAAAAAAAAAAATCCGCCCTGTGCTGCGGCAGAAGACACTAGCTCTGACTTCTAACGCTATTTGCTGTACAAATATCCTTGAAAAGAGAGCCCAAGATATATAGAAATGCCTTGGAAGACTGCCAATGACATGTTCAGCACCGAGTACTTCACACAAATGTCAGAATGTGATCATGGAGAAAACTATATTGGAAGAATGAAAGGATAGGTGTCTATTTGTGGAGTAGCATAAAAGGGCTAACACCTTGTCATGGCACAAAATTGTATATAAAGCTAATCAAACAAAGTAGTGTATGTGTAGTATTTGGAAATATGGATGCAAGTAATCACTGGAAGAAACAGTTAAAAGGGTTGAAAGTAATCACATCAGGCCACACTCACTTGCTTTCCCTCTGATCTCTATGTCTGCTCTTTCTTGCTCACCTTTGCTGGTTCCCCTTCATCTACTCAGCCTCTTAATATTGAAATGATTCAGGGCTCAGTCCTTGCAAACCTCATGGTTTTATATGCTGAGAAATTTCAAAATTTGCGTCCAGGAGGTCATTAGAAATCTTGACAAGAGCAGTATTGGTAGAGTGATAGGGACAAAATACTGAGTGGAGAGGGTTTGAGAAATTCGTAGATTTTTAAAGTATGGATGTAGTCCCTTTGAGGATTCAGATCATCTTTCCATTACAAATCCCAAGTAAAACCTTATACTTGACAAAACACCATAATTCAAATGTAAAGAATTATGAAGTTAGAAGAAATCCTAGTAGAAATTCCTTAAAACTTCACACTCATAAATTCTGTTCTTTATAGACATTTTTCTAGATACATGTTATACATGCCACGATTTACTCACTGAGCTAGTGGTTTTGCCTTTTGTGGCTGAAATAATTTTTTGATTTGTCTGCTGTGTGATAATTCCATTTTCCCCTTACATACTTTTGACACCTTCTGGTTCTGAAAAATTGTTTAAAAGTAGTGTCATCTCAGGGCACCTGGGTGGCGCGGTTGGTTAAGCATCCAACTCTTGGTTTCAGCTCAGGTTGTGATCTCTGGGCTGTGATCTCAGGTGAGATCAAGCCCTGTGTTGGGCTCCACGCTCAGTGAGGAGTCTGCTTTAGATTCTTTCTCTCTCTCCCTTCTGCCCCTCCGTCCTGTGCTCTCACTCCCTCGCTCTTTCTAAAATAAACATCAGACATCACCAAATTTCCCCTACCTAGAAGGTAGGACGTGCGGAGAAGTGAATCCGAGGCGACTTACGGGATGATAGACCATAGGGGGAGGGGCCGGATCCCGGCAAGCCGCAGAGCAGCGGAGCACAAAATCGGAACTTTTAGAAGTCTGCTCCCATGAGGGACGTCGCTCCAGTGGCTGAGCAGGGGGTGGAGCCCTCGCTGGGACAGTGCGGTTTCAGGACCCCGGGGTCATAAAAAGACCGGGGTGTCTGAGTGTGGCAGAGCTCCCAGGTATCGGAGCGGGGAAGCCAGCTCTGGAGATGGAGCTGCGCAGTGAGCCCTCAGCTCGGGGTTACCTTAAACTGTGATCTGAGGCACAGTCGGGCCACTGCTCTGCGAGCAGGGATCCAACAAGGGGCGGATCCAGGGAGACCCACTTTCCTTCTCTGGGAAGAGTGGCTCGGGAGTGCGCTGGGGAATCTGCTGGGTTTGGAGACTCCAAATGGGGCCGTGCGCTGGAGACAGAAACACTTGGTCCCAGGCCCGGTGAGCACGGAGCACGGAGATGGGAAGGATTGACTGGTTTTCTCCGAGGGCACACTGAGGAGTGGGGCCCCGCGTGCTCAGCTCCTACAGGCTGGAGACTAGGAGGCCGCCATCTTCATTCTCCTCCAAAGTGCTACGGAAAGCGTTCAGGGAACCAAAGCTCCTGAGCACAAACCCGAGCAGATTGCTTGGCCTGGCCCCTGGCCAGGGCGGTGCGATTCCACCTCGGGTAAAGACACTTGAGAATCACTGCTACAGTTAAATTATTATTTATTTATTTATTTTAAAAAAGGTTTTATTTATTTGACAGAGAGAGACACAGTGAGAGAGGGAACACAAGCAGGGAGAGTGGGAAAGGGAGAAGCAGGCTTCCTGCTGAGCAGGGAGCCTGATGTGGGGCTCGATCCCGGGACTCTGGAATCATGACCTGAGCCAAAGGCAGTTGCTCAACCAACTGAGCCACCCAGGTGTCCCGTCATCAGTATTCTTAAAAAAGAAAGAAAACTTTTCGTCTCCATTTTCTCTGCCAACAATCTCCTGATTTTTTTTTTTTTGGTCTTCCTCTGCAGCAAAACTCCTCCAAAGAGCTGTTTCTAATTTTTCTGCTTCCAATTTCTCCTCTCTCACTCCTCTCAAGCTCCATGGAATCAGATTTTCACCCCTGATGTGCAACCAGACAGATATCCATGACTTTTCACCAGTGAACATACTCAGATCAAGAAGAATGGTAGAATATCACCAGAGCCTCAGAAGCTTCGATACTCAAATTCACTACCTCCCAAAGGTAACTACAATTCAGATGCAACTTTAGTTTTGCCTATTTTAGGAACTTATATAAAAGGGATGATACAATATGTGCTTTTGTACTAGCTTCTTTTGCATTGTTTTTGGGATTTTTCCATATTGTTATGATAGAAGCAGTTTGTTTTCATTGTTGAGCAGTATTCCATAGTGTGGCAAAATCAAATTTATTTATGCATTCTACTATTGATGTGCATTTGGGTTGTTTCTAATTTGGAGCTATTACAAATAGTGCTCCCATGTATATTCATGTAGCACATGTACTTGAATTTCTGTTGAATATATACATATACTTGCTCCATCATAAGGTGTACAGATGTTTGTAGATAGTAGTAGTAGATACTGTTGGTTGTCCAAAGTGGTTGTGTTGGTTTACACCACTGCCAGCAGTATGAGTGTCCGCATTTCTCTACCTCAGAAGTTGGCAAGTATTTTCTTTCTTCCTTTTTCTCTTCTCTTTTCCCCTCCCCTCCCCTTCTTTCTTTCTTTCTTTCTTTCTTTCTTTCTTTCTTTCTTTCTTTCTTTCTTTCTTTCTTTCTTTCTTTCTTTCTTTCGAGAGAGCAAGCCAGTGTGTGTGTGCATGTGTATGTGCACGCACTGGAGTGGTGGTGGGGGTGGGGCGCAGAGGAAGAGAGAGAATCTCAAGCAGGTTTCATGCCCAGCTTGGAGCCTGAGACAGGGCTCCATCCCAGGACCCTGAGATCATGACCTAAGCTGAAATCAATAGTTGGACAGTTAACTGACTGACTCACCTAGGCACCATGGCAAATATTTTCTGTAAAGGCCCAGACTATAAATATTTTAGACTTTGTGAACCATACATCCTCTGTCACAGCTCTCAAATCTGCCCTTATAGCCTGGACATGATCATAGACAATATATAAACAAAACATGTGTGCTGTTTGCTTGTACAGTATTATTTGCAAAAAGAGTTGACGGGCTGTATTTGGGTCAAGGGCCTCAGTTTACCCATCCTTGCACTACATCCTTTTCCAACACATGGTACCCTCAGTCTTTTACATTTTAGCCATTTAAAGTTTTACTTGCAGTTCCCTGAGGAGAAATGACATGATCTCTTCTTGAAACACTTCCTCTTTTGTGAAGTTCCCTGTTGAAGTTTTTGGTTTTTTTTTTTTTTTCATTTAATTTTATTTTTTTCAGTGTTCCAAGATTCATTGCTTATACACCACACCCAGTGCCCCATGCAATACATGCCCTCCTTAGTACCCACCACTGGGCTCACCTAACTGCTCCCCAACCCGTTGAAGTTTTTTGCCCATTGGCTTATCTGTCTTTTTCTTAGTGATTTGCAGCAATTTTAGAGACTTCTGGATAGATCCTTTGTCTGTGACATGTATTGCAATACTCTTCTCCCTCTCTGTAGTTTGCCTTTCATTCTCTTCAAGTTCCTTGGTATGGCATTATATTTGTTCTTATACTGAGTATTGCCTTCCCTATATGTTCATTGGTTTTTGTTTCTACTATTTCACTAAATTCTTTTTTTTTTTAACATATATATATATTTTTAAAGATTTTATTTATTTATTTGTCAGAGAGAGAGAGGGAGAGAGAGCACAAGCAGTCAGAGTGGCAGGCAGAGGCAGAGGGAGAAGCAGGCTCCCTGCTGAGCAAGGAGCCTGATGTGGGACTCGATCCCAGGACTCTGGGATCATGACCTGAGCCAAAGGCAGCAGCTTAACCAACTGAGCCACCCAGGCGTCCCTATTTCACTAAATTCTTGTGATGGATGCTAAGCTTGTTGATTTTTAGTCTTGCTTATTTTCTAATTTATTAGTCTTACTTATTTTCATTTAAGGCGATACATTTCTTTCAAGAACAGGATTAACTTCATGACTTAAGTTTTTGTATTAGTAATTCTATTATGGTTCAGTTCTAAATATTTTCTAATTTCCATGTGATTTTTCTTTAGCTTTTAGGTTATTTAGAAATATGTGGGTTTATTTCCAAAAATATACATTTAAAAATCTTTCTGTCATTAATTTAGAAACCAGATAGATTAGATCCTAATTGTATTGTTGTCAGTGAACTGTATGTCACTTTGATTCTTTGAAATTTGTTGAGATGCTACATGGCCAATTTTCATAAATGTTTCACATATAGGGGCACCTGGGTGGCTCAGCCGTTGGGCATCTACCTTTGGCTCAGGTCATGATCCTAGGGTCCTGGGATCTGGTCAGTGGGGAGCCTGCTTCTCTGCCTGCCACTCCCCCTGCTTGTGCACACGCTCTCTCTGACAAATAAATAAATAAAATCTTTTTTTAAAAAAAAGTTCCATGTATACCCTTCTAAACAGTATAAAGGATACAATATTCTATATATACCCATTGAATCAAGCTTGCTGATTATATTCAAACCTTATTATTAATTAAAAATTTTTTGGATCTATCAGTTACTAAGATATGAGTTAAAATCTCCCACAATGATGGTGAATGTATCCATTTCTTCTTGGAGGTTTTGTCAGTAATAACTGTCTCTCTGAGATAAAGTCTTTAGTTATTTACATAGTTCTATCTCCCCGGTGAGCTGCATCCTTTTTTTTTTTTCTTTTTTTAAATCTCTACACCATTTGTATTCCAATTTTGTCAGTTGTGTTCTTTTTTTTTTGAATAGTTTCAAGTATATATACATTTTTAAATTTAAATTCAACTAATTAACATATAATGTATTATTTGTTTCAGGGCTGTAGGTCTGTGATTCATCAGTCTTATATAATACCCACTGTACATTACAACACACAACTTCCCAGTGTCCATCACCCAGTTACCCCATTGCTCCCCCCTCCAGCAACCCTCCGTTTGTTTCCTATGATTAAGGGTCTCTTGTGGTTTGTCTCCCTCTCTGGTTTCATCTTGTTTCATTTTTTTCTCTCTTCCCCTATGATCCTCTGCCTTGTTTCTTAAATTCCACATATCAGTGAGATCATATAATTATCTTTCTCTGGATAACTTATTTTGCTTAGCACAATACCCTTGAGTTCCAACTACATCATTGCAAATGGCAAGATTTCATTTTTTGATGGCTGTGTAATATTCCATTGTGTGTATATGTGTGTGTGTGTATATTATATATATAATATATTTATATATGTATATAATATACCACATCTTTATTATCCATTCATCTGTTGACAGACATCTGGAAGCTACATCTTTTATCAAGGTATCCCTAAGATAGATCTTGATCTTCTTTTACCTCTGGTAATGCCTTTTTTTTTTTTTTTTGCCTTAAAGTCTTATTCATATCATTTATTTTAATTTTTGGTTGTAGTAGCCAATTATATATTTTTCCATGGTGTCATTTACAACTTTTATGTGTTATTAAGTTTCAGTCCTTATATATAGAAAAAGTCATATTTTTTTCCAATCAAGTAAGAAAATCTTCTTTATCTAATGAATTTAGTTCATTTTCATTTATCAGATAATATTTATGTTTACAAATTTATTTATACTATTACAACAGGTACCTTCTGTTTTTCTTTCTTCTCCCTCTATTCTTGCCTTCTGGGAGAATTGGTTGACTTTTTCTTTCTTTTTCCCTCATTAGGTTTCCTTTTCTCTCTGGTTTCGACATAGAATACTATTTCTAGCCTTTAGAGTTATTCTAAAAATTTAACATGAATATTTTTACTTAATATTTAAAGTTAGTATATTTACTCTTCCATTGAACTAGAACCTTAAAATACTATAATTCTGATTAACATTTCTCTCTATAAATGTGTGTGCACATGCACACAATAGCTATATAAAATAAAATTCATTCTCTAACTTCTTTTTTTCTGAACCCAGATTGGAATTATGATTGCCACTTAGTCGTCTTCTTTTTTTTTTTTAAAGATTATTTATTTATTTATTTATTTGACACAGAGAGAGAGAGAGAGAGATCACAAGTAGGCAGAGAGGCAGGCAGAGGGAGAGGGGGAAGCAGGCTCCCTGCTAAACAGAGAGCCCTATGCGGGGCTAGATCCCAGGACCCTGAGATCATGACCTGAGCTGAAGGCAGAGGCTTTAACCCACTGAGCCATCTAAGCGCCCCTCTAGTGTAATTTTTAAAGTGCTTCCTTTCATTCTCAGAAGTGTCCCAATTTGGATAATAAATTACATGGTCACCCTACTCAGAATGAACAGGCTTTGATCAATTTTAGCTTTATTTCCAGTCAGCTGTGTAGATTCCATTCCCAAGCCCCACCTTTCCAGAATTCCCATGGTGCTAACTCTCCTCTTCCTCAGGCTGAGTCCAGACTCTGATCTGCCTGATCAGGAGCCAAGACTTTTGAGATGCTAGCACAACCAATCGTATACAACTCAACTCCTCCACAGAATCTTCTTCATAAAATACCCTCTGGTCCAAATGTCCTTCCACCAGTGGACCTAGTAGGGCATAGCGGGCACAGCCTCTGGAATTATCCAAGGGATCATAGCCCAGTTCCACTTGTCCCTGTTGTAGCCAGTACACCCCTTGTTTGTCAGAACCTGTCAGCACCTCTATCCGGATGACTTTTTGTGGCTTCTCCAAAATCACTGTCAGGTAGTTGCCTTCTACCGGATTGAGGACAGAGTAGCACTCCTTGTTCAGAATATAAGCGTACTGTGGAATAATATTCAGTTCTGACATCATGTCAGTGAGGACGTTGGCAACAGGGTTGTCTGGTTCCCCAAAGACCTTTTCCCTCTCCACGGGAATGCATGTGTCCTCAAACACAGAGTAATTGCCCATGTGGTAGAAGACCGAGGGACTGAAACGAATTGGAACATTTTGCGCCAAGAGAAGACGGAATTCAGAGAGGAACAAATGAATGGGAATGTTCTCATGGAAAAGGAGAAAGAGAGAGGTCAGGCGGGAGAGGTCACTGCTGTGGAAAACTTTCCCAGAGAGGCTCAGGCTGGAGAACTCTAGGAGCACCCAAGGTAGTTCTTTCCAGGCCGATAATACCCAATAGATGGTAGAAATAAATTTTGGGGTGCAGTGAACATAATCTTCTATCATCAGAAAGTATTCAGAGAGGTTGAGAGCAAAGTTCATGAGGAGGGCATAATTGACTTTCTGCCTGGAATAATGTGCTTCACAGGGTGAGGCATGACTAACGTTATTCAGATCTGGGAGAGGAGAGTCACTGAGACCACCGTGGATCACGAGCAGCTTCTGGGCCTCAATGTGTGGTTTGAAGAGGCCTGAAATATTGGCAACTGTTTGGTTGAGCCATTCAGGGTCAGGACCTGACAGGTGGACCAACACTACGATGCAATTCAGCTCAGGTTCTGAGGAAGCTTGGAAAAGGGACTGCAAGGTGTCCAAGAGGTAGCTCCCATGAGGGTGCTGCTCTGAGGAAATCCCCACCGTCAGCAGCTCTAGGGGTGGAGAGAGATAAGGGAGCCTTTACCACTTACAGATGGGGATGAATTTCTAGGTCTTTCCTCTCAGGTTTTCCCCTTAATGCCATACCTGTGACAAATTCACAGGTAAATTTCCCTGGGAGAGTGTGGTCCAGATATGAGGTTAATCTCTGTTTAGAATGAAGTGGTTTTATTTGGATCACCACTTTAGAAGACTGTTGGTGGAAACTTTATGAAGAACAAGCCTCCCTCTGATGGACGAGGTTGCCATGTACTAAAGGTAAATTTCCTGGCTTGGCCAGTTACCCAGGCCTTGATCTCAGAGTTCTCTCTACTCTACTTTCTACTCTCTACTCTACTCTTTCTATTGTGGATCAACTGGACCTGGATTAGAGGCTCTCCAGGGACTTGCATAAACCCAAGGGTTCTGGCAGTCTAGGCTATAACTAGTCAACATCCACCCACCCTTTTCTTTCTCCAGCCCGTGCTTTTTACCATAGCTCTCCTCTCCTCTCCGCCTCCCCAATCCTGTCTTACCCCCACCTTCCCAGGGGTTGCCATGAATGAGCTTCACTATGGGATGGCTCCTTAATAGGTCACTGTGGACTTCTCAACTTGTTAGTCATTCAAGGGGGGAGGCCAGTGGGAAGAAAGTACACTCAGCATTATAAACTCCACCAAATTTCGTACTATGGCCCCCCCTTTCCTCTGCTTTCCTCCCCAGGCATCAGCTCATGTTCCCTGTTTACCCATCCTCCTTTTTCTTGTTGGAATACCTCGTCCGACCTTTACTCCCAGTCCGACCACTCCCTCCCCTCTACTCACTCTTTTCCTGGGGAGGGGATCCAGCCAGGAATTTATAGTTGGCCTCTCGGAGTAAAGGGGAAGGATTCTGCATGTCCTTGAAGGTCGCCAGATGGTTCTTGCTTTCAGAGCTGATTTGCTCCTGATGGAGCTGCCACAGTATTTTCTCCTTTTCCTCCTGCTGAGGATAAGATGAACATCAGCCCTGATGTTCATCCCGAGGCCCCTGGAGACAAGTAAGTATGCTTTGCTGTAGCTGGCATTAAGGAAAAGCATTAAGGAAATACAGACTCCCTATACCCGAGCACGACCCGCATTGGATTTGGTTTTCTCTACTTGCGGATGTTGTGCACGTGGGAGAAGTCAATTTAGGGCTCTGTGTCTCAATTCCTTCGTATGAGATATGGGACAAATGACATCTCTCATGCCACGTTCTGGTGAGGGAAGTGGCCAGCACTCAGGCAGGCCTCATCGCAGGCAGGTCCTGCCAGTCAGCATGGTTTTCTAGAAGTGTCTGTGCATTGCTCTCTCCACACTTAAACTACCCTATCTTCCTCCTTGCCTTTGTTCAAATATTGTACATCTTTCAAGGCTGGTTCAGTATTTACCTTTTCTCCGACACTCTCCTGATTCTTCAAGGGTCCTCCTCTTAGAACTTCTGTGGTGATAACTGGAATGTTTGGATGACTGGAAAAAACTACCCCCTATCCAAGGATTGGTAAACAGTCCAATCTCAGTCTCTGGTACTTACCAAGGATAAAGTATATGTAATATCCTCTTCGTTATTCTCTCGGAGGAAGCAGCTCAGGAAGATTAAGGACACAGCAAATATGATATATTTCCATAGGAGGGGACACATGGTGCTGGAGCCCGGAGGAGCTCTGCAGAGAGATGTGAGCAGGATGCAAATCCTAAGGGCCTTCAGCTCAGCAAAGCATAGGGATGGCCTCCTCTTGCCTAGAAGCCTCCCACTTCCTTTCCCCTCTTCCCTCCTCCTGGACACCATTGCCATTTTTTTTAGTTGACTTTTCCCCACCCACTTCAACCGTCCTTCCTACTTGTAGCCATCTAAGGGGAGACAAAGGCCAAGGAGTTTAATTGCATTCCACTTCTACCTTCTTCACCTCCTGTCTGGGTTTCCAGGTGAAATTGGAGTAGCTTCTTTTGTTTATCCACTCTTGGAGTAGAGACCCAACCAGAGAGGTTGTGTTGTCAAGAAGAGGAAATCAAGTGTTAGGCATTGATCATATCCTTCCCTAAACTCAAGTTCAAGTCAAAGTCTCTACTTGGATGTTGTTGATCAATAGGTTGGGTCTTGTCTCTTAGTTCTGCATTTACTTTTGTATCTGATCCTTTTTCCCACGATTATATTAGGCAGATTATGATGTTTGGAATCAAGTCAGAGGGACCAAGGGAGGCTCCTGTTAGTATCTCTCTCCCCATACTGAACTGGTAATTAGGAAGGAAACCTAAAAGTGGCCAAAAATTTCTAATTACATGAAAGTCTTTACCATGTTTGGAGTGTAATATCCGTGGAGTTTTTTTGTCTTGAGATGTGGCTTGCGGTTTTTTTGGAGAGCTGGAATTTCTCTGAAATCAAGGAGAAAACACTTTAATATTTTTATGCATGCCAGATGGGATCCCAGAGTGGCTCCTTTGAGGTAGCAGAAACTACTCACCTCTCCTAGGAGACCCTGCTTGACAACCATTGTCCAGCCTGAATAGGGGGATGGCAACCACTCTAGCCTCATGTCAAGCACCTGTTTCTGGATAAGGTGCGGCTAAAGTTTTAAAGCTGGCTTTCCAGTCTTTTATCTCAAACCCAGAAGTGTGGAAATTAACTGTCGGTTTGAATCTAATTAACAAAAGCAGATACTGAATGTCCCCTTCCCCTCTTAGAGGGCTCCCACAGATGGTTCCTGGAGGACTTCTGGCTCCCATTCTGCCCTCCTCCCCACCCAGGCTCTGTGACGCTATGTTGCCTGGGGGATGTAGCGGTCACCGCAAATTGGTCCTCAAATCTGCAGTTCTGATGTGGGCTTCCCACTTCCCAGAACTGCCCAGTGGACCTCTGAAATTTTCTTTTCTTCTCTGTCTCATTACCAAGATCACATTTCCAGTTCTTCCTTGCTCTCCCCACCCTTTCCCTACATGCTTGACTTGGCATTGGGCAAAACACAGATTTGGCCTTTTACCAAGGAAAGAATAGAACCAAACGACATCGTCTCTTATTGGTTTGGCTTTTTAGATATGCAAAAACAGAACCTGGGGTGCCTGGGTGGCTCAGTTGGTTAAGCACCTGACTTTGGCTCATGTCATGGTCCCAGGATCTTGTGATCGAGTCCCACACCGGGTTCCACACTCAGTGCAGAGTCTGCTTTTCCCTTTCCCTCTCTCTCTGCCCCTGCCCTGGCTCGTGCTCTGTCTCTCTCTCAAATAAGCAAATAAAATCTTTAAAAAAAAGAAAAGAAAAACAGAACCTACATTTAGGGTAAGATTTTACTTACAATAATGTTTTATTTCCTTTCAGTTTTATTGAGATATAGTTGACACATGGAACTATATACATAGGTTTAATGTGCACAGCCTAGTGCCTTTACTTACACATATTGCGAAGTGATTATGGCCATACGGTTTAGTTAACACCCATCATCCCATACACACACACACACACACACACACACGCACACAGGAAGAAAGCAATTTTTTTCTTTGTGATAAGAACTTTCAGTATTTACTCTCTTAGTAACTTTCAAATACGCCACACGACAGAGTTAACTATAGTCATCATGTTGTACATTATATCCTCGGTACTTATTTATTTTATAACTGGAAGTTTTTACGTTTTGACCACCTTCCTCCACTTCCTTCTCCCCTCAACACCCCACTTCTGGTAGCCACAAATCTGATCTCTTTTTCTGTGAATTTGTTTGTTTTTTAGATTCTACATATAAAAGCGATCATACAGAATTTGTCTTTCTCTGTCTGACTTATTTTATTTAGCATAATACCCTCCATGTCCATCCTTGGTGTCACAAGGGGCAGGATTTTCGTCTTTTTGATGGCTTAAGAGTATTACACACAATTTTCTCTACCCCTCATAATGCTGTTTTGAGAAGTTCATGTATTTAAAAAATATAGTCTTCTACCATGGCATAACTACCTTGAACTAAAAATCTTTTTCCTCCCCCTCTCTTCCCCTCTTTGAATTCTCTTCTTCCAATTTTTCCTCTCCTTTCCTTTCTCCTCTAGGAACCAAAAAACAAACAAATACAAACAAACAAACAAACAATTATATTGTAGTTAAGATGATTAGAGAAAATCTAGGACAGTTCTTTTGCAATAAATTTATGTATAATTTTGTGTTCAATTTATTATTTTTTCTTTTATGGTCAGTGATTTTTTTTTTCCTGATTAAGAAATATCACACACTACAAGGTGGCAGAGATAGTCTTTAATGTTTTCTTTTAGAAGCTTTTAGTGTTGATTTTCCCCCCAGCTTTATTGAGGTACGTGGTAATTGACAAATAAAAATAAAATGTATTTGAGGTGTACGTCTTGATGTTTTGAGACATGTTTACACTGTGAAATAATCACCACACTCAGGCTCAAATGTGTATCCGTCACCTCACATAATGACTATTTTCTTTCTTTTCCTTTTCTTTCCTTTATTCCTTCTTTTCCCCTCCTTTCTTTTGATGAAAGGCCTTAATATCTACCCCCTTAGCAAATTACTTGTATTCAAGTATTATTAACTATCCTCACATTGCTATACATGAGATCCCCAGAGCTTATTAATGTTGCGTAACTGAAACTTTGTACTCTTTGACTAAGATCTCCCCATTTCCTCCTTCCCCAGCCCTGGCAACCACCATTCTACTGTCTGCTTCTAGTAGGTATATACAGGTACCTCACTGTCTTTGTTTTTCTTTTGTAAACCAAGATTTAATTTTTATATGGTAAAAATCACTTTTTTTTTCTTTTTTTTTTTAGCACAGAGCTCTATAAGTTTTGGCATGCGTATACCGTGATGTGGTTCCCACCATAGTCAAAAATAGAGAACACTACCCTCACCTCCTCAAATGTCCTCATACTCTCTTGTGGTCAGTCCTTTTCCTCACCTCCAGCCTGGCAACTCTTCACCTGCTCTCTGTCTCCACAGTTTTGCTTTTTCCGGAATTTTATACCTCAGTGGAATCACGTGGTATGTTGTTTTCTGAGTCTGGCTCTTCTCAGCATGCTGCCTTTGAGACTCATCCATATTTTTGTGTATATTAGTAGCTCATTCCTTTTTACTGCCGAGTGGTAGTCTATTTTATGAATGGACTTCTTTATTCATTCATAATCTGATGGACATTTGGTTTGTTTCCAGGTTTTGGCAATTACAAATAAAACCACTAAAAATGTTCCCTATCAGGTTTTTGTGTAACAAATTTTCATTTCTCTCAGATAAATACCCAGGAGAGCAATTGCTGAGTCCTATGATAAGTGCATGGTTACTTTATAAGAAACTGCTAAATTTTTTTTCTGAAGTAGTGGATCATTTTGAACACCCCCAGTCCCCCAGCAGTAAATGAGAAGAGTTCTGTTTGCTCCCAATCGATACCTGGATTGTTAGGTTATTTTCTTTTTCTTCTTTTTTTTTCCCAAAGACTTTATTTATTTATTTGACAGAGAAAGAGATCACAAGTAGGCAGAGAGGCGGGGGTGGGGGAGGGTGGGGAGGTGGGGAGGTGGGGGTGTGGGGAAGCAGGCTCCTTGCTGAGCAGAGATCCCGATGTCGGGCTCCATCCCAGGACCCTGAGATCATGACCTGAGCCATAGGCAGAGGCTTAACCCACTGAGCCACCCAGGTGCCCCTGTTAGGCTATTTTAAAAGCATTTTCTCCCTTTGACTAGGCATATGGTAATATCTCATTGTGTTTTCAATTCGCATTTTCCTAATAGGTAATAATGTTGATCATTTTCTGCCTTAAAATAAGTTTTTAAAACTATATACTTTATTCCAAGGACTGCTTTAATTGCATCCCATAAATTTACAGGTTGCGTATTCATTATTCAGTTCAAAATAGTTTCTAATTTCATTCGCAATTTGTTTTTTGACCCATGAGCTATTTAGAAATGTTGCTTAATATTACAAATCTTTGGATATTTTCTAGATATGTCATTGTTCTTGGTTTCTACTTTTATTCCTTTTTGGTTTGAGAGCATATTTGTATGATTATAATCCTTGAAACCAGGGGAGCCCTCTAATACACTGTCATTGTTACACTGTCGCCAAATATTTGGCAAAATCTTCTTGCCTGGCTTTACTTTTGGTTTCCCACCTCACTCCAATCCTGACTTTTTGGCTTCACCTTTCAGTCTCTGACTAGGTAACTCTTTGAACCTGAAGCAGATCTGGCTCCTCTGGCTTGACTTGTTAGTCCTCTCTTTGGCACCATTTTGTTATCTCCTGGCTTCTTCCATTTCTGGCTGGGCCCGTTACCATTTTGCCTAGGTAAGCCCTGGCCTGAGGCCTGGTCCAGATTGGCCCTCTTGGTCCAGGAACCCTGGGCAGGAAATAGCCAATTTTTCTCATAAATCTACAATGCTCAAGGATCGAGTTGGGATTAAGGAAGAGCTGGTGGCTAAATTTTGTTTCACCTAGTCAATCTGGGTGAAGATGCTCAGAGCAGAAAGGGTAGTGGCCCTCAGAGGCCAATGCCAGCAATGAGATTGGAGTATATGTCCCTGCGTTCACAGACAGCCAGTCTTGCTCTCTTTTTACTGGTGTTTTGGGCA
>CM052814.1:25275268-25415443 GCA_028533885.1 Nasua narica | reverse complement strand
TATTGGTTGCCAGATGCTACCCCTTGTAAGAGATGAAGTGAACAGCGAAACTTTGCCCATTGGCTTTCAGAGACAGTCGAATGTGGGACACAGACAGAAAGTTATAATACCTGTAGGGTAATTATTAGCTCAATTCTTACGACATAGAAGGGAATCGATATAATTTCTTGATTGGATGAAGTACTATAGTAGAGTTCAACATAATATATTATGAAAAATACCAGAAAGGTGTTAACTCTGTCTTGGTGATCAGGAAAGACTTCCCAGAGGAAATTACAGTTGAGCTAGAATTTGAGAGCTGATTGGGAATTTTCCAGGTGAATCTAAGGAAAAGGGCATATGAGAAGATCTGAGTTTTGGCTGCAGGAGGTAAAAGAATATTAGTCTGAGAAGTTTGATCCAGATTGTGAGACTCTTATGAGTAAGACAGGGTTAATGTTCAACCGAGTTACTAACCAATTAGTAAACACCTATCCTTGGGTGTGGTCCAGCGTCCCAGGAGGCATCTCTTTCCCTTCCCTGATACTCCCCAGACCTTCTATGACAGCAACAAACGTTAAGAACTGGCACTTCAGGGGCGCCGGGGCGGCTCAGTGGGTTAAACCTCTGCCTTCGGCTCAGGTCATGATCTCAGGGTCCTGGGATCGAGCTCCGCATCGGGCTCTCTGCTCAGCGGGGAGCCTGCTTCCCCCTCTCTCTCTGCCTGCCTCTCTGCCTACTTGTGATCTCTGTCAAATAAATAAATAAAAATCTTAAAAAGAACAAGAAGAATTGGCACTTCAGGGCACTCCCCCTGTCCTAGTGATGGGGCCAGTGCCTGTTTTAATTGAAATGTTCTTGTTCCACTGAGTTTTTACATTTTCAGTACCACCTCTGATATAATGCAAAGAAAAAGAGCCGAGAGAGTATTTACTGAGCAACTTTCGTGGCAGACATGGTAGTGATGTAATGGGAAGTCACTTGCTAATGTGTTCTTTTTTTTTTTTTTTTTTTTTTTATTTGACAGAGAAAGAAATCACAAGTAAGCAGAGAGGCAGGCAGAGGGAGAGGGGGAAGCAGGCTCCCTTCTGAGCAGAGAGCCCGATGCGGGGCTCGATCCCAGGACCCTGGGATCATGACCTGAGCCGAAGGCAGAGGCTTTAACCCACTGAGCCACCCAGGTGCGCTGCTAATGTGTTTTTATTGAGTCCTCATAAATGCCATTGAATGTATATAATATTATCCCTACATATGAAGAAGTGAGGTTAAGTAAAGAGAAGAAATATTTATTAAGAGTCTGTTATTGGTGGGGTGCCTAGGTGGCTCAGTCGTTAAGCGTCTGCCTTTGGCTCAGGTCATGATCGCAGGGTCCTGGGATTGAGCCCCGCATCAGGCTCCCTGCTCCACGGGAAGCCTGCTTCTCATTCTCCCACTCCCCCTGCTTGTATTTCCTCTCTTGCTGTCTCTCTCTCTCTCTCAGATAAATAAAAAAATATATATATATTTTAAAAAGAGTTATTGGAAGATATTGGAAGATATTGCCTTGCCCCCGCCTTTAACCATTGGTCTTGGTATTTATATTTCTAGACTCAAACTCTTGGGAACTTTCTCAGTTGTCTTAAGATATCCCAACTTAATTTTGATCACAAGTAACCAACTGTGTTTTCTCATCAGCACACAACAAATCACTTTTAAAATGGACAGAAGGTCAATAATAAAAGACAGCCTGGTGTAGAGATTCATACAGGATGGGTGGGGACAATATAGTAAGAGAAAAACAAAAAAGAAGTAGTTACTGAAAAGAAGATGAGAAAGAGAGAGAGAGTGAGAGAGCCAGTGAACAGGAGGAAGGGCAGAGGAAGAGGGAGAGAGAGAATCTTTAGAAAGCTCCACACCCAGCACAGAGTCTGTTGAAGGAATCAATCTCATGATGCTGACTGAGATCATGACCTGAGCCAAAATCAAGTCGGACACTTAACTGACTGAGCCACCCAGGCACCCCTGGGATAATCCAGGTTTGTATCAGAAATGCACCCCATTTATGAACTAAACGTCTAAAGCTCAGTGCTTCCACATCTGTGTGGTTGTACAGATTGTGTTTTGCACGAGGGGAGTGGTAGGGAACTAAAATCCACCACTATAAACCCTGGTTTGGATTTTCCAACTGGGAGCCAGCCACCTTAGAAGGAGTGTCTTTTTCTAATTTGTCCAGAAGTGCAGTATAGACAGGGTTGAATCCACTCAATGCAAGGCGGGATTACATGCATGCGATTTACTAGGATTTATAGCCTTCAAGAATGCAATGGCAGTTTGACATCGGGGGAGGAAAGGAAGATTGGGTAGAAAGCATCCTCCTGTACATCAGTGCAGTTTCCAGAAACCTCAGACAGGCCGATAGGGAATCCCCAAGCCAAAGTTGCCCAGTGGAAGAGTCTGATCTTGTTGGAATTGGCCTGTTTTAGTAACCCCGATGTGCTCAGTCACTGGTGGGGAGCAGTCTGTGGGGAGGGTGCTCAGTCTTTCAGTGAACGATGCTGCTCACAGCAGGAGAGCCGAGCAGCACATTTTCATGGCTGCTGTAGTCCGCCCCTTGCACCACACAGATCTGCTTCTCCATTCAGGTTGGGGAGCAGCTCCTCCCTTGTTCCCATTGGTCTCTCTTCCTGAGGGGAAACCTCAGAGAGAGAGAGCTATAGCACTCATTGCTGTAGCTGGCATCAGGGCCATGCCTTATACTCATCTTCATTCTCTTCTCCCACCTACTCTAAATTCCTCTCATCCTCAACTAGTATTTTGGCAGATCTTGGTGGCTTCCCTTCCCTGGTGGTATGACCCAAACCCACATTCCTAAGAGGTCCGAGTTCTTGTTAATCACAAACCTTCTTGTACTTAGGGTTGCTGCAATGTCCATTCACAGCCACAATGTGGCGGGGGAGTGCCCACAGGTACTCCAAGTGGGTCACCTGGATTCCATATGTATTGTTCTCTGTTCTCACTGGGTAAAAGTAACCCTACATCCTCTTGGTAATCAAGGACAGTAACTCTTCATATAATGCTGACTACTTGTCTTCTGGTCTCTGGACACAGAGAGTCCAAAGTGCTCTGATGGCAGCTATAACTTATAGTTCAATAGGGCCATTGGTGTGTCCTTTAGCAAGGGGGCCACCTCTTTGGGAATCAGCACTTTCAATCCTGGAGAGTCCAGAGTGGCAGATATGGGAAGCACAAAATCCCTTGGTGGGTCATGGGGAGTGATGGTAAAGTAGGGCCCACTCCTGCTTTCCCCTTTAGGTTCCCAGACCCATATATTCTTTCTTTTGAGGATCATTTATGATTTCATGTATATACTGCATCCTGAAGGATGCCATCCCATACTGTCAGACTATCTCTAAGCTAGTATTTCAGCTGTACCTTTAGAAAGGCATTCTAGTGCTCTGTGAGGTTAGTCACTTCTGGATAGTGTGCCATATGATATGACCAGTGGATCCCAAGGTCAGGGGCCCACTTTCTGTACCCCCTTTGTTGTAAAATGGGTCCCCTGATTGGATGGTGTGTTGTGTGTGATTCCATGGATGAGGATCAGGCATCTCAAAAGCTCCTAGACAGTGGTTCTATCTGAGACTCTATGGGCGGGAAAGGACAACCCATGCCCCAAGTAGATCCCTAATCCTATGAGGATAAACTGCTGGCTCTTCCAAGATGGAGCTTGCCACCAAGCAAGCTGGCTGGTCTTCTCAAGGAATAGGACCATAATGGGGACTTACATTAGTCTCTGTTGTTGACAGGTTAGGTACCCAATGGTCAGTCTTGGTAACTGGGACTGTATGCTCTTGAGCCCATATGTAGTCTCCATATCTGCCACCATGGCCACTCTATTCATGTGGCTATTGTGCCACTTCCATGTTGCCTAATGTTAATTGGATGCATCATTTGTCTACTTGGTTGTAAAGTGTCTCTTGCATGGGGCTGCTTCCTGGTGGTTATTAACCTGTGATACAAAAATTTTCACACTTTGTGCCCATACCCATATGTCCTTCCACATTCCTCCATCAGTCCTTTGTATCTCCAGGCTTCTAGTCCTTTCCCTTCTAGGCACCTTTGGTCACTGTTCAGAGATCATGAATGACCAGACACCTGTTTAGAGTTCTGCCCACTGGGAAGATTTTCCTCTACTGTCTTTCAAAGTCACCCCTACATGTGTCCATAATGCAACCACGATCTGTTTTCAGCTTATACCCACAGGTAGAGCACACCTATATGTAAATCAAGCTTGGGCCTTTTCCCTTTCCTGCAGTTAGTAATATGGAACCCTCCATATGGCAATAGGTATGAGCTGGGGGAAGGTATGGTGTAATTATTTTGGATGGTATGGATTATCTACTAATGCAGCTTCTGGCCCCACTTGATCCCAGATACACCATTTTCATCTTTCGATGAACTTCTGATAGGTCTGTCTGACTTTATGACTTGGTGGGTATAACTGACTCTAGCACACAAAGGGAAGTTATGGACACATATGGTCACCAGGTGCTCCATGCTTGAGCATTTTGTTTCTATCAGGATTCAATTACATGCCAAGAGCTGTTCTTCAAAGTTGTATAATTTTCTGTTGCCAAAGGCTTGACCTTGCTCCAGAATCCTAGGGGACTGCATTGTGATTCTACCATGGGGGCTTTTCATAAACTTTACACTATATCTTTTCCCATCAGCATAACCTCTGAAACTATCAGGTCTGCTGGATTGTATGATCTCGGTGGCAAAACTTCTTGTCTTGCAACCTGGACCTGCTGCAAAGCTCTTTCTTGCTCCAAGGCCCATTCAAAGCAGGCGGCTTTCAGTATCACTCAGTAAATGAGCCAGAGTAGCATTCCTATATTTGGATACTGTTGCTCTCAGAACACTACCAGGCACCATGCTTCCTTTTTTGTAGCGGAGGATGCAAATGCAGTAATTTGTTCTTTAGTTTGGAGGGAATGTTCTGGTACTCCCGTGACCACTAGACTCCAAAATACTTCACTCAAGTGGCAAATTTCTGAATTTTAGCCTCTTACCAAGACCTCCAGCATCTAGCCACCTACTTGCTCTGTCTAATCAGTATGACGTTCTGTGGGATATCTAGGCAGTCCAAATCTCTTGGACTATATTATGACAGAGGGCAAGAGAGTTTACATAGTTCTTTTTTTTTTTTTAGATTTTATTTATTTATTTGATGGAGAGAAAGAGATTGAAAGAGAGAGAGAGAACAAGTAGTGGGAGCAGCAGGCAGGGGGAAAGGGAGAAGCAGGCTCCTTGCTGAGCAAAGAGCCCAACGTGGGGCTCAATTTCAGGACCCTGGGATCATGACCTGAATCAAAGGCAGATGCTTAACCCAGGTGCCACCCAGGCACCCCTGAGTTTACATACTTGTGGGGCAAAAATGTGGATGAATATTTTCAACTCACGTGAATGTGAAGTCTTTCTGATTTTCTTTTCTAATCAGAATAGAAAAGAATATATTGTCTAGATCAATGGCTGCATAGTATGTGCTCAAGGGCATATTAATCTGCATTAACAATCAAAGTATATCTGACACAGCAGCTGCAATCATGACTACTAAATGGATGAGCTTGTGGTAGTCTACAGTCATTTTTTAGGAGCCGTCTAGGTTCTGCAGAGGCTAGATTAGTGAATTAAATAGATATTATAGGGACCTCCATAAAATTTATACTTTAGGTTTCTGTTAGTGACATTAATCTCTGCCATCCTTCCCTTCCCCACTTGGCCTAGAATAGTTTTTGATTTATTATCTTGGCCAGGAATAGGGGCAGTTTCAGAGGTTTCTACTTGCCCTTGCCCTTTATGATAGCTCTTACCCCACAGACCAAGGATCCAATGTGGATCCTCCAACTGCCAAATACATCAATTCCAATTATACACTTAGGGACTGGAAGGATGACCATTGAGTGGGTCTGTAGACAGTGATCCCACTGTAAGCATGACTTTGGCAAGTACACCATTTATAATGTGGCCCCATTAAGTTCCCAGTCTAACAGGAGGCCATGATTATGCTTTGATTCTGGATATCAGTATCAACCCAGAATTTATGTGTGATAGTTGTGAAAATGCCTGGATATTCCCCTTCCCCAGTTGTACAATTATCCAAGTAAATGGCTATCGGTCCTTTGGGGAAAAAAAACTGGGAATCTTTACAGGATATATTGTTACAGACTCTTCCTTCTGGGGACTTGGCCACTTCTTCTGTTAATGTACATAGACCTGAAAATTGATGTGAGTCCAGGAACTAAGCAAGAGATTGTAACTTTTCACTGGGGAGATGGCCATCGACCTCCTGTTCCTCCATTTTTGACTTTTCTTTCTTGTAGATATTAAGTAGCAGTCTTCTTATCTGCCTATTTTGTCCACAGTAATGATATGTTCTATTAACCTATTTTAACCTCTATTTCTACAACTTCCGGAGGGTCATGCATAATGAGTCCCAAATCCTCACCTTACTGTCCACTTCCTCAGAGTACTCTTAGTACCTCTTGTATTAGTTCACACCTTCCAAGAAGTGACATGAAAATGGGATTAGACATCCAAGAGATTTATGAGTGGAGGGAGAAGGAGAAGGCACAGAGAGCCTTCAGAGTGTAGTGAAGGTCTGACAACTGTGGAAGGTGACAGAGAAGGAAAAAATTGCTTAGAAGAGTCTAGGACAGGAGCATGGTTCTAAGAAAGCTTCAAACAGGCTGATGGAGAGTTCTTGAGCCAATTTCACCTGTTGGAGGAGTCTCCCATCTTACCAGAATGGGCCTTGCTAGTACCCCTGCTACAGTCACTTATTGGCTGGGAGCATTCTGTGGGATGTATGGCCTTGGCATCAACACTGTAGTGGATCCAGAGAACAGCAGTGGAGCTGTCGGTTAGTCATGATGCTTGTAGCCTATTTCAACAATACATTTTTATGCCTACCATATACGCTCGCCCCATTTCCCTGCTCTTGATGCTCCCAAAGCTTCTACCTTGCATCCTTGTTTGGCTTCCCCCACATCCCTCTCCTTGTTTCCATCCCATTATCCTGTCTCCAAATCCCCTAGCTCTTTCTATCCATTTTTATTACAACTCATTTGGACATACTGCCTGGTTTTTTTATTCCATTTCTTCCCAAGTATCCCTCTTCAAGTGGTTCTGTCTTTTCCCTTTATCTGCACCTTCGTGGATTATAGTTCTCAAGCTAGTGAAAACCAGACGCTGCACATTAGTGGAGTTCAGAGCTCAGAGCTCAGATTCTTCCTGGAATAAAGATCTCATAGCAAAACTGAACTGAAAAAATGTTAGTAAAATATCTCATTTTTCCTATCAGAAACATCCTAGTTACCTTATAGTCCCAGAGATAAGACTATGCTGGAGACAGGAGTCACCAAAAATCAAAGAAAATTATTATTAATAATTTTGATGCTATTTAAAAAGGGATACCCTGATGTATTAGATGATCATGTAGGAGAAAACTCTGTGCCTAAAATAAAGGTTACCCAATAAATATTTATCAGATGAATGGCTGCCTTGTTATGGGATAATGAGATGACAGAGAAAATAGTCACGTTCCTCTTCTGACCAACTAATTTTTTTTTTTTTTTTTTGGTCACATAGGAAGTTCAGCCTTTAATGACTCTATTTCTTGGCTCTTGGAAATATCCTCTGTCTCCTCTCATGTACTGCTAGAGTCTTGGGATATGAGCATCGGTTAGTCCTACCAATATGTTCCTGTTGTTTCTAGAAGTCTGGTGTTCTTGCCCCAAGGGAAGATTTTTTTTTCTCCCAAGGGAAGATCCTTTTGCATAGAAAACCAGAGAAGGGTTAAAAATCCTGCCTCTTCCACTAGTGGCTCTCTGGGACCAAGAGGATGTTACCTTCACTCTGCCTTTCAATATTCTGTGTCTTCTGTGTTAAGAATCCTGAAAGGGCCCAAGATTGAGATGTCCTTGACCAATTTCGAGACTTTAATTTTTTAAAATCTCTATAGATTCTAACCTCCAACCTGATCCCTCCCAGAACTTCCAATGGCTTCTTCAATATTATTAAACTTCACTTAATCCACAGGTTGATGTGCCTGACTATTATTCCAGAGGGTAGAGTGGCTGTCACAAGCAATCTCACGCATTTTACCTTCTTCCCAGACTCATTAGATAATACCTGCTTATTTAGGGTGCCATTTTCTAGTAGCCCCAGTAGAATATAGTCGTCACAGTCATCAACTCTGTTAGTAGCATCATAGCCCAGTTCTACTTGTCCCTCTTCCAGGTGATTCTTGCCTTTTAGGTGAGAGCCAGTCAGCACTTGAACTCGGAACACTTCAGCAGGTACATCCAAAACCACAGTCAGATGACTGCCAGCCTCAGCTGATTTGGCATAAAAGAAGTTCTTATCCAGGCTATAGGCATTCATGAGAACAGAGCCATTGGCAGCCTTCATGCTAGTGTAGATGGAAGCAGCAGGGTTGCTGGGAGAACCAGGGTCATTTTCCTCAATCTCTTTATCTTTGAGGCTATTGAATTTGCTCTCAAAGAAAGAGTAATTATCCATGTGCTGGAAAAGGGAAGGGAAGAATTGGATTGATGCTGGTTGCATGAGAAGGTTATGAAAATGAGTGAGGAGGTAGTGACAGGGCATTTCTTGGTAGAAGAGAAGAAGGAAGAAAACCAAGCAGGGAAGGTCTCTAGTACGAAAGAGTTTTCCAGTGAAGCCCAGCTGAGAGAAGTTTAGAGTCATCCAAGGTTTGTTTTCCCAGGCAGACACTATAGTAGCTATCTGGGTGACAAATCCTGGAGCACATTTCACATCATCTTCGATCATCAGAAAATAGTCAGAGTGGTTGGTAGCAAAGTTCATGAGGAAGGCATAATCCATGTTCTGCTTGGAGTGGAAGGTTACATGGGTTGGGGTGTCATGAAAGTTTTTCTTAAGGTCCTTTAAAAGAAGATAGTTTTTAAGAGGTGTATTGATCACTACTAGCTGTCTGGCCTGGATATATGGTTTAAACAGGGTTGAGATGCTGGAGATCATTTGACCAAGCCACTTGGGGTCAGGATCTGCCAGGTGTACCAAGACAATGAAATGTTTCCGCTCAGATGAGGTGGAAGCAAAGAAGAGAGATTGCAGGGTGTCCAAGAGGTAGCTCCTATTGGAATGTTGAACTGAGGAAATCCCTATGGTCAGCAGTTCTAGGATTGGGGAGAAGAGAGGACCTTTAACAACTCAGAGAAGTGAGGAAAACAGTTGCTATGGGTGGGGTTATAATACTTTCTTAGGGCTTTCCATATGCTAAACTCACTTGTCCCTCTGGTTATTTTACATTTTCTCTCCCCCGAGGTCTAGGTATGGACCATATTAGGAGTTAAAAATATCTGGTCATAAGATGTGAGTTAAAAAAAAAAAACATTATCTTTGAAAAACTATTGTGGGAGAAATAGATAAAGAAGAAAAACTAAAAACATTGCATCTATGTCTCCTCCCACCCAAAGTCCCTCTGAGAAACCAGGAAGGTTGCAGTGAAAAAAAATAATATTTGAAGAATTCCTGGAAGATAGAATATGGAACAGGATGGGTGGAAAAATCTAAGTAGAATTTATAGCCCTAAGACACACAGAGAAAACAACTGCACAGATGCATCTGTACCGAAAGCTTCAGAAAAGTTCCGAAGCCACCAAATATAGAGGTATGGGCTCTGAGATGGGCACCTGGATAATTACAGAACTGTTTCCAGAACCACTGGACCAGTGATCACCAAGAGGGTGGTGGTAGCAACACCCACGCCCAGGCTAAAGTCATAACGATTTCTGTCTAAATAAAGTGGAAGGTCTGCCAGGCAAAGGTCCAGGTTGTGAATCCTGGGGCTGGAAAGAACATCAGAAATGTAGGCAAGAACTCTAGGCAACAGAAGAAGGGGAGTGGAGATAACACAGCTGACTATGGCATTTACCTTTAGATTCCCTCAAGTAGACATTCAGAAATATAGAGGCTACCAGAGTGTCTAAGCAGATAAATAGGGGAAATTCCCCAGATGACTTAGGGTTCTATCTCCTAGGAGAGATAGTGGGACCCTTCACCCAGAAGATCTGCTATCCACATTTCTTACTTCCTTTATGTGTCACTGCTCCCCCATAATCTAATGAGGCAGGCTACTATTATCACAACACACTTCTACAGAGAGGCAAAAAGGAGTGGTTATTTGTGGAGAATTACAGTGTTCATTCTAGATCCTTGAATATAAATCTGATACAAGAATCATCAAACATTTGAATATAAATATGAAACAAGAATCACCAACATAATGGAAGAAAAATGACTTGACCAGAAAGAGAACTCCAAAAATATAAGAGTGAACACTGAAATGAAGAACATTTCAAATATATTACCATCAATCCTCAAAGAGATTGAAGAAGAAATCATACTTTTTTGGTAAAAGACCAGACTTGTATAAAAAGAAGTTTGTAGAAAATTTGGATATGGTGACTTGACCAAGTTCGGCTTAGATTTATCTGGTATGTTCTTCCATCAGAAGACACACAATGGCAAATTGTTTCTGTTTTTAAGGTGTTAGCAGCCTTTGATGTTCAGTGTCTAGATCCATTAATATTCTAAGGGTTGTAATATGGTGCTGTTTTAAGTCAAACATTCCTTATCCATTCATTATCTGGAATGTTTCTATAAAGTGAAAATTCCCCTAATCTCCTCTTTGGTTACCCACTGGTATAGTTCATATAGGAAAGTGAGATAAGTATTTGATCCTTTCCTTGTATTTACCAGGTTTCAAAATAATGGATTGGTTTTCCAGCATTTTCCAATGGTGACAAAATTGGTTAGTTAGTTTTTTGTTTGTTTTGGTATCCATATGAACTCATGAATTTTATGATTCAAACCACAGAAGTTTTATTGATGCTTAAATTGTCCTATATAAGGCAAGTAGCTTCTTGAGAATTTGGATCCTGAGCCCATTTGGATCCTGAGCCCATTTAATACCACTTAAATAATTTTTCTTTTTAAAGAAAGATTTATGTATTTATGTATTTATTTATTTAAGAGCAGGAGGGGGAGAAGAAGAGAACCTCAAGCAGAATCTGGCTGAGCCAGGCGGGACACGGGGCTCCATGTGGGGCTCAACATCATGAACCATGAGAACATGACCTGAACTGAAAGCAAGAGTTGAATGCTTAATCGACTGAGCTACCCAGGTGTCCCTCAACTTTGGTTACTTTTCAAAGATTCCGTGCTATCTGGTATGACATTTCCTACCTTGGACCTGGAATTAGCCATTTCTTTCAAGGAGGACCGGTTATGTTAGTATAAAATGGTATTACTCATTGCTAGTGGGTCATTTCTAGGACCTAATGGACAGAGCTAAACATTTTTTTTTTTAAGATAAAACACATCATGGGTTCAGACAGATATTTCAAAATGCATTCAATTAAAAATGCATTTAAACTTAAAGAAAAATGTAGTTTTTCCTTGCTGAGCGTTCTTGGTGTTTTTAAGACCAACAAGCTTAAGCCCTCTTGAACTTTATCTTATTTTATTGACAATAAATAACTTTGTGCTGTCCTTTGACTTCTTAGTGTTTGAGTCAGTTAATGCTGATTCTGTCACAAGGTTTATTTTTTCTTGTCAAATACCATCACAACTTAATAGGGATCAAATGAGTGCCATAGTTGGACCTCAGAAGGGTACAAAATGCCAAAATGAAGCTTGTTCAGCAAAGAGAATCACAAAGTCCTGGTTGAGCTGCCAGATAAAAGCCACATATTCTCTAGCCACAGACTTCATAACGGATGCTAGCACAGTTACCAGCTGTGGGAAAGGGGGTTACCAGGGGAAAGAAGGGTACCATTACCGCAGAGGTTGGTGAAGACCACAGTCAGAGCTAGGTTGGAGCTATAGTTTTGAGAGTGATTAGCATATAGATGGTAGTTAAGGCTGTGAGACTAGAAGAGGTCACCAAGACAGTAAGTCTAGACAAGAACTAGGATACACCAACATTTAGACATTAGAGAGAGAAGATAAACCAGCAAAAGAGACTGAGGATCAACTAGGGAAGCTGGAGGAAAACCAGAAGAGTTTAGAATTCTATAAGCAATTGAAGAATGTTAAGAGAGTGATCTACTGTATCAAATGCAGTCATATGTCCATCTCCTTTCTACTGCCTTCTGTCTCTACTCGTCTGACCTGTCCCAGCATGTTCCATACCCTTTGTGCATACTCACTTTTTTTTGTAGGAGGAGCTCCAATCAAGATACGGGAGTTCATATTTTTGAGCAGTTCTAAGTTTTTCTGCATATTTTTGAAGGTTTCCAAGTGGTCCGTTCTGCCAGGGTCGAGCTGCATCCGGGCTCTCTGCCAGGCTACCATCTCCTTTTCCTCCTGAGAAAAAAGTGAGTTTCAGCTCTATGACTCAAGCCCTCTGGGAATAATAGTTGAGTGGATTCTCTTTGTATAACACAATGAAATATCTCCAGGATACAGGGCCGGTTGTTCAGGACTGACTTCAGTTTCTTCCCTATTCTCTGAAAAAGTTCTACAGTAGGGGTTCTTGTATAGACTGTGGGTCCTTGGATAAAGGGAATTGGAATTTTCGCTCTCTCTCCTGGGTTATATGTAGGAAATGAGACAATGTCGGTCTATGTCATTCTTCATTCACAATCATCCCTATGACTACAGCCTGATATGGGTTCCGTGAAGGGCAAAACATATATTAAGTGTGAGAGATAGAGGAGAAAGGTAATTCCACCCCAATGTCCCAATCTACACTCTTTCCTCTAGGTGGCACGTCACTCTTCCAAATTCGTTTACTACTGACCCTTTTCTTCTTTGTGGTTTCTGGTTTCTAGTGCAATTTTCTCAATTCTTTAGACTTTTTCTTGGCGTAGATAAGTGACTTAACTTTTCTTTCTTTCTTTTCTTTTTTTTAGTGACTTAACTTTTCTGAAATTCAGCATCCTATTGTATAAAATGGGTCAGAGGGGATATGTAACTCTGTAACTGAAGGAAATTTTCTAAAATGGGAAACTTACTAAACAAAGAGAATATTTTATGTCTCATCAACTGCTATTAAAAAAGGGCGAACTTTGCTGAAGTATTAAATAAGTGTTACTATTTCTCAGCCCTAAATTCTCTCTTCTGGAGTGCCACATCCCTTATTTTCACCATCAAAGAAAAATGATATGTTGAGTCCTCAAATTCATAATCTTTTTTCTTCTTTGACTGTCTACAGTGTTAGTGACAATTTCACACAAATAGATACTTAGATAATCTGGTTGTTTTTTTTAAGTCAAGGGATTTTAACTTTGCCCCACCCATAGTTTCAGGTACTCACCAAAGATAAGAAACTTGTAGTATCAAAGGGATTTTCTCTAATGAAAAAGAAGATTGGGAACACCATTACTGTTGCAATAACGATGAATAGCCATAGAAAATCTTTCATGGTGTTGGGGCTGGGAGCTTGTAGAGCTGTTTTTCAATCTGTGTTCCTTGGATGTATATTCAGACGTCTGCAATTTACACAGTATTGAGAAAAGTTTTCATTTGACAGTAATTTTTTTTTATGAATCAAGGAAGTTTAGAGTATACAGTTTACTTGTATAACTAGCATTCTTTTTCAAAAAAAGACTTTTTAAAAGAGCAGTTTTAGGTTCACAGCTAAATTGAGAGGATGCTAAGAGATTTTCCATGTACCTCCCACTCCTGCACAGGTGTAGTCTCCCCTGTGATCAACATCACTCACCAGAGTATTTGTACAGCTGATGAACCTACATTAACACAGCTTTGTCACCTGAAGCCCCTAGTTTACATTATGGTTCAGTCTTAGTGGTGTATTCCTTGGGTTTGGACAAATGTATAAATGACATGTATCCACTATTAGGATATCTTACAGAGTATTTTCACTGCCCTAAAAATCCTCAGTGCTCTCCCTCCCTCTCTCCTAACCCCTGGAAACCACTGATCTTTTTTACTTTCTCCACAGTTTTGTCTTTGCCAGAATGTCCTAAAGTTGGAATCACATAGTGAGTAGTCTTTTCATATTACCTTCTTTTACTTAATAAGATATATTTAAGGTATTTCCATGTCTCTTCATGACTTTATAGCTTATTCGCTTTTAGCACTGAATATTCTATTGTCTGGATGTACCACAGTTTATTTATCTACCAATTTACCTACCAAAGGGCGTCTAGGTTGCTTCCAAGTTTGAGCAATTATGAAAAAAGCTGCTAGAAATATCCCCGTGCAGGTTTTTGTGCAGACATGTTTTCACCTCCTTTAGATAAATACCAAGGAATTTGATTTCTGAATTGTATGTTAAGAGTAGCTTTAGTTTTGGGACACCTGGCTTGCTCAGACGGTTAAGTGTCTGCTTTTGGCTCAGGTCATGATCCCAGGGTCCTGGGATTGAGTCCAGCATGGGGCTTCTTGCTCAGCAGGGAGCATAGCTCCCCCTGCTTGTGCTCGCTTTCTCTCTCTCTCTCTCTCTCTCTCACACACACACACACACACACACACAAATAAATAAATAAATACAAGCTAAAAAAAAAAAAAAAGTAGGTTTAGTTTTATAAAAAAAAAAAAAAAAAAAAAAAAACCACACCAAAAAAAACCAAAACACACCAAAGTGTCTTCCAAAGTTGAGAAGATTTTGGATCCCTATGATAATTTATCAGAGTTCCTGTTGATCCACATCCTCACCAGTATTTGGTGCTGTTGGGTGTTCTGGATTTTAACCATTCTAATAGGTTAGTGGTGGTATTTCTCATTGTTGTTTTAATTTTCATTTCCTTGATGGCGTATGATGTGGAACATCTTTTCATATACTTATCTACTTATCTGCCATTTGTATATCTTCTCTGGTTAGGTGTCTATTAAAGCTTTTGGTTCATTTTTTTAAAGATTTTATTTTATTTTATTTATTTAAGAGAGAGAGAGAGAGAGATCACAAGTAGGCAGACAGGCAGGCAGAGAGAGAGGGGGAAGCAGGCTCCCCACTGAGCAGAGAGCCCGATGCGGGGGACCTGAGACCATGACCTGAGCCAAAGGCAGAGGCTTTAACCCACTGAGCCAACCAGGCGCCCCGGTTCATTTTTTTTTTTCATTTTTTTTTAAGATTTTATTTATTTATTTGACAGAGAGCGAGTGAGCAAGCATGAGCAGGGTGAAGGGGCAGAGGCAGAGGGAGAAGCAGACTCCCTACTGAGCAGGGAGTCCGATGTGGAACTCAATCCCAGGACCCTGGAATCATGACCTGAACTGAAGGCAGACACTTAACCAACTGAACCACCCAGGCACCCAGCAGAGTACTCTCATATAATCCTTCTTGTTTGTGTAGAATTGATCTTAGTAATTTTAGTGTTCTCTTTTTTCCTTAGTCCATTGAGCTAATAGGTTTTCAATTTTGTTGCTCTTTTAGAAGAGTCAGCTTTTGGTTTCACTGATTTCTCTTCTCTATTCCATTGATCTTTGCTTTAATCTGTATTACTTCCTTCCTTCTGTTATCTTCGGATTAGTTTGTTCTGCTATTTCTAGCTCTTTGAATTGTAAAGCTAGGTTATTGGTTTGAGAGTTTTCTTATTTTTTGGTGTAAGCATTTATAGCTATAAACTTTCCCCTTAGAACCATTTTCACCATGTCCCATAAATTTTGGCATGTTGTATTTTTATTTTCATTCAGTTACGTATTTTCTAATTTTTTTGATTTCCTTTTTGATTCAATGGTTGTTTAAAAGTGTGCTATTTAATTTTCACTATTTTGTGAAATTTCCAGTTTTCCTTTTGTTATTGCTATCCTCATCCCATTTTGTCAAGAGCAGATACTTTGTATGATGTCTATCTTTTTAAATGTATTGAGACTTAATCTGTGGCCTGACATATGATCTATCCTGGAAAATGTTCCATGTGCACTTGAGAGGAACGTGTATTCTGTTGGTGGGTCAAGTGCTCTGAAATGCCTATTAAATCTAGTTGGTTTATCGTGCAGTTTAAGTCCTCTATTTCCTTGTTTAGTTTATGTCTAGTTGTTCTGTTCATTATTGTCAGTGGGATATTGAATTCTTCAACTATTACTGTATAACTGCCTATTTCTCCCTTCAATTCCATCAGTTTTTGCTGATTACATTTTGATGACCTGTTATTAGGTATGTAAATTATTCATAATTGTTATATCTTCTTGCTGTGTTGAACACTTTAATGAACTCTTAAAATGTCCTTCTTTGTGTCTTGTAAACTTTTTTTTATATAATGTCTATTTAATTTCTATTTTTTCCGGTATTAGTTCAGCCACCCCTTCTCTTTTGCTTAGTATATGCATGGAATATTTTTTTCCATCTTTTCACTTCAACCTGTTGGTGTCTTTGGATCTAAAGTGAGTCTCTCAGGGTGGCTGGCTGGCTCAATCAATGGAGCGTGTGACTCTTGATCTTGGGGTTGTGAGTGGGTGTAGAGATTACTTAAAATTTAAAAAAAAATTTTAATAAACAAGCTGAGTCTCGCACAGATAGCACAGTTGGATCAGATAATTTAAAAATATTTATTTATTTATTTATTTATTTATTTATTTATTTATTTATTTATTTATTTTAACAGAGAGAGAAAGACAGAGAAAGAGAGAGACAGGCAGTGAGAGGGATGGAGCAGAGGGAGAGGGACAAGCGAACTGCACTGAGTGTGGAGTCTGACAATGGCCCAATCCCAGGACCCCGAGATCATGACCTGAGCCGAAATCAAGAGTCAGATGCTCAAGTGACTGAGCCACCCAGGTGCCCAGATCAGTTTTTTAAGTCGAGTCTGCCAACATCTGTCTTGATTGGAGAGTTTAGTCCATTTAAAGTAATTACTCCTAAGAGTGAATTCTGCCATTTCGTTATGTGTTTTCTAAATGCCTTACAGTACTTTTGTCCCTTATTTCCTGCATTACCATGTAGTTTTGTGTTTAGTTGACTTTTTTTGGTAGCGAAATGTTTTAATTATCTTCTAGTTTCCTTTTGCGTGTATTGTATAGCCATTTTCTTTGTGGTTGCCATGGGGATTACATTTAGCATCCTAAACTTCTAACTTTTTAATTTGAATTTCTACTGGCTGAACTTCAATAACATAGAAACTGCTCCTTCACAGGTCTACTAAATATATATGTGTTTATATTTACGTATATTTATTTATAGTTAGATATTTACATATATAAAAGTTTTAACCACAACACATGAAAGTCCTCACTTTTACTGGAGCTGTCGTTTGAGACTTCTTTTGTGGAGTGCAGAGGAACTCAGCTTCACAACTCTTGAGAGTTCAAGACTTTCTCCAGAGTCAAGAAGAAGAAAATATAATATTTGGGGGAGCTGGGTGGGGCCAGAATTTGCATCCCCTGAGGTAAGACAAAGTTGGTCACTGCTGTCAGGTGACGCTCTGCCTGACAACCATTGTTCTCCCTCAATGGGCCTCTTTACGCTCCCCCTTCACACCGGAACACCAGCTCCTTGGTGACTGTCCCAGGGAAACGGTGAAGAAGTTCTGATTCCAGCTTCCTGGGATTCTGACCTAGATCCAGGACTGTGGACTGGGCCACATTTTTCTCCAAATAAAAATATAGTTTTATTGAGATTTCCCCCAATTTTAAATACAATGCATGTTCCATGTAAAATATTGGATTGATTAAAAAAAAAAAAAGAGGAAAAATTACTCAAAATCCCAATGGCAGGAGAAAACTTTTGGTTAGCATCCGGTGAATATCCAGAATCAAAATGAGAAGGGTAGATGGAAATCTAGCTTTATGGCAGCAGAGGTCAAGTCACTCAGAAGCTCCCCGAGAAAGTCACTTGGGCAACAGAACTTACCAAATGTGGCAATCTCTCCAAGAGTTTAGGAAAAAAGTAAATCTATCTCCATAAATTTACCAATTTCAGTTTCCTTGGGCAACTTTCAATTCCCACTCATTCTAGGCATGCTGTTCTTTTCCCTAAAAATTGCTTTCCTCTTTATCTTGTCATCTTCTTTGTCATCCTTAATAATTAATGTCTTAGGTCTGTCTTTCCAACCTCCAGCTCCATCCCACCCTTTTGGACTGCTCTGAATAAAACATACACTTAGTTACTATCTAAGAAAAAATAATGGCAATAGAATACTATCACTTTTATAAGTCTAGGATTGCATTGTCCTCTTTTAAGAATAACTCTCCAGGGCGCCTGGGTGGCTCAGTTGGTTGAGCGACTGCCTTCGGCTCGGGTCATGATCCTGGAGTCCCATGTCGGACTCCCGGCTCTGCGGGAGGTCTGCTTCTCCCTCTGACCTTCTCTCCTCTCATTCTCAGTCTCTCTCTCTAATAAATAAATAAAAAATCTTTAAAAAAAAAAAAAAAAGAATAACTCTCCAAAAGAAATAGCTCTGATAAGAACCAGCTTTTATTTGGTGATGATGTGGCTTTGATAAAGCCATTTGCTGAAAAATGGGATTCCCGATTTCCTTCCTTTTTTTCTTCTGTATTGATTTGGCATCCCCTTCTTCTTTTCTTCTTAATCCATATTATCCCTTTATATTCTTTCGTTTCTTCTCCCTGTAGCCAAAGATCACTTTAAGAGGATTATGTTGAGGGGCACCTGGCTAGCTCTGGCTAGAGCATTCCACTTTTGATCTCAGCATTGTGAGTTTGAGCCCCATGTTGGGTGTAGAGATTACTTAAAAAAACAAAACAAAACAAATAAAAGAACTATGTTAAAAATAATGGACATGAGGAGCCACAGGCAGACTGTAATCTTAGCAGGAGAAGGCTGTGGCCTGGCCAGGGTCTGGTATGCAGGTATAGACTGGCAGGGCATGGCTGCAGGGTGGGCCCACAAAGAAGGCTCATTGTTGGCACTCCTGTAGGTCTCTTCAACATGCCCTCAATGCTGGTGGGGCTCTACGGGGTCTAGCAAAGGCCAAGGGCAGCGTAGGAGGCTGGTAGATACTGCTGTCTTCCTTAGAGGAAGCAAAACACACTGTCCATCGGCTCTGGGGCAGGACTGATGCTGTGGTTGGATATTTAGAAGATAGTATCGTGGATGACGAGTTCTAGGTGTTACGGGGAAATTCCATGGCCAAATACTACCAGGAATTTGGAGACAGGAAAGAATAAAATCACTTATTCTGCTTATTTTTAAAAAAGATTTATTTATTTTATTTGAGAGAGGGAGAAGGGAAGACAGAGAAGGAGAGATGCAGACTCCCTCCTGAGTGTGGAGCCTGCTATAGGGCTTCATCTCAAGACCCTGAGACCATGACCTGAACTGAAATCAAGAGTCAGATGCTTAACCACTGAGCCATGCAGGCAACCCACGTAGCGTATTTTTAACCAATATATTTACTAGGTGTTGAACAGCTGCTGGAAAGAACAGCTGTTGGAGGCTTCCTGGATTTAACTTAGTGACTTTCACATTACAGCCCCATAAGGATGAAGTGGTTGGTGACATATTTGACAGGCTGCTCCCATTTATGGATTTTCTGTCTTTCAAAGAACTGTTTCTGGACTACAGAGCAGAAAAGGGAGGTCAGGTACAGGAATAACCAATGGTTTAGTGGTGACTTGTGCAAATCATATTTCTGTCATCCAGAGCACAGCACCACTGGCTTTACCTCCAGCCAATGGCTTTGCTTTGGACATCTACAGTTCAATAGGCTGAGGAAGGATTAGGCTAACAACAACAGAAACACAGATCTTGGAAAATCTGAATTTGTACCTGTTCATTAATGTTAAGTATTGATGAGTCAAAAAGAAAACAGAAGATTAAGTGTTATTAATATAACAATATTCTCCAAATGGATACATAAAGAACTGTTGCAATAAAGTGACAATCTATTTATGAATGGGCAGCGTGTTCAAATAGACATTTCACCAAAGAAGATGTACAAATGGCTAGTAAGCACATGAAAATATGCTCAATATCACTAGTCAATAGGGAAATGCAAATCAAAACCACAATGACATACTATGTCATACCCATGAGAATGGGCATAATAAAAAAGATAGATAATAACAAGTGTTGGTGAGGATGTGAAGTTGGAAACCTCACACATTGCCGGTGGGAATGTAAACTGGTACAATTGCTTAGGAAAACAGTTGGACAGTTCATCAAAAAGTTAAAATTACCAAATGGGCTGGGTGGCTCAGTTGGTTAAGCATCTGTCTTCGGCTCAGGTCATGATCCCAGGGTCCTGGGACCGAGTCCCTACATCAGACTCTTCTCATCAGTCTGCTTCTCCCTTTGCCTGCCACTCCCTCTGCTTGTACCTGCCTCTGCCAAGTGAATAAATAAAATCTTAAAAAAAATTACCAAATGACCAGTGATTCCACTTCTAGGTATATACCAAAGAGAAATGGAAATACATGTCAACACAAATACTTGTACATGAATGTTCAAAGCAGCATTATTCAAAATAGGCTAAACGTGGAAGCAATCTAAATGTCAATTGATAAACAGACAAAATAAGATTCAGGGAGTGCTGTTCTCTCTAAAATATCTTCTTGTATTAATTCTAGCACTCCTCCCAGAGTAGAGACCTGTCCCAGGTGCTGCTGAATCAGTCTGCTTCAGAATAAGCTGATGTTGAATATTCCACCCGGGGACCCCTTTCCCCGGCACACATGCTGAACCCCCACTTCCAAATGCCAGAAACAGGATTTGTGTGAATCTTTTGTGTGCTCATAGCTCTTTCACTTGGGCAAACATTTCAATTTTTCAGCCCTGGAGGCTCAGCTGTGTGGTGGTTCTGAGTGTTTGGGAACGTTTATCTAAGGTGTTACTCAAACTAGCTGCCCCTTCTCAAGTTCTGAAGACTGTATTTTCTGCCCACAATTCTAGGAAAATGATAGCTAGTTTCAGTGCTGGGAACCAATTGAAAGTGATGTCCTTTACCTAAAAGGTAGATGTAAAAATCAACCCCTAGGCTTACGTTTGCAGTCCTGTTTGCTAAAAGGACTGTATCTTCTTTTGATCCTGATTAGTTCTACTGTTTGTAGCAGAAACCTCTTTCGAAAAAAAACATTACTTTTGAAAAATATTTTTACTAGATTAATATTCAGGCTAACCTAGTGGATTTAATCTTGGAATTTCAAGTGAGCCCCTACTTAAGGATAAAATATTACATATCGTGTGCTTTCTAGTTGTTAGTGCTGAGAAGGCAAAAATACTTTATGTTTGGGAGTTCCTGGTTTCTTGGGCACCCGTGAATGTATGCTGTGTGCTAGAAGCAAAGTAAGCAAGGTGTCCTTTTCTTACGGCATGTTAAGTGTCTTTGTGCAGGTTTGCTTAAAATCCTTTCTGTATAAACCAGTTCATTAGGTTTTCTGTTGGTGTGGGAGCAAGTTTGGCAAAAAGGCTACTGACTGAAAGCTAAGAAATTAGGAAATTCTAACTAAGTCCTCCTGTCAAAATCTCTTCTACCATCATGATGTTCTATAGTCTAGCTCAGCATGAGTAAGAGGACGTAGCAAACAGCTTTACTAGTTACCTATTTGGCTTTTGTTTAGTAAAATGTATGGTATATTACCTACCAAAAAATATATATGTCAAACCTTTTGAGGCTAGGTCAGGCAATCTCAATGAGCTCAGGTCATGGGAGGTCGATGATCCCAGCGGTAGAAAGCCTTTGGTCTCTCTGCTAAGGGCGGAGTAGGAACTAATGATAAGAGCTCCCCCTCCAGGTCACTCTCCCCTGGTATGTGATTTATTTATCTAGGCTTCTGATAACAAGGCCGGATAGGAAGGTTGTTTTTGATTTGCAGAGGATGTAAGCTGATGTATGCGGTAAAGTAGAAGGTTTAGGTCTTTTAGGTCATAATGTGGTTGTCGGTTTGAGCCAAAGTCTGAGGGTCCGGGGGAAATGTGGACATTTCAACAAATGTGGACATTTCATTTCAACGTTCTCCCGCACGCACAGTTGGAGCTGTCAACTCTTCCCATGTGGCTAAGACTTGATCCTCAAGGCCCTTTCTGGTAATTCTGTTTATTCTTAGCATTCACTGAGTGGAAGAGCTTGATATTTTTAGCCCTGTGTGGTTATATCCTCTATTTCCCACCTATCTATGCTGAGCCCCGATCTAAACCCATGGTTCTCAATAGCTTTGGCTTAGTTCTAGTACAAGCTTTCCTGAGAAGGGGCCCATTCTACTTTATCATTTGAAGAAAGGAAAAATTAGTTGGCTTAATAACGAACCATCCCTCCTTTGTCCCCAATCTATGGATGATACTGTTAGCCTTTTTTATGGGTGAGGCCACCAAATACAAAGACCAGTCTGGTTATTGGCTCCACTTATCCTGCCAAGTACAAAACAAGACAAGACAAAACAAAACAAAACAAAACAAAGCTATGACATATTCATACTTTTGTATATGGGAAACAGTGTTCCATCTATAGCAGTATGTGGAAAGAAAGAATTACTGAGTGGGAGCCTAGGAGTAATATTTTCTGGTATGGTAACGGTAGTTAGGCAGTAGCTATAGGGTGAGGTGGCTTTAGGAATTTTTAAGTAAAATTCTCAGAGCTCTGAGCTAATTATAGTAAGTTGCAAGTACAGTGTTTACAGGTAGCAATGCAGTTTGCTCATTCGTTTTGTTTTTTGCATCCCACAGGGCTCCTATGTTACCCAGAAGAAAGGAGCAGAGCAGATGTTCCCTAATGGAGGAAACAGTATGAAGTCTCTAAGGTTAGACTTGAGTCTAGCCCTCAAAGTTGACTGAGTCACGAAGTGTGGGCTTATGAGGCTAAGGAAGGTTGTGTCTCCCCCACCTCAACTTACTGTGGTCTGCTGTTTGGACATGATGCCTGATCAAACCTCTTCAACTAATAGCAATTCCTTCTTATCTGGTCCCATTTCGTACTAAACCACGGTTTAGCAAGTTAGCAAGCCGATTCTCAACCTTTGCAGGGTTAATAACAATTTACAAAAGCAAAGTAGTGCACCTACTTGGACTGATACCCATCGTAAACAGAGCGCATTAAGAGCATACATGTCTCTTGTTATCTGGCCAGATAGCAAGAGAACTGAGAATGTGAAATGCCAGGGAGTACAGGGTTTCAAGAAGGATGGGCTCTCCATAGAGATATAAGAAAGATAACTCAGAAAATACAATTAGAAGGCCATTGGTGATCCTGGAGAGTAACCTTCAATGAACAAATGAGCTTTGAAGCCAGAGTTCAAAGATACCAGAAATGACTAGGCCACGGGTAAAAAGCTCTTTTTACTAGGCATGAATGGTAGATAGAGGAGGGATCAGTGTTTAGCATAGTTTTTTTTTTAAGATTTTATTTTTAAGTTATTTCCACACCCAACACAAGGCTTGAAGTCACAACCCATAAATGAAGAATCATATGCTCCAAGACTGAGTCAGCTAAGCACCCCTGGCATAGATGTTTTCAATACAGAATAGACTTGTGCATGATTGGAAATTAGAGAAAAGAGCTTATAGATAGGAAAAGTATACTCATTTTTATAATTCCTGATGTGTTTAGTTTAGCAGTCAATTTTCAAGTTCTATTAGTCCCTAAAATCTTGATCCTGTAATGAGGCTGTATTGCCCCCGTGTGGTATAGGCTGCCCAGCATTTTCATTCTAAACTAGGAATTGACAAACTTGCTGTAAACAGTAAATATTTTAGATTTGAGTAAAAGTAGCCACAGATACACATAAATAAATAGGTGTCACCATGTTCCACTAAAACTTTATTTCCAAAGGTAGGTAGGGGATAGATCCTGTAGCCACTAGTTTGTTCACTCTTGATCTAAACCTCAATATTTGGGCTGAACATTAAAGTTATCTGGGGGGGTCTTTTTAAAAAAATGTGGGTGCCCAGGCCCTACCTCAGACTTTTTGATTAAGAACCTTTTATTGTGGGGCTAGGTAACTAGTACTTGGTGAATCCCACCAGGGAGTCCATTGTGCAACCAAAGTTGAGAATTACTGATTCAAACCAGGAAATTTCTAGTTGTAAGTGTAGCAAATAATAACTAATTTCATCAAGTTGTTATTGTATTCCAGGTGCTGAGCCGAGAGCTTTCCATATATTATCTTATTTGATCCTCACAACAACTCTATTAATTGGGTACCATTATTATGCCCATTTTATAGATAAGAAAAATGAATTTTAGTGAGATTAAGTAATTTGTTCAAGGTTGAGGGTACAGAATATACCATCCTCAAAGATGGCACTTTGTGCTAAGGGTATCTGAGATTCAACAGCTGCAGAAGAAAAGGCCTTTTAGAGCTTCCTTTTTCTGACTAAAAGAAACCACTTCTGGGAAATAAAACTACTATAAATTCTTCTTGAGGGCAGATCTACTCCTAGAAGGATGGATGAGAATGAAATAGAATGAAAATGAGAATGAAAAAGAATGAGAATAAAACCTACCATAAGGGGCACCTGGGTGGCCCAGTGGGCTAAAACCTCTGCCTTCGGCTCAGGTGGTCCTGGGATCGAGCCCCGAATCAGGCTGTCTGCTCAGCAGGGAGCCTGTTTCCTCCTCTCTCTCTGCCCGAATCTCTGCTTACTTGTGATTTCTCTGTCAAATAAATAAATAAAAATCTTAAAAAAAAAAGTGATGGCTTCCCATTCTTATTTAAAAAAAAAAACAACACACAAAAACCTACCTTAAATCCTTTATTTAGGGAAGTTTTATGGTCCTAAAGAAGATAAAAAGACCACTTGCACCAAGATAGAAAACCATTTTCACAAACTTTCTTATTTCATTTGTTCTCCTGAAAATCCATTTATTTTTCCAAAAAGTCATTTGTTTTCCTCTAAGTGCGTTGCTCCTCCTCCCTTTCACCCATTAAGATGGTATATAAACCCCAAATCCTAATAATCTCTTTGAGCTATTCATCACTGATGTCTCTCATGTGTGTGCATGTTGCACATGTAAATAAACCAATCTTTTCCTCCCATTAATCTGTCTTTTGTCAGTTTAATTTGCATTACTCCAATAACAGAACATGAGGGTAGAAGAAAAGGTTTTTTTTCCCTCACCTACAAGGTCATTAGCTATTAAGAGGAGGAACAGGGATTTTTTTTTTAAAGATTTTATTTATTTATTTATTAGGAAAGAGAGAGAGTGAGAGAGAGCAGGTCAGAGTGAGAAGCGGACTCCCCATGGAGCTGGGAGCCCGACGTGGGACTCGATCCCGGGACTCCGGGATCACGACCTGAGCTGAAGGCAGTCGCTCAACCAACTGCACCACCCAGGGGCCCAGGAACAGGGATTTAAACCCAGACATCTGCTTCTAGAAACTGAGCTCCCCATTACAAGGCTATTCTATTTATTATTATTTTTAACTGAAAAAACCCTCGATCTTAAACTATTTTACCACACACTATATTTTAAATAAAGTATATAAAAAGTTAGTCATAAGCACTTTTCTTCAGATTTAAGTTAATATACTTTTTCTAGTGCCACTGAATCTTATTTTTTTTTGGTTTTTTAAAAATTTTTTTTAAAGATTTTATTTATTTATTTGAGATACAGAGAAAGTGAGAGAGAGCATGAGAGGAGAGAAGGTTAGAGGAAGGAGCAGATTCCCCGCGGACCCGGGAGCCCGATGTGGGACTTGATCCCGGAACTCAAGGATCATGACCTGAGCCGAAGGCAGTTGCTCAACCAACTGAGCCACCCAGGTGCCCAAATCTTATTTTTTGAATCAGATTCTTCACATACCTTGTCTACAGCTTTGGCACATCATAGAAATTCATTAAGTACCCTTTCAGTTTGTTTTCTGTCTTCTAGATTTTCCCCCTCTCAGCCACTGTTTGACTCCACATCTGTTTAGGCTATTAATATTATTCAAAGGCAAAGATTTCATATGACTTCCTTCATCTTAGAGGAAACCTAGTACTGTGATTTTACATATGAGCTTTGAAGCCAGACAATCCTCAGTTTGAATTCTGTATTGTCTTGCTGCATGGTAAGTACTCAATAATCAGCGAGTCTAGCATTTTAATCACCTAGAATGTATGTCTTGCTTCAATTTCTCTCTTCAGGCAGAAGCAAAAAGGACCTTAGTCATCTAAGGTGCCTTTAAATAAAAACACCACTACAATTTTAACCATCACCACCACCAACAATAATAGCTGACATTTATTGAGTGACTACTATGTATTATTTTAAATACTTTCCATGGATTAATTTAATTATTTCAATAACCCTATGAAGCAGGAGTTATCATTATCTTTGGTTTATAGACAGGAAACTGAGGCCCAGGGAGATTAAGTAAGTTTTCCAAGGTCACGTGGATGAGAACTGGCAGAGATATTTTCTGAACCCAGGTAAGTCTGACTTCAGAATCCACACTCTTTATTACTTTTCTATATTGCTTTATACTGCTTCCAATAGGAGATGCTACTATTATGTATTTCTTCAGATCAGAAGGAACAATCTTCCAGTGTCTCCAAAACAATAGCTCCTAGGCTTAGGACTTCATAGGCTATTACAATTTAAAAGATTCTGATAAATAGCATAGATTTGTCACTTTTAAGTTTTGACAAGAAAGGACCTCAAAAAACCAACCACCACCACTATCATTTACTATTGGCCCAAAATAAAGGATGATTTAGTACCCCCAAATTAGGATGGATATAACTTAGAAAGATAGCATCCTAATGCTATATGTATTCATGTATTGTCCTTAATTTTTCCCCTTTGTTGAGGACAAAGACTTTAGAACATTTTCCTTCCCTCCTTTTAGTAATGTTTACAACTTGTCTTTCTGGAAAGAACCTGTGTTTTAGATCTGGAAGCTAACAGTGGTACTAATTAAAAGTTGTTGCTTTTTAATAAAAAGTGTAATAAAAGACCTGTTGGTGTTTGGTCCACTAAAGTGGCCAAAGGACTCAACAGTCTGAGTGGCCTTATTTCTCATTCTTGAAATTTTGAAAGGTGAAAAAAACAGTTTTGGAATAAGTACTTCCTTCATTCCAATGCATTAAAGTAGTGGTGCACACCGTTGAAAATGGGAACATTTCCGTTAAAACCTTTAAGTCTGCAACAGTGACAGCATTTTAATAGGACTCTTACCTTTCGCACCTTGATTTCCTCCAGAGACCCGATTCCTGAGTGTTTTCAGAAAGTGCCACATCAGCAGAAATCTACACTAACATTTGCCTTATTAATTTTTTATTGATAACATTGTGAAATGAGAAGGCTCAGTGCTTATCAGCTGCATTTTGAACTTGACAACAAACATGAATTATGTATACCCAGAAAAATTATTTGAAACAATTTTTAGTTAAGTCTATTGGATCCTTGTTTTATGTTATGCCTTTAGATAAGTTTGAATAGTTCACAATTATAATCAATTATATTCAGCTCCAATTCTTTTTTTTTTTTTTCAGCTCCAATTCTAATTCCTAATTGGTTCAAGCCTGTTACCACAATGTTAGTAAAAGGCCAGTGGTTTGCTCCTAATGAACTTTAATCTATTAGGTAATCACATTAAAAACAGGAGTTCCCTAAATATCTTAGGGTGGGTCCAGCGGGTTGGATGTCTGGCTTCTCAAGACCTGGACTAGCACCTTTTGAAAACTGCAAGGAAGTTAGAAGGACAAAGAACATAACTCAGAACAAGAAATAGCTTCTTATTCGTACTAGCGCTACCAGTCCAGGATCCTGCTCCCTCGCAGTTCGGTAACCTACTACACTCGGTGACTTTTTTCTTTCAATACAAAGGAATGACAATTTTCTTTCCCCATCGATCCTTCTAGAATTTTGTTTGGAGGATGGTGGTACATCGAAAACCTTTTAAGAACCCTCCTTCCATTTTGAGAATTCTTAACTTTATAGCTTTTGTATAAGAAATTAGAGTGAAGGCTCTTACAGACTCATGTTGGAATAGCAAGCACCAAGGCGACAACGTACGGACATTTGGGTGCTGAAGTGAACCTGGAGTGTGGACAGAGGCAGTAGCTGAAAAATCGTGGAGACCAAGGTGTAAACTCAGTTTTAGTCAACGCGGGCGTGAGACCCAGGTCGGAAACACCAATCACTTCACAAGAGGTGCGGCGAAATCTCACATTGCCCAGAAGAACCGCAACCGAGACACGGGTCGATTCCCTACAGAACCCCGCGGCAGGTGGTCCGTAGGCGCTGGTTGATGACGTGTCCGCAGACCGGGCGGTGATTGGTTTCCGAATGGGGCGTCGACTGCCAACGCGACACGGGGCCCGGGTCTAAGTCCTCGCGAGAGCCGCGGACTCCGGTGCGGGATGGCCGCTGAGCCGGGCGGAGCTGGCGCGCGGCTCCCGGAGCCGGCTCTCCGGCCCAAGACATGGCCCGGGGGCCCGGCCTGCTAGGCCGGCCTCGCCCCGACACGGTCGCCATGCCCAAGAGAGGGAAGCGACTCAAGTTCCGGGCCCACGACGCCTGCTCTGGACGAGGTGGGTGAGGGGGCGGAGGCGTTGAAAGGCTGGGTGCTGGCGGCAGGGAGGGGGCTGGACAGCGCCGAGGCGAGCGCTCGCTTGCCTGTAATGGGAGGGCGCTGGGGCCGGGGACCTGCAGTGAGCAGGAGGTCTTGGCGGAGAGGATGCTGACGGAGAGAAGGCCTCCTCCTTTGAGGGTTGTTGCTGTATTTCAGTGACCGTGGCGGATTATGCCAACTCGGATCCGGCCGTCGTGAGGTCTGGACGGGTCAAGAAAGCCGTCGCCAATGCTGTGCAGCAGGAAGGTAGGCTGCCGACAAGTCTTTTCATACTCAAGCCGGGAAGGCAGAAGTCGGTGTTTTATTTTCCTGGAACTCTGCCTCAGTGTTTTTCTTGCAAAATCCTTTGGGCATCTTCCCATTAACGTGTTTGCTGTCTTCAGTGGCCTGTTATGTATTCGGAGGAGGGGAAGGGGAGGGTTAGCCAAGAGCAGTAGCGCTTTCTGCAGCAGAAATACTTTATTTCTGTCTTTGGATTAAAAAAAAAAAATCTTTTCGTACTCTTCTGTAGTTTCTACTGCTTTCTTCTTGGTTATTCATCTTTTTCCTGTGATTCACATATATTCTCCACTTATTCTGCAATTTGCTTCTTTGTTTAATAACCCTGAAGTATGCTTTTCCTTTTCTCACGTTTCTCTTAACTTTCAAGCCTTTTACTCACAGGTCCCTGAGACTTGTGCTTTTATGACATGTATTCTCTAGCTTAGGAATAGGGTCAAATTGGCTTCATTTTCTCTCAAACATTGCTCCTCAGAACTTATACAAATGAGAATAGCGTTCACTTTTTGTTTTTATCCTGCAGGGTTTATAGTGGGAGAATAATGCACTCCCTTTTTCTTCAGATCTGAGGTTGACACTTTTAAGGAGTCAATCTCTGCAACTTTGGGGTTAGTTTGCCTATTGCTTTCCAGTTATTAGTATTTAAGATGCTAAAATTTCTTTCTTTTTGGTTCTCAACTTTTCTACAGCCGACTCTCTCACACTATTGCTTTCCGCCCCCACTCTTTTCCTTATCCTCATCCTGTCTTAAGTTATTTGAATTTCTGGATGGGACTCTGCCATCTCATTCTCCCCTTATTTTCTTCTAGTAAAATCTCTTTGTGGCTTGGAAGCCTCCCAGGTTCCTGCAGTGGAAGCTCTTTCTGGGGTTGGTGAGCCCTGTGACATCATTGACAGCAGTGATGAGATGGATGCCCAGGAGGAGAGCATCCGTGAGAGAACTGTCTCCAGAAAAAAGAAAAGCAAGAGGCACAAAGGTATAGGGCTTCTTTGCTTTTGAATTAGTCTTGTCTGTGGTGATAACTTGAAGTTGTTCACTTTCTCAGTAAGAGGTGATGCCAGTGGAGAACCAGGGTTTGGATCTTAGTAGTGGGACAGGTTTAATATACCAGGGCTTTCTATTTTGTCTAAGTTTGAGAAGAAAGGAGATTGGTAAGAGTCAGTAGATATCTGGAGCTCTAAACTCGACTATGATAGCCATTCCTTGAGAACATGTCATTATTAGGTAAAAACCCATATGGTAACATGAAAACAAAAAGCCTTTGCATCTGGATTTCGGAATAGGAATGGAATAAAAAATGTGACAAAAAAATATTTTCCCAAATATGTGGATTGTATATAACTGATTTCATTTCGGCTGGAGTTAGATATTACTATGGACTTTTAAGTGCTCTGCAATTATTAATGTCTGCTTTATGTCTAATAGATACTGTGGGAAATAGAAAAGTATATGATTTTATACTTAATGGCAATAAAACTCACACAAATGAAACAAAGAAAAATAAGCTTATAGTATATAATATGCCAAACCTTCAGGCAGTGGTTTGCTCTAGACTTAATGAATCAGACTTTCTTGGGGTAGTACCCAGAATAGCTTTTTTTTTTTTTTTTTTTTTTAAGATTTATTTATTTATTTGACAGATCACAAGTAGGCAGAGAGGCAGGTGGGGGGGGTGTGGGGGCTCGGGAAGCATTTCCCTGCTGAGCAGAGAGCCCCATGAGGGGCTCGATCCCAGGACCCTGAGATAATGACCTGAGCCAAAGGCAGAGGCCTTAACCCACTGAGCCACCCAGGCACCCCCGGGATAGCTGTTCTTAAAGCTAAACTGGTTCTAGGGATCAGCTAGAGTTAGGGGAAGCTAATATAAGAAGTGATATATGTATTTTTGGTCTCAGATCTACCAGAATTTTTACCTGTACTTGAGAGTCAGATAACCGATATTTATAATTAATGAAATACATTGAAATAATTGATAATTAGTGAGCTGTCATCACTTTGCAATTATGCCAGTTATTTTCAGTGGAACCATTGTTTTCCAGAAGGCCAAAATTAATACTGACGCTCCTCAGACTTCTTTGTTTTTTAATTTCTTGGTTGAAATCCCTACTCATCATCACCATGCTATTAGAGATTTATCTTGCTCTGTTTTGTTTTTGGGCACACTCCATAGAACAGCTTACAGACTTTTAAAACATCTTTATTGATATAAAATTCACTTTTTTAAAGCGTACAGCTCAGTGGTTTTAGTATGTTCACATGGTTGTGCAGCTGTCAACGTGATTTAAGTTTAGAACATTTTTGTTATCCCAGACCTATTAGCATTATTCCTCATTCTCTCCCAACCCTCCCTCCCCCATCCTTGCGCACCCCCTGGCCACTAATTTACTTTTTGTCTCTATAGATTGGCCTGTTTTGGACATTTCGTATAAATAGAATCACGAAATATGTGGCCTTTTGTGTCTAGCTTTTTTCACTTAGCATGTTTTCAAGTTCATTGATTTTTGTGGGCTATATCAGTCCTTCAGTGTTTCTTTTCAGTTGGCTATTTTGAATAATGCTGCTATGAACACTCTTGGACAAGTTTTTGGATGGATATATATTTTCATTTCTTTTGGGTTGGTGTGAAATTGTGGAATCACATGATAACTCTAGTTTAACTTCTTGAATAATTGTCAGTATGTGTGTGTGTGTGTGTGTAAAGATTTTATTTATTTATTTGAGAGAGAGAGCATGAGAGAGCATGAGCTAATGGGAGAAGGAGAAGCAGACTCTGCTGAGCAGGGAGCCCAACATGGCGCTCAGTCCCGGGACCCCTGGGATCATGACCTGAGCTGAAGGCAGACACTTAACTAACCGACTGAGTCACCCAGGTGCCCCGCTGGTGTGTTCTTTAAGATTTCCATTTTACATTCCACCAGCAATGTGCAAAGAGTTAGAATTTCCCTACATTCTCACCCACACTTGTTATTGTCTGGCCTTTTAAATCATAGCCATCTTAGTGGATGTTAAGTAAGTGGTATCTCATGGTTTTGATTTGCATTTCTTTGATGGCTAATGATGTTGAGCATCTTTTCATGTGTGCTTATTGCCCATTTGTATGTCTTCTTTAGAGAAGAAGAAATGTCTACTCAAATCCTTTGCCTATTTTTTTTTTTAAGATTTTATTTATTTGAAAGATGCCTAGGCGGCTCAAACGGTTAGGCGTCTGCCTTTGGCTCAGGTCATAATCCCGGAGTCTTGGGATCAAGTCCTGTGTCGGGCTCCCCATTCAGCAGAGAGTCTGCTTCTCGCCCTCTCTCTGCCTCTCCCCCTTTTTGTGCTCTTTCTCTCAAACGAATAAAAAAAAAATCTTAAAAAAAAATTTATTTGAGAGAGACAGATCGGGTGTAACAGAGCACACGAGCTGGGGGAGGGTAGAGGGAGAGTGGGGAAGGAGAAGCCTACTCCTTGCTGAGCAGGGAGCCTGACATGGGACTCGATCCCAGGACTCCAAGATCATGACCTCAGCGGAAGGCTGATGCTTAACCTACTCAGCCACCTAGGTGCCCTCCTTTGCCCATTTTAAACTTGGGTTATCTTTCTATTACTGAGTTGTGGGAATTCTTTGTATATTTATGATACTAGTCATTTATCAGATATATGATTTTTGGCTTATGGACTTTGAACTATAATTCATTTTTTAGTTGTTTGCTGTGCTTTACTCCCATTAGGTTCCTTTATTTTAGTCAGATTGGTCGTTTTTTCCCCTTTCTTTTAGATTCTTTTTAATGAAATAAATACAGAAGAAGAGAGAATAGTATAAGGAATCCCATCTAGCTCTTACCCAGCATTAACATTTACTGACTCCTGGCCATTTCTGTTTCAGCCACTATTCCCCAACTCCAACACACACGTTGTACATTATTCTGAAATAGTTTCCAGGTTATTCTATTATTATCTGTAAATGTTTTGGTAGTTCTCTCCAAAAGACAGATACTCTAACAACAACAACAAAAAGTCATGTCTAAAAAAGTTGACAGTAGGGGCGCCTGGGTGGCTCAGTTGATTGGGCGACTGCCTTCGGCTCAGGTCATGATCCCGGAGTCCCGAGATCGAGTCCCACGTTGGGCTCCTGGCTCCATGGGGAGTCCGCTTCTCACTCTGACCTTCTCCCTTCTCATGCTCTCTCTCACTCTCTCTCTTTCCTAATAAATAAATAAATAAAAATCTTTAAAAAAAAAGTTGACAATAATTTCTTGATAGCATCAAAATCCTTTTAAACTTGTCTCTTTATTGCCATCACATGTATTTTGTTTTTCTAAGTATCTGGGCTTCCTGTTAGGTGTTTATTTCAATTGGAATATTTTTGCTCTTAACCTGTACCTATCAGAGTTCTTTCTGTCCTTCATGGCTTATCTCTGTGCAGCTTTCTTTTACTGATTCCATTTCCTACATTTTGAAATTTCTCTCTTTTCTTTTTTAAATATTTTATTTATTTATTTGTCAGAGAGAGAGAGAGAGAGCGAGCGTGCACAAGCAGGGGGAGCAGCAGGTTCCTGGCTAAACAGGGAGCCTGATGCGGGACTTGATCCAGGACCCTGGGATCATGACCCGAGCCGAAGGCAGAGGCCCCAACCCACTCGGCCACCCAGGTGCCCCTCATTTTGAAATTTCTTAATAATGTTGTTTAAAACACTGACAATTATTCCTCATCAGTAATTATTGAGTTTTGTCAGTAAAGACAGAACATTTATTTTTTTAAAAAGATTTTATTTATTTATTTATTTATTTATTTGACGGACAGAGAGAGCACAAGTAGGCAGGGCGGCAGGCGGAGGGAGAGGGAGAAGCAGGCTCCCTGCTGAGCAGGGGAGCTGGATGCAGGGCTCAATCCCAGAACCTTGGGATCATGAGCTAAACTGAAGGCAGACACTTAACTGACTGAGCCACCCAGGCATCCCTAAAGACAGAACATTTTTTAATAGCACTCTGCTTTGTAAAAGTCCTGATGGATCTCAGTGGGAGAAATTCTCATAGTCATTTACCTTCTACTTCAGAGAGAGACTTAATGTGGGAGAAGATGGGGCTCAAACATGGTAGGACCAAGCCTTCAGTGGTCACTGGAGATTACAGAGAAGATTAGGAGCCAGAAAAGAGGATGTCGTTTTGGAGGTAGTAATCTCTATTATGAAGAACCCAGTGCAATAACCTGACTGAGTCATGCTGCTGCACTTAGCTCAAAAAGTAGAGGCAGCTTTAGGGAGGTAGTGTAGGGTCTTTTTGCTCACGAAACAGAGAAGAAAGCTGGTTTTTGGATAGTTCTGTGAACTGCGTCTGAATTACAGGTTAGAGGTAGGATTTGCCTAGATGCAAGTGTCTTTATGGAGTATGAGATTTTACTTGAACCTGAGACACCTAGTGTACCTCAGGGTCAAGAGAATGAACCCTAATGAAGTCTGAAGGAGGAGGTGGTGATACATTGTCACAGGGCATCTTTGAGTACTGAACGCCCATTACTGGGATCATAGGTCAAATTGGCAATGAAATGAGGAACTAGAAGGAAAGAAGCATCTACAGGCATTTATTGAGTAATGAAAATATACCGTAACTTACCAGGTGTTTTACTGAGCTTGCACTTTGAGGTTTCCTTATACCATCTTAAAATTAGTTGTGTTAAATGACTGAACTGAAGAAAATGTTTGGTGGAAGGGGACCAGGAGGGAAATCAGGGGCAGAATTTATGGTGCAAAGCTGGAATTAGAGTAGAAACCCGAGTCTGTTTACCTTAACTAGTGGCAGGGTTATATCTTCATATTAGTAAAAAGAGCACAGTAATATTTTCCTTATTTCTGTTGAAGAATTATTAAAATGGAATGATAGTAATGTGTGCAAAATTTTGAAAGACTTTGAAAATTTCAAAATAGTATGTGAATAATGGTTGAAGAAAGGCCTTGGGTGCCTGGGTGGCTCAGTGGGTTAAAGCCTCTGCCTTTGGCTCAGGTCGTGATCTCAGGGTCTTGGGATCAAGTCCAGCATTGGGCTCTCTGCTCATTGGGGAGCCTGCTTCCTCCCCGGTCTCTCTGCCTGCCTCTCTGCCTGCTTGTGATTTCTCTCTCTGTCAAATAAATAAATAAAATCTTAAAAAAAAAGAAGAAGAAGAAAAAGGCCTTAAGAATGAGACTAGTCAATATAAAAAGTAAAAAAAAAAAAAAAAAAAAGAATGAGACTAGTCACTTGGGCAACAGGAAGCAAAAGTTTCCAGCAGCTAGAAGAAGCAGGAAATCGTGAGTCTGAGAGGCTTCGTTGGACCTATTTAAAACTGTTTTCTTAACTGTGCAAGCCCTGGGAGAGTTGTGATGATTGGGGATCTTTAGATATGTATGTAATTGAAGGTCAAAGGTTATAGTTCTTTTTTTTCTGTTTCAGAAGACCTGGACGGGGCTGGAGGAGAAGAGTATCCCATGGATATTTGGCTATTGCTGGCCTCCTATATCCGTCCTGAGGACATTGTGAATTTTTCCCTGATTTGTAAGAATGCCTGGACTGTCACTTGCACTGCTGCCTTTTGGACCAGGTTGTACCGAAGGTGCGGCCACAGAGACTCACTCTGTTATCTGTGTAGCTGATCTCATTGCTGTTTGTGATTTGGAGCTGCTCCCTGGATGGTGACCTCTTTTCATTTTCTCTACTCTATGCCTGGGCGTGAGCCTAGCTTTGGACTCCTTGAGCCCCTATCTAATTTAAGTTTGATATTATTAATTCGTCCAGGTAATTGTCTTCCCTAGGGTTGCCCCATTCCCCCATCCAGTATCCATTTTCAGCAAAAAGTCTTGCTTCAGGTCTTAAAAAGCTGTGTTTGAAAAAAAAAAAAAAAAGCCGTGTTTGACTGGTCTTCAGAAGTTTATCTCAGCCAGAACTTCCAAAAGCTGCAGATGCCTATCTATTAATCTTTCTAACTGGATTAGTTGTTTCTTATTGGGTAGTTATCTTGAAGTATCATAGAGTTTTTGTACTCATGCTGCCCTGTGTATAGTTGTAGTGTTGAGGAGGGAGTGAATGAAAGGATTAGTAAGACAGCTGGCTTTTGATACCAGGTGCAGAAGTGTAATGAAGATTGTAAACTGTCGGTCAGGATGTTGTGGGAAGGGATGTTGGAGTGGAATGGTGTAGAGAACTTGCGAGACCTGTGCAGGGAGAGCCTGGTGGTTCTTCAGTATCCACTCCTTTTGAGCAACTGAAGTATATTGTGCTGGTGTCAAGTCTGAGACTTGCCATTTTTTAGAGTAAAATAGGATTTAAAATTTTAACGTGTTTGGAGGGAAGGATTATAAGGTATATGTGAATTGGGTTTTGCATAGCAAAGAAGCAAAAGTAGCTGAAAAATGAAGGAGGAGGTGATTTGTGTGTGTGTGTGTGTGTGTGTGTGTGTGTGTGTATGTGTATGAGAGTGTATGAGAGAGCACTGGGGCCAAGCTAGCTACTGGCCAGTAGAATAGTAGAATTAAGTTCATACGGAGACCAGGAGTCCTGGGAGACAGCTAGAGCAGGAGAGACAGGTCACATATTGGTAGGAGTAATGTGTCATGTTTCAGGCACTATACGCTGGATGCCTCTCTGCCTTTGCGCCTGCGACCAGAGTCAATGGAGAAGCTGCGCTGTCTCCGGGCGTGTGTGATCCGATCTCTATACCATATGTATGAGCCGTTCGCTGCTCGAATCTCCAAGAATCCAGCCATTCCAGAAAGCACTCCCAGCACATTAAAGAATTCCAAGGTAAGTGAGAATTATTGTTGGGGCCTAACTAATGGTGTGGTGGGCCTGCTAATACGGCTTGTGTCTGGCTTCCTTGATGGGGAGGGCTAGGGCCCTTGGTCCCAGGCTGCCACGGGGCTAATGTAAACTTCAGGGTTTCACTTCTCTAAGACATCCCTGCTCTGCTGGGTTGGCTTCTCTTCTCTTTACCTTAAAGCTTTCTGGTGCTTTTAGCATATTCTTTATTCTCTTTAATTTTTTCTCATGCATTGTCCATTTCACCACTTTAGATGATTTTGATGGTCTGGGTTAGGAAGAGCACAACTCACATGGTAGATGTAAACTGTAAATCTTACAGGGTGCTATAAATCGGGATGCAAAGATATAATATGAACACCTTAGCAATTTTCTTTTCCTAACATGACCTTGATATCTGGGATTCTTCTTTCTTGTTGACTTCTTTAAAAGATTTTGGTATGGACTTGAGCATACACTAAGTGCCCGCTATTGCCAAGCTCTGGGCTAGGTCATTTCAGAGACTCTAAGGTACTTCCACTCACAGACTTTAGCTCTCTCAAATTCTTCCTGTGTCTTAGGCTATTTCTTATATCTTGGAATATTCCCAGTGGTTTATATTCATACATTGTATTCAAGTGTTTGGTATTCTTTCGATTTGTAAATAGGTCTGTTAGCCTTTGGTCCTTTCTTCTTTTCTCCATAATGAAATATCCAATGAACCCACCTTTTGCCAAGCTAGACCGGTACAACCCATATAATTACTTAGGCAAGCCGATGTCTCAGCCTATTTCTCCTTCAACTAATACCATTGTCTGAGTTTTTATCTTTTGAGTTAGCGGGTAATTTTTATTACTCTGTTCCTACCCCAAATCTGGCGTTCTGTAGCACTTTCTTTTCTCTTCTATTTTGTTTTTGTGTTTTGGATGTTCTGTAATGATTCTTCTCCCCTAGTTTAGCTCCAGTGTGATAATGTTCTAGCTGATACCTACTGGTTGGAAGGGTCCTGTAGGTTTCAAGATCATCATTGTTCCTTCAGAGGTTGCAGACTGAGATGGTCAGGGCCATGGGCTGAGTTTCGTTTAATATCGCACTAGTTGGTGGCTTTAGGGCAGGAGTAGAATGCAGGGCGAGTAGAATTTCACCCAGCAGCTGCTTCTGCTAGTGGTATGGGTGGACAGTGTATCCCATTTGCAGTCCCCCCCCTCCCCAGAAACATGTGGCGGTATCACGCCGACTGTGCTGAAGTGGGGGTCGTCCCAAAGCCAGGCATGAATCAGTTGCTGGCAGGAGAGCAGCGTCGGGCAGACTCACGCTGGCCACATCCTAGCGGCTCCAGTGCACAGTGCAAGTGCTGCTGCCTCAATCGGAAATACCTGTGTCTTCCTATCCGTGCCGCTGTATATTAACGTTTTTGACACAGATTATAAAAAGCCACGGTGGTGATAGCTCAGGTCGTAATCCAGACAGTAAGCCCAGGCCACCTGGCTGCTGCTTTTGTGCCTTGTTGTTCGAGACCTCTGAAGAGGATGTGGGACCTTCAGTGACAGGTGTCCCATGCATGGCCTTGCCACTTGCATAACCACCGTCGCATGGCATTCAGGGAGTCGGCAGCATGCCTACAGGAAGTTGTCCCAGGTTCCCGGACTCCAGCTTTTCGTATTTGATTCTCCCTCTCTCTCTTTTCAGTAGCATAGCTTGTATGGGACACTGGAGCCGCTGTGATGGCAGCAGAAGTATTTGCCCCTTAAAGCCAAGCCCATTATTTTTGATGGAACAGCAGGACGTACAGGGCATGTCTGAAGGGCAGGACAGCCGGCACGGCGGACGACCCACCCCTTATCCCCTGGGAGGTACTTAACTTCTTGTGTTAATCCTCGCTGTAGCCTGACTTTCATGGAGGGGCTTACTCTAGACTGAATTCAGCCCAGCTCTGTCGTTTTCACACCGGCTCTCTGCTCCCAGGAGGTCCTGAGTGGCCTACTCCTGTTCCAGGGATGGCCATCTCTGCCTGCCTTATGGCTTTGTTATCATCTTGCCTGGTGGCTACTGGCTGCCCTTACATTTTCATATGGAGGAGTGGCTTGCTGACTCAGAGACCGTCCCATTCTCTAGAGACCATGACTCTGTCTTTAAAGATGAGAACAGTGGGGGTTGCCCTCAATAGCATCTGAGGTTGACTTATATCGGTCCCTCTTCTCTTTACAGCATAGCCCTGGGACTGTCTCTTTTCATGTTGCACCAGTGTCAAATTGGGGGGGTTCTCTATCTGTGCCAAAGTAAAATCTCAGCATTGGGACTGTGACTGGCCTTGGAGCTGTCAGACAGGTTTTTGCTGATTATTTTTTATTACCTTATTTTGAGTTTTTCCTTTTCTGTCATTTATTTATTTTTGGCTTATTTTTATTTTTATTTTCTTACAGTGCTTACTTTTCTGGTGCAGAAAGATTGTTGGGAACAGACAGGAACCGATGTGGGAATTCAACTTTAAGTTCAAAAAACAGGTATGTAGTCGTATCTTCTCTTTGTTTTTCAGGTAATATGTTCTAATAAATTTCATTAGGGATAAAATTGCCTTATTAAAATCAAATAGTACACATCAAAATTTGCAATAATGCCTTGAAAAGAAAGGGTAAAAGGAACTGTTCTTTTGATGAAAGAGACACAGCAGTGTAATAGCTGAATGAGTGGATACTGGAAATAAAAGACACTGGGGACAATTCAAGAGATTTGAGTATGCTATAAGTGTTAGGTGACATGAAATTATTGCTAATTTCTCAGGTGTGATAATGATACTGTGGTTATATATAAGCGTGTTTGTTCACGCTGAGTAGGGGTGGAGCGTCAGTGCTCCTTTCAGATGGCTTTGCCCCCTCCACCATTTTATATGCAAAATGAGAGGTGGGAGGAGAGGAAGCAAATTTGGTGAAATATCTAATGGTAGGGACTATACAGGAGTTTATTGCACTATTTTATTAACTTTTTCTGTATAGTTGAATACTTTCTAAAGGTGGGAAAAAGGGAAAAACTTGTTACAGGAATGCAGCAATGTTATTTGCTTATAATTGTTTTGTTTTTCAAAGCAAATGTATTTTGCAAACAACAAAAATTTATGTGGTTTTATACCTGAGGCCGTTTGGGGAAGTCATGAGGAAAGGGACCGCCGCCAAGATACTATTCTTCTTTATAAGAAGAATAGTATTCTGCTCTGTTTCTGCCTTTTGCTTCGACTGTACCTGAGATCTTGGCCACAGTGAGGATCGACTTTGCTTGCCTTTACTCTTATCCTCAGCAGCTCATTTCTTCCTTCTGTCTCCCCTCCTTAGTATCTCACTGAGGAGACACATTACAAATAGGATTAGTTATCCCTTCCTTGATGGCCGGCAAGTTACAGATAAGTTTGTAATTAAATCATATTTTTCCATTGATTTTTCATAAACATGGTTTTAGGGAAGAATTTTGGTTTCTAGTCATTTGATTTTAATAAGATGTCTTCAAGTGTGATATCCATTAGATGTCGATGGAAAGTCCATAGGACCTTTCTGGGACGGGGCTGCAGGGCAATCCAAGCAGTGTTCAAGCTGAGAGTGGAATTAACTACAGGAAGGTGAATGCTCAGATTTCCTTTAGTTCTGAGACTTGTGGTTCTTTTAATTTTGGTGCCAAGAATTAGATGGCCACTTCTGCTTCTATCCCTTTTGTGGAGCAGATGTTCTTTGGAGTCCGACGATTCACGAGGAATCTGCGATCTTTCAAAATTAGGGAGCCTCTTAAGTTTCCATTTCTTGCCAGATGGCAGGAAATACTGTCCAAATGAAACATATACCCACTGCCACGTTGCTTATCCCAATGTGTTTCCTCTTCTTTCAAAGGGCAGGTTTTCCTTGATCTGTGTAGAAACCAATATGTGTATAAAGAGAACCGTAGGATTTTCACTGGTGGAGTCTTAGAGTCATCGACATTTTTTCTAAGCCATTTGAGTAATTCTCAGTTCTCTTCAGTCCCCTAGATTAAAGAGCAAGTGTGTGGGAGGGTTGCAGCCTCCCATTCAGTACGAAGATGTTCATACCAACCCAGACCAGGACTGCTGCCTACTGCAGGTCACCACCCTCAATTTCATCTTCATTCCAATTGTCATGGGAATGATATTTACCCTGGTAAGTGGAGACAGCATGTCATCCTTCGCTCTTTTGTAGACTCTCACTATCCTCCTGTTGTGAAAGAAATTTGTAAATTTAACAATTTAACAGATTGAGGAGGAAATCTCTGAAGAATAATTTTTTAAGAAAGTCTGAAAGCAGACTTGTACATTAGGAATGGAGTTAATTATATCTGAGAATATTTTATCTGTTTCCTTCTTTTATTTATTATATTTTTTAAAGATTTTATTTATTTATTTGACAGAGAGAGAGATTACAAGTAAGTAATCTTGTAGGTAGAGGGGCAGGTAGAGAGAGAGGGGGAAGCAGGCTCCCCGCTGAGCAGAGAGCCCGATGCGGGGCTCGATCCCAGGACCCTGAGATCATGACCTGAGCCGAAGGCAGAGGCTTTAACCCACTGAGCCACCCAGGGGCCCCTGTTTCCTTCTTATGGTAGGGAATGTTTTTGCATCATCTGTGTAGTGATTATTAATATTTGAGAAACATCCTTTCAGGGATAATAGTGAGGCTTATATATGAGCACTGTATGTCAGGACCTTGAGGCTTGCTTATGGTGTCATAAATGGAATACTAAAATGTAGGGTGATCAGCTCTGTACCCTATGTGATGATGACTATTCAAGCCTTAGCTAAGAATTAGATTAGTAAACAATACATATGTCTGTGGTATATTTTCCAGGTTTTTAAAATTTTTAACTGGGTTGAGGACTTCAGAGTGTATGCAGTTTGTTTTCTCTGTCTTTTAGGCTTATGCTCAGAGATACGTAGGGTTCTCCCCTCTGCACTGAAAATAGCTTTTTCTTATTCATTCATTCATTCATTCATTCATTTGAGATAGAGTGAGCGAGGGGGAGAACAAGAGCTGGGGTGGGGAGTGCAGAGGGAGAGGGAGAAGCAGACTCCTCACTTAGCGGGGACTCCAGGATCCTGGGAGTCCAGGATCATGACCTGAGCTGAAGGCAGATCCTTAACTGACTGAGCCACCCAGGCACTCAACTTTATTCTTTTTTTAATGGTAAAATAAATAATCCATATTTCATGGAAAGAATTTAAATAATACGTAAATACATGGAAGAGGTAAAGGTGACCTAGACTTCTACTGACCTTTAACTATTAACCTTTCGGGAACTGTTCTTTCTTTAATGTGTCTGTTATTACGTACTTGTAGACACTCACTCTCTTAAATAATTTTGTTTAATTGAGATTATATCTTATATGCTGTTTTGGTTGTTAGGCACCTCTCCCCTCCCTCTAGGTTAAGTCACATCAGTGACCTAGTTATATACTCCTATTCCATGGACTTCATATTCAAAAAGTTCTGTTCAGACCAGCATATCCATAAACAGATTTAGATGATTTGTGGCTTATTTTACCAAAAATGTGATCAGATATATGTGTCATGCATCTTGTTTGACCTGCTCCACAATATCTCATCAGAACCTCTTCAAGTCATTTTGTATAGTTCTAACCCAGCTTTAAAAAATTGGCTTCAGTGCTAGTCTGTGTGCATGTATCCTAATTTATTCAGCCATTTGAGAGGCTTTCTTTAGCATAGTTTAAATATGAAGAATTTCATTTTGTGGCCTAGTGTAAATTTTGTCTAGACTGTCTTATTTCAGAGTGAGCCATGGGAAAACAAGGTTGTTTAATTTGGGTACTGAATTTGCTTTCTCCTCCTAGTTTACTATCAATGTGAGCACGGACATGCGGCATCATCGTGTGAGACTGGTATTCCAAGATTCTCCTGTCCATGGTGGTCGGAAACTGCGCAGTGAACAGGGTGTGCAAGTCATCCTGGACCCAGTGCATAGCGTTCGACTCTTTGACTGGTGGCATCCTCAGTATCCATTCTCCCTGAGAGCATAGTTCCAGCTTCCTGTTCCTGAGGGCAGCCCTGAGCTAGGCCAGTCCGTTAGTAAGCAGATTCCAGTTTGGAGGGGGTGTCTAGATTGTATATCTGGTTAATAATGCACATGCTCTTCCGGTTCCCCGGGGCTCCTGTTAGGGGAAGGAGAAGGATTGAATCAAGAGGAAAAACAACTATGATTTATAAACATATTTTAATGTAAAAATTTGCATTTGAAAGGAGAAACCTGGCCCTATTTTCTGTGTTAAACCCCATTTGGTGCTATTGAGTTTGTTCTTTATTCTTTTATCCAGCAAAAATGGATGATCTTGCTGTAGGGAAAAATTAAACTCATCCATCTCCAAACAAGGAAGTTTCAGCATTCCCTTGTGATCAGAGAGGAGACTTCGAGGCCTGAAATTGTTGCTACTGTTGTTTCCCATTAAGCTGCCCCTCAAATTCAAGTGAATATTTTCTCTTCTCCCTCTACCCTCTCCAGAAATAAAGCAGGTGACAGGGTTTTCAGAATCTTACAAGATTGACTTGTGTATCTTTCTTTAAAAATAATTTTTAGTTATTTATTGCGTAAATATTCTTTTGCCAGTTTTGGATTTTAGATATTTTTTTTGCATGAGGTTTGATAGTGGTGATGATGACTTTGTGCCCTTGGTACTATACCAGGAACTTTATGTAATATCTCTAATTCTCATGATCCTGCAAGGTAGGGATACTCTTCCCATTCCGTAGTTGAGAAAACTGCATCAGTGATTTACCCGAGGCTATATGGCCAGGTCTTTTTGCTATACCACAATTAAAAAGCTCAGTTTCATTCCCTGTGGTAGATGGTGGCAAAAGGGAGTAGGCAAAGTGTATATAGATAAGAAAGTAAAAGGGTGAATAAAAAATTCGATTGGGGTATACCTTATCCTTAATCAGCCTAAAAGGTATATAAGATTGATGAATCTTTGAAATATATGTTTCTAAGTAAATTGTAAAACTAACCAAGAAAGGCAGGAAAGATAAGAAGGATAATGATATTTCCATTGAATTGTTAGAAAGGCATTTACTATGCTGAAGGTCATTAAAAAAAAATGCATTCCATGTTGAAACTAGCCTCCTGAACTATAAGCACTTAGTGACCTTCTTCTGCTCTGCTGGGCCCTGTGCTGCCTCTCATCCTGTGAGCCTGGCCTTTCATCCCTGCAGAAATGCTGATGTCCTGTTAGAGGGCTTGCTACAGCTGGTGTACTCTGAGAAGAGGCTCAGGAGTGGGATTTTGGTTTTATTTCATTTTTGCTAACAAGATAACCTTGCTACTTGTCCTCCCTTCTTAGCCCTCCAAGGTAGCCAGTGAGCTGGATATTAGCTGGACGTTGCCATGAGATGGCCATTAATATAATATTCTTAGAACATGAAAATCTTGTGGGGCAGTTATTATCACAAACCAAACTGTTAAATTAGTGTGTGTTTTTTCCCCTTAATCATCTTCCCTAACCCCTGCTATTTAAAGAATATTCTTAGGAAGCATCTGCTTAATACAGCTGCTAACAGTTAAACATTTCCCTGCACCAAGGGTGGTACTAAAAGCTGTTCACACGGAGAGTGAGCCTGGGTCAGTGAAAATCAGAATTTGGGCATGTAAATGATAAAAAACAAAGAACCCAAGGACAACAAGCACCTTGGACAAGAAGTACCTTTCACAAGCAAAAGTTGCTTCTTTGAGGCAGAAGGAGTGAAACACAGAGTTCTGGTTCCCTCCCTGGATTGAAGATGCCTAGAAATAGAAGGGAATTATTCTGGTGGACCGATGTCCTTCCGCATTTGGGAGGTACCTTTAAAAGGGGAGTGAAATTAATTTGGTTTAATAATTGTGTTCTGACTCATCCTCTAAGTTTTTAAATTAAAGTTTATGATGATAGATACAATATTAGGTATTGTCTCAGCTGTTGTCTTAGTGTGATATTGACAGACACTTGGTAAAGTGTGTTATCATGGCTCTAGCCTTCTCTCTGCATTGATGGAGTTGCCTTTTCTAGGATGATTCATTTTAGTGAAAGGATGTGTGAAGTGTCTCAGATTTTCTTTTGAAGAACCCCAAACCACCTGGAGAAGAATTGGAACTTCTGGACTACTTTTGTAAAAACTGCTTTGTAATTTTCACTTTTAAAAATACATGTCTTGATTTTGCTCTCAGGGTCAAACATAATAACACAAATTTAGCTTCATTTCTCACCCTCATAATAAATCAGAATTACTCAAAATTTTCCTGCCTTCTGCTGAAGATACAAGGAAACTAAGCCAATTGGTGAATATATTGGAAGAAAAAAAATAAATGAAAGGTTGTGTGTGCCACCAATCTCAACTACGTACAGTGTTTGTTGTAGAAGATACAGAACATTTCATGTGTATATTTATAAATATGTATAGTTGCATGTATATGAAAATTCTTTGCACTTGTAGCAGTGCTTACTGGGTATCTTAAGGGATTGAGTAGGCATTGTGATGACACTTCACAAACCAGATGGGAAAGATGCAATTAATAGCCACACGGGACAGGGTAAGGAGCAATTCAGGAAAATGGAGAGATTTAACTAAAATTTGCCAGTCAGAAATTTGGCATTGAGACTGTCTTCATACTATGTATTTATAACCGACAAACCTTTCATATTCTAGTAACAGTGTTAGCACAGCCAGGGCCTGAATTCAGACGAGCAATTCACTCAAGTGCACACTGTGGAAATGTATCTGGATTTCAAGATTCTCCACTTAAACAGATACGACCAAAAGAAAAGTTGGGCGCAAGAGAGCAGGTGTGAAAGGTGACAGACCATTGGCAACGATAACAAGGCCAGGACCGAGGTCAATTTAGGGAGAAAGTGGTTAGATGAAAAAGGGTGGAGGTCAAATCAGGGACAGGACGTGTGCTGCGCCTCACTGGGAAGGAGAGAGGGCGCCGCTGAGCCTCGACCCTTTAGTCGTCCTGGATATAGTGGTTCCCTGACACCTCTAAGGGACTCTCCGGGCCAAGCCAAGATGGCGCGCAGTAGCAAAGTAGCTCTTGTCACGTGCTGGGGGCGTGGCCTCGAGGGAGCCGACCCGACCCCGCCCTTTGTGGGTGGGGCCAGAGGCCTTCCGGAGAGACAGGGGCGGGGCTTTGAGGCGGGGCGCTTCGGCGCTGGCGGAGGCTGCAGCTACCTCGGCGCCGGCTCTGCTCCCTAGGACGCGTCGGACTCCCCCCGGTCGGGGGCGGCTCCCTTCCGCTTCCGAGCTGAGCTGCCTGGCTTTCGACAACTGCAGGCAGGTGAGCGTCCAGAACCTGGGGTGGGAAAAGGATGCCTCTTTTCCCACCTCCAGCCTCCCTCAGTTTGGGGAGGGGTCTGTCTAGCGCGCCTTGGAAAACAGCTTTACTCCGGATGTGACTTCTCCGGCTCACATAGATACTGCTTCCTCCGCCGCTCCTCGCCGGCCTTTGCAGTGCCCTGTGCCCTTGGGGATGAGAATGGGGGGCGATGCCCTTTTTGAGGGAGGGCGTGGAGTTCGCCCTCAGCTCCATCAGCCTCGGAGGAGGGGGGCTGAGTTGGCAAGTCTCCCGGTGGGAGCTGGATGGACTGCGCCCCCATTTCCCATCCTGGAGAGTCCGAGGAAAAGCACCTCTTAGCTCCTGGGCCAGCCCCGTTTATTTGGGCACTGGAGGTGCTGAGGTCTTCGCGCTTACCAGGGGTCTTAATCCTTCCCGCGTTGCTACTAACACCCCTTCTTAACATCGCTAGCTCTCTGTTCCCTGAACTGCCAGTCTCAGGCTCTGCCAGAAATGGCCCCGTCTCCGCAGTGCCAGGGCCATGGGATGGAAGGAGCGGCCAAACTGAGGTCTGGTGGGGGTGGGGGTGAGAGTGGGCGCAACCGGAAAAGAGGGCTGGAATAGATTTCTGAACTGGGAGGGTGAGAGTAGGGAGTTGAGTTTGGACCACGCAGTAAGGGTGTTTTCCGGTATAGATTGCAGGGTTTGATGGTGGGTGGGAAGAGAGAGGTCGGTTTGGAGGACTTGGAAATGTGTGGGTGGTTTTCTTTGGGAAGGAGGAGGGATCCAGGACAAGGTGCCATTAGGTGTTGATGTCACCTTTGAGGAGAGGTATGCTGGTAGTATCCATTTGAGGGATATGGGAGTCGGGGTGCTGTTCCGCGCTTCTACGTGATGAGCAAGTGGTTAAGGAGGAGGCTCTGCTTAGCACGGAGATCTCCTCCTGGTGGGAGCTTCAGGGGCCCCTCCAGGAGCTCGGTTTCAGGGACTTCCCACCGTCTTTCTGGAGGTGTTGGAACTGATACCTAGTGCTCTGTTCAATACCCAGCAAACATTTATTGGGCACCTACTATATGCCAAGCACTATGCTATATGCTGGGTCTTCTGAAGGCAGTTTAGGTCCATGGAGCAGCCAAAAGGTACACACAGTAGGCACTCTCCTAACAGTCCCGGCTCCTGATTTTGTTACATCGCTATTAGATTATAAAAAAGCAGAGCCCTGTCCCCGTGCTTTCAAACAGCTGTCCGAACTAGATTCCAACCCATCCCCCCCTTACCACTGTTAACTGGCCAGGTAGTCCGGAGAGAAGCTGCCTTAGAAAAAGGAACAGTTTGAATGATTTCCCTTGGCTGTTTTCTAGGACTCTGGCGCCTGAGAAGGCTGCTTGAGATAAATAGCATCTCAAAATAATGAGATGATGAGTAGCACAGTGGCTATTGGGGACCAAGAATGCCCCGGACAGCCGGCACAGTGGGAGATGCTGGCTCTGGAGGATAAAAGACTGTGGGGGAAACGGGTGTGAAGTGAAAGTTTGTACTGGGGGAGGTGGGTGTGTGCTGATGAGCAGGTCATGACGTCAAAACTGCAGAGTATATGAGGTCTGGTCTTTGGGTGGGAAGGAGGGATTGGAGGGGCCGGGCAGGTAGCCGGGCTCCTGGGTCTCTTTTCTGAGTTGATAGCTGGAATCTCAGAGTTGGCAGGAGTCATCAGGGACTTCAGTGGATCCTTTCAGAGCCTCTGAGGATAGCTGGGGGGAGGAGGGGGAGTCAGGGTTGAAGGCCCAGTGGGGCCAGGGAGCTGGGGGTCAGGGGTCTTTAGGGTATGGAGGCACTAGCCGAGGCCTTTTTTTTGCCAGGGATCCTCTCCGCTGGGGCTCTGGGCCCTTGGATGGGTCGCTGTAGAAGCAAGATGTGGCTTCTGATGGGCACGGAGTTGCGTGTGGCATGTGCGTCCTGCAGAGGAGCTGGGGGGACCACAGAAGGGACAGCTGCCTCAGAGTCTAGGTCCCAGGTATGGGGCCTGGGGAAATGGAGGGGAGGGCGGACAGAGGGGCAGTGTGTATTGCCACATGAAGTCACCATCTGTCCCCCCTTGGCCTGCTAGCTCACTGACCTATAATTAGCTCTGGAGGGCACACGGGGCTGGCTCACAGGAGCGTGGCACTTCGGATGGCCAGGGGAGTAAAAAGTCCTGGGATGGACCGTAGGGAGAGGGGCAGCTTCTAGGGGACGCTCAGTCTGGGCTGTGCTGGGGGGGCCTGCGGGCACAGAGAATGCCATGGGGGCAGGACCGGTGGGGGGTCGGGGCGGTGGGTGGGGGGAATAGTGGGAGAAGAGCTCCGAGCTAGTGTGGCGTGAAACTCCAGGGCTGGGCGGAGCTTGAGGACGGCCCTGCTCTCCTTGGCAGTGGCTCTGCAATCACACAGGACCCATGACTGCTGCCCAGCTCTTTGCTGGGTTCTCAGAGAGCCTTGGTTGGGTGCTGCAGACCCCTGTCCCCCTCGGGTGTCTTCTGTTCCCTCGGGTGAAGTCAGCTCTAACACAGAGCAGCTGCTTGTCTGTGGGGCTGTGAGGCCTTGGCTGGGGCTGCTTCATTCTGAGAGAGCTGGAGGAGAAACTGCCACCAGTAAATTCAATTGGTCATACTCCAAGTGGCGCTCCGCGCTGACCCCCAGGCTGTGCCAGAGACCGGGTATTTGGTCATGTGCTGCTCCCTGTTGCTTTGGAACCATCACGTGGGTAAGGCAGTCCGCCTTTTCATAGGGGATACATTCCAGGACCCTCGGGGGATGCCTGAAACCACGGATAGTACCAAATCCTCTATATACTCTATTTTTTACCCATGCTCCACACCTACGATAGTTTAATCTATAAGTTAGTCCCAGTAAGAGATTAGCAACAATAACTGATAATAAAATAGAACAATTATAAGTTTACTATCATAAAAATTATGGGACTGTGGTTCCTCTCTCTGCATATCTTACTGTCTTCACCTTTTTTCTTGTGATGATACAAGATGATAAAATGGCTCTGTGATGAGATGAAGTGAGGGGAACGACGTAGGCGCCGTGATGTAGGGTTGGGCTGCTATTGACCTTCCGATGTGTCAGGATCATCTGCTGCCATCAGTGGTGGATGCTGGGAACTGAGATCACAGAAAATGAGGCTATGGATGGGGTGGGGGTGGGGAACCGCTCTACCTGTGTTCTTTCAGGTAGACTGTAAACTTTTTGAGGGTTGATGGCATATCTTACCTACCTTTTGTATCCATAACAACCCTTAGCACTGGATTCATGGAAATCTACCCAGTAGGTTAATTGTTGGATTGAATTGAAGAGGTCTGTCTTCTGATTCCCTGAATTTAATGAAGCAGGGCCTCCTTGCAACTAGAAATATTTAACCTGGAGCAAAGCAGCGTCTGGGGACCGATTTACAGTGGTGGTACATCTCAGTGGGAGAATTAGATTCAATAGGCCGTAGGTAAAGTGAAAATCCCTAAATCTCCCATAAAGCATGGTATATAAGGTTTCAGGGTTCTAATGCGGGACAATAATGTTACTGTACAGATATAGTATATGTTATATGGGTTATATATTAATTATATAATGTGTATAGTGATTTTAAAAAGCGTAGTTCCATACAATATAAGTTTGTAGCTAAGAGTCAGATGAAATAGCCGGTTTGCTCTCAAGGCTGTTATTGCTTAATTTGCTTACCCAAGATGGCTGAAGTCTTGCAGATAAAATATGCTGCCCGTGTGACTTCATGGCCACTGTTTTCACGTAGATAACTGTCACTTCAAAGGGGAGATAGATTTCCATTCAGTGGAAGAAGTTTCCGTAGGACAAGGGCCTCCTCATTTAGTAGTGAGCTCCTGTTCCCGAAGGACAATCAAATAAAGACTGAGCCGTCAGGGAGGTGTGGAAGGAACTCCCCCGCTGTGGGGGAGGTTGGCCTACGTGACCTCGGAGTCCAACATTCCCAAGTTGGAATGTGCAGTTAAGGTAAGGGATGGGGTGGGGTAGGCGGTGGATGGTAGGACCCTTGGCAGCTGCTCCGGGAGGACTCTCCTTTGTCTGGCTTGGAGGACCCTGAGAGTGGAGGGCTCGGGGAGGGGGACCAGGCCAGGACTTGGCCTGGGCTGTTTTATGAGGGGTGACATGCCGGGAGATCAGGGGGTGACCACTGCCATCTCTAATGCACAGGGAGCTCTGCGCTTGGGAGACCCTGCAGTGCAGCTCTGATGGGTGGCAGTGCCACTCCTTGACCCCCGCTCGCACCAGGCCAACTGCGGAGTGCCCCAAATGTTTGGCTCTCATTTGCGGCAGAGCACCTGGAACACATGGGATTTTCCTTCTTTCTGTATCCTCTCCGTCCCTTCCTCTTCTCCCTCTCACACATTCCACACAAGTTTGAGACCGCGCACGCGCAGACACACACACACACACACGATCACACACTCGCAGAAGCTCTCGTGGCACCCATGTGCTTTTCTGAGCACACACAATTCCACGACTCCCAGGTGTCCGTGTGTGTGTGACCACACGCATGCACTCTCATGACTGTACGTACATGACACATTGGCATGACCATAGGCCTACATCATGAGCGCTTGACATAGGGCCACACAGTCTGTCTCGCCATTATGCCTGCATACCCACCGTCCTATGTGCCCACTCACTGTCCATGCACCTGCTCTCAGGACCCTGTTCTCCTGATCGTCCTCTTCCCCACGTGCATGGTCATGGCCGTCCCTGCACACCACACGTCCTCGTGACTCTTCTACGCCGTTGCGTGGATGCACGTGTCCCCCCCCCCCCACATTCTCTCTCTCTCATAACCACCCCCTCCCCACACCCTCTGGGGACAAGGCACACACGTGGTGATGCGGTTTTGAGTACTCTGGGCCTTTCATGCCCTGGCCCCGGGGCAGCACTTCGCTCCCGTGTTCCTGTGCGCTGCTCCCCTGCCCCGCCCCGCCCCACAGCTCTGGTTTCTGCTCCCGATCTCGGGGCTCATCTACTAACTCGGAGACTTGTGAGTTTTTTTTTTTTCAATGCCAGAAGAACCATATTGGACCTACAGCTTTAGGCCCCTAGTCTTGAAAGATTTTTATTCTCCAAATAAGCCACACTTATTACTTTGTTTCTTCTTTTGCAAACAATTTTTAAGGACATGTAGGAGGGTTCGCCAACGGCTCAGGTTAGCAGAAGTCGGCCTGTGTTTGGGGGCTGCGGGCTTCATCTTGGTGGAGGCGAGTGTATGATCTCTGGGAGCCCTTTAGGATGTGAGGAGTCGGTGGGCCCCCCGTGTCCCCTGTGCAGCCTTCTCAGGCTGGTCGTCCTGTGGCACTGACACGCCGACTCTCTGAGGGGCAGGCGTTTCCTTACAGGGGCCTTCTGGAAGCCGTACGTAAACTTATGACGCTTTTTCGACTTGGAACCCTTTTATACAAATGAGACCTCAATCAGACATCCAGAAACATCGACAGATTTGGAACTGATGAGATTATATTAAGAAAAGGGAGTTCGGAGCCCTTCCCCTCTGGGCTGTGGCACCATTCCCAGGCAGGCCCTAAAGGTACTCTCTCAGTCTGCGGATCCTGTCTTTCATTTTTTAAAAGATTTTATTGATTTATTTGACAGAGAGAAAGAGATAGTACGCAGGGGGAGGGCCGGGGGAGAGTCAGAGGGAGAAGCAGGATCTCCTCAGAGCAGGGAACCCGATGGGGCCCGATCCCAGGACCCGGGGATCACGACCTGAGCCACCCAGGCGCCCCTCCTATCTTCATTTAAAGAAGTAGTTGTGAGGAGTCTACCTTTGGGTATTTTAGAAGAGGAAATATTTAGAAGAAGAGGTTTCCCGTCCTCCTTTCCCCACTAGCCTTTGACGTTAGTCCCCCTGCGGTGGTGATAGTGATGCTGGCCATACAGCCAGGTTTACACCTGTGTCTTGGTGTGAGTGTTCACAGTGCCTCCATTCATTCTCAGGAAGGGCCTGGTTTGGACAGTGAGTCATATGCTCACCCAAGTGGGAGGCCATGTCTCAGGAAGAAGTGCCCCATACCTAACTTCTGGGGAGCAGCTGGGGACATGGGCTTCATGGAGACAGGCCCGGGGAGCCTGTTGGATAGAGACCTCGCTCCCTGTGCCTACCCGGCGTTGCCCGGCGTGAGGACATGGAGGGCCTGGGTGGCCGTTGGTGCCCATGGATCCTTGGGTAACATCTTCTACTCCTCAGATCAGCTTCTGTCTTATCCCCTTTGACCCTCAGGACAACCTAGAAGATCACTAGAGCGTGTTGTGTGTCATGGCCTTCATCTTCCAGATTCGGGAACCCGAAGTCCAGAGAGAGAAAGTCTCACTGTTGGTCTTTTCAGAGGCCTGGAAAACTGGGTGCTTTTGAAGGGATTTGTGCAGCTGTGAGAAACCATCGGGGGAGCTTTTCCAAGAGTTTTTCTCGGGCAGTGGCTTCCCGTCGCTAATACGGATTTTTAGTTTTCTTAGTGTGTTCAGAGTGGGCCTGGCCTTGAGGTGCCTTAGGAGCCTGAGGTGCTGAGAGTTACTGCCGAGCGCTGGGCCGTGATCCCAGCCCCCTGTGTACGTTACCTTCAGTGATCCTCAAACCAGCCGCCTGAGGTGGGCATTGCTCTCCTCCCCATTTCACAGATGAGGAGCTGAGGCTCCGAGAGATTAACATCTTCCCCAGTCACGTGAGCGGTCAGTGGCGGAGCCAGCGTTCAGACGCTTCAGCCTGCTCCACGGTCTGCCTTGCAAAGCAGGAGCGGCCCCTGTCTTGGTCTCCAGAAGCTTTAATTTGCAGAGGGCAACAAAAACGAGCCTATTCCCAGGCCTTTGAGCCAGTTTTTACTATTTTGGAGTTCCTCTTCTTTGAACTTGGGCAGCGGTGGTCTGCCCAGAAACGACCCTGTCACACACGTCTGTTCGTTCCCCGTATGTTACGACCTGCGTTGGGCGTTGGGGCGTCCAGAGGTAAGCAGGTCATGGTTCTCACCCCCTGGGCCTTCCGCTGAGATGGTGTGTCACGGAGAGAGGCAGGAATAAAGGGCCGTGCTGGGTCCGCGGAAGGCTCGATCTTACCCAGGTGGGAATCACAAAAGGCTCCATGGACGAAGTAGTGTTTGAGGTGGGCTTAGAACGGTGATCGGAAGTGCCTTAGGCTGGCATGGGAGGGGAGACTGAGGCAGGCTGCGTGAGATGCTGGAATCTCGCGAGCAACAGTCAGTCAGGAGCGTGACCATGAGTAGGGGAGGGGCAGCCGGGCAGGAGGCCCACTGGGCTCTCATAGGAGAGGAAGAGTGAGGGCAGGGCTTTTTGGGGTGGTGGGCTGAGCAGGGAGAGGGATGGGGGAGGAGAAGCTTCTAGGTTAGAGGGAAGGAGAGGTGGGCAGCTGGATGCCCTTGCCCTTGGAGGGTAGTATCTGGAAACCCCGCAGGGTGAGGGGAGCTGAGGGCTGTCGGAGCTCCTGAGGGAGTCTGGTGTGGTGGTGTGGCGTGCGGGTCTCAGGGGACTGCTCACAACTCAGTTTGGAGCCCCTAGCAGGGAGGGGGTGGGGGGAGAGATTTGGGTGGATGGTGGCTGAGGCCTTGGACTGGGTCACCTCGGGTGGGGAAGTGGCTGCCTCGGGAGCATGGTGGCTGCTGGGCAGGGGGCTTCCTTCTCGGGGGCGGGGGCGGGGGCGGGGGTGGGGTGGAGGAGGGCCGAGACGAGGTGGCCCTCGGCTACCATGGCCTTGGACGAGGGCGAGAGATTGTGAAGGAGTCACGGCCCCTCTTGCCCTTTCTTAAGCCCCGTCCCCGCCTTAGAGTCAGACAGACTGGGAGAGAATCCGAGTTCTTTCTCTTCACAGCTCTGCCGGCTTGGGTACATGGCTCTGAGACCCAGTCCTCAGGGCGGCAGAGGGGGAAGAACGGCATCTTCCTTGCGAGGAATTGTGAGGATTAAGATAAGTGAGTAGATGACAGCCTGGCCTGGGGTGAAGAGCCAATGAGTCAGAGCTGCTCTCATAATTGTATGATTTTCCTGGAGGACCTCCTCCCTTCTTCTGGCCAAGTGGGGGCACGGCCTCTCTTCCCTCTTCCCTCAGGGGCTGCCAGCCTGAGGCCCACTCGCATGCGCCCAGCACCGGCCAGCTTCGCCCTGGCCCCCTGGCCCCCTCGGGGCTGCCGCCGGCGCCCTCCAGGAGCTCCCTCACCAAGGTGGGGCCCGCCAGCCGTCTGGGAGGGCCGTGGGGAGCCAGCCCGTTGCGCGTGGGCATGTGTGTGGCTGGCCTGATGCCCAAGTGCACAGCCCTCCTGTTTGTGGGGAAGAGATGGGGGTGACTTTGGAGAAGCCAGAGAGGCCTCTGATTGGCCTCTTCTGTGTCGAGAAGCCCAGACACCTGGTGTGGGCCTGACACCCGCCCCGCCCCGCGCGCGCACACTCACGCCTGCTTTCTCTGGAGCCCTCCCTCCGTTTCACAGCCTGCCCACACTCCTCGCTGGCAAAGCCCCTCAAATGCTCACTTTGGGGGCTGGGAGCTGTCGCGTCAGAATCGGGACCCGGGAACATTACTTAGAAATTGTGCAGGAGTCGAGGAGGCTTCTGTGAGGCTGAGATGATAATTGCGCTATTTAAAGCCAGCCCCAGAGCCAGAAGGAGCCAGGTGTCCCCGCCTGGCTGCCCTCGAGCTCCCTTCTGCTCTCCTTGCTGCACCGGTGGGGCCGGGGCGGGGGTCCCTTCTGCTCTCCTTGCCACACCAGCGGGGCTGGGGCAGGGGTCCCTTCTGCTGTCCATGCTGCACCAGCGGGGCCGGGGCGGGGGTCCCTTCTGCTCTCCATGCTGCACCAGTGGAGCTGGGGCTGGGGGTCTCAGGCAGCTGTCTCGGGGCATCGGCCTGGCAGCGCCCTCTGGGCTCATCTGCAGCCTGCTGTCCACGATGCCATTTCACTAGGGGAAGCACAGTGGTTCCCTGGCACCCGGCTAGGAGGGAGGCTGGGAAAGGGCCTTGCTTACACAGCCAGATTCTCTGTTGCCAGAATGACCAGGAGGGTTTGGGGAGGCCAAGTTGGACCAAATAGCTAGCACATCACAGCGGGCAGCCTGAGGTCTGTTCTCCCTTCCTGAGAACTTCTGAACCCCTTTCCAGTAAGGAGCTAGAACCGCCCCGCCCGTAGGACCGCCTTTGCCCACCACTAATGTCCCTTCACACACCCCTGCGATCCTGCGCTGCCTTCTGCTTTTCTAGCATCCGTTTATCTGTGATTTCCTCCCTGGAGGGTGGGCAAACAAGGGTTGTGGGTTCCATCAGACAGCGGAGCTCTCGGTAGGTGGTGACAAGCCCAAGGTCATCCAGCTGATCTATGGCGGGGCCGCAGCCTTGCTGTGCAGAGTCCCAGCTCTGGGCTCCCTCCTCTCCCCTGCGCTGCAGGATGCCTGGGGATCTGTTGGGCCGGGGCGGCTCCCGGGCCCCTGAGCTCCTGGCACACCATGCTCTTCTCCAAAGGACAGATTTTGCCCCAAGGGACCCCTTTCCCAGCCTGGCCTTCACTCCTGCTCTCTCATTTTTTTCTTGGGGTGGGGTGGGGGCGTGGGAGGGAATGAGGGCCAGGCCGCGAGTGAGCTTGGAGACATCCGGGGGGAGTGCCCTCGCGGCTTTCAGCCTCAGAGATCGGAGCACTCAGGGTGAAGGGTCCTGGGCACAGTGGACGGGAGAATCGGAGGAACGGCTGTCACCGGTCCTGGCAACACTGGGCTGGCAGCCCCGTCCCGTCCACTCCCTGCTGCTCTGGGGCTTCCCTGTGCCAGGCTCCAGGCGTCCCTGGGGTCGGGCTGTGCCCACGCTAACCGCCCTAGCAGCGCCCGCCATGGGCAATCAAGCAGAAGGAGAAGATGCCCAGCCGCCAGCCGGGGCCCATACCCCCACATGACCCCGGTCCTTCCCTCACGTCATTCGGTTCCTGCTCCGACACAGAGGTGGTGGGCCACGAATTCAGCATGGACGCCGGCCTGCTGTCTGCCGGTTTCAGGAGTGGGGATGACTTGAGCCAGAGCCTCTTTTCCCAATGATGGGCATGGAGCCGGTTGGGGCTGTCCGCCACCCCAGTGCCCAGCTCGTGCCTTTCCGAGGAGCCAGACTGTGTCAGTGGTCAGGGGTAGGGCCCCCAGCCCCTGTTTCCTACGGCCCTAGTGGCCTCTGGCCCGTGAAGAGCCCTTTAACCCCTTCTGTGCTTGTCCTGGCCTAAGTGCTGGGGAGAAGGCTATGGTGGGGGCAGAGACCCTAACCCCCCACCCTTCTCTCCCACCCCTGGGTCTCAGGAGGACTCTGGGCAGCCTCCTGGCTGCTCCCTTGCCACTGACTGAATCATTTCTATATTTGGCCAGTGAGCCACGTGGGTGGGGAACCACTCCACTGCGGCTGCACTTCTGACAGCTGGGGGTGGGGAGAGCTGGAGGCAGAGGCTACGGCAGGCAGCGGGCATGTGCATTCCTTGGGGGAAGTGAGGAAGGCGCCATCTGAGTGAGTAAGCCTGGAGAAGGGGCATGCGCCAACACCTCGCTCTCCTCCCCCACCTTCTGGTCCAGGTCCTGTCTCTGTGCCCCCACTCCCGCCCCCGCATGCCCTTCTACTCAGCTGGTCCTCACGGCAGCCTCTTCTTCCACAGACCACTGCCTTCCAGTAACCATGGGTGTCGCCAGACCCAGCTGGGACGCGGCCAGGCTCCAGTGCTCAGCCTAAGCGAAGGGCCCTCTTCCAGCCTTGCTCCTTCTGCCTGTCATGGCCACACTTGGCTGCTGCCTGCTTGTCTGGGGACATAGGGCACCCAGCCCCAGCCCTGAGAGGTTAAGCCTGGCCCTCTGGCTCCAGTCCACAGGGGCGCCCCGGGCCCCAGGCCCCTTTCAGAGCAAGAGCAACTGATGCCATGGGAGAAGCCCCCGCCCACCCGTCCGCTCGCCCGGCGCCGCCTGCTCGGAGACCCCTGCCCTGGGTCCCGCCGGAGGTGTCAGCCCTGTGAACTCCGCCCCCGCCCCTGCCGCTGAGAAGGCCCTGCCCACCCCCACCATGTGTGAGGTGATGCCCACAATCAATGAGGGGGACCCACTGGGGCCCCCCCACGGCGCCGATGCTGACGCCAACTTTGAGCAGCTGATGGTGAACATGCTGGACGAGCGGGAGAAGTTGCTGGAGTCCCTTCGGGAGAGTCAGGAGACCTTGTCGGCCACACAGAGCCGGCTCCAGGACGCCCTGCATGAGCGGGACCAGCTCCAGCGGCACCTTAACTCCGCCCTCCCCCAGGTAAGGCCAGGTCGGCTGCACCTCCCTCATCCCCCAGCTCTCCCCTCGCCCCTCCTCTCCCCTCGCCCCGGTGGGCCCTCAGCTTATCTGCAGCTATTTGCGTATCAACACATGGAATTCACAGAGCATTTAACTTTCCTTCCTCTGCCTGCATAAGTCCTTTCCCTGTCACTCCCAAGCTCCTCCGCCCGGAATTGGTTTCACCTGGAGAAAGGGATGGAATTTGATGCGGGAAGAAAACCCAGCCATAGCTGCCCCCTGCAGTGAGCCCATGCGGCCAGCAGGTGGCACCCTAGACTGGAAAGACACCTCCGCCTTGCCTGCGCCTCATCGGTGCCCTATGGAGGCCCCTCTTGGAGGTGGTGGGTGGGGAATCAGAGAGTAGAAATGGAGAAGCCTTAGGATCATCTAGTCCACCTCTTATTGCACAGATGGAAAGAACAAGAGGCGTGGCATAGAAAGTTCTAGGCAGAGCTGAATCTAGAAGCTGGGTGTTTTGACACCTGTCTTATGCTCCTTAATCAGCAACACCACTGCTAGCAATGAGAGTCACCATTTCTGTGTGTTTTCTGGGTACTGGGCACTCCGCGTGCACTTTACTCGCTAAACGCTCACAGCTATGAAGTTGGTACTGTTATCACCATCATATCTATTTTATAAGTGATGGAAGGTGATGCTTGAGGAGATTAGCCGGTTGCCCAGCCTGTGTGTGTGTGTGTGTGTGTGTGTGTGTGTGTGTGTGGTGCTGCAGGGACTGGGACGGCAGCCGTGAGGAGCCACACATACGCCCTTTCCCCACGTGTGCGGAGAAGAATCAGGGTGGACCCAGGAGGGCTGCAGACCTCTCCGGCCCAGGGCTCAGAAGTGGTGGGGGCGGAGTCTCGTGATGCTCCATCCAGAGGGGTATGGAGCCCTGCGGGAGAACGGGGTTCCCGAGGCCCTGAACAAGACACAGATTGAAGGAGCCAGGCCCTGCCCAGACTAGAAAGGAGATCGATAAGAAGCCGAGTGATTGGAAGACCAGGTAGGGGAAAAGAAGAGCAGCCCCAAAGGTGGTTAAAACTGCATCAGGGTTAAAAGGTGCTGCCTTTGGCGGACCCGTGCTAAGTGCTTTTCCTACACTGATCATCGTAGCTACACAGGAGGGCGGCCTCTACTTCTATCTTATGGATGGGGCGGGGCTTCAAAGGGGCTCGGTGACTTGTCCAAGGCCACACAGCTAATGGGGCAGAGCTGGGATTTGATTCCAGCCCCACCCTGGGAGCTGCAGGAAGGCAGGGATTATGTCTTTCCTGTCACTGTGTCCCCAGGGAGCAGCACAGGACCCGGCACACAGCAGGGGTCACAGTACTTGTGGTTGAACCATGGGCTCAAGCTAAGTGGTGCTCTTGAGTGCTGTCCCAGACGGTATTCAGAGGAGGGAGACAGCCTTCCCCCGGGGGGTCTGGAAAGGTCCCAAGGATGTGTATCCTTTGAGACGGGCTTTGAAAGATAGATGTGATTTCATCAGCTGGGGACAGAGGGCTGGGCTTTCCTTGGGGAGGTCGCCCGCTGAGCAAAGGTGTGGAATCAAGATGGCTTGCTGGTGACTAGACATAGCAGGTGACCCGGGGGTCTTAGAGTGTATGAAAAGGAACCCATGAGAGAGAAACTTGAAAAACAGGGTAAGAAGCTTATATTCAGCATTGTGGACAACGCCGTGCTTTGGGACATTGTCTTGGCAGCAGCGTGTCCGATGGGCTAGAGTTGGGGAGGAGGCAGATGTCCTGGGGTGGGGAGCCCAGGGAAGGGCAGAGAGGAGAGCACGGGTCCTTTGGTGGTGGCACCATGGCGTGGGGCTAGGGCTGTGCCGAGTCCTGTCTCTGGGTGTAAGTACGTGTGCGTGTGTGAGAGTGAACGTGTGAGTGGGAGCGAGTGTGTGTGGTTCGTGTGTGAGAGTGAATGTGTGTGAGTGTGATTGAGTGTGGTGTGTGTGTGTGTGGTGTGTGTGTGTGTGTGTGTGTGTGAAGGAGTGGAAAGCACTGGGGCCATGCTTGGCTTTCTGGGTGTGAGAGGTTTAGCCACCTTTGGCCATGGCCTTGACAGAAAGGCAATTATCAAGGAACAAGGTTGGAGGCCTGAGGCTTCTCAGGCTCTGGCATCCCTGGGTCCCTTGGCCCCTTCCCATAGCCCTTCTTGTCCCCTGTTGCCTAATCTGGAGTGATAAGAGGGGATTTCTTTGGAATTCTTGCTTCAGTCATGAGTCCTTGGTGGATGAAGGAGGCTTCAGTTAGGAGAGGGCTGCAGCCACTGTTCAGTCATTCCCAGACCCTGGGCATCAGCAGAGTTTGGGCCACTTTTCGGAAAACTTTTCTGGAATGCAGTGATGTCTGCTTGAATAAGTAGGAAAGCCCCCTTCCTTTGTTGTCTAATATCCACCAGTCTCTGTCAGGACTTCACCACGCCAAACCAGAGGTGAGACTCCCTCCATCTGTTTCTAAAGGATAAGGTCATTGAACAGAAATACAAAGGAGGGGGCAGGAAATAATCTGATTATGTTGTTGGCTGGAGGGGGAAGGCGCCGCAGAGCAGATTCGCTGACTATCTCACTCGTTTCTACCTCTGTCCCCTCGTACCCCAACACATGCTAAGAGTACACGGAGGACCCAGAGACGGGGACCCCTCTGGAGGCACAGATGCTAGCTGAGGTCTGGATGGATGGGTGAGAAGAGCCCACCACCGATGTGGGCGTGCAGGGCACTGGTTAGGGGGCAAATCCCCGAGCACTCAGGGGCCTTGGGGGTTTTCAGGAATTTGCCACCTTAACTCGGGAGCTGAGCATGTGTCGGGAGCAGCTTCTAGAAAGGGAGGAAGAGATATCAGAGCTGAAAGCAGAGCGGAATAACACGAGGGTAAGTGGGGTGACCTGGTGTGTGTGTGTGTGTGTGTGTGTGTGTGTTGTGCGGTGAACCCCCTGACCAAGGGCGTGGCCAGGGCTGGGCACCTCCCCGGCCCCCATGCTGACCTCTTCCTGTCTTATGTTCCGGGGTCCATACGACGTTTCTCACCCATAGATGAGGGTGGCCCTGGGAACATCCAGGTCCTGGGACAGAGGCCAGGGCAGCTGGCTTGGGCAGCAGCTGTTTACCTACCTGAAGCATTTCCACATTTTAACAGGGGGGTGCGCGGCCCTACTCATATCTTCTCGGTGGTCACGGGGGCCCTGCTTCTAGCCCCCCGGGCACGTGCTCACAGCCCTCCCTCTGGCCCTGCCCCGCGCCCTGCCAGTTGCTTCTGGAACATCTGGAGTGCCTGGTGTCCCGCCACGAGCGGTCGCTGCGGATGACTGTGGTGAAGCGCCAGGCCCAGTCGCCGTCAGGGGTCTCCAGTGAGGTGGAGGTGCTCAAGGCCCTCAAGTCGCTGTTCGAGCACCACAAGGCCCTGGATGAGAAGGTAGCCGGCCCGGCCCGCCGCCTGGCCCACCCCCCCACCTGGCCTCGCCTCCATGCGCCCCTCGTCTGCGATTTCTGCACCCCATGTTGAGGGGACACTGCCCTCAAGCTTCGCCCCCGGCCCCTCCTCCCACCAGCCTTGTTTCTGGGTCCTCCTGTTCGGTTCCCTCTCAGAGACGTGCCTCTCGGCAGGCCCCTCTCTTTGCCTCATGCCCCCAGGCTCCTGCAGCCGGAGTCCTGTGGGGTCCCTGTGTCTTCCTCCATCTCCCCTTACCCCGGGCAGGTGCGGGAGCGGCTCCGAGCAGCCCTGGAGCGAGTGACCACCTTGGAAGAGCAGCTGGCAGGGGCCCACCAGCAGGTGAGCCACCCGCCCACCCTCCGCCCGCAGACTGCAGCTCCCGGTAGCCAAGGCGGGTTCGCTGCTCTGCCCCACTCTGTCTTGCACTGGATTTCTTCCACGGTCATGGCTGGAGACCGCGAGCCAGCGCGGCGCTGGGAGGAGGCAGGGGACTCGGAAGGGGCTGGAAGGGGCTGGAAGGGGCTGGAATACACCGGAAGTTCTCTTCTCTTTGACCCACCGCCCTGGGGGCTATGCCCTACATACAGGTGTCTGCCCTACAGCAGGGGGCCGGGGTTCGGGATGGAGTGGCAGAAGAGGAGGGGACCATGGAGCGGGGACCGAAGCGCCTGTGGAAGGTGGGTCCTGGGGAGCTGCGTGCCAGGGGCCGGGCCGCCCCCAGCCTGAGTTCGTTCAGGAGAGCAAATGCTCGAATGAAATTTGGGGCTTTCTCCAGTGTTCCCATGTCTCTTTCCTTCTTCCCCCCACCCCACCTGTGAAGAAATCGATAGGTTTACCCAATACGCTGCTAGGTGCCTACGGTGTTGTCCGCTGGAACCCTTAGGCGCTGTGTATGTCAGCATCAGACCCGATCCCTTCTCTGTCCCCGAGCCTTTGTTCCCCTAGTCATGCCCCTTCCTGGGTGACAAGATCCTGAGACAGCAGGTAAAACTAGAAACTACGGTCTTTCAAAAGAAACGCAGGAGAGCAAGGGTGTTTTGTTTGGTCCCTGTGTGGCGCGAGCTCCTGGGGCCCCGAGGAAGGACGGCAGGGCTGGGGGCGTGCGCGGGCACTGGAGGCAGAGCTGGGATCTGCTGTGGGAGTGCCGTCCCTGGGGTGGGTCAGGGGAGTGGGCTACCCTGGGCCCCGATAACTGACTGATGGCTCACTGTCCCTGGAGGATGACACGGGCCGGGTTGAGGAGCTGCAGGAGCTCCTGGAGAAGCAGAACTTTGAGTTGAGCCAGGCTCGGGAGCGACTGGTCACCCTGACGGCAACAGTGGCCGAGCTTGAGGAGGACCTGGGTACCGCCCGCCGGGACCTCATCAAGTCGGAAGAGCTGAGCAGCAAGCATCAGCGGGACCTCCGGGAGGTGAGCTAGGGCCCCCGCCTGCCGCCACCTGGTTGCGGCGTGCAGGCATTCAGCACTCCGGAGGGCAACTGCTAGGATGCTCTAGATGTGGAAGGCTGGGCCTGAGGAGTTTAAGAGGAAACACTGGGTGGGGCCAGCTGTGCGGAGGCATAGCGGGAGGGCTGGGTCAAGGTCAGAAACTGGCAGGAAGGCATGGGGAGGATACAGGCAGCCAGGCATTGGTGGGAGGTGCAGGCAGGATGGGGGCAGGGAGAAGCTGATGCCCTTCCCTCCCGTCCCCTTCCGCCCTAGGCTCTGGCCCAGAAGGAAGACATGGAGGAGAGAATCACAACACTGGAGAAGCGCTACCTAGCTGCACAGCGCGAGGCCACGTCCATCCATGACCTCAACGACAAACTGGAGAATGAGCTGGCCAATAAGGAGTCCCTGCACCGCCAGGTAACTCCTCCCACTGGTGTGGGGGCGGGCGTTGTACTTGACCCCGGAGGTCCTGATGATCGATCATGCTGGAACCTTCTTTCCTCGGGGGCCCAGGAGCCCTGGGGGTCCTGCAGGTCACCTCGGGGAAGGGGAGGCCATGCATTGTGGGCAGCCAAGAACCAGGTTGTCCTTGGCTCCTCTGGCCTGTCACCTGCTCTCTCCTGGGGTGGGGCCCGGGGTTGGGGGTTGGGGGAGGCTTTGGGGCTCCCCCTTGACTCTCGGCCGCCCCCCCCCCGCCCCACGGTGCCAGTGTGAGGAGAAGGCCCGGCACCTGCAGGAGCTGCTGGAGGCCGCAGAGCAGAGGCTGCAGCAGACCATGCGCAAGGCTGAGACGCTGCCCGAGGTGGAGGCCGAGCTGGCGCAGAGGATTGCAGCCCTCACCAAGGCAAGTGGCCCGGGCCCGGGGCTCCGCCTCTGTTTCGGCTTCTGGAGCTTTATGGAACCCTTATGCGGTGCACGGAGAGAGTGGGAGGCGCGAAGGGCTGGGAGCCAGGGAGCTGCCTCTCACTGCATGACTCCGGGAACACACCGTCTGTGTCTGTCTGTTGGAAGAGCGTCCCTGCCCTCATCACCCCTCAGGGAAGTGACAGTCCCCTGAGAAGGGCTGCGGAAGTCCACGATGTAGATGAGACCGTGCCGACACAACTTGTTTTGATGATCGTTGACACTGTTGTGTTATTACTAGCCTTTGTTGGGGCTGGAGTGGAAAAACTAGGACTCTTTCGCACCTGGAAAGATGAAATCCGAGAGGAGATTGGATCAGAGTGCGTGGGGGTGTGGGTAATGGGAGTGTAGGCTGAGCATATCTTTCTTTATCAAGCTGAAGCATTCCGCATCTAGGGACCAGCTCTGGTTGCTTGAAGGCTGCAGCTGTAGGATTCATAAAAGGGAATAGATTTGTACCTGATGGATAGTTAACTTTATGGAGCAATAATTTCTAAGAGGTAGGCAGGCTGAAATCGTCATCAGATCTGGAAAAGCTGGGTAAATGCAGGGACTTAGATGTGCGGTGGGCTAGTCAAGAGAATTTCGGAGTGTTTGCAGCGCATTGGATGCTGTCAGGGGTGGGGTGGGGGGGCTCACGGGGGTCCCTGTAGCTACCCTGCCCCCAACCCCTGGAGAGAAGGAAGTCTGCACTGAGTAGGCAGCAGGCCCCCAGGCCTCTAGAGGATAGAGGCTGGCTGCTGTGCCAGTGTGACAGCTGCGGGCTCCGAGGCCGGAGCATCCAGCCTGGCTGCCGGTCGGTCAACCCGGGACCAAGTCTTCTGCCACTGAATGGCTCCGTGACCTGAGAAAAGTCCCTCCCTCCCTAATCAGGCATTTGTGTCATTGTGTCTTTGATCATGCCATCATCTCAGTGATGATAGATTTGGCCTTGGCAGTGTCTCAGGTCTTTCCCGCGCCCAGGGAGGAGGTGCCGGCGATGCCATGTGATGCTGGGCTGTCCACGTCCCTAGCTCCCCAGACTGGACGGGATGGGTTGCAGTGACTCGTATGTTCAAAACAGTCATAGTAGGGGGCTTTAAGGAGGGATTTCCTGCCTGTAAGGTATGTGCTGGTCTGGAATATCTTGTCAGCGGAGACGTGGGGTCGCCATCTCCAGAGACACAGGAGTGGAAGGGAGCCCACTCTGCCTAGGCTGGTAATGACCATGGCCAGCATTTGCTGAGTGTTTATGGGGTCCGAAGTGTTTGCTATGGATTATCTGATGTAGTCCTCACGGTGCTCTGATGGGCCTAGGTGCTGTGATTATCCGTATTTTATAGTGGAAGAAACTCAGGCACATAGAGGTCCAGTAACTTGCCTGACATCACACCCCTGGGAAGAGAGGGAGCCGGAATTTGAACCCAGGTGGTCTGGCTCGCATTCATGTTAAGTGCAGATCCATCCATCTGGAGGCGTAGAGGAGATTTATGGTGGCTCATGCTTTCAAGTGGGGTTTTTTCTGGAAGTGGGGAGTCCATTGGGCTGCCAGCTCCAGGAGGTTTTAAGGCAGGCCCCGAGCAGGAAGCAGGGGGTGTGGACCACCTGGCAGGGAGTGGAGAGGGCTTAGGAAGAAGGGCAGTGGTGGTGGAGTTCTGCTCCAGGGGGAGAGGCGGAGGGTTGGTACCTTTGTTGGTACTGAGGCTCTGACCCCCCGAAGAGCCCCCTGGCACAGGGTGTGTGGGCTGCGGGGCCTGAGCTGGAGCCAGGGGATACAGGCTGCACTGACCCCTGCCCGCCTCCAGGCTGAAGAAAGGCACGGCAGCATTGAGGAGCACCTGCGGCAGCTGGAGGGGCAGCTGGAGGAGAAGAACCAGGAGCTGGCAAGGGTGAGGGCACCAGGCTGGGCTCGCAGGCCCCCTCCTTGTCCCCAGGGCAGCCTCCCAGGATGGCGTGTGGACAGGCTGAGGAGTGGGAGTTGGGAGGGGCCGCAGGACTTGGTCTAGGAAAACTGGAGAGGGGGGCTCCGGGAGGACCAGTAGGGGACAGGTGAGTGGGCTGGAACCAGGCTGGAGTGGGTGGCCCTGGGGTGACCTGGGACCAGGTGTGCTGGCTCTGCAGGTGCGCCAGCGGGAGAAGATGAACGAGGACCACAACAAGAGGCTGTCAGACACCGTGGACCGGCTGCTCAGCGAGTCCAACGAGCGCCTGCAGCTGCACCTCAAGGAGCGCATGGCGGCCCTGGAGGAGAAGGTGGGCGGGGCGCGCGCCCGAGTGGGCGGGGCTTCCAGGGCGTGGTGGGGCGTGGCGAGGTTGTGAGTGGCGCCGAGGGGAGGAGTTGGGCTTCGAGAGGTTAGTCAGGGGCGGGGCGCGTCTGGGACGTAGGACCTGGGTGGACAGGAGGACAGGAGGAGGCTGGAGAAGGGAGGAGCAGGAGGGGCGAGGAAGGGCGGGCTGGCCCGGAGAAGGGGCGGTGGGCTGGCGGGGAAGGCGCCGGCCGGAAGGAGTGGAGGTGCCAGGGCGGGTCGCTAGCTCCCTCCGTTGTCCCCCAGAACACGCTGATCCAGGAGCTGGAGAGCTCCCAGCGGCAGATCGAGGAGCAGCACCATCACAAGGTACCCAGCTGCTGGCCCGCCGCGCCAGCCTGGGAGGGCTGGGCTTGCGGTGAGGAAGGAACACACCTGTGTTTCCTGCAGCGGCTCTGCTACCCAGCACCTCGCTAGTCTGTGTACAGACGGGATTGCGTTGATCCTCGCTAGAGCCCGTCACGGTGGATGCATCACCGCCCACATGTAAAGAAGAAACGGAGGCCATAAGCTTAGGGCATAGCGGGGGCAGCAGAGGCAGGGCCCAGGGAAAGATCTGATGGGGCCTCAAACCAGGTGAGGCAGGAGTCCGGTGATTCTGGGAGGATTGTTAACTGGCCCTGGCTCAACCACGTCCGTGAGATCCGGGGGGGCACCCCGCGCCCCTGGGCTGCCCAGCCTCCATTGCCATGCATTTGTGTGGTGATGAGGGCTCAGCAGGCCTCTGCCAGTAGAAACCTTACCAAGAGAGACCCTCTCCTGGCCCTGCCCCTCTGCCTGCCCGCTGCCGACCCTTCTGCTCACTTTCCAGTTGGACCTCTTCTCTTGGTGTCCTCTGTGGGCCTGGCCGGGGGCCCCTGGCTTTGGACTTTGCAGTACATTCTTCTGCTTCTCCCCAACTCTGCTGTCCTCTTTGTCCCTCTCTCCCCTCTCCGCCCCTCCCTGGCCCCACCCCCACCCTGGGTCTGCCTGGCACAGGGCCGCCTGTCTGAAGAGATTGAGAAGCTGCGCCAAGAGGTGGACCAGCTGAAGGGTCGAGGGGGGCCGTTTGTGGATGGCGTCCACTCCAGGTACTGGAGCGCGGGAGGCTGGGCGTGCTGGGATGGGGTCCTGGATGGACCCTGAGGAAGGAGACTTCCTCCCACCAAAAGACCGCCCAGGACCTCAGGGTCCTCCTCCTATCCATGGTGGGACACTGAGGCTCCCAGAACTTGGTCAAAGTCACCTAGCTCACTTGGGCAGCGTAGAGAGAGCACCTGTCCTCTAAGGGAGGCTGAGAGGCAAGTGAAGACAGGATGCTCCTTGCCCAGTGTCATGGGACACAGGCCGTGCTTCCTGTTCTCTTGGCCGAGGACATCCCCTCGAGAGGGGTTTGCTGAGTTACCTGCTCACCTATGGCCCACAGGACTTGCTCATGGAGAGTGTCTAGTTCATTCTAGTTCCTTGGAGACACCATCTTTAGGGCCCTGGAGGATTGTTGCTTGAGAGTTAAGGACCACCTAGGTTCAGACAGCAGGCAGTGAGCAGACAGGCAGCATGAGGGACTGATGTGAGGAGGCATCCATAAGCATCCAGAACTTCCAGGAAGTTCTGGAAGTTGAGATGCCACGTCATGGTTGTGACCTCCTTTTCCCTGAAAACATTGTAAGAGATGGGGAGTGGCGCTTTTCACCTAATGCTTGATTTAGGTCCACATTTTAGGGAACTTCTGGATTTTTCTCCACCTTCTGTGAAGTAATTGGCATGGAACTCAGACCTCAGTCTTGCCTCCACTTCTCTGCCCAGAGAGGTAGAGTGAAGATTGAGGATACTAGTAGGTGATGCCCCTCAACGTCCATGGCTCCAGGCTGTTTTCTCTCCAAACCAAAATCTCACAGAAGGGAGTCTCTGAGGTTCCCTTCAGTCATGCTCTTGCTGTGTCAGGGCAGTAGGGATCAGTTTCCCTGAGGAGAGGTGACAGGAAAGGTGTACGTGCCCATCTGTGTGTGGAGGGGTGGGCTTGCATTAGAGAAAGGGATGTTGAACCTGAAGAAGAGAAGCCTGTGGTGTCGGGTGGTAGAGACGTAAGTGCCCCCTTCAAGGTCATCAGGAATTATTGTGTAGGACAGTATGGAGAGAAGCAGGGGACGGAGACAGGGAATAGTAGTTGGAATTCCTCTGACTTCTTCCTTCCCGTAGGTTTCTCTGAAGAGAGCCCTCCCCCAGCCCCCAATGAATACAATTCATGACTCAGAGAGCGCCACGCTATTTGCCACTGCTTGCTTTCCTTAATGGTTGAGAATTCTTGGCGTTGACCGTAGAAAGACTGGACCCATCATGGAATTGGGACTGAGTTGGAGGACAAAAGAGGGGGATAAGCAGAAACTCCCCTTTTCCTGCAGCTACCTTGTCCATTGTAGGCTTGCTCTGCCCCTCTGCCCTGGGAGCCCTCAAGCTGGGAAGGCTCGGGAAGGCATCATAGGGAAGCAGTGTCACTAGGGAAGGCTTCCAGACCTTCCAGAGCCTCATTACTGGGATTCTAAAATCCCAGGGTTGGAATAAACCCCAGGGGGGCATGTAAGTGGTTTTTCTGACCCATGTCTCTGATAGAGAGTCAGGGCCCTCTGAAGCTTTCTGGGGGTAGCTTCAGCCTGAATTTCAGCCAGGAATTCAGTCCAGATTATGGGGAAACCAAAGGGAAGTTGCTGTGGAAAAGATGAATCCCTCGGGATTAAAAGGACCTTTAGAGACCCTTGCAAAGTCCCTCAGTGCCAGGAGTTCTCTGGCACAATTCTTGTCGGATGGTCCGAGAGCCGCTGCTTGCATACCTCTTTGACGGAGAGCTCAGCGCTTTTAAAGCCAGCAGTTGCATCACAAACCAAATCTTACCATCCGAAGGTGCTTCTTAGGTTAAATGGAAAGCTGCTTCCCTAGAACGTTCTCCCCTGGACATTCTGATCCCTGGGGCACCAGAGAATAAATTGAATCTTTTGTTTACACGGCCGCCCTTAAACCATTTACAGTAGTTCTCTGCCAGCTAAGACTCCTCTTCGCCAAGCCAGAGATCCCTTAACTCTTTGGGCCCTAGTGGGTGTCAACCGGGGCTCCCAGTCCTCAGGGCCGGTCTTTTCTCCCCCTGAACCACTCAAGGTCACATATGGGCAGCGCAGGGGATGTGCGGTTCGCCCTGAGCACAGCCACGCACGCGCCCTCAGGCCTGCACCGCCGCTACTCAGCCCTGCGGGACGAGTCTGCCAAGGTGAGGGGTGGAGGGGTGAGTGTGGAGGGGTCTCCCCCGGGGAGTTTGGGGTCAGTTCAGCCGCGTGCCTGACTCCAGTTTCACAGACGGCTGGCGTGCGGTGCAAATCATCCCCCTGCCGTCCCCCCACTCTGTGGACAACAGCTGCAGCCCTGGGGTTTGGGGCCATTGTTAGCTGCAACAGCTGTGACCCTTCGCCTTGGCCTCCTGGTGGGCAAGTGGTCGGGGCTGGCGGGTGGCCAGCCGGTCCCTGAGGCCCTACTGAAGCGTGTGCACGTGTGCCTGGGGGTGCGAGCGTGTGTTTCTGGTGGTCAGGGTGGGAGACGCAGGGGTGAGATGGAATTGGCCGGCTTTCTGGAACACGAGCTGTGGTTTATGGGGGAGATGAGGGAGGGATGACAGGTTTAAGTGGCCCTGGGGATGGCACCTGTTTTCTGAGAAGCAGCTTTGCATTCTTGCTGAGACTGCTGCCTGGGGGGGAGGGGGTTGAGAGTTGGGGGAGCAGGAAAGAAAGGGACAGAAGAGGACTGACCTCATCTTTTATCTGGGGAAACGTGATTCCCTCTTAACCCCATAATTGTTAAGCATGCTGTGCCCTGGGCCCAGGCCCTCTTCGTGCTCTAAGGCACTACAGCATACAGGTAGAGAAGGAAGGAACTCCTAGTCTGACGGGGGAGGACTCATCTCTGCCCTTAGGAAAGCCCTAGTCTGATGGAGTCACAGTCCAAAGGCATCTGTTTCTCCCCTCATCCTTTCCTCTCTCTGTTAATAAGAATACAGCAGGTGCCTAGAAAAGAGCCCTAATGGGAACTTGGGGGTCTGAGTCCTAGAGGGTGGGGTTAGAGCACCTCTCTGTCCCTGGCCCCCCTGCTCTTCTGGCTCGCTCAGCCCCCTTCTGTGCTCTTTCCTTTTCTGGGCCTTTGTCCACTGAAGAGGTTTGTAGGGTGACTTCTGAGACTACCATCTCTCAGGGCAGGGGACAGGGTCCTGCTTTGTGCTGAAACCCTGGGAGACACCAGCCAGACTGGACTGCTTGGCTTCCCTTGCCCACCTACCCCCCTCCGGCTCTAGTTACTCTTTGAGAGTTGGTGTTCGTAGAAATGGATAGCCTTTCATAGTGCTCACTTTGTGCCCGGCACTGTGCTAAGTGCTTTCCATACATGTCCTCACTCTGTTCTCAACGATTACCTACCATGTAGGTAGGTACTATTTCCACCCCCATTTTACGGATGAAGAAACTGAGGCCTAGAGAGATTAAACGACTTTACCACTATGGCACAGCTAATAATCAGGTTCCAAAGCAAGGCAGGCTCTCTCTGGAATCTGGTCCTAACCACTCTGCTACCTGGCTCCTTGAACTGGGGTAGTATTTCTTAGACTCTAATGGGCAAATACATCACCTGGGAAACTGGTTAAAGTGCAGATTTTCAGTCGTTAGGTCTGGGGTGGGGCCTGACATTTTGCACTTCTAACGAGTCCCCAGGAGGAGCCGGTGCTGCTGGGATAGGTGGGGAGGGGTCGGGCCCTCATCTGTGTCTTACCTGTACCCTATGTCTTATCACTACTCTTCCCCCTCCTTTGCCAAGGACTGGGAGCCCTCTCCACTGCCTGGGGGTCTGGCCCCCACAGCCACCCCTGCCTTTGACAGTGACCCCGAGATCTCCGACATGGATGAGGGTGAGGCAGGGGGTCTGGTGGGCTCCGTGGATGTTGTCTCCCCCAGCGGCCACTCGGATGCCCAGACTCTCGCCATGATGCTGCAGGAGCAGCTCGACGCCATCAACGAGGAGATCAGGTTCGGGCTGGGGCGGAGGACCTGGGGGTGCCTGGAAGGACAGGGGTCCCTTTAGGTTGGGGCACCGCAGGACAACTCTGTATATCTGCTTGTCTCTTCCAACTGCACCTCTGAGTGCTCAGTCTAGGGACTCTGTGCGGGGCATCAGGCCCCATGCCGGATGGAGAGAGGGCTGAGACCTCGGCCTGCCTTCTTGGGCTTCATCTCCTCTCCGGGGCTGGGGAGACTGTGTTCCCGAAGCTCCTGCGACTGACACTGGAGCTCCCACTGACAGGCCAACTCAGGGGGAGAACTTTGTAGATGCTCCCGGCTGTCTTAACTGCAGTCTCCGGGGGAGGCAGCGTTATTTCCATTGTCCAGACAAAGGAACAGAGACCAGAGAGGTTAGGGATTTGCCTGAAGCCACACAGTAAGTGGCAGGGTCAGGAGTCAAACTCAGGCCTACACTCAATGTATTGTAGCATTCCTCCCATCTCTAATGAGGCGTCAAGCAGAAGCCAGGGGCAGGGCAAGCGATCAAGACCTGTACTTTACCCTGCCTTTGTAGGAGGTTTAGGAGTGTTTATGACCAGGAGCAAGGAAAAATCTGAGCCAGAGTGCATCGGATCTTAGGGGGCGGTAGGAGACATCTGGTTCCATGGTTCCCACACTTTTGGATTTCACAGAGCAGTTAGAAGGAAAACATATCTCACATACACACACACACACACACATACACACACACACACACGAGGGAGAGAAGGATATTAACACAGAGCTGTCAGCTTTTATTCTACAAAGAAAAACATGAAGGGTAACTACTGTTTCCTATCACAACCATTCTACAAAAGAAAGGGCATTTTAACAGCCCTCGCACTGGAAAGACACACTCTCAGAATACAGACGAGTCTGGCTCCTAACGGACCGTTGGCGTTGTCACATCAACGCAGTACGCGTGTGCACGTGTGTGAGGGAGCAGACGTGCCTCTCCGAGCACCGCCCCCCCCCAACAGAACGTTCCAAGAACGATGTTTCTTGGAACAGGGAAAACTCCATCAGGGGTCAGCGTCAGTTAAAGGACCCAGGTTTGGGACCTGTTGGCTTGGGCCCCTCCTGACCTTGGGTCTCGGGGGAAACTGAGTCCAGAGCGTCTGACTCCAGGTGGCCCACCTAGTCAGTGCTAGGTCAGGAATTCTGCCTTCCGGGATGGTTTGTATCCCATGGACTAAATGCCTCCTTCCCCAGCAACTGCTGAGCCGGGGAGTTCTGTGAAGTTGGCTAACAGGACAGGAGATGTTTCCGAGCTGCGGGGGTGGGGGTGGGTGGGATGGAGCTGTGTCCACGAGGCCTGGCGTGTCCCGGCCGGGCCAGAAGCAGTGCGGGGTCCCCCTGGGCATAGCCTGCCGCCTGGGGTCCCGGGGTGGGGAGTGCGGCGCCGGCACCTGCCCCGCGCTGGGCTTGCTGCGGGGGGCCAACGGCGCGGCTGCTTGGGCCTGCCTCTCAGGATGATCCAGGAAGAGAAGGAGTCCGCGGAGCTGCGTGCTGAGGAGATCGAGACTCGGGTGACCAGCGGCAGCATGGAGGCCCTCAACCTGACCCAGCTGCGCAAGCGCGGCTCCATCCCCACCTCTCTGACTGCCCTGTCCCTGGCCAGCGCGTCCCCTCCGCTCAGCGGCCGCTCCACGCCGAAGCTCACCTCCCGCAGCGCTGCCCAGGACCTGGACCGCATGGGGGTCATGACCCTGGTGAGAGTCTGGGGGCAGTTGGTGAACAGCCCGAGTCAGCTCCGGGCTCTGCCCTGGGGGCTGGCTGAGGGTCGCTGCAAAGGCTTGGTAGGGCTCGGTCCTCTCGGCTGGGCCTGGCGTCCTCTTCCCATGTTGGGCGCAGACCCCAGCTTGTCAGGCCGCCAACATGTCCTCCTGGGATTGACCAGGGCCTGTCCTGTCTTCCTCAACCCTCTCTCGCGGAGAAGCACAGAGTAAGACCCTGACCCTGTGCCTGTACCTCTCCCTCTCTTCCAGAGGTAGCCCTGACTTAGTTTTCCAGGCCGCCTTTTTTCTGCTGTGGTATTCTCTCCAGGCCTGTGCGAGGCCCTGAATCCTATCTTCTCCTCCTAAGGCCACCGGGCTCCCCTTGGTGTTGACTTTCGGGCATCAGGCGGGTGATTCTGAGCTCACCCTCTACTTTCTCTTCCAGCCCAGTGACTTAAGAAAGCATAGGAGGAAGCTGCTGGTGAGTGCTGCCCGATGACCCAGGTACTAACGGGTGAATCCTCCCAGGCCCCTCCCTTTGCCTTCTCTCCCCTGGGCCCTTGAGTCTGAGTCCGGGCTCAGAGAGGCCCCCGGTCTTCCCACTGCACTTCTCCAAGCTCCTCTGCCTCGTCTGGGCTGGGTAGGCAGGCCCCAGATCTCTCCCTCTACCCCCTGACGGCTTCACTGTTTGTTCAGTCGCCAGTGTCTCGGGAAGAGAACCGAGAGGATAAAGCCACCATAAAATGTGAGACTTCTCCTCCTTCCTCACCCAGGATGCTGCGGCTAGAGAAGCTTGGCCATCCCGCCCTGAGCCAGGAAGAAGGCAAAAGGTAAGTGGCACAGGCCCCACCTCGAGTCCCTCTACCCCAAGGTCATCGCATCCCTCCCCCTGCCTCTGGAGGGACCGAGTCTCCCGTGTCCAGGTGTCTGAACATCTCGCTTGTCTTTGAAACACTGTCGGGGAAGGACATTCCCATGTCTCCTTTGGTCACCTGCTCCAATCATACCCCCGCCAGCTCTGACACTTCCTATGAGGTCTCACTGCCGGGTCTGCTGGTGTAACGGAAGCCTGTCTCTTCTCCTTGCGCCCCCTCCTGGCTGTCTTCCTGTAGCGCTTTGGAGGATCAGGGCAGCAACCCGAGCAGCAGCAACAGCAGCCAGGACTCCCTGCACAAGGGCGCCAAGCGCAAGGGCATCAAGTCGTCCATCGGCCGCCTGTTCGGAAAGAAGGAGAAGGGCCGGCTGATCCAGCTGAGCCGGGACGGAGCCACGGGCCATGGTGTCTGTCCACATCCTAGCGAATGGGTGCAAGCAGAGGGGTCGGGGCAGGAGGGGGTCCCGGGGTCCGGCCTTCTCCGCCGGCCTCCCGGGGGCCCGTGGGTGGAAGCCGTAGTCACGCAGGTCTCGGCTCCCAAGAGGAGAGGCAGGTGCCGTGGGTTAGAGCTGTGTCACGGGGGCTCGGAGTGCTGTGGAAGGGATTCCTGCATGGGGCGAGAGGTTGGACCTCCGAGGTTTCTTGCAGTGTGGAGGTTTTCTGATACACCGTGCTCCGGACCTTCAGGAGGACTCCAGGTTCTCTCCTGAGGAGCGTCGGTTCTTGATTAGAACTTATTTCTAGTACATCGGGCCTCCAGGATGCAACAGATCGTAACGCCTCTTGAGGGCTTCACAGATACCATATTCGCGTAAATGCTTAGGCTGGAGTAGCATTCCTACCTCTGTGCTAACAGAAAGTTCTGGTGCGTGCTTCGCATCTGGTGGGTACACGGTAAATGTCAGCTGTCCTCCTCCGCCTTCCCCTGTGTCAGCTTCCCTTTCCTTCCTCCCCTCCCTTCGTCCTCTTTCCCTCATCTACTCAGTCATTTGTTCAACAGACATTTTTTTTATGACCTATTTTTCTTTTTTTTAATTTTTTTATTAACATATAATGTATTATTTACCCCAGGGTACAGGTCTGTGAATCATCAGGCTGACACATTTCACAGCATTTGCCATAGCACATACCCTCCCCAATGTCCATATCCTATCCACCCCCCCACCTCCCAGCAACCCTTAGTTTGTTTCGTGAGTTTAGGAGTCTCTTATGGTTTGTCTCCTTCCCCATCCCATCTTGTTTCATTTCTCTTCCCCACCCCCCCATAACCCCCTGCCCTGCCTCTCAAATTCTTCATATCAGAGTGATCATGTGATAATTGTCTTTCTCTGACTGACTTATTTCGCTTAGTATAATACCCTCTAGTTCCATCCACGTCGTTGCAAATGGCAAGATTTCGTTTCTCTTGATGGCTGCATAGTATTCCATTGAATATATATACCACATCTTCTTGATCCATTCATCTCGTTCAACAGACATTTATTGAGTAACTACTGTATACAAGGCTTAGTGTTGGCCATTCCCTAAAGGAGCTCAGTGTCTCATGGAAAGGAAGAAGGTGAAGAGATGATTCCAGAACGGTGTAAGGATAGCAGTATGCTTCAGGCCCTTCTGGAACATAGAGCTCAGCTGTGGAATGGTAGGGATGCTGGCAGTGGCTTCCTTTGCTAGGCAACTGCTGGGCTCAAGTTGGAAGGCTGATGGGAAGTAGCCAAGCCAAGAAGAGTTGTGCGTGAGGGCACCGGGGGTCTGGGAGAGGCAGGTACTGGGAGCAGAAGCTCTGTATGTGATCGAGTCTATTCAGAGTAGGGGAGAGAGAGGCTGGGAGAGAGGAGGAGGGGGCCGTGGACCCTTGGCGAGCCCGGCTCAGAAGGGCCTCGAGAAATTCTCCCAAGGCAGCGGGAGCATTGACAGTGGCTTGCCGGGGGAGGGCCTGATCAACTAGGAGAAAGGAAGCTTTGAACCCAAAGGCATAATTAGACCTTGGTGGGAATCAGAAGCCCGCTAGGAGGGAAGGCAGGTACCTCTCCTCTAGGCGGGGAAGGAGGGGGAGCACCATGCCCCAGCCCTCAGGGGCACTGGGAGTGGTGAAGCAGGCGCAGAGGGCGCTGGGAGGGAGCTGAGAAGGGCTGATCTGTGGAAGGGATCTTCTGTGGGCAGTCTTACGATTTTCCATGCTCCCTGCACCACAGTAGCGCCTGACCCTAAGACAGCATCTCGCCTTGTTTCCTGGGTCACCACTGACCTACTGCCAGCCGCACTGGGTGGAGGGACCAGAATGTAATGAATTCTAAGATGTGGCACCTGCTGTGAACTCGGTAGGGGCCTGGCGTCTGTTCAGGGGATCCTTAATAGAAGAAGGCCGAGCTAGGAATGTTCCCCCATGGGGTTTGTGCAAGCGTGCTCCCTGAGCAAGAGGCGGAGGGGCACTGACCCGGCTGGGGGTGGGAAGGCAGGCACACTGAGAGACGTGCCCCGGGGCCTCTCGCTCAGGGGGCCCATCTTCCCACCCCATAATCCTCTCTGAGCCCAGAGCCCACTCCTGTTTGGCTCTCTGCGTTTCCTTTGCACCTTGGTTTGGAGGAGAGCTAGGTTCTGTCTAGGATTCTGCCGCTGGAGGGGTGATGGCCTCCATCCTTCTGGCTGGAAAATGCCTCCAGGGCTGAGACTTCCCAGCGGGGGACTCTCTGGGCTGGGCGACCCGTTTAATGCCACTGCGGGGCTGCTGGGATGTAGGGACATCGAGCAGAGGCTCTGGGAGTGATAGATCGTCCCATCAGGCCTCCCGGGTGGTTGTGCACTGGGGACCCCCCTGGGGGTCTTCTCTCCAGTCGTGGCCCAGGCCGAGGGTGGAGAAGGAGAGGGCCTGGCTCACGAGAGCCATCTCTTCCTTCTAGTTCTGCTAACGGACTCCGAGCTTGGTCTGCAGGAGCCCATGGTGCCTGCCAAGCTGGGGACCCAGGCAGAGAAGGACCGGCGGCTGAAGAAGAAGTAAGAGCCACAGGCCGGGGGGCACCCAGCCCCACGCCCGCCGTCCTTCCCTTGGCCTGCCGTGGGACTGAGCTCAGCCAGAGCCAGGCCCTTTCTGAGCTGAGTTGGCCCGGTCCTGCTGGGCCCAGCAGGGACTGGGCGGGGGTTCTGAGGATGACCCAAGGGGGAAGCAGGCTGGGGGGCCGTGGGAGAGTGACCCAGGACCCGTGGGTCTCTGGCGGAGACTGAAATGCCTGTGGGTCAGGCCATGTGCCAACAAAGTCGGAGCCCCTTGCCCTCCGGGGATGGAGAGGAGTCCTGCCCATGTCTTGGGGCACAGAGCAGGGGCGGCAGTCCAGTGGTGGGGAGTCGGGTTGTGGGAGTCCCACTTAGCACAGCCTGTTGTCCCGGGAGTGAGCATGGTTGGGAGAAAACGAGACTAGTGAGTCTGTTCTTCCTCTTCCCGCAAGACACCAGCTGCTTGAAGATGCTCGCAGAAAAGGAATGCCCTTTGCCCAGTGGGATGGCCCTACTGTCGTCTCCTGGCTGGAGGTAAGCCTCTAGTTTTTCCCCAGGAACTAATCACCCATGGGATGTTGGGAAAATGCCCTCACCTTCTCAGGCCCTAGATCTTTCCATCTGTAAAATGGGAAAGAGAGGCATTCGGCGGCCGTCATCTCCACATTCCCGACTTCCGCTCCGTGTTTGCTCTTTCGAGACCGCGGATGAGGCCTGGCCTTGCTCCTTGATCTCATCACGTCTCGGCAGCGGGGCCCAGATCTCGGGGAAGGGGCTGAACTTCCCCCCTGTGCCCGTGTCTGCAGCTCTGGGTGGGGATGCCTGCCTGGTACGTGGCCGCCTGCCGCGCCAACGTCAAGAGCGGAGCCATCATGTCGGCCCTGTCGGACACTGAGATCCAGCGCGAGATTGGCATTAGCAACGCCCTGCACCGGCTCAAGCTCCGGCTGGCCATCCAGGAGATGGTGTCGCTCACCAGCCCCTCCGCCCCGCCCACCTCCAGGACCGTGAGTGGCCTGTCCCTCGCCCACGGCCTCTTCGGAAGTCCTGGAATAGTATTTGCAAAGTTTCCCATTGGCCTTTGGGAAGATGGCAGCCTTGATTCCTGCCCCTTCCAGGCCCTCAAGGGCTCCACCTGGTCTCCAGGAGGGGCCGACATTGATTCCAGGAGGGTCCCAGCAGCCTCTTCCCTGCCTTCGCATACCACCCGTGGGGCCCATCCCCCTATCCCCACTCTGCCGACCACTGCAGATCTCTGGGCAGAGTTTCCAAGGACGGGGCTCCCGGGGGTTCTGTGTGGTTGCCAGACTCGAGGAGGCAGAGGGGTGGGGCATTTGTGAATTCTGTCCTGGTCCCGCACCCTCTCCATCAGAACGCAGCCTAGTCCGTGGACCCGCACGGTAAAGTCTTTCACTGCCATCCGTCTCTTTGATTGGGATCAGCCCATATTCCAGATCTGCACCATTCATTCATCTTCATTCAGGAAACACTCGTTGAGTGTTTTGGGGTGCCAGGCCCTGTGCCAAGCAAGTGGCTCCAGAGATACGGGGAGGTGCTCAGAGCCACAGTACGCGGGACTCGGGGCTGCGCCTGTGGGAGGACTCGGGAAGGGATACTTGTCCTTGTCCTTGGGGTTCCTGGCCTGCAGGGAATCTTGGGGACCCACACGCAGGACCCGCTAGGTTTCTTCTCTGCCTACAGTCTTCCGGGAATGTCTGGGTCACCCATGAAGAGATGGAAACTCTGGCAACACCCACTAAAACAGTGAGTCTGGCCTTGGGCCTTGGGCCTGGGTTGGGGCTGATGACCCCCACGAGGACGAGGGGAAGGTGGTGGGAAGTCAGAGGGAGTTGCAGTCGGTCTATATACGAGATCGGTATCTCTGATGCGGGTTGGGTTCCGCTCTCAGGGTGGTGGGTTGGTGGAAAAGGAGTGGGAATGGGAACAGTTTGTGGGTGCTGGGGGATCTGTCCCGGGGGTCCCGAGCTCACCCTAGGCCATTGGCACGCTGCAGTGGAGAAGAGCTGGCCTTGGGAATGGGGAGTGCTTTGCCCTGCCCCGGGCCTGAAGGCACAGTGTCCTCGCCCTTGTGCTTGATGCTTGGTGGGGGACGGATGGGAGAGCCTGGCCCCTTGCGGGACTCCCAGCCAAGCCTGCAAGGCGTGGGGGGTGTTTTTGCCACACGCACATTTGCTCCCCTCTCAGCGCAAACACACCTGCGCGAGCCTTGCGTTCCCTCTCGCCATCCCAACAAGCTCTTCCTAGTCACCCGCCCAGCCACTGGAGTGTCTGCTCCCTCTGCCTGATGGGGCCTGGGGTAGAAGCTTCCAGGTTTCTTGACGTTGCTTGTTTCCCCTGACACGCCGCGCTCGTTCCCGCTAGGACAGTGAGGAGGGCAGCTGGGCTCAGGTAAGACCCCCTGCTCTGTCCAGAGCCACCTCTCAGGAGTTCAGAGCAGCATTCTCCCGGCAGGCCCTCTGCCCAGCAGGGCTCCCTGAATCCCAGTCTGTTTATGTCCCCTCTTCACACGAAAGGTGCTGGACAGGTTTTCTCCTGCCGCTGAAGTCCCCTCCCTCCTCGTTCCCCTCTAGCTACTTGTTCTGGCTTCTCAGGGTAGCAGATGAAGCCTTAGAGGGCCGTGTCCCCACACACCTGCCTCTTCCTCTCTCTTCCCAGGAATGATGAGACTGAGATTGGTACGAATCCTCTTTCTCACCCCATCCCCCTTAGGGGGCACCCCTGGTGAGCGGGGCAAAGACCTTTTACTCATTCACTTAGTAGGCAAACATTTATTGAGCAGCTACTAGGTATCAGGCCTTTCTAGGCTCTCTGAATACAGCAGTGGACAAACTAAGCCGCCTCCCTTGTATTCGAGGGGAGAGACAGGAAGTAGACACGTAAACACGTCTGTGGCCACTACGTCACGTGGCTCCACGTGGCGTGGAGCAGCACTGTGGCCACTTCCCGGGAAACCCACCCGGGTCTCGCACAGACCGGTCATATTGTATCTACACAATGAAGCCTTCAGCAGAAGAAAGGGATAAAATTTAGAAATAGGGGCGCCTGGGTGGCTCAGTTGGTTGGGCGACTGCCTTCGGCTCAGGTCATGGTCCCGGAGTCCCGGGATCGAGTCCCATATCGGACTCCCGGCTCTGCGGGAGGTCTGCTTCTCCCTCTGACCTTCTCCCCTCTCATTCTCAATCTCTCTCTCTAATAAATAAATAAAATCTTTAAAAAAAAATTTAGAAATAGTATGTCAAGTGCAAAATCCAAGTCCCAAAGATTCATAGAATTTTACACTACAACTCAAAAACAAGCAAACTTCATAATATATATTTTTAGAGAAATACACTTTGGTGATTGTAAAAATCGTAAAAATGTGTTTTTCAGCAAGGGCATGATAGAACACTCGGCATAGCAATTACCTCTAGAGGGACAGCGGGGGATGGACAGGGAAGGCGAGCACAGGGCGGACACGGCCGTGGGATGGCGTGGTTGGCGTCCATCGATGTTTACTTCCTCTTTATGCTTAATGTTGCGTCTCTGCTACGTTTATTTTTATATGGATAACATTTTTGTTTTGAAAGATAAAATCAGTGTTTCAATCTAAAAAAAAAAATGAAGTAGGATAAGGAAACAGAGTTAGGGAGGGGTGCTGTTCCTAAAGTCTTTCTAAGGATAGGTGGCCGGCGGAGTCCCTGCTGTCGGCGGCAGGTGACAGCAGAGCGGATGAGGGGCCGGCCGGGGGTGTGTGTGGGGTGCTGACGAAAGCAGCAATCAGAGGGCCTGGGGAATTCCAGGAGTGGACACCGGGGCTCAGAGTGCTTCAAGCGCAGGCCATCCCCTGTGGCTTTTGACTTCAGTCCCTTCGTAACTCTCAGGTAGATGTGGGAGGCCAGTTTCCCAAGTGAGATTGGCTTTTTTTTCCTCTTGCCGCTCTGCGGGCCCCTGTAACTCGGCCTGTCCCCTGGGCTTAGTGGGCTAGAGGCCGGCGGAGAAGCAGGAAGGCAGGTCGCCCACACGCCACCGCAAATGCACTCCTGAGTCGTCAGGAAGGACTCCGTTTTATTTGCTGCCTGGATAGCTGCTTCTGTTCATTAGTGTAGATAATTGATCCGTGAGTGGAGCGGTATCTTTCTGAGATCTTAAAAAGCGCCATTTAAACCTCCCCCTCCTCCCACCCCCAGCTTCTCAGTGAAAATAAGCGGCCAGGGCGGCCCGGGGCCTGTTCCCTCCGCTGGCTCCGCCAGCTGCGGCCGGCCGGCGTGGCCCACCTCCCCTACAGCCGCTCTGCCTTGCTCCCCAGACCCTGGCCTACGGGGACATGAACCACGAGTGGATCGGGAACGAGTGGCTGCCCAGCCTGGGGCTCCCCCAGTACCGCAGCTACTTCATGGAGTGCCTGGTGGACGCGCGCATGCTGGACCACCTCACCAAGAAGGACCTGCGGGTGCACCTGAAGATGGTGGACAGCTTCCACCGGTGAGCGGGGGCGCCCAGCCCTGGGGGTCTGTCTGAGGAATGGGGCTCCGCCTGTGGCCCGCGTGGGCGCCGACGGGTCTCCCCCTTGCCAAAGCCGGGTCCTCTTCTCGTCCTGCGATGCGAGGGAGGATTTAGTCCTCTCACCTCCAGCCCTGAAGACACAAAGTCATTCTTCTTCAGCTCCTTGGAGCTTTCCCTGCTAGGTCTGCCTTTCGTTTCTCTGTCTTTGGGCTTGCTCAGGTCTCTCTGTTTACCCTGGGGAGCCTCAGCCCCGAACCAGGGTCCCATTTCCGTGTCTCCTGATTCCTTCCAAGCTGAGAGGAAAGGTCTTTCTGGGCTCTGGTGCTGCTTGCATCGGATCCAAGCCTCTCAGCATCGAGCCTGCGCCCTCTGGTACAGGATGCCACCCAAGTCTCTCCTCTCCCCTCGCCGACAAGGTCTCCTGTTCACACGGGTCTGCGGCCGTGGGCAGAATTTGGCCCCATGATTGTGTTTTGTTAGGCTGACACGGTTTTCGAAAGATTATGAAGTTAGTTGCCAGAGTTTAAACACCAGGGAATTTTACACAAAATTCTGGACATCTGGCTTCTCTTAAAAAACCGGAAGATGTGTTGACATATTCTATTGTGGGGACAGCCAGCTGGAGCTGGTGGCGGCCGCCCTCCTACGCCAGGTAGATGCGGTCTCTAGATCCCGCTTCAGTCACTGTGTTACCTGCTTGACCGCGGGAGGCACTGGGGCTGGGGGGCCGGGTGGGTGGCAAAATCCAGGGGTTCACCGTCGTTGGGAAGGCTTTTCAACATCTAGCTTCAAATCCCACAGGTCGCTATTTGAGCCAGGCTCTTTATCTTTTACCTCTAATGCCGGTGGCCGCCCCGTAGGAGAGGTATGACCCCAGCTCACGTGTTCTGAGTGCCGCTCAGCTGGTTAGTGGCGCAGCTGGCGTTCAGACCCAGGAGAATGAGAGGATAATGGGACGAATGTTGGGGCTGGGAGCGTGTGTCTTTTCAAGGTTCTCTTGGGGATCTGTGGATGTCTCTCGGTCTCTGACTCATAAACCACAGAAGGTTCAGTTCGAAAGGGATCTAGCTGGCTTCGCCATTTCACGGGGGAGGAAACTGAGGCACGGGAGGGAGCATCAGGGATGGTAGCCGAGTCCAGCCCTCTTGCCACCACACCGCAGAGGCTGTGACGCTAGAACTCCCTACTGTGACCTCCCGTGGCACTCCCCCACCCCTTCCCAGGGCTGGAATCTTTTGTCTCTGTCCGGGAGGCTGCCAGGCCTGTCCCCTCCTCAGTGATGGATAGGGCTGGGGAGAGAAGGGCTACCCTCCTGCTAAGCTGGGAGACAGGCGCCTGGCGGGCTAGGGGATCCCTCAGCCCGACCCCACCCAGCATTCTGGAGGTCCTTCTGGCGACCCTCTGCCCAGGCCCCGGGAGAGTCGCAGCTCTCTTCCCCGGAGCAGCGTGTTCTCTGGAGCGCCTTTCCTAGAGAAGCCGCTGTTTGGATAGGAGAACCAGCGTACACAGTCATCAGCAACGTTCTCCTGATCGTGGTACCGTTGCTGAGTGCCTGCATGCCTGGATGCTCGAGGGGCTAGGCCAAGCCCTTCTGTGCACAGTGCCCTGTGATCCTCATGGCAGCTCTGTGGGAGAGGGGGAGGCCTCGTCTCCATGTGCCGAGGGCCACCAGGCTGGGAAATGGCACAGCTGGCATTCAGACCCAGGTTGATCTGACTTTAAATTTTTGCCATGCAACGCAACAGCTTTGAAAGTCCTAGGAATTGGACAGAAAATGACAGCAAGTGAGATTGAAAGTAGACAGAAGGCATTTCCAGTCAGGGAGTATGTGTGCTCCTGCCGCCTCCAGCGGACTGAGGCTTCAACCAGGGGCCTGAGCAATGACTGGTTGCCTTGGGCCCGAAGAAAGTTCCTAGAAGTGGTGTCCGTGAGCTGTGAGGGCTTGTTCCAGGGAGCATGGCTGCCGGGGGGGAGCAGAGCGGAGAGGAGGAGGGAGCAGGCAGTGTAATTTAATTTCACAAGGCAATGACCTCAATAATAGAGTTGGGAGGGAATGTCTATTCCTCCGTTTAATAGATGACAACACGCAGGGAGGCTGAATGACAAACAGGATTCAAGGGAAGGAAGAACACTCTAATGCAAGGTGGGATGAGCTGCCTGGAGAGGTTGTGAGTTCCCCGTCTCAGAGGAGCTCAAACTACTCAGAAGGATGCACACAGGTGACGTCTGCGTGAGATGGGAGCTTGCACTGGTGGCCTGTGGAGTCCCTTCCAGCCTATACATTCTGTAGCATCCTTCTGGGTTAGTACTTATTGGATGCTTGCTCTGTGCCTGGTACTGTTTAGGTACTTTCCGTACTTTCTGTGAACCACTTCATTAAGCATTTATGGTGTTTACTAGGTGCCGGGCACGATTCTGTGGGTTTGAGATATATCCACGAACAAAAGAGTTTACATTCTAGCTGAGAGAGACAAGGATCTATCATCTATCTATCCATCCATCCATCCATCTAGTGTGTGTGTGTGTGTGTATGCGTGTGTGTGTGTGTACACATACATAGTATGTTAACAGATAAAAAGTGCTAGGAAAACAATTAGACCGAGGTAAGGGGGCTCGGGAGGACGAGCTGTGGCGGTGATGGCGATGCTGCCGTTTTAAATCAGGCGGACAAGGGGCCACTGAATTGAGACGATGACATTTGAGCAAAGACTTAAAGGAGACAGGGGGCGAGCTATGCAACAGATTAGAGAAGGAGTGTTCTAGGCAGAGAGAGCAGCTAGTACAAAGGCCCTGAGGCACATAGGCAGGCATAGCGTGCCGCTATGTTTGAGGAAGAACAGAGGGGTCAGTGTCCAAGGGCAAATCATGTAGCGTGCATAGGTCATTGTAAGGACTCTGAGTGAAACGAGGACTCAAAGAAATATCTGTAGGGATCTTTCTGTAGGGTCCTATCTGCATGGGTCAGGTATCTGTAGGGCCATTCCAGGGCAGAGAGAGTGGAGGGCTGTTGCTTCATTCAGAGAACTTTCCTTCCATCAATCAAACCTATACCCTGGCAGAGAGGGGGACCTGGGGTGGGCAGAGGAGGGGAAGTAGCCTTGGGCTGGCTCACGTGTAAGTCCTGGGAGAAGGATGAGTATGAGTAGACTGGGGGCTCCCGGAGCTGGGAGATGGAGGCCTGGAGGTGCTGTGGCTGGCGCTGGATATGGGGCCCCACTGAGACTTTGGCTCAGGGGGGCTCTGTGCCTGCAGAACCAGTCTTCAGTACGGCATCATGTGTCTGAAGAGGCTGAATTATGACCGGAAGGAGCTGGAGAAAAGGCGGGAGGAAAGCCAGCACGAGATCAAGGGTAAGCTGGTCAGGCTCAGCGGGGCAGCCTGGGGGGCGGGGGTGGAGCAGGGTCCTGCCTCGCTGCTCCCTGCCCTGGGGGAGTGGCGCCGAGGAGGCATTCTGTGCCTCGGGGAAGCTCCATGCGGGAGAGGGAACACTCAGCCCCGTCTGGGTGAGGAGGGAGACTTAGGCCCTGCCTGGTGGAGAAGGAGTAGTCCCTGCCCAGGCAGCTGTAACCCCACCCTACCCCCAACCCCGGCCTCCAACTGGACAAACGTGGTGACCCCCGTAGGACAGCGCTAGAAACCGGTATGGGAAAGCGCTCGCGGAACTTGGTGCTCTGGGTGGCACTGAACAGAAAAGAGAGGCAAGTCTTAGAGACTCTTCGAAGGTGGAAAAATAAGAGGACCATTCTCGGCGGGGGGCAGGAGAGGGCCCAGGCAAAGGCTCTGGGAAGAAGGCCAGGAGCCGGCTGGCCTGGCCTTGAGTCCTACCGGCTGGCAGGGATGGAGCGAGGTGGGGCTGGTTCTCTCGGAGAAGCCAGGGAAGACAGAAGGCAGAAAGCCGGGTGGACTGGCGCTCTGCGTCCAGGGAGCCCCATTTCTGTCCCCGGAGGGGGTGTAGCCAAACCTGTTGCCTCTTTCTGCCCGTTTTCGTGTTCTGCCCTCCAGATGTGCTTGTCTGGACCAACGACCAGGTGGCTCACTGGGTCCAATCCATTGGGCTGCGGGATTACGCAGGAAACCTGCAGGAGAGCGGCGTGCACGGGGCCCTGCTGGCCCTGGACGAGAACTTCGACCACAACACGCTGGCCCTGGTCCTCCAGATCCCCACGCAGAATACCCAGGTGGGCATCCTTGTTCCTCAGTCAGTCTCATTCTCAGGCTCCCCCTCTGCCCCACTTTCTGGCTCTCTCTCACTCGCGCGCATGGGTTTCTGGATTTGTTGGGGGCCTGTTCAGAGGGGAATCACCATGGCCTCAAGCCTCCAGGTGGTCCTGGTGCGTAACCGAGCCGCCTAGGGAACCTGTGTCCTTCACATACAGAGCCCGCCCAGCCCGGGCCCTGCCATGGGCGCCATGGGCACCCCCCTCCCTCTCCCGACCCCATCTTCGCATCTGACACTGTACGGCTATCTTTTCCTCACTCTGCTTGGCTGACCTGACTTTTCTTAGAGGAGAACTAGCCCTGGAGTCTGAGGCCACCGAGAGCCCACTGTCTCCTTCGTTTCCCACCCTAAGAATCTGCTTCTGGGCTCCCAGGCTTGTGAAAGCTAAATATACCAAATATCACCGCCCAGAGCCTCTCCATGCCAGGCCTTTGTCTCCCTGTCAACAGCTCGAGAGATGAGACAACTCCTTAAATTACATTTTATAATTATTATGGAGCTGTTGTCCAAGACTCTACCTAAGCTCTCTTGAACCTATTTATACGTTTGGCCTTTCTAACTTCCTGTGGGTAATGGACTCAGAAGTACTACCTGTTGTGCAAAATACTTCCTGATTTTATTTGTCCTGAACGTGCCCTAGTCGGGCTCCCCTCTGGGGACGGGAGGGCGCCCGCCTCCTTCCACTGGAGGGGTTTAACCCGGTCTCACCTTTTGTCATTTTATCAACTCTGATTTTGTTGCCTCGGGGCCCAGGCCTTTGTCACTCCAGACAGAGTGGTCCTAATTCTTTTAGGCTTTCCTCATATAGCTGCGCCTCCAAGCCCTGATCATTTTAGCCACCCTTGTCTGGACCGTTTGCAGCTGTCAGGCCTCTTGAAATTCAGCCGCTAGAGCCACATAAGCTATTCTGGGAGCAGATGTGTGTTGGCTTGTGTGAGGGTCGGCTATGTTCTGGGGGGCATGCTGGCCTTTTGGGGGTGTGGGGTGCCACGCAGGGCCACTGTGTCCCATGTCCCATAGGCCCTCTGTGGTGACCCCTCCAACCAGTCAGAATGGAGAGCACAGATCCCCTGTTCTCTAAGAAGAGCTGAGGTGTACCCCCTGCCCCCCCGGGCCATGTGGTTTTTCTGTACATGCCCATCTCCGACCTCCTTAACTTTCTCCAGCTTTCTCGCTGTTCCCTCAGCCTGGGGAGACTTTTCCGAAGTTTGTGTCAGTTTCACCTCTCACTGCCCGGAGCAGCGGTCACGTCTGGGTACTTGGACGTGAACTAAGCTTCTCCCTTCCGGTCCCTTAGGAGAGTACTAGGTTCTCAATACTGACAGAGGCAGTTGTTATGAAGCTCTGTGGTCGACATTTTCCAACCAGAAATGGACTTGTTCTTCTCCATGTTGCTCTCCTGTCTCTAAATGTGTCCGGGTTTTTTGGCTACTGGCGCCTTTGCAAAGAGGAGCGGGAGACCTCTCTGGTGCTTGCTAACCTTTCTGGTTTTCCTTACTGGTCCATTTAGCTCAGCTCTTAGAGGAAGTGGCAGCTGACTCAATGTGGAATTCTTTATCAACAGTGGTTAAAAGTGTCTGTTGGGGTTTTTGAAAACTTTGTTGTTCCTGGCATTTCCCAAATCTGCTGCTGAGTTGGGCTCCTGGGAGGCCGAGCCAGGGCCTGTAGGCACTAGTCAGCCCAAGGGCCACCGATGTGCATGAGCAGCCCTCCTGGTTTATATTTTTGATGTGGAGCCTTATGAAATTGTTTCTTTAATCTAAATAAATTAAATCCTTATTTTCCATGGTCTACGTGCTTATTTACCCTTCCAGAAAGGTAGAAAGGCATGATTTTCCCATATAGACAGCGTGGGGCCATGGGTTCTGTGGTCCTACTTTGTACAAAGTTAGTTTTCTAATGTGCTCCATATGAAAGAATCCTAAGGTTTAGTTTCCCTTACAAGAGGGCACTGAGGTTTGGGTGAAGGCGCAGTATTAGGGCTCATGGGCTAAATGTACTGAATACCCCGTCTCTACCCTTGGGGGCCCCTAAGGAAACCGGGGCAAGATGGCCTAGAGATCATTAACTCTACCCCTTCCATCTCTCCACCTCTAACCCTATGGACTCCAGGCACGCCAGGTGATGGAAAGAGAGTTCAACAACCTGTTGGCCTTGGGCACGGACCGGAAGCTGGATGATGTGAGTACTTGGCTGTGAATTAGGGGCCTTTGGGATTTGGGCATTGTTGGTTCATTGGGTTGAAATTCATGAGTTGTGCTCTCCTTGGGCTGATGATTGGTGGGGTGGCCTAAGAGAGGGGAGCTGAGGGGATGGGGATGAAGTCAGGGAGTTGGGGGAGATGAGGGCTCAGGGCCAGGCCTAGCAATAGGCCTAGAGGAGTCTCCATGAAACTCCTTGTACAAAAACTAAAGGCTCCTATGTGTTATACTTGTAGCATCTTTCAACTCTGTGCCCCACCGCCCTCCTAACCGCACAGGATCAGAGACTCCCCCCAAAGGTCACACCATTTTTTTCATTTCTCACACCCCATCTCTCAGTGTTATTGGTACAGCGCCCTCCAGCCTGCTTCTCAGGATTCCCGTCCTGGCGTGGTGGCCTGGAGGTCGGCGTTGTGCCGAGCTCCTTAAAGGAAGGGTGTGCTTGCTTGCTTGGCCGTGCAGGTTTGACGTTTATCAGTGCTGCTTCCTCTCCAGTTCTACTCTTGAGTTACCTTCCAGCCAAGTTCAGGTTCTCCTTTCCTGCCACCCCACCCTCCCCATCAGCAAAAAGCCAGCCTTTCCCCCTGGGTTTCGTCCGGCCTTTCCCTGAGTTTAGGCTGGACCATGTCTGGGAGGTCCCGGGCGTCCGAGCTGTAATGCTCCCACTGGCGATGCCTCCCAGAAGATAGCAGATTCCTGGGGGGAGAGGCCCCTCCTCAGCCCTCCTCCTCTTCCCCCTCCCATCTCCCCCTCCCTTCCTCCCTACTCACTTTCCGGTCACCAGCCTTGCCTGCCTTTGCCTGTCTGGTCAGGATGGGCTGCCTTGGCTCTAAACAGGTTAAAAAAAGAGCCTGGATTACTTATTTTTAACGTCTCCATCTTCAGTCGGATCTGTTTCTTTTGATCTTTAAGGTCTGCATAGCTTTCCTTTCTGCCCGACCAATGCTTCTGTTTAGACTTTTGGGCCTCTTTTTTGGGGCACCATTAGTGTCCCCTATGTATCGATCAGTCTTCCTCAGTTGGGTTTAACAGGGGTAAAGGCCACCTTTGTGGAGAGTTCTTCTGCTTCAGCAGATAGGATATGCTCAGGAATACACGAGATTTGTGGAGGGCTATTTTCCTCACAGAGGCAGCTTGAAATTTGGAGTGTGTTATTTACATACACATAATATACGTGTGTGTGTGTGTGTGTGTATTCCTGTCAAGGAGATAAATTTCCAGACCCCACCAGTTGTTCCCGCTCCCAGAGATCTTAATTTTGCCAATGCCCCTGCTGTGTGGACCCTCCTCTCATTCCCCACACACCTAGGATCATAGCTGTCTTTGATGCTCCTTAGAAAAATGACACCTCTATACCTTAGCATGGGGCTTTCGAAATAGAAAGCTATTTAGTCCTTCAGTCCTTACAAAAATAGTCTTTGAAGGCCTACTCTGGGCCAGGCATTGGCCCAGGAGGAGGGATATAGTGGTGACAGACATCTCATTTTATGATAACAGTCATCATGGGGGACGGGTTATTATCCCATCTGACTGACTGATGAGGAACTAAGCTCAAAGGGGTACTTACTTGTGTCCCAGGCTGATGCGTGGCAGAGCAGGGACGGAGCAAAAGTGTATCTGATTCCTGTTCTCTCCCCTACATCCTGCTGCTTCCTAGAAGCATGCAGGGCTAGCCGGCCCCTCTGGCTTCACACACTGGGGCGGGGCTATTGAGCAGATGATGCCATCTTGGCAGCACAGAGGGATTTCTGGGATGCAGCTCGGTGTGGGGCTACAGAGGACTGGTTCTTGCAGGAAGCTCAAAGTCAAAGGCCAGGTAATGGGAAGAAGGTAGGATTTGATGGTGGTGGGTGCAGGGGAGGTCAGAGATCCAAGGAGACTGCTTCCTGTCCAGCCATCTAGCACAGCCTCAGCGACCTTGAGCTGTCTCTTGTACTGTTTCCTCTGTCTATTCTGGTTCTCAGTTTCCCCCTCTCAAGCTTCAAGGATTGTACCAGTTCTCCCCCAACACTGAGAGCGGAATTCCAGGGGAAAGGAGGAGAACAGGAAGAACATCTATTAGGGGATGGGTAGATACAGACCTAGGTCTTAGGGGTGGCTGAAGGTGGAAATATGGAGCAGGGGAAGGAGGGAGAGAGAAAGAAAGGAAAAGCACTCTGGGCTAGGTTAAGGGCAGGATCATGGAGTGGACAGAAGCGATGAGGAAAGTTCCCGATGAACTCAGGGATGGGATGCCTGCATAGGAAACCAGCTGCCATCCATTCATTTAACAAATACTTATTGAGGGCCCACTGTTCCCAAGCACTACCTTTAGGGCTGGGGAAACTTTGGTTGGAACAAAAAAGATCTTGGTCTCTGTCTCACGGAGCACAGAATTTGGAAGTGAGAGGGAGAGTTGAGGGAGTGGGGTGGAGGGGAAAGGAGAGGGAGAGCTTATTGATAGATCATAAGTAAATGAAGAAATGATACTAGGGTGGGTGCTGGGACAGAGGTCCATGGTGCCAAGAAGTGATCGGAGCGTCTGGCTTCCTCAGGGCACAAGCAGCAAACCCCAAGGGTTGGGGCTGGGAGGGGCTGATGAGGCAAGAACTGGTGGGTTAGCGTCTCTTCCTCCTCTGGCACCTCTGGGCCTGCGGGTAGGGGGAGCTTAGACCCGGCTGCCAAGCAGGGCGGAAGTGGGCTCTTCGGGGTGGGCTGGGGAGACCTGTGCCAAGGGGCCTCCTGTAGGGTTATGGCTCTGGGTGCCTTTAGGCAGACAGTTTAGAGACTCAGCGGGTAGAGGGCAGAAGCCTCTGGAGCAGCCTGCCTCTGATGGGCCATCCATCAGTGTCCCAAGGTGCTCTCACTGGATCCCACTAGGGATAGGCAGCCCGAGGAAGAGATAAGGCAGATAATGTCCTTCCTATTTTACAGAAACGAAGCTCAGAGAGGTCGCCTAACTTGCCCAGGGAGGAGGAGCTGGTAGAATGGCAGTCAGGTCTCCCGACCCCTGGTGGGGTGCACTTCCAGCGCAAGGGGCCGAAGCCAGAGGGAAGGCAGGAGGGGTTGGGAGTTGACCGCTGCCCGTTTCCACGGGACGAGGCTGAGCTGGGGGGCGGGGGTGATACTTTAAAGGTCCATGGGTATCCCCAACCCAGGTTGAGATGATGGGGCGGGGCAGGGAAACAGTTCAACTGCAGGAGGCTGCAGGATGGTAACAGGTTGGACCCGTGGGGACCACACCCCACCTGGAGACGGGGTCTCAGAGCCTGCAAGGGCCCCTGGGAGCCGTCCTCTTCAGCCCGCTCCATCCGACAGAGGGGCAGGGCCCGCAAGGGGAGGTGACCCTGCGCCCCCCACATCTCCTCCGCCTCCTCTGGGCCGGACGGGAGCGGCACCCCGAGAAGAGGCCGCGAGGGCCCTCGGCACAGGCAGGGAGTGACGGCCTCCGCGTGTCGCGTGCAGGGCGAGGACAAGGTGTTCCGGCGCGCGCCGTCCTGGAGGAAGCGCTTCCGGCCGCGGGAACCGCACGGCGGCCTGCTCGGCACGTCGGCGGAGACGCTCCCGGCCGCCTTCCGCGTGGCCAGCCTGGGGCCGCTGCAGCCGCCGCCTGCACCGCCCAAGAAGATCACGCCGGAGGGTGAGTGATGGGCCGCCGGAGGGGCCTGCGGGTGCCGCTGCACTAACGCTGCCGCCGGGCCGGCGGGCGGGCGGGCCCCCGCAGCGCGCACTAACCGCCGCCCTGTGTTCTCCCGCGGCCGCCGACTCCTCCCAGCCGGGACGGCGGGGGCGCCGAGACTGGAGCCCTCCACGGTGCGGACCTACTCCTGCTGAACCCCCCCTCCCGCCCCGGCCCTCGCGGGGGTGTGCCCGTGGCGCGGGGTAAGTGGGCCGGGCCCGGGCCGCACGCCCCCCGCTGCCGCCGCTGCCGCCACCGCTGCAGCTCGCGCGCGCGCCGCCCCCGCCTGGCTGCACCCCCGCCCCGCACCCCGCTTCCGCCGCCGCCGGGCGCCTGGCGCTTTCACAAGCAAGCTCGCAGCTCACGCCTGCATCTCGGGCCCCAGGGAAGGACTCCCTGCTCACCGCGCAATGCCTCTCTCTCTCTCTCTCTCTCTCAGCTCGCTCCCACTATCTCTACGGACACATGCTCTCCGCCTTTCGGGACTAGCCACGGCCCCCAGGACCAGCGTCCTCCGTCCTCCGGCTGAGTTCCACGGGCTCAGCCGGCCCTGGCCCCTCCTGCTCGTTCCCCATCCTCTCACGACTCCTAGTCTCGGTCTCGTCCGTGACTCTCCAGCTGCCCTGGATCTCAGAATATACTCGTCCGTCCCCTCGGCATCCCGCCACCCTGCGTCCCACCGTGTGCCCTTTGTAAGTCTCTCGTGGCTGTGGCCGGGTGTCCGGGTTGTCCATGCTTGGGATTCTGCAGAAGGGACAGGACCGCTGCAGCCCAGGGCCGGGTGTGACTTCGCTCTCCTTCTTCTGGACCTAGCCTGGTCTGGACTGAGACCTCTGCCAGAGACCAGGACGCGGTGCCTGGGCCTGGGGATGGCCCTTCCAAGAAAATGGCACTTCAGACTCTGCCTTGCTCAGGCTACGGGGCCTTCCGGTCCCTGTGCACATCCCAGCCTTCTCACATCTGGTTTCAGCACTCCTAGCATCCATCACCCCTTTCCCAGCTTGTCTCCATGAGGGCAGGTCCAGTCTCCAGGACCTCCTTGCGGGCTGGGAGGGGCTGCAGAAGGCCCCATTCTCTCTCAGGATGGTGAGGCTGGGGAGGAGGAAAGCTAAGGTGGTGATTCCAGGCCTTTGCTTAAGATGAATCACAAACGTGATTTGGGGATGAATCTGAGAGAAAAGGGCCCCTGAGCTTTGAGCCAAGGATAAGGCCCAGGAAACTCTCAGCCTTCCCGCCCAGTGAGAGGTGCAGGTCGGCCAGCTGGAGGGAGAGCCAATGGCCTGCATTAGTCTTAAGCCCCAGAGGCAGGGGGAAGGCGTCCTGCCTTGCCCCAGCAATAAGGTGTAGGGGGAGTTGCTGCTGGGGTAGGGCTGGGGGTTGCGGGGGCCTTGGCCATGCAGTGCCCACGCTCTGCTCTCAGTAGTCCGTCCCTTGCTGTCTTCCTCTGCCCCGCCTCTTTAGTAATCCAGCCTCTAAGAATATACACGATGGGTGGATTGAAGATACACTGACCTCCAAATCAGATTTGGGAAACTGTAGTGTGCAGCTCTCTTCTCCTGATCTCTTGGGAAGAAAATAGAGCTTCCCCTTCCACGAGTCCTATCCTCGGTCCAGGAAATCCATTGTTGGTGAAGGCCGTCACTCTCCTGCTTGTCCCTCGATTACCCACCCCTGTTCAGGGCTCTTTTGGTGTGCAGGGACCGCCTCCTCCAGAAACTCCAGAGACCCCACCCCCACCCCACCGGCCTCCATCATTTTAATTGCTTTCCTCAGCAGCATGGTGGCAACTGGGGCTCGGGGGTACAGGTCCCGGTTTGGTCGGGATGTCATTCCCGAGAAACCCCTCCTCCTTACCCACTTCCTCATCCTGCCTAAATGCCTGCAAGTGTTTGGGACCCAAGTTCAGGGTGAGCTGATGGAGCCCGGTAAGAGGAGGGGAGGAGTAGCTGGGCAGAAATCTGGAGCAGCTTTCCTGGAGAAGCCCCAGGGCCGAACCATCCTACAGGTGGTCGAGCAGCTGGTTCGCAACCTGATCGACTCGGAGTCTGAGCCGGGGCTTGGCTAGCAGGTGGGAGAGTGGGTCGGAGCACCCCGGCCAGCATGAGTGATGGAGCCTGGGGTGATGCCAGGGCTCAGAGCCTTCTGCTGTTTTTGAGTGGAGAAGAGGTCTACCCATGGGAGGGGGGGAGTGGGCTCCCGGGTGTGGGCCCGGCACCAGCTGCTCTGTTCTCCCTCGTTGGTCCTCGCCCCCCCTGCCCGGCAGGCGGCTGCAAATGGATCCGGAGGTGTTCTTGAGCAGAAAATGAGTTGGATGGAGAGAAATGGCCCCTATCCCTGGGTAATGGAGTTTAAGATTATGGAGCAACCCCAGATCCCTAAGATCGGTGGAGTTGGGGACCACCAGGCCATCTGATTGCTGTCAGGGGACTTTTGATGGACCAGCCAGGTGGGAGATTCAGCCGCAGCTTCTGCTCCACACCTTCGCCCTGTCATCGTGGGCCGTGTACCTGGGTCCGTTTGGGGCATCCTGGGAAGTTATGCAGGGAGGTGACGGGCAAGAGAACTCACACATACAGCGACGGGCGACTATTATCCTGCGGTCGCTCTTGCCTCATGGTCAATGTCTTTCTTGCTCGGAGAGTCGTCGCCAGTGCCCTGAACGCCCCCCTCACCAGCCTTGTGTACCTCTTCGGTTCCCCTCTCAGCACTGTACCGGCTCAGTGTGTCAGGAATGGGTGTGTGGGTGTGGATGAGTGTGAGTGTGGGTGTGTACGTACCAATAAACAACCTGGTTTTAAGACAGCCTACATGCGGCTCTGGTCTTTTTTTTTTTTTTTTTAACTTAGACCTCAGCTGACCCGTCCAGCTTCCTCCACAGCCCTCAGGGCTGCACTCCTCTGGGAGGTAAACATCTGAGTTTGAAAGACATAAGTCAGGAACCTTCTGTGTACTTACCTGCCGGTGGGATTGCTAGAGAGGCTGATGTTCAGGTTGCTTGTGCCAAGGGAGTTGAGGACAGGGAGTGAGGAGCCCTGACGCTGGGCTTGAGTTCTTCCTCTTCGTCCTCTCTGCTCACATGCCAGCTCTACCCTCCTCCTGGCCTCCAGGGCTGCTGCCCCAACACGGCCCTGCTCCGGTCCCCGCTGGGCTCACGCTGCAGCAGCCCTCGCTGCCTGGCCCTCAGAGGCCCACCCCTCCACATGGCGTCGCGGGCTGCCCATGACTTGGTTCCAGTGCCCCCTCCCTCGCCAGTCTGAGTCCACCAAACTTGGAAACATCTGTCCCCCAGTGCCATCACCAGAAGGCAGCCAGAGTGCCTCTGGCCTTCCCTTTGCAGCGCCGAACCTTCCAGCCCCACTTGGAGCATCAATGGGGAGGGATGACCAGCTCCTCCCCAGCAGAGTTTGATAAGCGACAACCCTTTGCTCCCTGGCCCTCTGCACCCCGCCGTCCCCTGCAGGCTTTCTCCTCGTCCGTTCGCACAGGGGGCTGTGAGGAACCCCCCTGCGCCTGTCTCATCGATCTCTGGATGCCTGGACGGACGCACTCGAGTGAACAAATGAATCAACCTTATCTCTAAGGGCTTTTATGAGGATCACTATTAAATAAAGTAAAAGTTACTGGGAACTATTGTGTGCGAGACCCCGTTTAAGCATGTTCAACATATTAGCTCATTTAATCCTTGCAGCCCTGTGATGTGTTATCTTGGCTGTTTTGAAGGACAGGAAATCGTAAGGCTAAGAGCACACAGCTGGTGAGAGACAGATGCAGGTTCCAAAGTGAGGCCTTCTGACTGCAGTGCCTTGTCCGTACTACAGTGTGTATGTTAAAACTTCTGACCCAGTGCCAGGACTGCCTACCAGATGTTACTTGCTTCTCTCTTTCTCTCTCTTTTCTTTGCTTCTGTTACAAGTGAGCTCAAGCCTCTGTCCCTTGGCTCAGCCTCCCCCAGGTCCCCTTTCCCAAACCCACACTCATGAGGCACTTGGCTTCCGTGACCTTCTTTGGACTGTGTTTCTTCTGTTCACCTAAATTGCGGACTCCTTGAGAGCATCGTAATGCACCATATCCTTTCCAAGGCCATCACTGTCCCAGACTCCGATGGCCCAGGGTGGCGGAGTCCCTGGCAGAGGCGACAAGGTGGGAGCCAGACAAGGCAACCTGTGACCCCGGAAGGGCACACAGAGGAGGGAAGGTGCTGGCCTAGTGCTCTTAAGCCTCTGGGGGTCCCCTCCCACCCACTCCATGACCAGGGGTAGAACTGACCCGCCTTGGTGACCAGCTGGCTGCAGGACGGGATCCGAAAGAATCCGGAAAACTTTTTTTTGAATTGAAAACTGTTTGCCAGTGTTGCCATCCCCTGGGATGGGGAAGGTGGAAGGAGCAAGCGTACGTGGAAATGTGGGTTTAGTTGTAGACGCGCTGAACTTGAGACCCCAGCATCATGTTTCTGTCAGTGTTTGTAGAAAAGAAAGAAGAGTCTAGGTTTCCTTCCTAGAACACTTTCCTTTGCCTCCCTCAGGAATGCTCCCAGCAGAGCGAGAGGCCAAGAGTCCGTTTCTGGCGGTTGCCTGTGGCTGGCGGGTGAGGCCCAGCCAGAACTGCCATGGGGCGGAGACTGAGGGGTCCCCCCCAGGCCCAGGCTGCGGGTCCTTAGCCAAGACCCCAGCCGAACCTGGAAGTTTCGGTCCTTCTTGAGCTCTGGTGCACCACCAACACCTCAGCTCCAGCCTGGAGCCCAGAAGCCAGGAAGTCAGATGAGTCCAAGGGATGGGACTCGGTGGTGGTAGGGTTTTATCCATGCACCAGACACCTGATTTGAGGGGGCTCCTTCCTCTCACCCTCCATTCCCCCCACCTCCCCCAGCGGGTCCGACCAGCTACTACAACGGCAGTACTGAACCGGTTTCCCAGTTCGCCAGATAGATGACCTTGAGCTGTTGGGGTCCCTAAGCAACCAGTGGTACTTGAAACAACAGCTAGTACTGGAAGCATTCGGCAGCTCATGCTAATTAGCTAAACACTCTGAGAAGTTCCTCTTTACACACTGACAACTGGTATGCCAATCCTGAATAATTCTCATCTTTACATTCTAGAGGATTCCCTGAGGACCATTATTAGGTAACATTTGATTAACCCAGTTTGATTTATTGCAGGTACTTCCACTGGAGACTGGATTTAAGCTAATTTCCCTAAAGAACTACCACTCATCATTCATTAATTGGATTCTTACCTGTAATTTAATTGTGAAGGCTAAGCATTTATTCTGGGAAACACCCCGTGCATTGACGGTGGTGTATTCTGTGTGTGTTCTGTGCAAATAATGGCTGAGGTTGAGCTTCCATTTGGCAAAGTTTGCTGTTCACACCTGTGAGGTCCCAGCAGCTTGTCGCTCCGGTGGGAGGCTTAAGGACTTAAAGACCAAAGAAGAAATGGATAGGCAATGGCTCCCACTGACAGTGGTCCGGAATGATTGAACCCGATGGCCATTGCTGAGTACTGTTCATTCTTAGCAGGTTTGGAATATGAACCTCTAGTTTCCAATTGACGTGATAAATGAAGAATAAACTTTAAAAATATGTCCAGCCACTCCAGAGGCTATCAGCCGTGTGGTAGAGACGAGTGCCCTTGTCCTCGGCTGCCCCTAGCCCCCCAGTGAGAAGCAGGGCGACTAAAGCTGGTGGGATTGTATCCACCAGGGAGCTTGGGAGGCGCCAGAGACAGAGGAAATGAACTTGAGGGGAGCAGACCCCCCTTGAATGTGTAGTTCAGCGTTTTCGGGGGATAATAAGGGAGTGAGTGTAGACTTGGGAGCCAAAGTGCTGCACTCAGGCCTGTGGCCCTCCTCGACTCCAAGGGCAGTGAGTCGGGGGGCGGGGGGAGGGCTGAGAGTCCTGCAAATGATGTAGGTGTTCCTCTCTGGCCCTTCCAGAGAAGGTTAGACTATAAACACAGGGACACAAACTCAAGAAGAAAACCCCACAGATGGGACACATGAAAGCAGTGTGGCTCTCAGTAGGTCCAGCCTTGACTGGTTGTTGGAGACAAATAGGCCCCGGGGCAGGGGCCTGCTCCCTTCTGCACCCTCGTGGCCCGTGACCTGCCCTGAGGCTTTCTTCCTCTCTTAGGCAGAGTTTCTGGGAGCAGGGCGTGGACAGCCCTCTTCAGGAGTAAGTGGGGAGAGCAGATGTGGGGGAGATGGCCCCCCTGAGCCCAGAGCAAGGGTAGAATGGGTCCCAGAGCCTGGGTGGTCAAACTGGGTGAAGTCCATTGTCAGGGACCCCAAATAATTGAGTGGGGGCTAGAATGTATCACACTCCGAATCCCCAGGCTCCTGTAACGATTCTGAAACATAATTTGCAGTAAATCAGTAAATCAGACAATTTAGCTTAAAGCAGTTGGAGTTAATAAAATTTTTAGTCGATGTTCATGGTCCATTCAATTCCAGCTCCTGCTATCTCCCCCAGCTAGTCCTTATGTAATTTCTGTCCAGATTGTTCTCAATTCTCCACCACTTTCTCCCTTCTCCCTTCAGCCCATAGTTGGAAGATAGCATCCCACAAAGAGAACCCCGACTTCTCTTCTGTCGATTGTTCTTCGTGAGGTTCCCCCTGTCCCCCGCAGAACCGCCTTTGTCCTCTGAGCTGTGGGCAGGGGCCAGGATCCCCTTCAGCCTGGAGGGACGGAAGGGTGTGGCGAGGGGGCACGCTGGTTGGCCTGCAGGGAAGTGACAGTGTCTGACCCCGATCAGGCTGTTCTATTCACCTCCCACTTTCCTGTAGGGCTCCTGGTAATGTCACACCAGAGGAGAGGCAGGGAGTAGAGAGGGGAAACCCACAAATTCCCCCTTCACAACCCTGCCTGCTGGCTGTGGGATGCGCGCTGGGCATAGAGCATTCGTTGGAAGGGCCCGGAGCCCTCAGGATTTAAGACAGAGCACATAGACTGCTGCGGTGTCCATGAATAGGGAAGTGTGCCGCTCGCTGGCCAGACTTTCCTCCGGGTCTCGAGGGCTTTGTGGATCTGGTCTTTACCCAGCCGGTGCACCACACCCGGCTTCCTTCAGGAGGGTAAAAAGAGCAGGGCTCCCGGGACCTGGTGACCACCAGCAAGATCGTTGCCTCAGCCGCTTTTGAAGCCCCGACTAAATCCAGTCCTCAGGAGGCACCACTGAGGGGGAGAGGCACGAGTGGCGGGCACCCCTCCCCCCACATCATCATAGACGCTCTTCTAGCACCCAGTCTTTATTCATTTTTTTAAAAAGAAATCCAAATAAGTTAGCAAAAAAAAAAAAAAAATACAAAACAAGGTCAAAACCACACGATGCTTAGTTAAGAAAAGAAATCACCCCAAGAGCCCCTGCCCCCCTCCCTGCCTGTCCCCGGCGGCTTGTGCACAGGAGACCTTGGTCAGATGCCAGCTTTACAAACAACACAAAACATAAAACCACTGGAAGGTTCCCAGTATTCACTGCAAAAGCTTGGCCCCCCAGGGACTTGGGAACAGAGGATTGAACCTCTCCTTTTCTTCTCCCTCGATTCAGGGCAGGCCCAGCCCAGCCGCTGGCATCGGGAAGAGACAAGAACAGGAGCTGCACACAGCTCGTCCCGGCCAGGACACTGTCTCCGGCTCTCAAACCGTTTCTCTCGAGGGGATGGAATTGGCTGCATTATGAACTGAGGGGAGTTCCTGAGTTTGCCCCCTGAGACCAGGCACACACGAGGGGCGCTCTGTCCCCTGCTTTGTCTCCCTGGAAACAGGATGCTCCCTGCCGTAGGGAGTCCGCTCCATGAGAGTAGCCGGTCCCTCTCGGGGTGCCGAGTTAACCTTATATGGACGAGGAGGGGGACATTCTGGCGTTCGGCAGTCCCGGAGCTGGCTTCCTGGCCTCAGGACAGCCTGGCCTAGGAAGCCCGTGCTGCGGGAGCGGCGGCAGGTGTGGCCAGCGTGGGGGCTCCCACGGACGCCCGGCCTGGCAGACGGTCTCAGTTAGGCATGGTTTCATCCGGGAAGGCCACAGAGACGTCTTCCACTGTGATGCTGTCCACAATGGAGGTGAGCGAGTGCAGGTTGTGGGCATCGGTAGGGTCAGCTGTGAGCAGGTGATCTGTACGGAGAAGGGGGGAGGGTGTCACCTGGGCGGTGCAGGGGGTGTCGAGACCCAGGACAGGGAATGAGCTCTCTGGGGGTGGCGCTGGTTTTCCCGGACAGATGCGTGAGCAAAACTCAAAGACTCCTACTCCCCAGCCCATGCCTTTCCCAGTGCCCGTGCGCGCGCCTGTGTCTATGTGTGTGCGTGTGTGTACACCGAACATGTGTGCCTCCTCCGAACTCCCCTAGTTGGGTTAAAATTTGAAAGTAGCTACTCTGTGCTGGGGCCGGGACGGCGTCTCCTGGGAGACTGGAACTGCCCTTTGCCGGCCCGGTTGTGCAGCACTGACTCAGCGACTCCCGGGGACCCTGGGGGCAGGGACATGCTCCTCTCCACGGCGGAGGTCAGGCCCCAGCGCTGGGGAGCTGGGAAGCCGCAGGAGGCCTCCACCGATCCTTAGCTGATCAAGGTCTCAAGGAGGCGCAGGGCCTTGCGGCGCACCGTCTGGGGCCCCGGGTTCAGCTGTTCCCCGGAGACACCAAGGGAAGAGGGCTGGAGCAGGCAGCTGGGCCTAGAGACAGGCTGATGGGGTTGAGCCAGGTTCCGAGGGTCTCACTTACCCCCTGTATTGGGGCCGAACTCCAGGGTGCTGCCCCACTCTGGACTGCAGGAGGCGCTGTGGGAGCTGCATTCGCTGGGCACCTGCAAGACAGGGCGAAGGCCCAAGGTCAGAGCACGGGCCGCTTTTGGTGGTGTCTCTCTGTCCAGGTCCAATGGGCAAGTGCTCCCGTCGTGGGGTTGGAGGGTGGGCAGCAGGCTGCAGGCCCCCCCGAGCCTCGGGATCTTCACAATTAGCAACTTTCATGCCCCCGTCTGGCCGCAGAGCCCCTGCTTCCAGGCCTTTCCTGTCCTCCAACCTGGGTGGTGATCCTGTCCTCACAGGACCCCCAGCTTAGAGGGGTCCCTGGTTTTCCTGACCCTAGGATAAGGGTGAAGGAAGCAGGTGCAGGCCGGCCGGGGCTCTGGGAGAGACACTGGGTGGTGGTTCTCTCCACTCAGCCCCATACCCAGGATGGCGTGGGGTGGGGGGTGCAAAGTGGCACCCGGCCATGCCTTCCAGGCCCCATCCCCAGGCACTGGGATTAAACCCCACTCCCACCCAGGCTGACTCTGGACTTGCTTTTGGATCCCCTCCTTCGGTCCTCTGCCACCCCCTCTCCACATCTGCTTCTCCCCACTGCCTTTAGCTTGGCCCGAAAGGACAAAGGGACATTGGAGGTCAGTTGGACAGCCCAGCTCCGACGACGGAGGGGGGTCCAGTGGGCCCCTAAGATCTGACCTGCCACCTGCTCCCACCCTCCGACCGAGCCCCCCCACCGGGGTCCCGAGGCCGTCCAGGGGCTCCTGTGTCCCCCCACCCCCCAGGGCGGCCGGGCGGCACCGCCACTTACCCCTGGCTGGGGCCCGCCGCCACCTCGGTAGCGGAGGTCCCGCTCTTCCTGGTTGAGGGAGCTGAGCAGGGCCTGCAGGCGCTCGATGTACTGGATGGCGCTGCGCAGGATCTCCACCTTCGGCAGCCGCTGGTTGGGGTTGAGCAGGGTGCTCCTCTTCAGAGCCTCGAAGGCCTCGTTCACCTTCTTGAGCCTGCGCTTCTCCCTCAGTGTGGCCGCGCGCCGCCGGTCCACCGACACCGACTTCCTCTTACACACCTTGCACGCCCACGGCAGGCACTGGCCCAGGCAGTGCTCGGGGGTCCCCAGCCCCTTGTCCTCGAGGGGCCCTCGGGTCTCGGGGCTCAGGCTGAGCTCAGTCCGCTCGTAGCCCGGCGGCTCGAAGGCCTGGAGGTGGACGGGCAGGTAGTTCTCCCCGTCATAGAAGTGGGGCTCCTGGTAGAAGTAGGGGGAGGTCTCGTAGAGCTCCATGGGGTCGGAGAAGACGCGTTCCGGCCACCGGCCCCCAAGCTCCTGCAGCCCCTCACGCCAACTGCTGGGTGCCATTTAAACCCTCCCCGCTGGCACGGAACCAGAGATAAATATAGCCAGTGCCGCAGAAACCTGAGCCCCCCCTAAGCTGTTGCTGCACATCAAGACGTTTACAGTGGATTAGATGTGATTCCCCTTCCCTCTCCCCACCGCCCCCACCCCACCCAGCCTGCCTGCCCCGGCCTGGGCCGGCTCCTGTGCACGGGGAGGGAGGCCGTCGGTGTAATTTGATTAGTTTTCATTTCTCAGCAGCCCCTGTGGGGCAGCAGGGGGTGGGGGAGGACACACATTCTCCTCTCATCTGCTCCTTTCAATTATTCCTCGCCGGGCGGCCTGCCTGGTTTCTCCTTGCTAGTCCCAGAGAACCCGGCGGGGGGGGGGGGGGGCACCGAGGAACGGCAGAAGGAAGGGCAGGGTTCAGGCTGGAAGAGGCCTGGAGGAGTCAAGGTGTCCGTCCCCGTGCTTCCTGACAGCACCTCCGTCAGCCTCCGTCCCTCGGAAGCGTGAGCCTGCTTCGAATTCAGGGCGTGTATGGGGCTCAACTTCCGGGGGTATGAAGGGGAGGCAAATAGCTTCAACTTCTGGCTTTCCAAAGCAGCCTGGACATCTTACATCTCATAGGTCTCCTGTAACGGGGGAAACTGAGGCAAGGAGAATTTTTTGGCCTTTTGGGCAGGGGTCGGTAGAAGTCTTCCCTTTAACACAGCTGGTCAGAGGCAGAGCAAGAATGAGGACTTGCAGGTTACCCCTCGCCACCGTCCCCGCAGTAACAAGGTCAAGATCTAGCAAAGCCCGTCTCCTCCCTCTCTCCCTCTGGATCATTTCTCTGTCCTTCCGTGTTGCCTCTTCAACTCTATTTCCTGCCCCATCGCCAGCGTTTCCTGACTGCTTGCTGCGGGTGGGGTGAGAGGGAGAGAAAGCAGAACCCTCCAGACTCACTTTGAATCCCGCCTGTCCTTGGCCACCTGGCGTGGTTGTGCATCTTCTCGTCTAAGCCATCAGTTTTACATGTAGCGTGTAGGTCTCAAATGTCAGGGGGAGGAGGGCTACTCCATCTTTAGACTTCTCAGTCCGTGGTCACCTCTCAGCAGAGGGTTTGGGGTCTGAGAGGACCGATGCTCCCAGGACTGTGGGCTGGCCCGAGAGACCAGCAGCGAACAAGCTCAGTCTTAGGGCTGAAGAGTGACAGGGATGCCCCAGGCAGGGTCTCTGCCCTCCAGGACCTTGCCATTAGTAGACCCCCGCCAAGCCACAATGGCTGCATGTCCTTCACAGGTGGCCATCGTCCAGCGTGGCTCACGAGGCAGGCCATTCCCCTGATGTTCCGCTCTGGCCCTGGGGAGGCCTTCTGGATTTTGGACTGTGATGTGTCGTGCTCCCTTTTTTATCCTTTGGTCCGTTTTTTTCTCTAGGAACCCGTGGGCTAAGTCTGATCCCTCCTCCACTTGACATTTGAGATTGATGTTATAAGTTCCAGCAGGTGGCAGGGACAATAAGAGGGGAGGAATGGTGCCGAGGGCTCAGAGAGGACTTCTCAGGGGACGCGAGACCCGAACGGAGCTGGAAGGAGCCGGCTTTCCTGCCGCTCCCGGTCCATGGCGAGGAGCCGGGAAAAGGCTCGTGTTTGGGGTAGGGAACAGAGACGAGGAGGGGTCGCAGCTGGGCAGTAAGAAAACCCCAAGCATGCGGAGGGAAGCAGCGAGGGCTTCCCTGGGTTCTTGGTCTTCCCAGTGTGGCACCAGGGGGACTTTGGGTTCAAACCTTGCTTTGATCCTGTTTTGACCAGCTGGGCTGAAGAAGAAGTGCTATTTCTAACATACTTCCCGCCAAGTAAAGAAAAAAGAAAAACCTCGCCTCAGTTTACACCTTAGTCCTATGAGCCCCGAGGAGAGAAGTGATGTGGGAGTTACTATGGAAACCGAAAAACTGCATCCTTTGGCCCTTTTGGGATGCAATCTGCCTTGCCCCTAAACAGTGTGTTCACATCCTCTAAAAGTGGAAGCAGGAAAGCTGGGCCTGTTCTGATTTCCAGGATCTTACTATCTAGTTGGCGAGCGTGGACACTCAAGTGCGAATGTTCAACTGTACCGTGAGAGAGAGCTATTTTAACTCAGCAGGAAACATGGGGGCCGCGATCGATCGTAAAGGAGTGGGCTCACCAACTAGCGTTTCAGGAGTTTATAGAAAGTCAAAATCGCCAAAGTCTGGTCTCCGTGGAAGGCTTGAGGAGGAGGAGAGTGTTGGGCGGGCTCTTGGAGAACAGGTGGGACTTAGATGAGAAGAGAGCAGGGGAGGGGGCTCTGGGCGGAGGGTTTGCATGGCTCTCGGGCTTCTGCTAAGTAGGCGATTCGACAAGTCTGTACAGATGGGAGGGGGCCCAACTGGACGTGGGCGGAGAGACCCGTAGAAAACCATCACAGTGACCCCGGAATAAGGTGCTGAAGGTCGGAGCAACCTACTCGGGGCGGTGGGGGGAGAAGATGGATTCCACCAGGAGAGGGTGTGGGGTTCAGCTGGCAGAGTGTGTGTGTAGGGGGGATGGTCGTTGTAGTCATGAAAGGGCACCTGGTACATGGAAACACTCAATAAATATCAGTCCCTTTCCTTGCTTTGTCCTCTCCACTCCGGCCTCTCTCCCAGGCTGTGGCCCTGGCCATCACCGCCTCCAGGGACAGAAGAGCAGGAATTGGGGAGGGAAAACCTGGCCCTACCCCAGGTGTGTATCTGGTTACTCACTCACTTTTTCAATCACGAAACGTGTATTGCACACCTTGTGCTGGGCGTTGGGGTCACCGATGTGAATAAGATGTGGTCTTTGTGTGCACAGCCTAGTCTCAGTTGAGTAAGGGAGATGAGTGCACGAAGGTCTCTAACCAAGGGGGGCGGTGTCAGCTGGTAAAAGAGTACGTTAGAAGAAGTGCTATGCTATAATCCAGAGAGGGAGTTTATGAACGCGCCCCTTTCTCGGCTGAACCCGGTTTCCCAGGAGCCCACTCTGCGTCCTTCCCCGGGTGAGAGCGGTAAAGGCTCAGCGTCCACTCTCAGGTTGAGGTGTGAGTTTGGCCTTTGTGTGTGTGTGTGTGTGTGTGTGTGTGTGTGTGTGTGTGTGTGTATATAATGTTGGTCTCTAACGAAAGGTGAGGGCGGGGCTGGAAGGTTAGGGCGGGCTTCTGTGCCTGGGGTTCAGTGAACCCGTCTGTAGACTTGTTTGTGTCTGTCTGTCCCGGGTAAGCGGCCCGAGGACCATGTCAGGGCTCAGCTGCGGGGCACAGACCCTCCTACGACTGAGAAGCGGGGGTGGCCCAGGCACCTCTGACCTCAAAACCCTGATGGGGGGACTGGTCCTCTACCCACCTCGTCCCTCTTTGATAGCTGAGCTGTGGAGCAGCCGCATCTCAGGGCTCGGCCTCCCTCCCCTGCGCACTCGTCCTCCCCATGCAGGCTGCCCTCTGATGGACGGGAACACATTGGTGCCAAGCACAGAACCGCCTTTGTGCTCCGCCACCAGCGGTGATCCATCAGCTCTAACCTGACAGCAAGGCGTCGGGCCCTAATCCCCACCCCTGCTGGCTTGGGCACACGGGGCCCCCTGCCCCGACTGTAGCCTCCTCCAGCCGTCCCGCTCCCTCCAGAGGAAGCCCTTATCCCTGGCTGGGGCTCCAGGGCTAAGCTGTTTGTGCCCCCACCCTGTCTGTCGCAACTCAATTCTGTCTATTTGCATGCTGGACTGATCTCATTTGCATGGTAGTGGTTGGGTTTCAGAATGGCCCCGAAATCCCCTTCACCTGCCTTGTGGGTCCTTCCTTCCCCCTCTGCTACACACCTAGTTCTACTCTCTGATTCCTAGCCCCTTGGAGTCCCCGCTGACCTCACAAGTGGGCCGACCTGGGCTGCCATGTTGCTTGGCCAACATCAAAGCAAGTTTTCCATTCTGTAGTTTCAAGTGCCCGGCAATACAGAAGCAAAAAGAAGAGTCTGGAAAGGGTGGGGGCTTCTGGCTTCTCCAAACAGACCTCACCTTTTGTTTTCTTCGCCTGGGTCTCCGGGTGTTGTGAATGAGAACTGGTGGGGGTTGGGTGGTGGGAATGTATGTACATTTCAAGGACCTAGATGCATGAGCGTGGCATACAAACCGGCTTAATTATTTGGGGAGCAGTAGGCACATGGGAGGGTGAGAACCCATCACAGAATCCTCGAGTGTCAGAGCTGGGAGGTAGCCTAAAGATTAGCTGGTTCACCTTCTTCCTTCTACAGACTGGGAAACTGAGGCCCAGAGGTGGGATTAGCCCAAGGGTGCACAGAGCACCAGTATCAGAACTCTGAAGGGTGTTGGCTCTTGGACCACCTGATTTTAGGCCTCGGGGCTGATTCCAGGGGTCTCTTCTCCCTCCCTGAGGCTGATAGGTTAAGGAACGTGCTTCACGTGGGTGCGTGCTTTCCAGGTGGGAGGCAGTGAGGGAACCGGAGGTGCTCTAAGCTTGAAATGGAGAGTCAGGGAGACGTGGGGAGATGAAGACAGGAGAAGGGGGTGAGGGGCACTAGGTTGGGGAGAAGAGGGGAAGCCAGGGAGTTGGAGACAGGAGGAGAGGTCTAGAGGCAGATGGGAGCCCCAGCTGAGAGGTGAGGAGCCGGGGCCCCTAGGCCTCCGGAGGCCACACATTGTTTCCATTGAGGACTGAGCATCAGATAACCACTGGGAAATCCGTCCCTGCCTGGAATCTGGAGCTCAGAGCCAGGCTCATTCATCAAGAATCTCTGGCCTTGGGGTGGGGGAAGGTGTGGGCCTGGAGGCGGAAGGGAATGGGTCCCCAGGGAGTGCGGGTCGTGGGGGCGGTGATTGGTGGACACAAAGCACAGAGCTAGGCTTAAAAATAACCACACCAGGTTTCAGCAGAGTGTGTGGCTGCATGAACCTGGGGGCCTTTGGAAATAGGGGTGAGGATTTCTTATGAGTAGTCCATGTTCCTGTGGGAGCTGGGCCTTCAGCTCTGGATTAAGACAAATGCTGTGAGAAAGTTAAGGGCAAGTGGAAGAAGGATCCGTGGATAAGGAGTCCGGACACGTTGCTGTCATTTCTCCCCTCTGGTTCTCAGTTTCCCTGTTTGTAGAGCAAGACGCTGATCTGAATGATTGAAATGGCCCTTTCAGAGGTAACATTCCGCCTCAGCACGTGGGTCTGGACGAAGTGCTCACAGGGTCAGAGTGGGGCTGTTTGGAGAGTGATTTGAACCGGGCCTGGCCCAAGACAATGAACTTAACAGGATGAGAGAAGGCAGGTTTCCTTGGATTTTTTGTCTTTTTTCCATCTCCACTTCTGCTTCCAAACTCAATTTCCCTGAAAGGTTCTCTGGACTCATTTCAGTCTCCCGAGAACCGGCTGGCCTGTATTTGACATACTTGCCCCCAGACTTAGCCCCCCACCTAGCCTCCTTCCCTTCTAGGACCCTAGTACTCCCCCACATTCTGCCCTCCCTGTGGGCAGAGCTGCCCCACCCCCTTCCACTCCACGGACAGCTTCTATTTCTGCCTCTTTGACAAGTTGTGACATATTTGGGAGCAGCTGCTGCCTGGGTGCAGATGCCTTTGCTTTCCTCCTGGCTCTGTCTTCTCCTCCCCAATACCTCTCCCAACAGCCACCCCTTCCCAGAACGTGCTGGAAGACCCTCCCTGCATTCCCCTCTGTGGAACTCAGACATCCAGCTTTTCCACGGTTGCTACAGGAGTGGCCTAGGCTCTAGACTGAGACAAAGAGAGCCTTCTGGGGTAGAAAGTCAGGTGGCCGGGTGTGGGGGATAGGATCTCTTCTGCCAAGTCCTAAGCTGTGTGGTTTGAGGCAAGTCTCTTCCTTGCCCTGGACTTTATTTTTCTGTCTTGAAGATGGAAGTGATGAATTTTGTCTTCCCTGCCAACAGCAAGTAGATTTGCCACCTGTTAACTGTAGAAACTTGGGAACTCTCCCTGTGCTACTGATCCCATTACTCTTGTCTTCTCTAAAGATTTTATTTCGATGTGACCTGCAGAGAAAAACCAGTCAATTGAAATGGATTCAGAAATGATAGGGAAAATAGAATGGCACCTGGGTGGCTCAGTCAGTGGAGTGTCTGACTCTTGATTTCAGCTTAGGTCATGATCTCAGGGTTGTGGGATTGAGCCCCGTGTTGGGCTCCTCACTCAGTGGGGAGTCTGCTTGAAGATTCCCTCCCTCTGCCCCTCCCCCTGTGTGTGTGCTTACCTGCTCTCTCAAATAAGTAAATAAATCTTTTTTTTAAAGAAATGATAGGGAGGGTAGAATTAGCAGGCAGGGCCATTGAACTATCATAAATATGCTCAGTATGTTTAAGGATTTATTTATTTATTTTAAAGATTTTATTTATTTATTCAACAGAGAGAGAGATCGCAGAGAGGCAGGCAGAGAGAGAGGGGGAAGCAGGCTCCCCACTGAGCAGAAAGCCTGATGCGGGGCTCGATCCCAGGACCCCGAGATCATGACCTGAGCCAAAGGCAGAGGCTTAACCCGCTGAGCCACCCAGGAGCCCCTGGTGTTTCTTCTTATAAGGGTTACTAATCCCATCAGACAAGGCTCTCACCTTCATGACCTAATTACCTCTCCAAAGTCCCATCTCCAAATATATCACACTGAGGGCAAGGGCTTCAACATTTGAATATTGGGGAGAACACAAATATTCAGTACATTGCATATTAATAGCAGATTAGATGTTGCAGAAAAAAGTTCACTGAATCTGAATACAAAGCGATAGAAATATCCAAAATGAAACACAGAGAAAAATAATATATTAAAAAAGTTTCACTGACCCATGGGACAATATCAAGGAGACTAACGTACAGGTAATTAAAGTCTCAGAAAGGGGCAAAAAAATGTTGGAAGAAATAATGGCTATAAATTTTCCAAATTTGACGAAAACTATAAACTCATAAATCTAAGTCATTGTGTTTCCCCCAAAAGGATAAACACAAAGAAAACCACACCAAGGCACATCATAATCAAATTTCCTAAAACCAGTGGTAAAGAGAAAATTTTAAAAGCAGTCAGAGAAAAAGAGGCACACTATAAATAGGAGAATCAAGTTTAAAAAAAAAAGGTATTGATTTATATTCAGATACTATGAAGGCCAGAAGACAATAGAACAGCATCTTTAAAGTGCTTAAAGAAGAAAAAACTATAAACCAGGTCTTCTCTGTCCAATAACAATATCTTTCAAGAATGAAAGTAAATTGAGGACTTTTTCAGACAGCTAATAGCTAGCAGAGTTTATCACCAGGAGATAGTCACTATAATAGATGTTAAAGGGAGTTCTTTAGGCAGAAGGAAGATGATACAATGGAAACTTGAATCTGCAGAAAGGAATGAAGAGCATCAGAAGTGCTAAATATGTGGGTAATATGAAAAGGATGACACTCCACCCGCAAGAAATTTAAAAATTTCTTTAAAAGATAGTTGCCTATTTAAGGCCAAAATAGTAACCATGTGCTATAAGGTATATAATGTAAGAATGAATGTCTGAGAACAGGAGCACAGAGAATGGGAGGTGGGAAATAGAATTATACTGTTTTAAGGTTTCTACATTGTATGCACAGTAGTATAGTATTATTTGAGGGTAGACTATGAGAAGGTAAAGATGCATATTGTTAACACTAGAGGAGTTTCTAAAAAACAAAATGTAGACCTACAGCTAGTAAGCCAATAGTAGAGATACATAGGAATACTAAAAATATTCAGTTAATCTAGGAGACAGGAAAAGAGATGAAGAGGAACAAAGAACAGATGGGACAACTGAAAACAATTTGCAAGATGGTAGATTTACCCCCAACTATATCTATGACTGCATTAAATGTAAATAGTAGGACTGGATAAAAAGCAATATCCAACTATAGGCTGTCTATAAGAAATTAACTTAGGGGGCTCAGTCGTTAAGCATCCGTCTTTGGCTCAGGTCATGATCCCAGGGTCCTGGGATCGAGGCCCACATCAGGCTTCCTGCTCGGCAGGAAGCCTGTTTCTCCCTCTCACGCTTCTCCTGCTTGTGTTCCCTCTCTCGATGTGTCTGTCTCTGTCAAATAAATGAAATCTTAAAAAAAAAAGAAAAAGAAAAAGAAAGAAATAACAACATGTAAAGACAGACAAGTTGAGAGTAAAATGATGGAAAATATATACCATGCAAACACTAATCAAGAAATGTTGGGGTGCATGGCTGGCTCAGTCGGTGGAGCGCATGACCCTTCATCTTGGGGTTGTGAATTTGAGCCCCATGTTGGGTGTACAGATTACTTAAAATAAAAAATCTCAAAATAAAGAAAAAGAAATGATACTGGTTGTACCAGTATCAGGAAAAAGTAGATTTCAGAACAAGCAATATTACTAGGGATAAAGAGAGACATTACATGATAAAGGGGTCAGTTCATCGATAAGACATATTAATTTTTAAATGTCTATGCACCTAATAACAGACCTTCAAAATAGTTGAAGCAAAAAATGACAAAACTAAAGGAAAACTATATAAATCCAAAATTTTAGTTAGAAATTTCATTTTTAAAAACATTTGATTTTTTAAGGAGGCTCCATGCCCATCATAGGGCCCAAACTTACAACCCTGAGATCAAGACCTGAGCTGAAATCAAGAGTTGGATGGGTAACCGACTGAGCCACCCAGGTGCCCTCGTTAGAGATTTCAAAAATCCTTTCTCAGTAATTCACAGAACAAGTAGATAAAATTAATATGGAAATAGAAGGCTTCACTCGTTCCATTGATTTGCCAACAGACGTTTGTGACAGTAAGTGGCATATGGAACACTGACCAAGGTGGGTCATATGCTGGGCCACTGAAAGTCTCAGTAGATTTAAAAATACCATAATAAAGAGCATGTGCTCTGACTGCAGTGGCTAAATTGGAAACCAGGTACAGAAGTTTCTCGAAAATCCCCCAATATTTGGAAATTAAACTTTTAAATAACCCATGGACCATGACTTATTGAGCCCTCTCCGCCAGGTCCCATGCTACCAGATGAACTGTGTCTCCCTTAATCCCCACAACAATCCCCACAAGATCGTTACTCTTACCACCATGTTGCCAGTGAGATCCAGAGCCCCGAGAGGGTGGGCAGCTGCTAAATGGTAGAGCCAGGACCAGAAACTCAGATCCGTCTCATGCCAAAGCCCAGCTCGCGATCAGTTATGTTGTTCAATAGGCAACTAGTTAGAGCCTTTGAGATGGGTGCCCCGGAGAGCGCTGTGCCGGGAGAGGCCTTTTGGGCCTGGGATGGGGGAGTGCGTGGCTGAGCTATTGACAAGGCCACTTGCCCCCTCTCCAGCTCCCCATCCCCGGTCTCAGCCCCAGACTTGGTGCTCAAGAACGTTCCCCATGGAAAGCTTCACATCGGATGTTTCCTTGTGCTCTTCCCCACCCGGATTCCTCTCAGCCCTGGGGCTCCCGTCCCCAGCCAGCTCTCTCCACGGCAGGCTCACTGGCCTTGTGCGAGTGCTCCATCGGGTCCCTTGGACTTCCTCCTGTGCTCTTGGACTTCCTCCTCCAGGGGTCCTACTTCTTCTGCCCCCGGCCTGGCTCCCCCAGCCTGATCTCAGTGAGCCTGCTCTCTGCTCCAGGCCTTTCTGGAACCTTATCCCCGGGTCCCCAGTTCCAAGCAAGCCCTGAGACACCATGCTCCTCAGACAGCCTTCTCAGACCAGACCCACTGTCTCCAGTCACCTGAACCCACGGTAATCAAAGTAGCCTCACACTCTCCAGGGCTGCTCAGTGGCTTGCTTTTTCTCCGTCTTTTACTTGAGTGACCCTTGAGCCGACTGCCTGGCTTGTAGTGCTGGCATTGTCATGTTTGAGCTTTGTGACCTTATATAAGTGACTTGACCTCTCTGTGCCTCTACTTTTTAATTCTTTTAATAAGGATAAAAGTAGGACCTGTCTCATGGAATTGTTCTATAGATTAAATGGGTTCATATTTATAAAGCGCTTGGCACTTAGTGTCTACTTAATTAACTTAGCTCCGTTATTAGTATTGAACCTGCCTTTTGTCCTTGTCTCCTCCATCAGACTGGGAAATACCTGAAAGCAGCAGCAGTGTTTTCTTCTATCACTCCATCATCTTGGGAGCTCGCTGGGGAGAGGGGCTGCATCTTCCCTAATGAATGGGGGGCTCCCTGAGGGCACAAAATGTGTCTCTACCATTAGGCAGGAACTGTGTCTGTGTCCTCAGACTGTGAGTTTCCTTCTTTGCCTGCCCCTCTGTTGTGAGGCCAGGGGTGTGAATGTGGCAGGCCCAGGGGAGCTCCCGGAGAGGAGGATGGCGCAGGGAGGGGCCCTGTTGAGGGAGCCGTGTAGACAGATTCCTGCTCAGGGCAGGGTGGCCCCCAGAGAGAACAGGGCAGCTCTTGGAATGACGTCACAAGGCAGCCTCCAAGGGCTACTTCTTTCCTCAGGAAGGGACCAGCCAGGAGTTGTCCTAAGACCTGTCCGTGTCCACCACTGAGGTCATCAGCACGAGCTTATTCCTTTCTCTCCATCGGAAGATGGGAGAGTCGGATGGCATGGGGTAAAGAACAGCCCAAGGTGACATTGAATCCGGCTTTGCTGCTTGCCAGTTGTGTGATCTTTTATGCACTTAATATCTTGGAGACTGTTTTAATCACAGACAAAAGGCTCGGTAGAAAACCTGTTTCTCCGGGCCCATCATATACTCAGTAAATGTTTGTTGAATGAATGGATGAGTATTTGCTTCCTTTCTTTGGGGGCAAGGCTCTGGGAGTGGCACAACCAGCTGTGCTTCTGGTAAGTTGAATTCTAGCATCTGCGGGCTGAACAGGTCACTGAGATGACATTTAGTTCACTCCCAGTGTTAATCCATGCCAGGCACACACTTAAATAAGCTCCCAAAATGGAACCCTTGGTAATGCATTCCCATGCTTTGGCCATGAGAAAATCCCTTCTAACATCCTTTCACCCCCTCCCTACCCCACCCTTCAGGGCCCATCATAGGCATGTCTTGTCTTTGACTCTTTCTGTAGCTGGGACGAGAAATGTGGTGTAACTCACTGGGCTGAGAGTCGGGACATCTGTGGTCTGCCCCGAGCTCTGTGGCTAACTCCTCCGTGGCCTTGAGAAATGGAAGCTGATATTTGCTGAGTCTCACCTGTGTGCTGGCCACAGTGCTAAGGGGTCCCGGTACATTACCTCGCCCATTCCTCACAAGTATGTGGAGTGAAGACAGAGTCCCCGTTTTACGAAGGGGAAACCCGAGGCTCAGAGAAATTAAGGAACCTGAATCAAATCACACAGCTTATAAATGATGCGTTCCTATCTCTGACTCCAGAGTTTCTTTCCCTTGTGCTATGCTGACTTCTCTAGCCACCTCAGTTTCCTAAGCTGTCAAACAAGGGGATTGGATTCAGTGTGCTGGAAGGTTCCTTCCAGCTTTGGCCATTTGTCACCCCCTGCTCAAGGCCTCTGGAAGGATCTCAAGAAATTGGTGCTTAACTTCCTGGCTTGGCTGCCCTGCTCTTCCTGGACCTTCTCTTTTGTTTGTCTTTCCCCAGGCCCCCCTCACAATCCTCTTCAGTGAGTTGGTGTGAGACAAGAAACCAAATGTTGCCCCGAGTTGGGGCAGATCCATCTGCTGCGTTCCCCGCATAGCGGGCTGTGGGAACACTGTGTTCTGCCCTCCGGCCCTGGAGAGTTTTCCCCGGGCCATACTGCCTGTCTGCATTCCCCTCCCGGTGGGGGCTTGGGCCAGACCAAGGCACAACCCATTTGCTTTTGTGCGTCTGAAAGCAGATGGCTTCCTGGTGGTGGGGGTGGGGCTGGGCGGACCTGCTGCCCAGGCCCAAGGGCTTTTCCTCTGGAGGCTGTTTTCACTCCTCAAGTGCCTTGCCTTGCACCCCCAGACCACTGATGGGGTTCACTAACTCGCATACTCCGTGCCCTCGCTTCGTCTTGACTGGACACAGAGCCCTGACTTCAGATTTCTAGCCATGACTCCCCTCAACCTATGGTCTGCTTTTCTGCATTTATAGCTGGGGAAGCTGAGGCCCTGGGAAGTGGGTCAGGGGCTCAGACTGGGACAGGAACTCAAGCACCTGCCCTCCCCCAACTGGACTGGACTCCCCACCCCTGTCTCTCAATAGGGCTGCTTTCCCAACACTGTGTCTGGCTTCCCAAGTCTCCAGTTGCCTCTTTCTCATCTTTCTTGGCTGTAATCAGATTTTTGAAAGAGACTGTTTCCTTTGTTGGCTACTGAGCTCTCACACTTCTTGGCCCAGGGGTGAGGAGCGATGTTTTCTTAGATCCCCAAACCTAGAGGCAGCTGCCTTCTCCATCTCATGTCGCCTGGTGGGCATGGGCTGGTCAGGGGAAGTACCCTCGGCCAGAGCACGACTGACTCAGGGGGACAATGTGACTGTCATTTCTAGGTCATCATCAACAACTACATCACCATTTAGGACTTTCCTGTTTACCAGGCACGGTGATAAACGCTTTATACACACAAACTATTTGGTCCCTACAATAATTCTCTGACGTAAGTATTATTACCTCGATTTTCAGACTGGGAGTCATGGTTAAGAAATTTGTTAACAGTACTAATAGAAGGTGGAGGCAGGATTGGAACCCAACCTGGCAGACTCCAAATTTGGTGGACGGTCTTCTCCATGAACCTCAGATTCCAGCCTTAGGCGACCGTGGTGAGCAACTCTTCTTCACAGTGGGTATACAGTAGGTATTCAGCAAGTGCACGTATAGGTGTTCACTGCATACTTACTGATTAGCTGAGCTAAACAACGGAGCCCACGTCATCAAAGCAAGTCCCTTCTTTGGCACAGAATGAGAGTTCGGGCCATTTTTCCTTCTCTGGGCTGACCCGAACATCATAGCCTTCACGCTCTGTGACCTGGGGTGAATTCCTGGCTCTTTGGGTGCTGGTGGTACCCACTGGGCAAGGTGAAGATGTCATGCAGAGGAGTGGAGTTATAAACAAGTTGGGATAGGAGGCTGGACGCCTTGACCTTCAAAAGGGCTGCTGCAGAAACGGTGAGCTGCTTTGAGCTGCCTGGGGATCTGCTTATCCTGAGACAGACAGCCTCGCTCCTAGAGTCAGGAATTTAGGAACATTCCATCTACACGTTGGCGGGCATGCCTGGCACCAGCGCCTGTAGCCCTGGGAGTGGGTGTTGGCATGATCGCTGATGCTCATGGTGCCTCGTTCCCTGCCACATGGAGCCGACGGAGACGAGCCTCCTGACTTGTCTTCCTTTAGCTTTGCTCTTGCTGGTTGTTCTCACCAGGCCTGGATGTTGGCCGTGGAGGAGGTTGGTAGCCGAAAGCTTGACTTCTGACCTCTGACAACCCCAACCCTCCCCCTCCCCACACTCGCTAACTCCAGTGAAACCATAGCTGCATAGATGATCGGAGCCGAGAAGAATCTTAGACCAACTGTCTCGTTTTAAAGAGGAAAAACTGAGAAGTAGAGAGGAGGAAGTGACTTGCCTAAGGGGACAGATGGCAGAGTGGGGTAAGCCATATTGGACTTCAGCAGCCTGCCTGCCTTGTCTTTGAGAGCCAGGAAATATTCCCTGAATATACATGTAATGCCTTCTATGTCTAATCACGTTGCCTCCAGCGGAGTGACCATCTGGGTGCACCCACAAACCATGCACGCGTGCGTGTGCACACGCCCGTACACACACACTGCCTGGAGCCCCCCATCAGTACCTCCCCCCCGCTGCGAGCCCACTGTCCCCGTGCACCCCCATCAGAGCTCCTGGTGCCGATTTCTACCCCTTGTGATCTTGCCTCTGCAGGTGGCTAAGGGCTGATGGGACAGTGGAAGATGTCCAGACCCTTGACCTTTATACGGTCCTTCCCGCACAAGCCAGGGCGCCAGGCAGAGAGCTTCATCGCTTAGAGTTATGAGGCCTTCGGTTGGTTACTTATCCTCGCCAAGCCTCAGCTTTCTCATTGGGAAAACGGGCGTAAAAACACACTTAGCTTGGCACCTGGCACCCAGTTGGCTGATAATGTGTTAGTTACCATGTAGTAATTAGCGGGGCCATTATTATTCCATGCTTCTCTGGGGGATCTCCCACCTAGCTGGGAGATGGGGCTGGGGTTCTGTAAACTTTCCATGATGGCACCCCTTCCCCCCCCCCCCACGCGCGCGCGCACACACACACACACACACACACACACACACACACACACACGGCTAGCATTCTACGAGTCCTTGGGGAGATTTCAGTCCTTACCCTTGGCCCCATCCATTGTCAAACAAGCCCGTGGCATTTCACGGATCTCAGCTCTGCCTGTTGCGAGTTATAAATAACCCCTGGCCATCTGTTCTCTGAAACCCCAATACTGAGCCCCAAAGCAGAAGCTTCCTAGATCCCTGTCTCCATCCTTACCCATCTTCTTCTGTTTTTGGCAGGATTTTAATTTTTTCTGCTTTAGAATTTGAAGCTCTTCCCAAGCCTGCGTGTGGACTCTCCATCATTGCAGATGTCGAGGAAATCTCTGGGGAATGGTTCTTTTGGAAGGAAATGCCCATTTAAAGAAATTGCACAGAGCCACTGTGCTCCCTCCCTTAACCCATGGCCGGGCCGTGTCAGTGGCCACACAGCGGCTCGAATGTGCGCAGGAAACCTGCCAGCCTACAGGGTAGGTGCCTCCCGCACAGCAGAGGGGCTCAGGAGCACTAGCTGTTGGAATCCCCAGAGCTAAGCAAATCCTCAGCCTTGCTGAGGTGATAAGGTGAGAATCCCTGGGCCCTTCCTTTGTTCTCATTCTGCCCCTAAAAACACAGAGGAGTCCTGTGTGCCCTGGCCCCTCTCGGCCTGCAGTAATTAGCTAGTATAATATATATGACCTAAATAGAACAACTAGCTAATCTGGGTGGCTATATGCTATGGACTGAATGTATGTCCCCCCAAATTCAGGTGTTGAACCCCTAACACCCAGTGCAATGGTATTTGGAGATGGAGTCTTTGGGAAGTGATTAGGGTTGGATGAAGTCTTGAGGGTGGGCCCCTCGTAATGGGATTAGTGCCCTTTCAAGAAGAGATAGCAGAGAGCTTGCCCTCGAGCCATGTATACTCATTGAGGAAAGGCTGTGGGAGCAGAGCGAGAAGGTGGCCGTCTGCCAGCCAAGAGGGAGGCCCTCCCCAGAACCCGACCATGCAGACACCCTAACTTTGAATTCCCAGCCTCCAAAACAGTGAGAAAATAAATATCTGTTGTTTAAGCCCCCCTGTCTGTGGTATTTTATTATGACAGCCTGAACTGACCGACGCACTCTGCAAACAAACACTCCCTCTTCTCAGGACGAGCATCTCAGCAGGGCCTTCCAGCAGACGAAGTCAATGACTGCAGTCTGCTTCTTAGCTAAAACCTGGGATGGCGGCAGCCATGTTCCTTCCTCTACAAGCCAGTTGATCAGAAATCCATATGGATGTGAGCTACATGAAGTGTTAAACGTATCAAATTTTACCAAATAAAAAGTAATATTTATAAGTTATGATGTATAACAATAAAAACTCAACAAACACTCAGTCCTGCTATCTATTTGAATGCCTCCCTAACCTTATCCATCCCCACCTGGAGCTGAGGGAACCCTCACCATTAATTCTGTGCTTATGATTTGCTTGCTTCTACTCACCATTTTTTATCACAGTTCTATCCCCAAATGAGACATGGCTTGATTTCCTACGTTTGTGAATATTTTATCACAGGAATCAAAGTTCACGTCTTCTCTGGAGACTGACTGGTTTCTTTCATCTGTGCTGCGTTGCGTTGCCCTTCATTTTCTCTCATTAATGGCACAGGATTCCATTAGGTGACTGTACCATAATGTACTTCTCAATTCTATTGCTGATGGAAAGGATTTTAACCCCCAGTTAGGGAGTACTGGGTACTGCACTGGTGCGAATGTTCTTCTGCGTGGAAGAAATGCTCTAGAGTATACACGAAGCCGTGGCATTGTGGCCTCACAGAGTAAGTACATGTCAACTTTGTTAGCTAATGTAAAACCTGTTTTCTAAGGTGACTGCACCCATTACGCTTCCACTAATAGTGCTATTGTCAAACTTAAAAATTTTGTTTGTTTATTGGAAGAGACTAAAATGGTATCTCTTGGGGGCGCCTGGATGGCTCAGTCAGTTAAGCGTCTGCCTTCGACTCAGGTCATGATCCTAGAGTCCCGGGATTGGCCCCAGTCAGCAGGCAGTCTGCTTATCCCTTCTTCTGCTGCCCCATCACCCCACTTGTGCTCTCACTCTCAAATAAATAAGTAAGTAAATAAATAAAATCTTAAAGAAAATAAAATGACACCTCTTGTGGTTAAAATTTGGATATCCCTGATGACTAATAAAGTTGAATATTTTTTCAGATATTTATTGGCCATTCATATTTCTTCATTTGTGAAATTCCTGTTCAAGTACTTTGCCCATTTTTCTATTAGATTGTTTATCATTTTCTTATTGATTGTAGGAGTTCCTCATATTCTTTTTTTTTTTTTTTTTTTTTAAGTAGGCTCCATGCCCATCACAAGCCCAGCATGGGGCTTGAACTCACGACCCTGAGATCGAGACCTGAGCTGAGTTCATGAGTCAGACACTGAACCAACTGAGCCACCCAGGGATCCCTCATATTCTTGATTGTAGTCATGTGTCAGAGAGAAGTATGACAGATAACGTCTCTCACTCTGGTTTCCTTTTTACTCTTAAGATGTCCTTTTCCAGGGCGCCTAGGTGGCTCAGTGGGTTAAAGCCTCTGCCTTCAGCTCAGGTCATGGTCTCAGGGTCCTGGGATCGAGCCCTGCATCGGGCTCTCTGCTCAGCAGGGAGCCTGCTTCCCCCTCTCTCTCTGCCTGCCTCTCTGCCTACTTGTGATCTCTCTCCCTCTGTCAAATGAATAAATAAAATCTTGAAAAAAAATTTGAAAAGAAAAAAAAGATGTCCTTTTCCTTTTATTCCTTTAGAGTTAAGGATTTTTTTCCTGTTTAGGAAATCTTTGCCTATTACAAGGTCATGAAGATACTTTTTTCTGTTTTCTTCCAGAAGTGGTTTTTTTTTTTTGACCTTTCACATTTGGGTCTCTGTGTCTGAACTGAGTTTTGTATAGGATGTGAGGCTGTTGGTGTCCCCACAGAGCAGGCCACCGGGGACCCTGATGGCACTGCTATGTGGCTGATACGGATAGCCCCCATGCTTCTTTATTCTTAGCCATCTTCAGACATGTCAGGTAAGCCAATGTCCCTAGAAGTCTTTCTTTGTGGGTATTTTCTATTTTTGCCCCATGGTGTTGCTACAGGTTCTTAATTGGACTACTGAGCCTTCCAAGGGCTATTTTTATTTGTAGATATCTGTTTGTTGTTTTTTGTGGGGGAACAAAGCTGACTGTCCCCTACTCTGCCATCTTGCTGATGTCACTCCAAAGTTGTGTTTGCTGTTTATAAATTCTAAATCTGCAGTTATTTGTTTTTAGCACTATAAAGATTTACTCCATTGTCTCCTGGCTTTCACTGTTTCTGTTGAAGAGTTTGCTAACTGTATTAGGTCCTTTGCGACAATGTGTCTTTTTATTTTAGCTACTTTTAAGATTTTCTCTTTGTTTTTGTTTCCTCCAGTTTTACTATGATGTATTTAAGGTTTTTTTTTTTTTCTCCAGGGGAGGGGTATGGATATTCTTAGTCTATGGCTCCATTGTTGTTGTTGTTTTGGGTTTTTTTCTTCATTTCTCTTTTCCCCCTGTGTGTGTGTGTTTTATTCAAGTATAGTTAACATACAGTGTTATATTAGTTTCAGGTGTACAATAGGGTGATTCGACAATTCTGTATATTACAGTGTTCTGCTCATGGTAAGTGTGCTCTTAATCCCCTTCACCTATTTCACCCATCCCCCCACCCACTTCCTCTACCGTTTTGGAATGTTCTAGGATTTGGGAAAAAGGAAAGAAGAAAAAGGAAAAGAGGGAGAGGGAGAAGAATACTCCCTGCTGAGCAGGGAGTCCGATGTGGGCCTCGATCTCAGGACCTCAAGATCATGACCTGAGCCTGAAGCCAGATGCTTAACTGACTGAGCCACCCAGGTGCCCCAGAATGCTTATATTTGAAGTATCTCTTCAAATACTGCATCTGTCCTATCTTTTTCTTCTCTTCTTCTGGCACGCCAATTACACATATGTTGGGATTTAGCTATATACTACGTGTCTTACACATTTTCTGCCTTTTTGGGAGAATGGTTTAAATTAAATTAAATTTAATTAATTAATTAATTAATTTTTAAAGATTTTATTTATTTATTTGACAGAGAGAGAGAGAAATCATAAGTAGGCAGAAAGGCAGGCAGAGAAGGGGGGAAGCAGGCTCCCTGCTGAGCAGAGAGCCTGATGCAGGGCTAGATCCCAAGACCCTGAGATCATGACCTGAACCGAAGGCAGAGGTTTTAACCCACTGAGCTACCCAGGTGCCCCGTGATTTTAATTTTATTTTGATTTTTTTCTATTGATTCATCTTCCAGTTTACCAATCCTTTCTTTTGCTTTGTCTAATCTGCTGTTAGACCCATCAAATGAATTATTTGTTGTTAATTATGTTATTCTATTTTTGAGTCCCAGGATCTCTTCAAAAGAAGAGAATCTTTCAAAATTCTATTCCTCTGTCAAAATATACTACCTTTTAATGTGTTTTCTTAAATATGTTAATCATAGTTATTTTATAGTCTATAGCTGATAAATAACAAATCTGAATCACCTATGGGTCCGGGTTTTCTTCTTGGGGATAAGGGCCTTTTTTTCCCCTCTTGGCTTTCAATCTCTTGTGTTGCAAATTTTTGATTGATTGCTAGATACTGTTTTTGATAAATTGTAGAAGCTCTAGATGATGTTAACTTCCTCCAGATAAGGATTTAATTTTCTTCTGGCAGGCAGATAGATTATGATCAAATTAACTTGATTCAATTGAGACTTGTCTGTTTCCATGTTACCCTTACTTCTAGGATATGGTTCTTCCAGTGGCTAAAGCCTGGGGCCCTGAACTCTAATTTGTCTCTCCTGAACCTTAGCATTGCCAAAAATTCTACTTGGTCTCTTGAAGCATTGCCTTACATATGCATAATTTAAGCAAATTACTAGATGGAAAATTGTCTTTAGAATGTTGGGATCAGCTGAGTACATTTCTCTTTTCTTTGGACCCTGGCCCTTCATCCAAGATGGCTGCCATGGCTTCATGCCTTCAAATGATTTTATCTAGCTTTTAAAGTTCTCAGTGTGAGGGACAATCTGATACCAGTGATGTTTTTATAAGTGGAAACAAAAGCCCTCCCCCCTCACCAGATTAAAAACTCAATGAGAGCAGGGACCATGTCTCTCTCTATCTAATTTACTAAGAAAGGCAACATAATAGATTTAAGAGCATGAATTCTACAGCTAAACTGCCTGGGTTCAAATCCCAGCTCTATCACTCAATAGATTTCTTGTGATAGTTTCTAGTTTCCTCACCTGTAAATGCAATGATCATAATAATAATGTCTTTCTCGTAAGGATGGTTATGAGGAATTAGTAGGTTAATAATTGTAAAGCATTAGAAGCACTCGTTTGTAATGGGTTTTGTGCAACTGTTGTATGAAATAATAATTCCCTTTAATGTTTTCCAATAAAGTTTTAAATATTTCTTCATAAAAAACTTGCAATCTTCTGTTAGATGTATTCCTAGTTACTTTATATTTTGATGTTATTTTGAATGACCATAGTTTTAAAATTTGTATTCTCTATCCATTTTTGCTGGCTCATGGAAATAAAATTAAGTGAAGTTGATTTTTGTATATTGATATTTTTGGTCAGTAACCTTGCAAAATGCTTCAATTTGTTCTAATTACTTATCTGTGCATTCTTTAGGATTTGTCGTACAGATAATCTTACCATCTGTGGAAAATAACAATTTTGATTATCCCTTATCAATTCTTACACCTTTCTCCCTCTTTTCCTTTTCTCCTTTCCCGCCTTCTGTGTCTTGCTTAGAACTTCCAGATCAATGGGGTGATAATGTATATTCTCTTCTTGTTCCTGATATTGTAGGAAATAGTTCCAGGATTTGCCATCATGTATAGTGTTTGCTGTGAGTTTTTAAAGGCTATCTTTTATCAATTTCCTTCTGTTTCTAGTGTGCTAAGAGTTTTCATCATGAACAGATACTTAATCAATTTTTTTTTAAGTAGCAAGTGAGATGATTTATCTCCTTTAATCTGTTAATGTGGTGAATTACATTAATTGGTTTTTAAAATAAATGATAGAACAACTTTCATTCCCAGAATAAACCCTTGGTCAAGATGTAGTATATTTATATATGTTGCTATATCTGGTTTGCAAATATTTTGTTTAGATTTTTCACATATATTCATGAGAAAAATGACTTATAAAATTTTGTTCTCACAAACCATAAGAGACTCCTAAACTCATGAAACAAACTGAGGGTGGCTGGGAGGTAGGGGGGGTAGGGATAGGGTGGCTGGGTTATGGACATTAGGGAGGGTATGTGCTATGGTGAGTGGTGTGAAATGTGTAAGCCTGATGATTCACAGACATGTATCCTGGGGCAAATAATACATTATATGTTTTAAAAAAATACCTAAAAAAAAATAGAATTTTGTTCTCATACTTTTTTTGATCTGGTTTTGGTATCAAGTTTATGCTAGGTTTGTAAAATGAGTTGGGGATTTTCCCCTTTTTTATATTTCTAGAAGAGTTTTTTTGAGATAGGAATTATTTCTTGAATTTTTGGGAAAACTACTGACTCAGTTTCCTTATTGGTTATGAGACTATTCAGATTTTTTTTGCCTTGACTTAGTTTTGGTAAGTTGTATTTTCCTAGAAATTTTTCCATTTCACCTAAAGTTCCAAAATTTTGCACATAAAAATTTTCTTAATATCATCTGTCTTTTAAAAATCTTTCTAGCTGGGGCACCTGAGTGGTTCAGTGGGTTAAAGCCTCTGCCTTCGGCTCGGGTCATGATCTCAGGGTCCTGGGATCCAGCCCCGCATCGGGCTCTCTGCTCGACAGGGAGCCTGCTTCCTCCTGCCTCTCTGCCTGCCTCTCTGCCTACTTGTGATTTCTCTCTGTCAAATAAATAAATAAAATCTTTAAAAAAAAAATCTTTCTAGCCTATGTAATTCTATCCCCCTTTTCATTTTTTTTTTTGTGTGTCTTCTCTTCTCTTTTTTACATGATAATTCTTGCCAGAGTTTTATCAATTCTAATAGGCTTTTCAAAAAAAGCTTACTTTTGGCATTGTTGATTCTATTTTCTATTTTATTAGTCCTGGTTCTTATTTTTATTGTTTTCTTCCTTCTACTTTCTTTGAGTTTAATCTGTTGTTCTTTATTAAATTTCTAAAGTTGAATCATTAACACATTAATTTTTGTTTATTTTTTATAAATAAATTTAAACATTAAAATTATAAACAAATAAATTTATTTGTTAATTTTAGAGAAAGAGAATGAGAGAGCAGGGGGAGAGGCAGGCGGAGAGAAAAACTTAAGTAGACTCTGCATTGAGCATGGAGCCTAATGCGGGGCTCCATCTCACGACCCCAAGATCACCACCTGAGCCAAAACCACGTTGGACACTTAACTGACTGAGCCACTCAGGTGCCCCTAATTTTCAGTCTTTTTATTTTCTAATATAAGCATTTCAGATTATGATTTACATCTAAAGTACTAGTTTAATTGTATTTAACAAATTTGACATGTAGTGTTTTTGTTTTTAAGGTTTTGTAAATATTTTTAATATATTATAATTTACTCTTTAATCTATGAATTATTAAATGTTTTTATAGCTCTTTCATGGATGATATTTTCACTAAGAATACTAATTCTACTAATTCTAGGATGAGAGGGTTTTTTTTTTTTTTTTAGTATATTAATGATAGAACTCTACTGTCCTCTGGCTTTCAGTATTGATAAAAAAAAAAAAAAAGCAGTCTAATTGTCCTTTACTTGAAGGTTATATATCTTTTCTCTCTGACTGCTTTTAATATCTTTTCATTCTTTCGAATTAAAAAAATTGAGGCATTCTGAAAATTTCACTGTGATGTGGTCCAGGTGTGGGTTACCTTTTACTTATACTGCTTGTGATTAGCTGGGCTTCCCAATTTAGTGAACGGTTATCAGTTATCTATTCTTCAGTCCCAAGAAAATGCCAGCTATCTACTCTTCAAATACTAAGTCACTCCTTCTTTCTCTCATGTCTTCCAGAATTCCAACTTAATCTTTCTGTCAAACTTTCCATCTCTTTGTGTCTCTGAACTGCATTCTGGATAATTTCTTCGGCTCTGTCTTCCATTACAATAATTCTCACTTCAGCTTTGTCTAATTTGCTGTTAAACCTGCCACTTCATTTTTAAAACATTTTTTTAAATTGGGAAAATGCAACACAATTTGGAAAAGTGTGAAAAAATAAACACACATCTTAATCATTAATTCTAAAATAAATTCCAAGTAATCGCCCTAAAAATAGAACATTGCCCACAGTCCAGAAACCCCTTATGTGTCCTTTCAGGATCTCTAACACCTTCCTCCGAAAGAGGTAACCATCACTCTGACTTCAATGTAATTAATGTCTTTGTTTTTCTTATAGTTTTGACAGCTCTGTTCATTTTTGTTTGTCTGTTCTCTTTAATAATCTGTATATATTTGGAGTTTGGCTTCTTTTATTCAACATGCTCTTTGGAAGTAAATCCATGTTTGTACCAATGGTTCATTTACTTTCATTGCTGTGAGGTGGTCTATTGTATGACTATTTTATGCATGTTCATTCTATTTTGTTGGGTTAGTTCTTCCCTTTTGTTGAGGAGGAACCACTTTCAACAATGACGCTATGAACGTTGGTGTACATATTTGTATGTGTGTACACCATTGTATATGTACGTGGGAGCACATGTGCATGAGTTTCCCTAGGCTATGTACTAGGAATGAACTTGTTGGGTCACAGATTATGTCTATCTTCAATTTTGCTAGATAATTCAAAGCTATTTTCCAAAGTGGGTGGTGCCACTAATTTTTTTAATTTCAGTCGTTTTACTTAATTCATTTTGAGATTTTTGGGGGAGTCCTTCTGCAAATCTTCTTGACAGTACACTCCCTTCTCTTTACTCAGATGTTAAAGATCCTCAAGTCTACACCTTGACCTATTGCATCTACTCTTTCTGATAATTCCAAAACAGAAGCTTTGCAGGTTTGATTCTATTGTCTCAGGGCTTCTTGACCTTGACACTGTGGCATTATGGGCTAGACAAATCTTTATTGTGGGAAGCTGGCCTGGGCACTGAGCATCCCTGGTCTCTGCACTCGATGGAGTGACGTACATTTCTCCCTTTCCACTTGTGACAGCCAAAAATATCCCCTGCAGGGCAAAATTACCCTAGACCGTGAACCACTGTGGTTTTCGAATTTTTTCTCCCCCTTCTGGGACCTCCCTCATGGGGTCTTGTTTCCTTATGTTTTGTGATTTGTTTCTACCATAAGCTCATGTTACTTAGAACTACGCTTGTGGAAATTCTCCAATGCCCGCGTTGAAGGTGTTTTCCTCTAGGACTGTTTCTCATTTGCAACTCCAGGCACCTGAGGGCGCTGGCAGCTCAGGACTGTAAAAAAAGTAAATTCTTGGTTGTGATTATTTGGGCCACTTAGGTATTGTGAATTTGGGCAGCAACTCTGTACAATGGCTAGCTGGCAGTTATTAATTAATAACTCAAGGGAGATGTTTTTCTGCCTCTGTTCAGTGCAAATAGGTAGAGGATGGCTGTATTTTGAATTCACCCTTATAATAAGCTGTGCCTTTGGGCGCCAGGTTTGTAGGTTTATGCTGGGAGGGCAGCCTCCTTATTAGACTCCTCACCTTTGACAAGCCCTCCAATGCGTTGTGAGGTTTGTGAAAGTTGAAGCTCATTGTAAATGCTGACATCAGTGTGAGGATTCTCTCAGGCTTCTGCTTTCACGACTTTAAGCTTCCAAATTCACCTTTCATTCTTTTCCACTCAATTGATGCATTTAAAAAGCGGCGTTTTTGTTTGCTGGTGTGCTTTAAGAAAAAGCACCAAGTCAATAGGGCTTTTATTGCATCTATAAAATACCACAAGTCTGAAAAGTCGTCTGGCATTTTGCTGTTTCTGTGGCTGGACGACTTAGATGTTATTCATCAGCCTGCTCAGAAACATAGATACCATCCTGAAAAATGTTCTAATATCCTTGTTTTTAACTGCGGTGGCTTGCTGAATCAAAATAGCTGAGTTTGACACAAGTTCAATGTCATTTCCTTCAAGAATTAACTCAGCTTTCTGGGCTTGAGATACTGAACAAGCAACACCTGGCCTCATCCAAACCTTGTGGATATATTTTTCACCCATGAAATTTCAGATTTTAACCAGGGAACCGTTCTCCTGAGTAACAACGTTGACGGGGAAGTGAGCATACCCAGCTCTCGGCCTATAACAGAAGCCCAGTGTAATGCCCTTGATCGTGATCTATACATGACTACAGAGTCTTCTTTTTCTTTCCAAGGAAACTGTGTTCTACATCGATGTGATTGAAGACCCTTTGCAGGACTCCTCTGGGGCCCATTGGAGTAACAGCGCATCAGAGTGATGTCAACATTTTCTGGAACGTCGGCGGTCTATGCCTGAGAATCGTCTTCATTCTCACAGTTGATGAGGCAGAGTAAAAAGAGGTTTTCCGTTGTTTTGTCTAGTATTTTTAGTTGTCTTTAGTGAGAGGATCAATCAGTAAACTCCTCTACTATATTTTAGAGCCTGAAGCCCACCACTCTTAAAAATTAATACCCATAGTGAAGATAGCTGAACAAATGTATGGATTTTTTAAAAAAGATTTTATTTATTTATTTGACAGAGAGAGAGATCACAAGTAGGCAGAGAGGCAGGCAGAGAGACTGGGGGAAGCAGGCTCCCCACTGAGCAGAGAGCCTGATGCGGGGCTCGATCCCAGGACCCTGAGACTATGACCTGAGCAGAAGGCAGAGCCACCCAGGTGTCCCAAATGTATGGATTTTTAACAGCCACAAAAAAGCAGTACAAAACTGAATTAACACAGTTGATACGGAAGTGCACTCCTGTGCACCTGTGCCAGGTGTGGATCCGTTTGGAGAATGTCGGTGAAGTCCACGAGGACAGGCGCTTAACAAAGGGAGCCATGGAGTGTCCTTCAGTCAGGCAGGTATCAACACAGACCCCAGGTACACATCGCCAGTGACTGTTCCCAGTGTTAGTCTCAGTTGTTCTATGAAAAGAAGGAAATGGACCCAAACATTGCCTAGTTAGACCACAAAACATGTGGATTACCCAGTGCATTCTGAAATTCTAGGAAGAGTAAGTCCTCTCGGCAAGCGTAGTTGACTTTCACCATAGAAGTTCCCCAGAGACGAGCCCCATTGGTGGGGCCGATGCTCCATGATTTGGATCCGTCCTCAGTTTATGACATGTGGCCCATATGAGGGCAGACTGCCAGGGCCAGAGTCCAGGCACCCCACCTAAAAGGTTTTGCTTCTCAACTTCTCTGTGTCTCTGTTTTACTACCGGGAAGTGAGACTAGTACTAGAAACTACCCCACAGATTGGTTGTACAGCATGTATGGATAAGTGCACATAAGACACCAAGAATAGTGCCAGGAATATATAAGCACTCAATAGATGTTAACTTTAAAAAGGTAAAAAAACCAAAAAAAAAAAAACCCCCAAAACCAAAAAACAAAAAACCCAGAAACTTAGAGTAAAACTCACTCACACTTAGCAAAACCCAAGAATTTCTCCTAAAAGGTGATGTCGCGCCCATCAGAGCGCACTGCATTTCTTTACCACTGGTGGTTTCGCTGCACTCGGAGTAGTCAAGCAATAAGAAACGGGAGCAGATGCCAGCGGTCAGTCAGTTTGTCTGTGGGTCCAGCTGAAGTTCAGCGCGAGTGCTTCCTCCATCTAACGCATCAGCAGTGTTTTACTCTCTAGATGAAAGTGTTTACAAGTCTTGTCACATCAGTAAGATGTGAGCCGCCTGAGGTCTGATGAGTTGGGTCCTTTAAAGCCTTTTAATTCCCTGTGGCGGGAAAGCAGTTCAGTAAATCTTTCTGACAAGTTTCCATGATGTCATCACCCAACAGCATCAACATAAACAATGTCTCCATACTCTGCTTCATCTTCTTCCAAACTTCCAATAAACCAACAAAGGCCCACAAAGAGAAAATTCACAGTTTTGGTGACTTGCTCTGCAGAGTCACGCAGTGAATGTGATTTTTGCAAAGTGCACGGTCCATACTCCTCAAACGAATGATGTCATGCCAACTCCTGTCCATGGGACTAAACCGCTGGGACCCTTCTGCCGCCATCTTTGCCTTTGTCTGTGGGAGCCCTATCTACCTGCGGTGAGCTCTGTTTTTGCATGCTTGTGGCCACTCTTTTTAACAACCTCTTCTTGGGAGGTTGAGGTCTGGTTTTGTCAAAAGTCTCCAGTGGACTGCCTTTCGGGACCAGGGGGCCAAAGTGTTTCCTTGGTCTCACGGAGAGAGCCTAGCCTGATAAGCGTGAGTCTTGCTTTGAGTTTCTGCACTTTTTGCTTATTTTCTTTAAGTTAGCATTTGTTGGGCACTTACTCTGTGCCAGGAACTATTCTAGGTACTTTCCATGTGATTCGTTCAACTGGGAAGGCAACAGGCAGCCTAAGCCACATTTGGCTTTTCTCAACGGGGTAGGAGCAAATCAAGAGAGGTCCAAGTCACAACCATCATCTGCCTGCAGACACACCCTCGCCCTGCACTTCCTGATGCAGTCAATGGCTCCACTGTCCACCCAACGTCTGAGGCAGGGACCCAGAAGGACCTCCCTCCCTTCCCACATCCCATCTGCTCTTGGCCCCTCATGGTCTCTCCCTCACTGGCTTACCTCTATCACAGCACTTTTCACATCGATCTGGAACCATCTGTCTCCCTGTCCATCTTGCCCGCTGAGGACAGAGACCGTCTTCCACCTCTGAATGCTCAATGCCATAGCAGACCCTCAGATGATGTTCATTGCATAAACGAATAATGTTCTATCATTTCTACCCAAGAATTTCTCGGGTTAATCCTTCTGTCCCCATCCCATTAACCACCCCAGTTGAGGGTCCTGCTCTTTCCCATCAGAACTCCTAAAGTAACCTCCCAACTGATGTCCCTTCTCTCCACTTTAACTTACTCCCACCCATTTTCCTCACCCTCTCAAGGGGCATCTCTCCAAGGCACACTCAGAGTGTGTTTGTGTTCGGATTCAACACCGCTGTGCTTCTCTTTGCCCTTGAATAATTCAAGGCCTCATCACATGCCTCTGTTTCTCCTGAGCCCCGTGTTTGGCCATGCTGAATGGTAGTGTGTGTGTGTGTGTGTGTGTGTGTGTGTGCAAGTGTGCGTGCGTATGTGTGTGTAGGTTTCAGTGCTTTTGCACATGTGCTAGGATGCTAGCCCCTTTTCTCTACCTGCCTATCTCCTGCCCATCACTTGAATCCCAGCTTGTGAGAACTGGGACTCTAGAGCCTCCGGCTTCACAAGATTAGATCTCTGCTTGAACATTTGTTGATTGTCATTGCTTCCAGATCTGTGTCCCCCTTTCTGTCTGCTAGACTCTGAGCCCCTTAAGATCCTGCGCTTGGTATCCCTAACTCCTTGGTAAGCTTTTAAAAAATACCGGAGGGCAGCAGGAGGGAGGTGTACATCTTCTGTGTACAGTGAAAACCGCTTTCAGCCCACAGACCCCGGAGGAAGAGTCCGAGTCGACGCCGTGGCCAACATGGCTGGTGAAGGTGGTCCGAGCCCCCAAACACGGGCTTTTATTCCAGCTTCCCTGCCTCGTCTCTCCGTCTATGCCCTCCTCCCTCCCTCTCTTCTTCTCTTCTTTTATTTGTTTTCCTTCCCTTCCTTCCTCCTGTTGCTATTTAGCATTAATCCTATATTGCACAAAACAATATTATGGCAATGGTAATAGAAATAAGTGATAATAATAGTGTACCCACAATTCTGCTACCACAACAAATCCGATTGTTTTCATTTGTTTAGATTCCCTTCCCATCTTGCTATGCCCACATCATCTTCAGAGTTGTAATCATAATGCAGTTTTAATTTTGTAGTCTACTTTTTAACTTAATATCAGAAGCATTTTCCATGCTCCTACATAGTCTTCATAATTATCATTTTAATGGCTGCATAATATTCCATAGAATAGATAGGCCAAGTTTTACTTAACTGTTTCCTCTCTGCTGGGCAGCTCGTCTCTCCCTGTTGCAGAGTGCCGTCATCCCCACGGTCTTTTACTTCTCTTTCTTGGTCCTCCCTGTTCACTCTCCTTCACTTTCTCCTGTCTTCACTCTCTCTTGTGTCTCCTTCTCCCTCCTGGACCACAGCTGTTTCCTAGAACACTAATTTGCCCCCAAGGGAATATGGAGGTCATCTTAGAGGGACCCAGGATTTTGAAAAAAAAAAAAAAAAAATTACTACAAATTGGTTATAAAATGCTCCTGTCACTTTTGCTATTTTTGTACCCTTAAAACAGTGTAAATGGTTAACCTTCTTGCCCACAAGGGGTAGGAACACAGGGTTAGGCAGGACTATGAGAGAAGGCTCAAGCCTATGACAGGGACACAATGTTTGTAATGGAAGAAAAAGAGAGCCGACCTGAATGTCTATCAGTCTATCGATAGGGAAATAGCTAAGTAAACCATGATATGTCTGCGCTCAGAATATTATGTATCATTTAAAGAGATTGATAAGGATGCTTGGGTGGCTTAGGCGGTTAAGCGTCTGCCTTCGGCTCAGGTCATGATCCCAGGGTCCTGGGATTGAGCCCCACATCCCCTGGGCTCCTTGTTCAGTGGGGAGCCTGCTTCTCCCTCTGCCTCCTGCTCCCCCTGCTTGTGCTCTCGCATGAGCTCTTTCTCTTTCAATAAATAAATACAATCTTAAAAAAAAAAAGATATTGTCATAGATCTATATGTACCAGCTTAAATAGATAAGACTTTTTAAGTGAATTTAGTTGCAGAATATTTGTAGTTACAACTTACATAAAAAAAAATAACAGCAGAACCCAAATCCACATGATAGTACCTTATATTTTCTATGGCTACATACAGCTAGTGATCGCCTCTCTCTGTTCAGGAGAAAAGGTGAGGATTTGGGGGACCGATCAAAGGGAATCAGAGCCTGAACTGCAGTGGTCTCATTTTTGTTTTAATCAAGGAAAATGCATTCACATATTGTTTGTATAACAAAAAATTAATTAAATGAATTAAATGTTGCCTGTTATTTCTTTCTGTTTGCATCGCACACTGACCCGCCTGGAGCCAGGCGCTGCCTGTGAAGAAACAAAAGGTAATAAGAGCATGCTGCTAAATATGCAAATATTCTTTTGGGAAGACTGGGCTTGTTGCTCCCCCCAAACCCCCGCAGGTATGTAGGCTGTTTCCCACGGTACTGGTGGGCCCGCCCAGGGTGGGGAAGTTCTTCCATCCAGGAGATGCGGATGCCCGATTCAGTCCCAGCCTCTCGGCCAGTGCTCCCCACCCCCATCCCGGCAGGTGGAAGCTGAGGGTTTTGAAGTGTAGTCTCCTGCACTGAATCCTGGATGGAGGGCCACAGATGGGGCTGCACAGCCTTGCTGCTCAGAGCGAGGGGAACAGGTGGAGGCTCTGGGGCCAGAGTGTGAATGCTGGCGATTCATGAGTGGTGCCGGCAGGCGGAGTGCCCGGCTCAAGGGCAGTGACAGCTGGGCAGCACGTGGGTGGGAGAGGGAGCAGGGGCACCGGGGTGGGCCGGGGTGGGTGGCTTCAGCCTTGGAGAGGAGGCATGAGAGGGCAGAGGATAAGGGAGGGAAAGAGGGAGCCTTCCTCTCGCCCACCCCCGCCCGGCCCACCAGGGAGATTGGGGCAGGAGGGAGGTCAGAGGTCCCAGGCTGACCTGAAAGGCTTCGGGAGCGGCAGGAGAAGTGGACGTAATGAGGCAGGAGTGGGTTCCTTTTCTGCTCCCTCGCCCTCCTCCCCCATCCCCAGCTGTCCTCTACCTAGCCCTAAACCCGAGGCATTTGGGCCATTCCAGCAGCTGTGCCAGGCCTTTGGCTGGGTCAGAGCCAGGGCAGGGGAGGGAAGCAGCTGCCACCCCTCCCCTTGCAGACAAGGGGTAGGAGCACAAGGAGGTGACCAGGTTGGGAAGTCACAAACACACGAGAGGACAGTCCACGCTTTTCTGCCCCAAATTCCCACCTGCCTACTGCACCCCTCACCCATTTCTCTTTAGTTAAGTGAAAGAATAGGAAAGGTAAGAGAACTATGAATACAGTGGTAATTATCAGTAACGTTTACAGAACACTTACTGTATGCACAGGGCTATTGATTTTATAATTTATCCCCGTTATCCCCGTATCCTTCCAACAACCCACGATAAAGCACTGTAACTTCCATTTTACAGGTGAGAAAACTGAGGCTTCTTGGTTAAGTAACGTGCTCGAAGTCAGACACTAATAAGGGACAGAAGTAAGATTTTTTTTTTTTTAAGATTTTATTTATTTATTAGGAGAGAGAGAGTGAGAGAGAGCATGAGAAGGGAGAAGGTCAGAGTGAGAAGCGGACTTCCCATGGAGCTGGGAGCCCGATGTGGGACTCGATCCCGGGACTCCAGGATCATGACCTGAGCTGAACGCAGCTGCCCAACCAACTGAGCCACCCAGGCGCCCCCAGAAGTAAGATTTGATGTCACATTTGTTTGACACAAGAGACTAAACTCATAATCTTTGAGGAGGACTGATAGAACAAAGTCCTCACCGAGAGCCAGCAGTCCCCCATTTCCAGAAAGAGCAAGAGGTGCATGGGCCTAAATTAGCCTTCTCCATTGTCAGAACGGAGAGCAGTTAGATGAAGTCGGGTGGAAGGTAAAGGAAGCTAGAAAATCCTTTTCTCTGGAGTTTTTTCGAAATAGGAGCAATCCCACCCCTTTGGGCTGGTTTAGGAGACTTGGCCTGGAAAAAAGGGAACCAAGCACTCATGAGACAGGAGTCTCTCCATTCCCTCTGCGTGGGCAGGCTTGCTGGCATTCCTAGACCCCACCCCCCTTGGTCTTAGAGCTTTCTGCCTGGGCAAGACAGAGCCACAGAGGCGGGGGCAGGGACTCTGTCGCCCTCTGGCCGGTGGAACATCCCACCTGACGCCTGGCCTGACGCAGCGCGCCTGAGAGTCGCCCTTCGCCCGAGCCCAGGTGTGGCTCCTTCTCCCAGCCTCAGGAATCCGGCACAGAGGGGACTGGGGAGGGAGCGAGAGCTGCGGGGGCAGCGGCGGCCCGGGGCAGCTCCTCGCCCCACGCCCTGACTCCGGTCCGGCCAGCAGGGGGAGCCCGAGGCCCAGGCACCGGCCCTAAGCGGGGGCGGTTCTTCCGGCTCCGTTGCTATGGGTCCGGGATCCACACACCACCCTGAGCCTTAGTTGCCTGGCCTGAGAAATGGGAAGATAATTGCACTTTCTTCATCAGCAATGCTGTGAGAGTTAAATGAGTTCTAGACAATGAAGTGTTGCTAGACTCTTCTTGTTCTCTTGAATTTTGTTATTCTGAACATTCAGCATTCAATAAATGTTTCTTGAGCTCTACCAGGCACTAGAAACCCATTTTCAGTCCTGGATGAAGCCTAACTTGCGGGCTGCGGACCGTGGTTAACATGGAAAAGCTTGGCAACCGGAGGGCTCCTCTGTGCCTCCCCTGCCCTGGCCCAGCTGGAGTGGAGGGACACTTCCAGCAAGCTCCTGTTCATTCCTCTGGCCCGGAATTTGGGACTTTGGGGTGGGCCCCCGGAGGACGCAGGGGGCCCGGAGGCTGAAGCCCACCCCTCCACCCTGACTCTGGGAAAATGCACCCACCGCAAAGCCCTTTCACACACGACCCAGGGCTGTCTGGTGACAGGGCCCTGGGCTCAGGGCAGAGCCGCAAGGCAGACGTGAACGGAATGATCCCCGACTAGCATTCAGAGTTCTGCTTAAAATCAGGGTGACACTGGAGCTGAGAGAATGGGCTGAAGCCAGAATCTGTGGCCAAGCTTGAGATTTTTCAAAGGTCTCTTGTCTGTTCTTTTCCCAAGAATGTGGCCCCGGTTGGATGCTGCCTAGTCAGTGCCTGGTGGTTGGGCTCCTGGCTCCCATCCCTGCTGGGCGGGGCTTGCATCAGCCCATCTCCAGCCTGTGTGCGGGCGGGCTTTCCAGCTCCTTCCTTCCAAGAAGCCTCAGCTTCAGTCTGCCCCATCTACCGCTACCCCCACCCCAGGACGCGGTCCCCAAAGCACCTGATGAGGAATTCAGCGTGACAAGGTGACTGTGCACACTGGTTATGCTGCTTTTCAAATTCTGGATATTTTGTTCCTTTGGGTGGACTGCGGTGAGAGGGGCTCATCGTGACTGCTGCAAAGAACCCAGACCCGGAGGGGAGACCTGACTTCATGTTTCAGTGTCAGCCTTTGGTGGTCCCAGGCCTCCCTCTGAGACTCTGTTTTAACCTGTGAAAGGGGATCATGAGAGCTTCTGCAGCAGGCCGCAGGACGAAGCCTCGGACAGATGGGACAAAGGTCCAGGCACGCGGTCTGGCCCCTCCTTCTGTCTGAATCTCCCCCAAACAAGTGAGAACACATGTCCGCACAAAAACTCATACACGAATTTCACAGCGGCATTGTTTGTAAGAGCCTCAATGTGGACACCACCCAAATGTCCACCAACCGATGAGTGGGTCAACAGTGTGGTACAGACGCGCCCTGGAATATTCCTCAGTCCTCAAAAAGCATGCAGTCCTGACACATGTACTGTACAGGTGAACGCTGAAGACGTCAGGCCAAGTGAAGGAAGCCAGCCACGAAGGAGCACGTGTATGGTTCCATTCATACAAAGGCTCCAGAAGAGGAAAGCCCACAGAGACCACGAGCAGATTAGTAACTGCCTGGGTCTGCGTAGGAGAGGGTCGGGGTCGGGCAGTGACTGCTAATGGCTGCAAGGGGTTTTTTGGGAGGGCGATGGAAATGTTCTCAAATTAAATGATGACAACGACTGGACAATTCTGTAATTATGCTGAAACGTCACTAAGTTGTACACTTTAAATGGGGGAAATTTACGATAGGTAAGTTAGGAAATTCATGATAGGTAAGTTAGGCATCGATAAAGCTGTTTAAAAAAAGGCAACTGGGTGTCCCGAATTTAATCTAGAAACTTTTCTTCTGCCCCTCCTTCCGTCTTTCCCCCAATCTTCCTGGCCCTCTTCTGGCTCTCAGAACATACAGAAGGTAAGGGACATACTTCTCTTTCTTGAGGGGCAGGGGCACTGTTGGATGCACAGGAAGGACTAGGGAAGCATCAAGGAGTCCGGATGCCATCCTGCCTGACCTACAACAGAAGGCACAGGAGCGCCCCTGCCTCAATTTCCCCATGTGCCCAGTGTGGGGAGGAGAAGCCGGGGATCTGTGCCCTTGCATCCCGGAGAGGCATCTAGGGAGTCCAGGAAGGTGGGGATCATGGCAGGGTGGAGTGGGCTGTGCAGGGGGCGCTAGCGAGTCCGGCACGTGGTAGGGGTCTTCCTTGCGGTGGCGGGGTACAGGGGGGTGGCACAGAGGTCGTCTGTGGCTGCAGTCCGGGCCAGAGAAGCCAAGAAATCCACGGCTGGTGCCCTGTGGGCAGGGGTCAGGTGTGGGGCCAGGCCGTGGGCTGCCATGTGAGGGGTTGCTGGTGCCTGGAGAAGGCTGAGTCTTTAATCGGTGTGCAAGGTGGCCGGGCAAAGTGCTGGCCGTGTGTCTGGTGCGGTGTGTGTGTGTGTTGGGGGGACCAGGGAGAGACGGGCTGGGGCAGAAGGCCTGGGGACCTGCCCTCAAGACTCAGTGGGGACGGCGGGGAGGGGCTTGGAGGTGGTGGAGGGAACCTCCAGGTCTGGGAGCATCCAGAGCTCTGTGCCCAGCCAGCTGTCATCAACCACTTAGGGTACTTGACAAGTGGGGTCTGTTCTTGGTTTCTCTTCCCTCTGATTCATCTCTTTGCTCCCTCGGGCTGGGAGCATGCTCAGCTCTCCCCGCCTAAAACCAACCTCTTTTTGACCCCACTCTCCTGCAGCTAACAGTCCGTCTTTTATTCTCTTCCCTGCCACTCTCTTTCAAAGCCTTGTCTGCACCCACGGCCCCCCTTCCCTACCTGCTCCAGCGCTAACTCTGGAGACGGTGCTTCTCCCCCCACTCCTCCCCCTTCTCGTCTCCAAATCCTGCCACTTCCCCCTCAGATCCTTCACGGCTGCTCTCCAGGCCTGAACCACTCAGCACCCTTCTTCCCGAAACACCTGCTGGCCTGCTTCCCCTCCCCCGGCTGTTCTTCCCAGTGCCGTGAGCACAGCCGGCTTCTTTCCAGTTTTTCTTCTGCATGCCGCCCCTGAGCGAGCTCCTCTCTCCCAGAGCTTTGACCGCCATCTTGACGGAGACCACCCAGCGGGGGCTCTGACCGGCTCCTTGGCCACATCCACAAGCCTGCTCGCCTTGCGCCTGGATGTCCCCTTAAGCACATCCCACCCAACCTGTCCTCCCGCCCCAAGCCCCTGAAAGCTGCCTCTCCTGCTTCCTGTCCACCTCACAGTCGCCAGCACTCCCCAGGAGCCCCAGCTAGAAATCCAAGTCACCGCCTCGCCCCTCTCCCTGGCTGCTCTGCGTGACTGGCCAAGGAGCCTGGGAGTCCCCCGTGACATCTCTCTTGTCCATGTTCTCTGTTCCCACGGCTTCCTCTTATGTTTGGCTTTTAATCTTCTTTGGCCAAGACAGGTCTTCCTGGTTTACGCCCCCCCTCGTCCAGTCCACTCCGCACAGGGTCACAGAAGCATCTTTCAGATCCTGCCACCTCCTGCTCGAAAGTGCTCAGAGGCTTCCCATCACTGGGAAGGTAGGATATGGTATCTGTCTGTCTACAACCTGAAAAGCACTTTTGAGCAAATAAAATAGGTAACGTAATTGTTCCTCTTACGGAAAAAAGGACCGAGGCTCAGAGGGACTCGGTGGGTGTTTGGGGCTCACCCAGTGCTGCAGGGGGGAGCCGGGACTGGGGCTGAGGCCTTCTGGATTCAACTGGGTGCATGGTTCACTTGAGTCTTCTCAGCCTCCCCCGGGAGGCCACGGGTGGCATGGCCCGCAGCTGTCACCTTGCTGCCCAGCCTGAGGTCAGCGTCCCAGCCACAGCCCTGGTCTTGCTCAGGAACCCCTCCTCCAGGCCACCAGAACTTCTCGGAAAACACAGAGCATCGGCTCCTCCTCCAAGGCCCCCAGGCCGGGCTGGAGCTCTCTGCCTTCTCTGTGGCATCTGGAACGTACCCCCTGGAGCTCTAGCTAATTCTAAGCAGGCATGACGCTAGCCCTGTCCTCTGGGTGCCGCACTCTGAGCTCTTGGGTGGCACCTTGGAACAGCGCCATCTTCGTCTTAGGTCCCTAATAAATACTAGTTGCGCAAGCCAATGAAGGGATCAGGCTGCTAAAGCTTCTCTTCTCCAGGAGCCCCTTCCAGACCGATGGGTTCAGCGATTCAAATCCCCCCCCGACCCTCACACATCCTTTCAGAAGGAAAGCGCACCACATCTGGGTCAGTCTCAGCTTCCCTTGAACATCTCCTGGCTTCAGTTGACAATGGGATTAAGTGGGATGCTCTATATGGGCCACAATGTATGTCTTTATAAATGTTCAGTTGCTGTGCCCCCGGCACACCTTTATTATGGTGTGTCCGCTCGATGCTGGTTCCGCCTGGGTGTGCTAGCAACCTCCTTCGCCCCCCAGCCCCCGATGAGCTGGGGAGGCTGGGAACCCCAGCCAGGGTTTGAAGGGCTGGTGTTCAAGGGGTTCCCGAGGGATCCACAGGGCCGGGGGTGGGGGCAGGGCTCATTTCTGGATGTCTCTCCCTGGCACCAGACTCTTCTCCATCTCATGGGCGGGTTTGATCAAGTTTACTGCTTCTCTGGGTCTCGGTTTCCTTATCTATACAGTGAACCTGTTGGGCTGAACTTCAGATTTTCAAGTTTTTTTAAAGCCACAGAACTCACACAAAATCTTGTATTAAAAGAAAATCTCACACCAGGGGCTGGGTTATGGACGTTGGGGAGGGTATGTGCTATGGCAAGTGCTGTGAAATGTGCGAGCCTGACGATTCACAGCCATGTACCCCTGGGGGAAATAATACATTATATGTGAATAAAAAATAAAAATTAAAAAATTAAAAAAAAAATCTCACACCAGGAAGCCACATGTGAGATCAGTCAGAGCACAGGTCCTCTAGCTGAAGCGTGGGTGGCTTTGTGAGTCTCCAAGACCTGACCCTCCTTCCCAGCCTTGGAAGTCCTCTGCCAAGCCCTGAGGGGTCCTCAGCTCCCAGTACTAACCCCCACCCCACCCCACCCCACTGGTGAGAGGGCTGCCAGCTGCCCTTCCAGGCCTGGCTTTTTTTTTTTTTTAAGATTTTATTTTATTTTTTAAGATTTTATTTATTTGAGAGAGAGAGTGAGAGAGCATGAGAGGGGAGAAGGGCAGAGGGAGAAGCAGACATGGACCTGGGAGCCCAATGAGGGACTCGATCCCAGGACTCCAGGATCATGACCTGAGCCGAAGGCAGTTGCTTAACCAACTGAGCCACCCAGGTGCCCCCGGGCCTGGCATTTTAAGCTTTTTTCCATCCCTGTTGAAATTCAACAAGACCCGTGGGGGGGGCGGGGGGGGCCGGGGTGGGTCAGGGGAGGAAAGACCGAGGTTAGAAAGACATCCCGAGGGCGCCAGGGTGGCTCAGTTGGTTAAGCGACTGCCTTCGGCTCAGGTCATGATCCTGGAGTCCCGGGATCGAGTCCCACATCGGACTCCCGGCTCTGTGGGAAGTCTGCTTCTCCCTCTGACCTTCTCTCCTCTCATTCTCAGTCTCTCTCTCTAACAAATAAATAAATAAAAAATCTTAAAAAAAAAAAAAAAGAAAGAAAGACATCCTGATCCTCACAGGTGGGATAGGTATTGTTCAAGCCCATGCTCCCCACCTGATTGGAGCTCTTTCTGGAAACCATGGGCGTGGGGGGAGACTTCGATTTTCGATTTTCTTATCTCCCTATCAGTGCTCAGATCACTGATACAGAAGAGGGTGCAGTAAGTGTTCGTTGAATAAGATAAAAGAATGAATGAGCGAACAAAGGAAAAATGAGGCTGAGAGAGACATGAAAGTGACATCCTCCTTCAGGAGCAGTTCCGCGCTGTCTGGAGGAACCTGGACTAACCAGCCCCGACCCATCCCATGCCTCCCCTGCCCTCACGCAGGCGTGCAGGGAATACTCACGTTGTGCTGAAGCTCCTTCCCCAGCTTCTCCCCAACAGGAGCCTCTGACCTGAGAGAGAGAAGATATGAGATGAGAAGAGAAGAGGAGGCAGAGACACCTAGATTCCATATCTGAAGAGGGAGGGAACTTGGGGGAAGTCACCGCAGGGCCTTGGAGGTGGGCTCCCCGGGGGAAAGGCCAAGGGCTTCCCCGCCATCCAGAAATCCTTCCCCTCCAACCTGCCCCCCCACCCCCGGGCGCAGCCCTCCTCCCCTTCTCCTTGTACACATACTGCCCTGAACAATGTTGAGAAACACCAGAGGGACCAAAATAACCTCCCACCTGCTGGAAAGGGAAAAGAGACAAATCTTAAAACCTCATCCAGTGGCCCAGGCTTCTCTGGGGGCCTTGCTGGCCTTGCCACCCCATCCTTGCTGGTATCCTGAGAAAGGGTGCTCGGGAATGCCTTCCCTCCTTGGACAGGCCCTTCCCTGTCTTGTTTGGGGAATTCTAGGGAGGAGGGCATACAAGGTTGCCCCTCAGGAGCCCTACACCTCAGCCCTCCTTCTCTCTACACCCCTGCCTCAGCGCAGAGACTGCAGGGGTGAGGGGCCTGGAGAAGCCCAGGATGGGGCTCCGGAAGGAAAGAAGGAAGATCAAGAGGTCAAGGGGGGAGGGGGAGAAGGGTAGGCCCTGGGATTATTTGGACTCATTGTGATATTATCTTACCCCCAGAGCCACATGCCAGATAGAAGCTTTTCATTGGGTCCCTTTACGGGGCCCCCAAATCTGGTCCTTACGAGATTTAGTGTGACTAGTGGCACAGAGCAGATTCCAGAATTTTGCACTCCCCTATTCTTTCCACTGCCGACACTAGTCCACCTGCCTGGTGCCGTCTACTTGCCTTGTGGATAAAATTTCTGTGCTAGCCACTCTCCATAAGTCAGCTCATGAAGCCCTCGCAACCGTGCAGTGAGGTGGTATTTCTATGCCCATTTTATGGATGAGCAAACCAAGACTGGGCTGTTCAAGGCAGGGGAAAGCATGGAGGGTCATGAGTATGCAGAGCAGGAGTGGACCCTGGTAGGGGGAAGGTTGTCCAGTCAGGGGTCCTGGACATACTTTCAAAGCCAGAGAGTTTTTAGCTCAATGTAAATTCTGGATATCTTGTTCCACCTGTTAGGGCCTACACCTTCCCACATCGTCTTTTTCCCACTACAGACCTCCAACATCCCCCTTCCCCTGCCACAAAACCCTCTCTTCCTCTCAGTCCTGGCATCTGCCCCAGATGGGATAGCCAGGACTCGCAAGGTTTCTAGGTGGAAGGGCCCAGCTCCCGTGGTCTCCGTCTTGGCCACGTTTCCCACCTTGGAATGAACTTACCAGCTGTTGGGGCAGGAGAGGACGGAAGATGTCAATTGTCTAAGTTGACTGATGGGGAAACGGAAGCCAAGGGAGGAAAGGTGATTTGCCTGGACCGCCCATCTGGTGAGTGGCAGAGTAAGGCCTAGAAGTCCACTTCCAGCTCTTCTGACTCTTAGTCAAGTGCTCTTTTCACGACACCAAATGGCTTTGTTGCCCAAGAGCGTCATGTTTACCACAGACACCCCTACTCCCTCCTGCCCAGAAGACTCTGAGGAGATGGTGTGTTTTTTTCCTGAACAACTCTCTGGGATGGCCGCTGACTGGGCCAGCTCTGTTCTCCAGCAGGCCAGTCTAATCCCCCAAGAGGCCTGGCAGAGGTTGAGGGAGGAAGGGAGGGAGGGAGGGAGAGAGAGGAAAGAAGGGAAGAGGGTTTTGGTTTCTTTTACCCAGAACTGAGGGGAAAAAATGATCTACAGGTATTACACAAACATATCCACTACCTATCAACCACCCACAGTAAGAGGAATTGGGGTGCCCTCCGGAAGATGCTGGAAGGTTAGATAGGGTGACGCAATCGCCTCCCCGCCTCCCCCGCCCCCTGCCCGTAGCTAGACTTGCCTGGCTCTTCCCCGGGGGTGGAGGTGGGGGGTTCTATCAGCTACATGAGTGAAAATCAGGGGGCTGAGTGAAAATCAAAAGAAAGCCTTGATCCCAAAAGAACTTGGGCCAAGGCAAGGGTTCAAGGCTGGCGGACAGACGCACAGGTTGCCCTGTCCCTGTGGCATGGGGAGTAAGCAGCATGTCGGATGCCGCTGAGAGTGTTGAAGAAGTCTGCAGGGGAAGCGGAGGGAGAGGAAGGGAAGAGAAAGTGAGCGCTACCTATTTTCTCCAGCTGGGCTCCAGGGAAGGACTGCAGTTTGGCTGCCAGAGGCACAGACTCCTCGCTCCCCCTGAAGGCAGCAATGGAAGATATCTTTCCCCAAGCTTGTTTGCTTCCACCTCCCCCAGGATTCAACCTGCCCTTACTCCCTCCTCCAGCTGCTCAGCTACCCGCCCCAGCCCCC
>CM052814.1:25255245-25274768 GCA_028533885.1 Nasua narica | reverse complement strand
CCCCCCCCCCCCCCCCCGCATCGGGCTCCCTGCTCAGCGGGGAGCCTGTTTCTCCCTCTCTCCTGCTTGGGCTCACTCATTAGTAAATAAATAAAATCCTTAGAAAAAATAAAATGAATAAGCGTCATTTAAAAAAATAATAGTGCCTTCTTCCTAAAATGATGGGAAGAATGTAATAAACTCCTATATGTGAAACACTTAGTACTATGTGATGCACTTAGTATTACCTGCAAGCTGTAAGTGGTGTGTTTGTGTGGGGGGCTTTATTAGCATTGTTAACATGTGGCTCAGTGGGTATGAATAAGCCAGCCCGGGTGCCCCCGCCCCACACACACTCGTGCTCTTCTGTAGCAATGCACACGCCCCCCCTCCCCCAACACGTACATGCGCACAGGCACACAAACACCGCGTTTCCAGGCAAGTTTCAAAATACTGTTAAGTTGTATTTGTACAACTCTTCCTCCGTGGTGGCCTGTCGGTGTGTTCAGGGCCGTGACCTGAGCAGCCAGCACGTGTCGTCCATTTCTGCAAATTCTCCACAACGCCTAGCTCAGTGTCTGGCCCAAGGCAGACTCTCAGTAAATGTCAATTGAATTGGATGAGTTTTCAGAGCTAACCGGGTTGAGCCTCCGTCAGGCCTTCCAGATGTCTAACCTCTGACCTTCTTGCTGGGAACTAGACCTCCCCTGCATTGTCCTTCAGGGATCTGACCACAGCTAGCCCGACAGCTCAGGCCGTTCCTTCGGAGCCACACCCCAGCAGTGCCTCGGAGGTCCTGCCTCTGCACAGGAGTGTCCTCAGGGAGAGAAAGGCGGCGGGGGTCTAGCTCCTCAAGCCAGGATCCTGGAGGCTGGGCTGACGGGCCGGGCCATTCCAGGCCCTTGTGCGTCTCTGCCCGGTCCCCCTGCAGGAGGAAGAGCATGGCCCTCCCTGGGCAGTTAGAGTCAGCAGGCTGCTGGGCCTGGGAGGAGATCTCTTAGCCGGAGATCCCCCTGCACTGGGCTTGCTGCCATGACAAGCCAGGCGGAGGCAGATGTGTGGACACTGGGGAGCACTAGGGCCCGAGCACTAGGGGGGTGTCTGTGGGGTGGCCGGGTGACAGGAGCGAGCCTGGAGCCCTCACCAAGCAAAGCATGGTTTGGACAACCAACCACAAATTTTATTTTATTCCATTTGGCACAAAGCCGAGAGAGAGAAAAGCTTCACATCACATAGTATGATCCAGTTATCCCCCCACCAAAAAAAAGAGAGAGAAAGAAAGAGTGAGCTCAAATTGTTGATTCATCAATAACCTGTGGTCATTTACATGTGTTTTGTATCTTCTTTGCATAGCACCTCCACATGCCTGGTAATCCAAACTCTATTCCCCGAGCTCCTACTTCTAGGGAATCTCCAGCGTTCCCCCACCCTGGGTTTCTTTGGTGCCCTCTGTGGCTGGCTCCAGGGGTTGGTTATAGGGTTGCGTGCCAACAGGGAGCCCCCCTGACCAAAGCCCTCTCTGTGGGAAGGAGCTGTGACCAAGGGCTGTCTCTGGCCAAGAGATTAGGGCAGCGTGAAAGGGTGGTAGGCTTCTGGGAGTCAGAAAACCTTGAGTTTGGGCCTTGCTCTGTTACTGCCTAGCTGTGCATCCTTGGCTGAAGTGTTCAACCTCTCTGAGCCCCACCCTTACCTCATCTGTTAGGTGAAGGGACTAGATCTGAGGCCTCTGAGCTTCCTTTCAGCTCCAACTCTATGGTTCTTCCTTACACAACTCATGCTGATGTGGTGCTGAGACCCTGGGAAGGTTGTGTTGGGTTGTGTTTTCTAGTTCCTAGTAGTTCTGAGCCAGGCCCAATGCTATGTGTTTTGTTTTTTGTTTTTTCTTTACATGTTCATCGCGTTGAGCATCCCTAGCCTCTCCCTAGCAGATGGCACTGCTGTCCCCATCCCGTAGACACTTCTGTAGACGCACTAAAGTCTGACGGCCGGGGCGGTTCAGTGATTTGCCCAGACAAACATCTTGTCAGGAGCAGGGACAGGCTTTGAACTTGGCCCTAACGACGTCGTTGACCAGTGAGCCCGTATGTATCTTGAGTCAGCCCCACGAAGCTGTGGGATTTATGGAGGAGTTTCCTCAAAGCTGTCCGTGGGGTGATTTTTCTCCTCTGATCTTTGCCAATGGCCTCTGCACTCGGCTTGGCCATGCTGGGCGTCTCCCGCTCGGATCTCCTCACCTTCCCTCCAGTGGGCAGGGGAGCCCCTGGCTGGCCAGCCTCTGTCCACAGCTGGAGGCCGGCCCAACCCGGCTGCTGTCCCCGGGGAGCCCAGCAGAAAGTGCTGGAGGCCAGCATGCTGGGGCAGAGGGGAAATCTGGTAGATTAGGACACGTTTGCTGTTAGGAATCAAGTTAGCATTTCCCAGCCTGGTGAGCCTGGGTCTTTTTTGATAACTGAATTGTCTCCTGTGCTTGTACCTGAGGTGTTAGCGCTGCTTGGAAGCAGGAGAAGGGCCACGATGCCTTCTAGAAACCCCTCGACCAAGAGTCATGGGGTGGAACCTTAGAGGCCGTGCTCTGACATTTGATATTTATTTCCAAGCCCGAAAGGAATCTGTGCTCATGGTGAAAATGTTGAGAAATGTGGGGAAGAATAAAGATGGTAAAGTCACTAGTAATTCTACCACCTACAGATAACTAGTGTTAACATTTTGGTGTTCCAGAAAATTTTTCCACAAGTATCTCTCTTTCTGTCTGTATCTCTAAATATATATAGATTAAAATATAGTTTTTACGTGGTGGAGAGCATGTGTGGCTCTCTATCCCACTTTATTTACTTACTGTATTATAAGTATTTCCCTATGTCAATAAGAACGATTTTGTAAGAATTTCAAGAGAGCAAAACATCGGATTGTCCTTTTGTTCATCTTTTAGGTCTCAGCTAAAACAGCCCCTCCTCTGGGAGGAGGTCTCAGACCCCATGTCCCCCTGGACCGGGCCAGTCTCCTCTGTTAGGTACTCAGGTTGCCTCTACTTCTCCCTGGTAGCTCATGGTCCAGCTGGTTTTTCTGAGCCTCCTCAAGAGCAAGAGGGTCAGGGCCCCATCCCTGTGTGTATCCCCTGTACCTGGCCCAGAGTGAGGCATCTGGACACATTTTTTTTTTAAAGATTTTATTTATTTATTTGACAGAGAGAGAGAGATCACAAGTAGGCAGAGAGGCAGGCTGAGAGAGGGGAGAAGCAGGCTCCCCGCTGAGCAGAGAGCCCGATGCGGGGCTCGATCCCAGGACCCCGAGATCACGACCCGAGCCAAAGGCAGAGGCCTTAACCCACTGAGCCACTCAGGCGCCCCTGGACACATTTTTTGAATAAATGAATTTCATGTTTTATTTATTCATTCTTCTATTTTTGGCTGCGTGGATTGTTACTGATTTTGTATTATTAGGATTAACACTACACTGGGGCTCACAATTCTCACCGTTTGTGCGGTCAGGGCCAAGTCCAGAGCCTGGGTGTGTGTCAAGATTTTTAAATGGGGTTAAATATTTCCCCTCTGTCTCTACTCCATCTCTCCCCACTCCTCCGGCCCAAATTCCACGGACACTGTGGATCCCCAGAGTGCGTCTGGTACTCCTCTGCCCATTTGCCCTTCTGGGCTGGGCGGGCCAGGCTTGGCGGGCCCGGCCTCCTTCTCATTGCCTCGTCTCTATTCCCTGAGGCCTGCACATCCTGTTTCTTTGCCTCTTGGTGAGGAGAGCCGCCCCCCGGGGAGAGGCTCGGGGTGTGGCACTTTCTAGGTGGCCCCGTTTGCCAGGGTGGGCACAGAGCAGAGAGGAATGAGGACGGAGTTCCTCGGGCTGCGCGAATTACCTCTTCAGCCTCAGCCTCCTTAACTCAAGCCCAGGGGAGGCTGCCAGCTGCTCTACAACAGAGAAGAGGCTGGGGGGTCGTGGTGGGATAGGGGAGGGAGAGGAGGCAGGTGGGAGGGCAGGCCTTGGCGTTCCTTCCCGCCTTGGAAATACGGCTTGGGGGTGGGCAGGGAGGTAGGTGGAGGCCGCTGGCAAGGGCCTTCCCCGAGCCCAAGAAGAGGAGAAGAGGCACCTTCTCCTGCATGGCTCCTCACCCTGGGACTTTTACCCCTAGCAGGAGTAGAGGCAGAAGGTTAGGGAGACGGTGACTTCCGCAGACCTGTTTCATAAACTGACCCGGAGCCCCTGCCATGCTCCGGGCACTTCGCAGGCCTTGCCCCTGCAGATACAAAGATGAGCGGGCTGCTCGGGTCTCTTCTCCATCTGGAGCTCTTAGCCACTGTTGGAATTGTGGATTCCTGCAGACCGAGGTGGCCCAGGACAAAGTCCCAACCCGCCTGTGGCCGGAGTGGGGGTGTCAGGAGACTGGTCGCTGACACCTCGCAGCGCTTGGGTGACCGCCACTGGACCCCACTCCGCACCCACTCTCTGCGGCCCACGTCACGCGGGAGAGACCCTTTGGGGCTATCTTCCTGCCGCCTGCCTCCAGGACTTCTCTGTCCTTCGAGAGAGGGGCAACTGGCTACCCTTTCTTGTTCTCGCATGGGACCCTGATATAGATGGATCTATTCATGCGTGCGTGCGTTCATTCATTCATTCATTCATCCGACGAGTACTTATCCAGTGCCTCCTACGTGCCAGGCATTGTTACAGATACTCAGATACTTGGAATACGGTCATTAACAAAACGAAGGTCCCCTGGAGTCTCCATTCTAGTGGGTTGGAGGACAACTGCTAAGTAATAACCACAGTACCTGACATGCAGGGTTAGAAGGTGGAATGTGCCGATGGGAAAAGGAAAAGAGCAGGCTAAGTGGGACTGGGGATGCCAGGGTGGGGGCGGGGAGAAAGGGTTGCAGTTTTGAATGGGGTGCTCACGGAGGCCCCCTTGAGAAGGGGCCATCGAGCAAAACCTTAGAGGTGAGGGACTACGCCGGGCAGCTGTTAGAACATTTCACGCAGAGGAAATAGAGCAAAGGTCCCAGGGGAGGAGTGCACCGGAAGGGTTTGGGGACTGGCAAGGAGGTCCGTGCAGCTGGGGTGGAGTGAGAAAGCTGGAGAATGGTCGAAGACAGGCCTGGAAAGATGATTGACCTACTGGCTTGGAGGCTGCTGGAAGGATGTTGGCTTTTGTTCTGAGGGACATGGGAGCCATTGCAGGGTTTAGAGCAAAGAAACCACATGATGTGACTTAGGTTTTAAAGGCTCCCGCTACTGCTGTTTTGAGGTGTGGACCGGCTAAGCAGGGGTGTCGTTAGCTATTGTAGTGATAACTCACTCAAGGGAAGAGGGAGGCGGCCTGAATCAGAACGGCGCCCAGCGGGTGGTGAGAACTGGTTAATTCGGGCTGTGCATTTTCAAATTTTAATTTTTATAGAGGCAAAATGTATATATAGTGAAATGCTTAAGTGTTAAGGGTATAGCTTAATACATTCTTGCACGTAGATATATCTATGTAACCACCGCCCCATCAGTATTTGCAACTTTTTCAGCGCTCCAGAAGGTTCCCTTGTGTCCCTCCCATACCCTCTGAAAGGTCACCACTATTCTGACCTTCATCCCCGTGGACTGATTTTGCCTGATCTCGAACTTCCATAAAGAGAATACAGTAGTATGTTCTCTTTTGTGTCGGGCTCCTGAAGCTTAAAATCATGTCTGAGATTCATCCTTGTTATTGAGTGAAACAGTAGGACTTTTTTTTTGTTTGTTGGATGGCTTGTGGTTTTCTTCTCATTGCTAGAATTCCATCGTATGAGTGTACGATGACTTGTTCAAATTCTGGGTGTGTTTTGAAGAAGCCGAGGAACTTGCTTATGGACCGGACGTGGGATGGGAGAGAAAGAAGAGTCAAGCACGATGAGACTTTCAGTCCCAAGCCAGTGGCGGGATAGAGTTGGTGTTATCTGAGGCAGGGAAAGCTGCCAGGCGGTGTGGGTTTTGTGGGCGATGGGGTTCAGATTTGGACCCGTTGAATCTGGGGTATCTGTCGAACAGCTCTGGAGTGTTGAGCGGGCGGTTGGATGGATGTGCAAGGATGCAGTTCAGGTGAGAGATGTGGGCTGGGGGTATAATCGTGAGAACCATTGCAGGTCGATGTGCATACGTCTCCGAGGAGCCCTGATGAGGTCTTCAGAAGGAAAGTACAGATAGGGAAGAGACGAGGCACTGAGAGGATGGAGGGAAGAGAAGGCACGGATGTAGGAGGAAAATCCAGAGCCGCGAGTGAGTGCTTGCAAGGTATGTCAAGGAGAAGTGAGGGGTTGGCTATCGCCGATGTCTGCGCATGACCCCGGGAGATGAGGCCAAGAGTCACCAGTGGATTTAGCAAGAGCAGTGTCAGTGGAGTGGGGAGAAGCTTGGCTAGAGAAAGCTCAAGAGAGAAGAGGAAGAAATTGAAGGCAGTTGACATGAGTTACTCTTTTGAAGAATTTTGTTACGAAGGGAACGAAGCAATGGGGCAGAAGCCTTCGGGAGAAGTGGGAACAGGGGACTTTGTTTTGTGCTGTTTTCTAGGATTGGGGGGACATTAGTACCTTTGTGTGCTGATGACTAGCCATCCAGCGGAGAGTGCGAAGCTAACATTGGAGCCAAGGAGAGAATTTCAGGGCTGGTGGCTTTGGTTCGGCCGGCAGGGTCGGGACCCATGCAGAGGGGCTGCCTTAGTGGTGCTCGGAGGTCATCTATCAGGCAGGAAGTGAGAGTGTGTGGGTGCAGATGCTGGGACGTCAAGTTCTCTTCTGAGTGTTTCAGCTTTCTCCGGGAAGTGGGAAGCAAGGTCATGGGCTGGGAGGGAGGATGCGGGAGGAGGAGGGGGGAGGAGGGAGGAGGCGATAGGGAGAGTAGCAAGTGTGAAATAATTCTCTGGAAGTAGGGGAGGGACTAGACTCGGGAAGTGGAGTATAGTCCGGGGCAGCATGAAGGACCCACCTGAAGTTCATGGTGATGAATCTGAAGGAAGGCGTGGTTGTGTGCTTATCACAAGCCGTGTTTAGCTGCGCTGACGCAGGCATGGGCGAAGGTGGAGAGTTCATTCCTGCATTCATCCAGAAGGGCCAGAGTCTGGCGCAAGCACTGGGTGTCTCATCATGGTCATGGTCAAGGAGTGGGCCCTGGTCCCTGGGCCTTAGGAACCGGCGGAGGGAGAGAGCCAGCACACAGATAAGCGAGCAGGTGGCTACAATCATAACTTGAGGAGAATTCAAGGAATGTGGCCATCCCGCTCTTCTCTGAGGCTTGCTCTGGCTTCTCCAAACCCCGAGTTAGTGTCTAAAGAGACCCACAGACTCCTGAGGACTTAGGTAGGGCCTTGTAGGTCCTGTGGTTCTTGGTTTAGAGTTTGGATTTTATTCTAAGTACGCGACGAAGCCTCTGAGTGCTTTAAGCAGGGAATGACATAATCTAAATGACATTTTTAAAAGGTCAGAATTCATCAATGAAATATTAGCAAACCAAATCCAGTGATAGATAAAAAGGATAATGCATCACAACCAAATAGGTTTATTGCATACGTGCAAGGGTGGTTTAACATTGAAAAAACTCAATCAGTGTATTCAGCACATTAACATGAAAAGGTCACCCTGCCTGCTGTGTGGGGGATGGGTTGGACAGGGCAGGAGAAGACTGGAGAAGGTCACGGTTATAGGTGAGGGTGGGGCGGGCAGGGAGCCCGGGGAGCAGCGGAGATGGAAGGAACTGGGAAGAGTTAGGGTGCGTTAGAGTTAGAACCAACTGGTAAAGGACTGGGGGTGCAAAGTGGGAGAAGGGGTCAAGTGTGACCGCCATGTTTATGGTTGAAGCCATTGGGTAGATGGTGGTACCGATTCTGGAGAGAAGATGGGGAAGGAAGAAACTGGAGGGAGATTCAGACCCTAGTAGACACTCAAGTGGAGGTGATATGCTAGCGGGTCTTCTGGTGGCCTTCTTTCTCTGCTCCCCAGCTTCCATCCCTTCAAGGAGTCCAGCAGGTGGGCCCTTTCTCCCCCACAGAGCCTGGAGGAAGGGGCTGCTCAAATATCCAGCTTCCTGGGTGTCCGGCTGCTCCATCTGCTGTCTTCCCACCTCATTTCTCAGGAGGCCGTGGGTTTCTTAGGCTGGAACCACAGCAACAAGGACGTGTGGCTTTGGGCTCCCTAAAGCTTCTGGAAGGAGACAGCAGAGTTAGGGGTTGTTCTTTCCTGCCAGGCTCCATTCAGAACGAGACACAGTGGCTTCAGGGATAGCTAAGGCCCCTGAGTCTCTGTCCGTCCTCGGTGTCCCTCGGGTGGCACAGTCCCCAGACTCTCTGTGTCCCTCCAGAGCCTCCTTTCCCACCTGCGTTGCTGCGACCCACCCGGCCTGGCACTGTGGATTGTGCTGATCCCCTGCATGGTGGCCGTCCCTCCCCCACCCTACAAGAGGGTTCCCCACCCCCTCCAGCCGCGGTGGGATGCTGAGCGGTGCAGTTTCCGCCAAGGCAGCAGAGAGGATGGATGGTCGGTCAGGAAGCCGTGAGCCAGCGTCAGCTCTGACCCTGCCCTAATGGGCAGAGCCGTGGGGGAGGGGGGCTGCCGGTGGTGTCTCTCACACCCTGGGCTGCTTGGAGAAGCCCCATCTGTCCTTCCACGAAGAAGCAGTCTCCTTTTGGCTCGTGCAGTAGAGACTGCTTTGCGGGGCAGTGGGCATGGTTGGCATGGGCACCGAAGGCCAGACCAGGCGGCAGGCAGCATGCAGCCTGATTTTAGACGCCACAGGGTTCCGAGTCTCCCCTCTCCCACCCTGAGGAGGGGCCCAGACTACAGCAGGACAAGAGCCGCTCCTCAGTCCTTTTTTTGCCTGTCCCTGCGGAAGCAGGAGCTCCGAGGCACCCCCACCCAGCTGGAACGGGAACTCACCAGGCAAGGATTCCCTGGCCCGCACAAGAGGGGAAGGTCACTTTGGAGAGCTTACTTAACCTTTCTGAGCTTCCGTTTCCTCCCAAGCGTTGTTAGGAGGCCTAGAGATGACCCATGTTAAGGGACTGGCACATAGTAGGCACTCAGGGAGCGGGGCTCTTCCTAGTGTCCAATAATCCTGCCTCGTTTTCTATTTCCGGCTCTGTGTTATGTGACCGCTGGGGTCCCACGGGCTCAGGTCCGTGTCAAATGGGTGGCGTGCCCCGTGGGGACAAGGTGTGGTTCTCTCCTTCCATCCTCCTCTTTGTATCCCGGGACCTAACACCCCCAGCGGCCGCCTGGTAGGTGGCTGAGTCCGCATCTGTCCGGGGAAGGAATGAGGGGATGCTCGCCGGGAGCAGGGGGCCCTCAGTGGGCCGGGTGGAGTGGCCGGCTAGGGAAGAAGTCAGTCGCATCTTTTGTATTCATCCACAGAGGGCAGAGGCAGATAGTGGAGGGTCATTTCATTAAAACATTCCCGAGAGATCAGAGGCGGGGGGACCGGGGTGCAGAGGGGTGAAAGGTCTCAGCCAAGCTTCCCTGGCAAGTTGCAGGGAGAATCTTGGTGTCTGCACCCCAGCTTGGCTCCCTCTGGTCCCCCACGCTCCTGTTTCTATGAGGGGAGGATGCGAGCAGCCCCTCCCGAGGCTTCCTTGTCCTCCCGGGGGGCCGGCATCGACCCATCGGAGGGCGGAGGGCGCTGAAGCAAGGGCTCCCCTGGGGTCCGGCAGCTCTGTAACTGCTCTCTGGGGGGGAAAACATTCAGAGTGTTTGGGGACTCACAGTACCCAGCAGATACACGGCCAAGGAGTAAACACAACCCCCAACCCCCCACGTCTTGGGCTCCCAGGCTGCCTTGATGACAGCGAGGTCTGGGGAGAGACACACACCATTCAGAGCGGCTGTGTCAGGCCCCGGGGGGCTGACAGTCTGCCAGCGAGCCAGCGAGGGCTGTGAAGGCTCTTAGCGGGGTGTGTGTATGCATTCACACGTGCACACCTGTGTGTGTGTGTGTGTGTGTGTGTGTGTGTGTAGAGGGGTTATAGCTTTTTATTTTTATTTTTGCAAATAAAAAATAATACCCTAGAGGGTCTGGAAGCCCTTCCCGTTTGGCCCTGCTTGCTCTCCCCAACCCCCACCCCAGCTCTCCCTCTCCCAGCCCAGCTAGTCTCTTTCCTGTTGGTGACTCCCCCAACCCCCGTCCTCATGCCCCACCCCCACCATTCAGCCTCCTTGACCTAAGAACACAGTTTATGGTTTCAAGTCAACAAGTGTTTTCTGACAACACAGATCCCATCCTCAAGGGCACAGACCCACAGTCTGGGGGTGAGACCTGGATTACCAGCAGCCACTCAGCAAGAGGCCTGAGGAGGCATGGCCTGCACCCAGGCACACAAAGCCAAGGTCACTCCCCCAGCCAGGATGCTCAGCCCCACACCTCCTTGTACCTGTGTTCTCACTTTCCCTATCTCCAGGCCAGTCACTTCTCACCCATGTGTCCTTGGGGTGGAGAAGAAGGGTAAAAGAAGGAGATTTAACATGTAAGACACCTTAAACACACACACACCCTAGAAAGCTATTTTCTTCTCTTGTCTAATTCCAAACTACTCTTTAATGCTCAGCTCAGATGAGACCTCCTTCAGGAAGCCTTCCTTGATCTGCCTTCATGTTCCCACAGTTCTTCAAGGGCTTTAAACACAGCCCTGTCAAATTGGATGGAGATAATCTCCTTCTTGCCTGTGAGCAGTTCGTGTGTGTGTGTGTGTGTGTGTGTGTGTGTGTGTGTTGGGGGGGGGCGCAGTCCAAGTCTATTCATCTCTGTCTCCGTAGTGCCCAGCGTGCTTTCTGCCCATTTTTGATCGCTGATGAGTGGCCCAATGAATCAGTGAATGAATGGTAATAGTAGCAAGTGATTCTTGAGCACCTAATATGTGCTAGGCCCTGCACAAAATACTTTTTTATTTTATTTTAATTTAATTTAATTTTATTTATTTATTCATTTGACAGAGAGAGAGAGATCACAAGTAGGCAGAGAGAGAGGGGGGGAAGCAGGCTCCCTGCCGAGCAGAGAGCCCCAGGTGGGGCTCGATTCCAGGACCCTGAGATCCCAGGACCCTGAGATCATGACCTGAGCCGAAGGCAGAGGCTTTAACACACTGAGTCACCCAGGTGCCCCCTAAATACTTTATATTGACTCTATTTACAGTGCAAGCGAGAGGGGGGTGTGGAGGGAGAAGGAGTGGAATCTCTTATTTCAATCCATGCACGATTTTATGAACAGGTACTAACAGTATCTGCCACGAGTAGTATAATATAGCCCTAATGTCCACAGTTTCTGAGAAGCTGAGTCTCAGCGAGGTTCAGAATTGCTGAATGAACATCTGAATGGATGAATGAAAAGATCTGTATTTGAGCCTTGACTCTGATGACATTTATTCTGGGTGATTTGGGGTAAATCACATCCCTCTTTGGGTCTCAGTTTTCCCATCTATAAAATGGGCCTAATTCCAGTCCCTACTGCAAGGAGTTATCTGTGAGGCAGAGTTCTTGGAATGGGAGGGGAGAACGGCTTCATCGCTCAGGGATCCGTTGGCCCTGGGATGTTTGTGGGGGAGGGAGGCGTTACCGTGACCGTGACCCCCAGCCCAAGTCGGCTCTCTGGCCTGTAGTTCCAAGTGCAGCCGGAGGGCTGGCCGGATGGCCTGGCACGGAGGTAGCAGAAGGAGCGGATGTGTTCAGCAGGGCTGCAGGTGCGCGAGGGGAGCAGAGACCCAAGGGCCAGATGGAGCTGCCACGAGGAGGTGGGGAGGGTTGGGAAGTGGGTGCTGCCACACGCCTGGCGGGGGAGCCAAGTTGGCTCTGGGAGCTGATGTTTAAAGAGAGAGCGTCTTCCCTCTCGGGTGTCAGGCCACGTGCTGTCCAGCACCTGCTGGAGGTGCCGACAGCTCCGGGCTCCCGTGCGCTCTCCGGGCAGGGCCGCGCCGGCCGAATGGAGGCTGCCCCCCGCCCAGGCTCCCGGGGGCCACCCGAGGTGGGGAGGCGTGCCTCGAGGTTGGCGGGGAAGGACCCGACTTGCGTCCGCAGGCTGGCTTGGGGCTGTCTCGCCTCAGTGAGGGGGAGTCCCGGGGGGCCACCCCCACAGGAGAGGGTGTCTGCTTTCAGTGCGGGAGTCACTTGGGCGAGGAAGGGCCTTCCCCGGGCCCCACTCTTCCTCTCATTAGGTGGCCCGCACCTGAGTCCGCAGGCAAGACTTGAAGGAAAAAAAAATGTTGCAGCTAAACACCTGTGAGGAGAATCAAGGTCAGGGGGCCTCCTCCCAAACCAGGAGAAGCTGGGGGGACGTGCTTTCCCCATCTGGCCAGGACAGAGGGAGGCTGGGAACCAGGAGGCCAGATCTCAGGGCCTGGTCCGGCACCAGGATAAACCCCCTCCCCTGGCCGCGCGGGACCTGCATCTCCATTGGTAGAGAGGACTCACGGCCCCCACCCACTTCCCCGCCAGGCTGGCCACACTGGTCTCCCAGTCTGGCCTCTGCTGCTCCCATATTCCGACCTCAGCCACACTCTCTGAGCCTCGGTCGCTACGGACGAAAATGGAATAGTATCTAGCGCGTGAGATTGCCATGAAAGGGAAGGTATAAACCCAACATCTCCCTGCAGAATCATGGGGCTCGTTCTTCCCCTTTCCTGCTGTTCGGTGGGAGGGAGGGAGATGGATGGATAGTGGGGGGGGGTGTGCGTGTTCGTCTCTGATGTGGTTGGGTGGGCAGCTGACACCATCCACTGGCGTGGCTTGAGGGCGTCCTCCGCGTGCGTGCTGGGGCCTGGCGTTAGTGAGCTGGGCCTTGGGGGCGTGGCTGCGTGGCAGGGCGGGGAGGCGCCCGCAGCCCTGTAGGCAGGTAGGGGTGTGTCCCATCCGGTTCTAGATCCAGCGCCTTGGGCACCCCCCTTCTGGCTCCAGGCTCCTCCGCTGTGCTCGGGGAGGAGCCTGGAGGGCTCCCTGGAAGGGGACGCGCAGGCTGTTGGGGTGTGGAGTATCTCCTCAGCATCCGGAGCAGCGCCTGGAACCTTCTTTGGCAGCATATCTAATTTTTTGTAGTCGCGCAAGGCTGAGATCAGCATCATTTTACACATAAATAGGGGGCCAGGAGGTGAAGTCACTTGAAAATGGTTACCCAGCTCATAAATAGCAAAAGCGGATGCCATTGCTGAAATACCCCATTTACCGCTGCTGCTGTCCTCGGGGATTTCCAGACCGGGGACCACAGCCCCGAATGTCCTCAGGGGGCTTCGAGGCTGAGATGGGCACAGAACGCAAGGTTCAGCAGATCGTGGGAGACATCAGCACAGGCTGAGCGAAGAAGGCCAAGGCTTCCGGGGCAGAGACTGCCAGTGGGCACAGGACTGGCCTGCCGCCTGGTTTCCTCTGTCACCGCCTACTTTCTCGCAAGCCCCCGGCCTGCGTGTGCTCATTTGCGCAGCTGCTTCAATCACAAGGGCAGGGAAGCTAAATCCGGAGGTGTTGCCAGCACCACGGTAGCAGAAACGATCCCACGCAGTCCCCGGAGGTGAGAGTGGTGGAGATGGGCTAGAGAGGCAGCCAGGCGGGCCCTGGGCTGGGCGCTGTGAGGGGCTCCGGAGGACTTTCTCTGCCACCCACAGGTAGAGGGCATCCCACAAAGAGCCCTGGGCCAGAGGCAGAGGAGCCTGGCTTAGGCTCAGCTCAGACCCTAACCAGCCAAGCAGTGGCCTTGGGCACTCACTGAACCTTAGTTTTCCAATCTGCAAAATGGCAACAATCTGCTCTTTGTTTACCTGGCAAGCTGATGTTCGCAACAAGTTGGATCACTGGCTGGGAAGCACTTTGCCATGTTGCCGAGGTGGGGAGCTTCTCTCCCCTCCTCCTCCAGTGCTGGCTCCCGGCCTTTTCTCTCTCTACACAGTGGAGGTGGCCATCCATTAAGAGAAACAGGTCACACAAGTGGATTTGCGAGGGACGTGGGTTCCTCTTTCCTGTAGGATCCAAGCCAATGCCTTTCCTTTCTCTGGCCTCCTCAGTCGGCCTCCTCCCCAAACAAGGGCGAGGAAGGCTACTTTTGTGCCAGATATTGTGCTGAGTGCCACTGGGTCCTGCCCCTCACGCATATTCTAATCCAAGGAGCTCAGACAATATGGGACCTTAAGGACTGAGAGGCGCTGGTCCCCGTCCTCACCTCCCTCACGGCCTCCTGGGAACGTCAATGTGTGAAACACAAAACACCGCCTTTGGAGACAGCCAACCTGACCTTGGGCAGATCACTCCATCTCCTGGGATGACTGAGGGAACAGAAGGAGAGACTGTGTGCAAAGCTCCGTGCCAGATGGTGACAAGGGGCACAGTGGGGGAGGGGCTGGAAAGATCTCAGCTGCATTTCGCAGATGTGGAAATTCCGACGCTGCGGGGTCGGTCCATCTGCTAATGCATCAGGTTTGAACCTGACCCGAGGCCAGGCCCCTACTGCCTGTCAAGGGCCTCCTGGCACTGTGGCCAACCAGGGTGACTCGCCAGAGACGTGGGGACCAGCGTGGAGGTCCGGGGAGGGAGAGGTGTGGGTGGTCAGGCCTCTGCAAGATTTCAATGTTGGGGGCCCTGAAGGAGGACCTTGCAAACGGCCCCGGACGGTCGGCGTCGGTAGCAGGGAAGCCACTTCGGGTGGCCCCAGCCCCGCCTCCCTCGCCCGGGGCTGCGGTGCGTGTCCTGCCTGATTCTTGCCTGGCTGAGTCCCCAAGGCCCATTACCGCCAGCTCTCTGCATTTTCTTTTTCCGGCTCTGAGCACGGCACTTTGAAGTTTTCGTGAATGGTAGATGGAAAAAAAAAAAAGGCTTTGATTTAATAAGCTTCCTCCTCCCCCACATACCTCATAATGTGAGATTCCCTCATCCAGGGTCGTGGCAGATGTGAGTGATTTAGAGGGCTTTGCAGAAGTGGGAGTGACTGAAAATGAGTTTATCGATCAGCCCTCAGAGAAGCTGCCTGGCCAGACCCCTGCACAGGGACGCTGCCAGCGACTCAGGCTGCTCTGTTTTCCTGGTGCAGCGACAGGGGTGCCAGCCAGCTCCCTGCAGAGCAAGAGAACGCGCTGTTCCCCACCTCCGCCCGGGGCTGCCAGTGAGGAGAAGGGCTGTCTTGCAGCAGGAGGAAGTGTGGTTAGACTCTTGCTAGAACTACCTCATTACGTGGCTGAAATGTAGCAGAGCCGGGTGACGGAGGAAGGACCCGAGAGTCCTGTAGATCCTATGGAAGGTGCCCGATCTGTGTGCGCGGGGAGCAGGCTCCTCGACCGCCCGGAGCGATGGCGTGTTGGAGAGCGCCAGCCTCAGGTGGACCTCCGACCCTCCCTGTGACTTTATCCACGTTTAAAGTGACCACTGATACCATCAGATTAGTATCTACCACGTTTGTAACTGTTCTCTAGTCATTGGATTTGTTTCTTTTTTTTTTTTTTTTGGATTTGTTTCTTATTCCTACCTCCTGCCCCTTCTTTTTCTGCCTCCTCTGGTTTTAACTGAACGTTATATATGAATCCATTTTCCTTCTGCAATTATTATTGGGCGCCTACTGTGTGCCAGGCACTGTGGCCACTGCTAGCAATACAGCATCGAACCACACCTGCGTCCTGCTCTTGGGGTACTGGCAGTTTCGTGCTCGAGAGGAAAGCAAAGAGTTCAACTCGTCGTCCCACGTGGGGAGGAGGAGGGCATCAGCCTCCAACTGTGACCCGGGAGATCCAACATCCTTCCTGCCACCTGCTGTCCTGGGGATGGGAATCTAGGCCCTCCCTGCGTCACGCCCCCCCCCCGCCCCCACCATTGGGCAAGCCTTCCACTGCCTCAGGCCCCCACCGCACCCCCCACCAGCTCATTTCCATGCGGAATATAGAGGGGGCAACCAGAGCCGATGCAGGGCGGTTCCAGAGGCGTGCAGGACCAGGGCTCCATGCACTGCTGTCTGGGCGGCTACTGACCCGGAAGGACTTGAGCCTGGGCTGGGCCTGGCCCCGGACTTGGCCGTGTAGGGCTGGCTGAATATGCACGCGTGCAGTGAGACTCGAGGCAAACAAAACAGCAGGAGACACCTGGGAGCAACCGCTGGAAAGTGCTGGTGTTCTGACTGCTGTTATTGTTGGTGGGCTTGGGCTCCAAACTCCACTGACCTGAGTGTCAGTGGGGAGAAGGGCCAGGACCTGGGAGAACATGCAACTTCCTCCAGGCCCGAAGAGCTAAGCACCCCCTTGGATTGTGAGGCAGCAGGAGGGACTGAAGTTAGACCCAGGAAGGACTTTCTGATAGACGAGGAGATGCTCTGGAGAGGAGGCCTGACTCTTTGGAAAAGATTTCCAAGGTGGCGAATTCCCCCTGTTCTCTCTGTCCTCCTACGTCCTGCCATCTGTCACATCTTTTCTAGAGGGGAGGGTATAACTTTAGAAAGTCCCGAAGGCCCAGGTAGCAGACCCGGAGAAAGAACCCATGCCCCGTGAGACCAGTCGCCCCCCAGGGTGAGCATTCGTATCTCCTAAGCTCGGGAAGGTCTGGAAGGGGCACAGCCTGTCCCTCCAGGCTCGGCACCTGTGCAGAAGGCCCACCTCTGGGGTCCCTGCTGCGCTACTGCCTTTGGGGTGCTCTGGAATCTTCGTGGGGTATCCCTGCTGGGGGTGACATTATGGTCTCTGGCCCATATAGGCTTTCAGGCCGATGCTGAGTATCCCGTGATTTCTGACAGGCTGGGAGATACTCCGAAGGGAGGAAGGAGAAAGGGCAGGGGCTCCCCCTGAGTCAGCCTGCCTGTGTCTCCAGCCTCACACCGGCTGCTTCCCCCGAGACAGCTTTGCTGAGCCCCGGCGGCTGAGCGCGGCTTCTCCGGGGCCCTGTGTGGGGTTCAGGGCTGGGCTGAGCGAGCTCCCACGCCCCCATCCCAGACAGCTCGGGAACACAGACTCATTCTGGACCAAAGTTGGGTTAGGTGGGAGAGCTGGCTGCAAAATAGAAACTAAAGCCACGTAACCAGTCTTCCAAAAGGAAACAAGTCCCTTTTTTAATCTGCACCCCTGCAACTTGTTTTGTATCTCTTCCGGAGCTGACTGTATTTTCCAGCAGTATCCGGGATGGAATCCGGGATGTCGTCTGGGTGACAAGGCGATAAGGCTGGGCACCAGTTGCTACTATGTACCCAGGGCCCGGGTGAGCTAGCGCACCAGCCTCGTGGTCACGGTGAGCCTGCCGAGCACGTCGTCTTAAGCCCCTGTGCGGAGGACAGAGCCGAGGCTCGAGGGATGGTGACTTGCTCAAGGCCGCGAGCAGTTAACCGGTGGAGCCGCCACGAGAAGTCCAATCTGACCCCCCAGCACACCTTAGGGTAGGGACTCCCTTCTGGGGACTTGGGGGTGCCTCACAACCACAGCCCCTGGGGCCCCTCCTCCCCAAACTGGGAGAGGAGTTTGGTTCTCAGGGTTCCCCACTCCCTTCTGTTGGCACCAAGCTCAGCTCTCCCTATAGGATGATCATTCCAGAAGAGGGGAACCTGACCTGCGGAGCTTGGGAGACATCTGGCTTAGTCCCACATCATCGTGATGTGGACGCGGATGCCCCAGAGGGGAGGGGTCTCCCCCAGACCCGCTTACTCCCAGCGGGGCCCAGACCAGAACCCGGGTCTCCTGACCCACACCACCTTGGAGGAGGTGCTCCAAGGGAGAGCTCTCCCGCTTTGGGGGGTCCTGACGTTGCTGCCGTGCCCGTGGGCACCCCTCAATGGGCAGCACGGGCCCTCCGTGCTCGTGGGCCCAGCGAGGTGCGCACATTCTCAGGACCTCCCGCAGACAGGCCCGCCGGACTGGAGGACCCCTGGCCTGCAGAGGCCGCAGGGCCTGTGGGAATGACCCAGTCAGCTCCCTCTCCCCAGAGGCAGGTCTTTCCACTTCACTGGGAAAGGAATTTGGCCCTTTTCCTGCCGTGGTCGTCACGGTGAGGCCTCACTGCAGCAGCCGCTCACGGGTCATTAAATCTGCATGCAGACAGGATGGTTTTTCCGTCCCACCCACCGGATGGGTCGCTGGCGGCAGGTGGGGCCATTTGGCCTTGGTCTCTTTGCTACCCTGGCCTTACCTGAGAGCCGGACAGAATCAAGTCTCAGGGCAGGAAATGGCCAGGAATGCTGAGGTCTGGGCCCCGTTTCCCCAGTTTCCTGATCAGGTCAGACCCCCTCCTCCTCAACGGCCACCCAGTCGCTGGGATGTGGGGCTCCACCTGGCTTTGGAAGTCAGAGAGCTGCTTCCCATTGTGGGGGTGGGTGGGGGAGAAAGGGGGCTGCCCCTCAAAATCCCCCCGGGCGTTGTTTGAGCTGCAGTCCCTGGGCCTCTGTCTCTCCCATGCGGGGACAACCTGATTTACTGTGGACGGGTGAAGGAACTGAGGATGGCAGATGTAGCTGGAAAATGTGCCTCCCCCAAATCTAAGAACCTGCTCCCTACACCGTGCCGCCGGGAGCCTCCTTTGGAGCTCTGGGCAAATCCAAGGCCTCCTTGCAAGGATGAGAGAACGCGCCCAGATAACAGAGCGCACGCAGGCCTGTCGGGGGCTGGCGATGCAGGGCATCCGTGCGGCCTGTGAGTCTGGGGGTCGCGCCGGGACCTTCAGCCTTGTTGCTTCAGCTGCTCTCTCCTCAGACTGGCTGCTCCCTTTGGGCAAGCGCTGTGCCCCCCTGTGGGACAGAATGTTCCTTGAGGACAGGAGCTAGGTTTCTTTTGCACACTGCCAGATCCAAGGAAGAAGATCTCCTTTCAGAGCACGGAGGGGGGAGGGGAGGGTTGGCCCCTGACTGTCTTCCCACCAGGCTATGGAGTTATCTGTCCCCAACAAGTGACCAGGAGCAATTTCCAAGGCCCACTTTCACTAATCACCTAATCAGTTTATCCAGCTCTTTCCAGGAGCTCTGAGCGTCTGCCTCTCCTCTCTGTGGCTTTCAAGTCGGCTTTGGAGATGTCGGACTGATTGTCCTCCTGGGGACACTGATAGGAGTGGTAGCTGATGCTCAGGGTCTGAGGGGGGCAAGACTCGAGGCAGGACGACGAGGACCCAGACCTCCTGGCCCCGCCCCCTGGCCCCGATCCAGACTCCCACCGGTGGCGGCAGCAGCAGCGTTACTAGTAAATCTCGGGCCCCTGGAGTGCGCCCATCGCCGCTGATTGTATCTGGTTTCCTGTTCTCCTTGGGGAGGAAGAACTTCTCTGCAGGAAGTAGTTTAATAGTCTGAAAGCCTTACTTCTCTGGTCTGGAGATGCAGGTTTCCCGTTGCAAGTGGCCCAGATCCTTGATAAAAAGGGCGACAGGAGGGAGGGGCCCCAGCTCTGTAGCGTTGCTCCTTCTCAGGGTGAGGGAAGGAGAGACAGGATTCAGTTCCTGACTCTCCCAAGTGCCCGGGTACAGCTGCGTTCTTCCTGCTCCCCGCTCCAGCCCTCGGCTGGGGCTCTGACCATGTGCCTGGGGAACGGGGCCAGCCGGGGCCTGAGAACCCTGCCCTGGCCTCGGCCGTTGACGGGACACTTCATCACCTGTGTCATCCATCAAAGCCACGTCTAG
>CM052814.1:25229976-25254745 GCA_028533885.1 Nasua narica | reverse complement strand
AGCTTTCTCTCTCGGCAGAGTGATCACCACTCCTTTGGTCTTGCCCCGTAGATTCACCCAGAGCTTCTTTCACCAGAGGATGTGCGGGGGGCACTTTGAGACCATCACTACCAAGCCCTGAGCTAGATATTTGCAGAGCTGTTAGGCCGTGTTGGCCGAGCATCTAGAGATACTGGCGGTTTTGCAAGTGTGAGTGTTACTAGGGGTTTGGAGGGGCAGGAGCTCGGGCTCCTGGAATATCGGTGGGCTGTTTACAGACTTTGTTGCTTATGTTGTCTCATCTGGTCCTTAGTCTCTGAAGCGGGGTCTCCTGTCTCATTTTACTGAGAAAGAGTTGATCGAGTAGATTACAGATTGATTTCCTGTGTGTGCACCAGACCGGCCTTCCTGCTGGGAGTCCGAGAGGCCGGAATGGGCTTCCGTTCCAAGATAGCAAGGATTATGGGTAAGAAAACGGAAGGACGCACAAGTGAACTGGGTGCTTTCGAGATGCCTTGGTGCTTTGGGGGACACAAGGACCCTATGATCACAGAGTAGGGGAGGGGGCCTCACACTGAGGTGTCGGAGTTCTCTAGGTTCCTCCTTTTTCCCACTGGAATGATGAGGAGATTGGAAAAGAGGTTCTGTGGTCCCTTCTAGCACTTGCTTCCTTGATGGGCAGGGGGGAATCTGGTTTCTCCCGCCCCCTCCCCAAGGCATTCCCCTTTTCATCCTTGTAAAGCCTTCCCGGAGCGGTGGGGCTTTGGTGCGTGGACAGGTGCCCAGGGTGAGAGGGGCCATAAGTATCACTGCTGTGAAGAAGAAAGCCACCGATCCTGCCGCCCAGAACAGAAGAAACCAGAGTTGGAGGGAGGCTTCGCCTTCACCCACATGGGTCTCAGTAGCGGCTTACAGGCTCGGGGCGTGGGGGGCCACCCATCTCAGGAGCCGCACTGGAAAATATCAACTGGGCAAGGGACCGCACTGAGCTGGCTCCTCGGCACCGAGCCGGGCAGGCCTCAGCCCTGGGCACTCGCTCCAGGGTGGCATGCGGGCAGAGGACGTGCTGGCCGCACTGGCTTAAAGGGAAGTGGGGAGCTCCCAGGACGTTGGGTCGTCTGCCTCTTTCCCAAAATGTGAGTGCAGAGAGGCCGGGACCCGATCTCAGCGCAGGGAGCAGTGCCCACCCAAAGGGCACCCGCGTCTGGTGCTCTGCGGAGCAGATGTGCCCGCGCGTGCGCACATGCGAGAGCCTGGCTTGCAGCAGGTGCTCCATGAGCATTAGGTATCTTTCTGGGAGTAATTCCCCCGCAGGGGCCTGGCCTCAGGAGATGTGCACTGTGCCGTGGAAGGGGGACGGGGAGGTAAGCTTGAAAGGGGAGATCGGGGCACTGGTAGGGGGTTCGGGGCAGAGCCCGAGGGAGGGAGGTGTGGAAGGCTTTTCTGGATGGTCGTGTCAGCTGGCCTAGGGGGAAGAGTGCTTCATGAATGATCTGGCTGTTTTGGGTTAGTGTAGCCCAGGAAAGTGCTGCCACCTTCCATGCGTTCTTGAGCTGAAGTTCAGGTGATTGCTTTGAGCCTCCACTTCCTCATCTGTCAAGGCTTTCCTACCTTACAAGGACCGCCACGCAGCAAGGATGAGGTGACCAATGGCCATGTGCCGGGCACACGTGATTGAGTTTTACTTTGGTGATTTTATTAAAACTGCTGCAGGAGGTCCTTTGTTATTTTCCGTTATGATTTTTATCTTGATTTTTAGTTCCTCATGATTTTTATGTGAACCAGGTTTCCCACCCGCTGCAGGCCAGGTGAGCCAGGGTTCTGAGGACGCGGACCTCTGGCCAAAGACCCGCGCCTCCCCACTCCCTGGGCCCTGGCTGGGGAGGGGGCCTCCTCTCAGAGACCCTGGGGGCTGGCGGAGCCAAGCGGGGGACTCACACTCTGCCCTCCCCTCCCCCAGGTACAAGACGGTGGTGACTCCCCGGAGGGCGGCGGTGGCCATCGCCGGCTGCTGGATTCTCTCCTTCGTGGTGGGCCTGACGCCCTTGTTCGGCTGGAACAGGCTGGGGGAGGTGGAGCGGGCCTGGGTGGCCAACGGTAGTGAGGGTGAGCCCGTGATCGAGTGCGAGTTCGAGAAGGTCATCAGCATGGAGTACATGGTCTACTTCAACTTCTTTGTCTGGGTGCTGCCCCCGCTGCTGCTCATGGTCCTCATCTACCTGGAGGTCTTCTACCTGATCCGCAAGCAGCTCAACAAGAAGGTGTCGGCCTCCTCTGGGGACCCGCAGAAGTACTACGGGAAGGAGCTGAAGATCGCCAAGTCGCTGGCCCTCATCCTCTTCCTCTTCGCCCTCAGCTGGCTGCCGCTGCACATTCTGAACTGCATCACCCTCTTCTGCCCTTCCTGCCGGAAACCCAGCATCCTCATCTACGTCGCCATCTTCCTCACGCACGGCAACTCGGCCATGAACCCCATCGTCTACGCCTTCCGCATCCAGAAGTTCCGGGTCACCTTCCTTAAGATTTGGAATGACCATTTCCGCTGCCAGCCTGCGCCCCCCGTTGATGAGGACCCCCCAGAAGAGGGGCCCCACGACTAGACTCTGCCTTCCGCTCCTGCCTGCCTGCCACATCGGGGGCATCTCAGCCCAGTCCCACCTCCCCACTGGTCCCACTCCTGAGCCTTCCTGGCGGGGCTGTGGGGTGTGGCTCGGGTCCTGGAGGAGGTTGGGGAGGGCGGTCCGTGGGGAAGGAACCAGGGAGCCTGAAGAGAGGAGGAAAGTGGCTTGAGCCTCCCCAGCGTGTGACCGTCGTGCAGGCAGCCCAGTGCTTCGGGCTGGATGGACCTGGGGAGACTGAGGCTGCAAAGGGGCCATGTGGGCTGGGAGGGCCAGCTGGGGCTCCCTCAGCTGTCAGGGGGAGCCCGCTTGTCTCTGGTGGTAGTGGGGCAACCCCGGGACCAACCTAAGGAGAGGAGAGGATCCCCTCCAAGATGGAGGGAGGGAGAGGAACTGGACATCATGGTCTTGCTTTCTCTCCTTGCTGTAGCAGAAGGTGGCAGAGCCACCGAAGGCAGGAATCGAGGAGCCTCAATCCCCGCCTCCCAGGACCCTGAGCTCCTAGCCACACTGGGTGCCAGGGTGCCTGCTCTCCCTGCCCTGGAGAGCCCAGGTTTATACTTGGGAGAGGCAGAAAGAGCGGGTCCAGAAATCATTCCCAACTTTTGGTTTATTCTCCACGAGCCCTCAGATCCTGAGTGGGGACTCCAAGCCGGCTGGAGCTCATGTGGAGTTGACGTGCAGGCCTCATACAGCCACCAGGTGGCAGCCCTGAGCCCTTGCTCTGGCCCTGAGCTTCCCAAGGAGGAGCCTGGGCAGTAACTACCCGTCATCCGGGCTACCACCTCCACTGGCCCCTGATGATGGCCTGGACTGTCCTAAGTGACACCCATCTCTGCTGCTTCTGGGCCATATGGAGAGGAAAGCCCCAGACATGCCAACACGAGGGAGCATTCTGCCAGCCTGGCGAGGGGGTGGACTGGGGCAAGTGCTGGGATGACTTGAGCCGGGCTGGAACAGGCCAGGGGGGACCACACCCCTGAGAGGGAGGCAGGGAGAGCTCGCTGGCATTTAAATGCCCCCCAGTATCCCTGGCACTTAGCACAGTTTTCAGGGGCTTTGGGGCTCTGTGGCACGGTGTGGGCTTTACAGCATCCAGGAAAGGGTCCACCCTCTGCCAATCTCCGGGGGGAGGAGGGCCCTTGTACAGAGAGGAGGGGCCGGGGTTCTGCCCGTGATGCCAAGCTCTTCCTGTCCTCGGAGGTAGGATGCTCCCTGGCTCCCAGGGAGGGCCTCCTGACTAATAAAGACTGTGAACCTTGATGGACAGCATGCCCCTGGCTACCCACCCTCACCGCCATCCGAGGGCAGCAGAAGACCTCAGCAGAGGAGAGCAGTGGGGCGATGGTGGGAAGCAGAGGGGATATGGAGGGGTTTAGAGCAAGGAGGATTCCAGAGAAGGGTTGTCTGTTCCTATAGTTATGCTCTCGGCAGAGCGAACCCTGAATGTGAAAGCCAGATCCTAAAAAATCTCCCATCTGGGCACCTGGAAACCCCCCTGACATCCTGAGTCCCCTCCCACTGGCACCTTCCTCCTGGTGTCGTATGTGGAGACCCCCTCGTGGTGACACACTCCACCCCCCTCGCTGTGACATAACGCCCCTCCATCACAACGATGCTCACCGTCACAGAGGCCCCGCACTGTAACACCACACACTTTTATTCGAGCGGTTCTCAGCCGGAGTGCACCTCTCTGCACAGGCACTCCGATCTCTGCACCTCCCAGGCCCCCTCGTGCCCAGGAAGCCTGGCCTGGGGCCTGCCAGGCCTACTCCTGGCTCCTGGGCTCCGGCCTCTGGGGGAGGGAGGCTAGGCAGGTACCAGGGAGCAAAGCCGTCAGCCGTCACCATGGAAACGGGACTCTGGGGCATCCGTGGAGCTTGATTCTGAGTCTGGTGGCCCCCATCCCCCCGGTCTGCAGCACCTGGCAGAGAACACGCTTCATGAGCCCCAGGGTCAGACAGAGCTGGGCTCCACCTGTCCCGCTGAAGCAGTGAGATGGGGCAGAGGGACACAGCGCCCCCCTTTCCTTCCCAGGCCTCCCGCCGCAAGGGCCCAATGCCCGCGCTTAGCTCTGCCCCTGCAGCTCTGGGATCCTTCCCTACTTGTCCGGAGCCTCAGAACCACCTGCCAGGGAAGGTGGGACACAGGCTGTTGTCCCCTCTTTGCTGACAAGGAAACAGGCCCAAGGGAATGCCCTGGACTAGACCCCTGTCCTACGGGCACATTGCCCGGGACAGCAGATTTGTCCCCAGAGTGGACTGCCACCTTCCCCTGTCCCCCCCAACCCCCAGCTCTGGCGCCTGCCCCCAGAGGCCATGGGTCCAGCCATTTACCGTCCTCCTCATCACAGCCTCCTGTCGCTCTTCAGTGTGTGGCTGACGCTGGAAGAGATGCCACAGTCAGAGTGGGGGAGGGGGCGCGTCTCAGGGGCCCCGAGTTGGGGGTAGTGGGACAAGAGGGGCTCAAAGCTACACGCCCTCACCCCAGGCAATTGATCAGTCTGGGTGAAAAACTCTACTACCTCCATTCCCTACACTGGGCTGTCCTCCTGCTTGGAAAATCCCTCCACTAGCCGGACCTCTCCATCTTTACTACCCCTCTGTCTTGCCTTGATTTCCAGCTCCCAGCCTCGTGTCACCCCGCAGAAGAGGCAGCCTCTATTAAGGGACGGTCCCTAGGAAAGGACGTTCCTCATACCTTTCCCTTTGACCTCCAGCCGGCAGTCCACAGATGCCTCCCCTAACACATTGACGGCCTTGCAGGTGTAGACCCCGGAATCAAAGGGGCTGGGCTTTCGGATCTCCAGGGTGCAGACGCCTTGCTCAGAGAGGGCACGGTATTTGGGGTCACCCTGGATGTTCATCTTGTTTTTCATCCAGATGATCTTGGGCTAGGGGAGCATGGTCAGAGGAGGTTGTAGACTGGGCTGGGCTTTGAGGGAGCTACCTGGGAAGATTCCCACCCAGGGCGCAGCGGGGTTTTAGCCCCTACCTTGGGTGACGCTCGGACACTGCAGAAGAGCTGGGTGCTGTAGCCAGGGGTGGAGGTGTGGTCAGCCAGGGGCTGGGTAAACGAGGGGGCTTCGGAGAAGTCTCGCTCCACAAACCCTTTAGGTTTGGCCACAATATCTGGGCCCAGGAGAGAAAGGGGGGCAAATTTGAGGTTCGAGGAGTAGACCTCTTAGAACTGACTTCATCCATTTTCCTAACATAATCACTGTAGCTTCATAGCATCCCTCTGCAAGAGCGAGTTTCTTACTACTATTTGACAGATGGGAAACCAAGGTCCTTCATGGATGAGTGACTTGCCCAATATCCCTTCGGGAGTTCGAGGCTTAAAGGGCAGGCAATCACGTGGTGACGATGGGGAGAGAGCTGGTGGTTTGGAGGACAATCTTAGCATCAGCGAGGGCAGGAGACAAGCCGTTTCATCGTTGCCGTGGGATGCAGGAGATCCTGGGCAGGACCCCAGGCTCCTGGGATCTTTGGGAAGCCAGGCATGGCCAGTGTGTGGGAACTTAGAGACAGAAGGTCTCAAAGAGGCAGAGGAACGTCATGACATTGCCTGGGTGGGTCAGGGAGAAGACAGAGAGAGCAATGGGCAGGAAAATGGGATAGACGAGATGCTCTTGGATGAGGCTGGGGACTTAGAACCCAGAGATCCACATCTTATTTGCATTCGTCTTAGGAGACCTGACTGGTTTTCCTTTTATAAACAAAAATGTCTTCCTAGCTCTGTGCCGCACAGGCTGGTGTTAAAAATTTGCGTGTGCTTTCCCGAGCCCACACAGACTCCGCGGTGGGGGGGGGTGGGGGGACCCGGAGATCGCAGGGTGACAGGGAACAAGGACTTGACATTTCATATTTGACGCAAGCATGTCACGTGGCTATGTGGACTCAGTAAATACCCGTATCTCTCCTGTCCATCTGTGTGGTGTTATATGAGGGACAGGAGGCTTGTGTTTGAGCCAACTCACTGGACTCTACCTCCCCACGCACCCCGCCCCTCAGGGCAGTTCCCCTGGGACACGGCGCGCCAGCCCCTGCGACCACTGTGAGGTTGGCAGCCACCAGCAACTTTGGAATAAGCGCGCAGCCTCCCGGGGTGGGGGGGCGCATCCCCTCGGCACGGGTGTGCTCTGATGTGTTTGTTAAAATCGATCGACCACACCCACTTCTGTACAGTCCCTCGTGCTAGCGCGTGAGCATGCGTGTCGCCACAGAGTGGGGGTGCAGAGGGCAGCGGGCGATCTGGTGGGCCCCACCCCTTAAAAGCCCACCGGGCGGGGTGCTGGCGCCCCAGGACAGGCCGAGCTCGGCCGGGGGCAGGCGCAGGGGGCGCATCAGGCAGGCCTGGCTTGGTTCTGGTACCCGGCCCAGACCCACCTGCCTTCTGGATGCGGGCTAGCTCCTTGGTGGTCGCGGCCGAGGCACTGAGCCCGCACTGGTTCTCTGAGAAGACCCGGAAGGAGTAGGCGTTTCCCACGATGAGGTCAGAGATGGTGCAGGTGGTCGGGCGGTAGCGCTCCAGCACTGTGAACCATTGCTGCGGGGACCCTGGCCCAGTCATCCTCTCCTCTGACCCCTGCCCTTGTCCTCCCGCCTCGCCCTGTGGCCCCTTCCTCGGAGGGGCCCATTCCATGCCTTATCCCGAGGGAGCTGAGCCATCCAGCTTTGGGAGAAGGGGTCCCTGGAGCACTCAGATGACCTCCCTCGGGTCCTCGGAGAATTCTAGATTCTCACTGCTCAAAGTGTGGTCTGAGGACCTGCAAAGTCAGAATCACCTGGGAACTTCTGGGAAGTACAGGAGCTCAGCCCTCACCCCAGACCTGACATTTTGGCAAGATTCCCAGCTGATTCACAGGCACATTACTTTTCCAGAAGCACTGCTCTAGACCTTGCAGGGCCTCAGAGAGCCCCCCTTGCAGCCTTCTGGAGGGAACTGAGGCCCAGAGAGGAAAAGGATCTTGCTAAAAAGCCACACGAGGAGTCAGGTAAGCGGTAGTTAGACTAGAACCTGGTCCCTGGGCTTCCTGGCCACCTTGGCCACTGCCGCCCCGCCCCACTCTGCTGCAGTAGGCCTCACCCCTGTCTTTTTGTCTGCCTTCTGCACTGTGTAGCCCAGGAGCTCTGTGTTGCCTGTGTCCTGGGGCGGCGTCCACTCAAGGGCAGCGTTGCAGCCCCAGACGTCCAGGAGCCGGATGCTGCTGGGGGGCCCAGGTTTCTCTGCAGGACCAGAGTGCGAAGGCAGGATAAGGGGGAAGGCTGGGTTTGCCGCAAACTCCCACCCCCAAGGTTTGGCTCTTGCCATACTCCCTGGCTTGATCCCGTCAGCTGTCCGCTCTGGGGGAGGAGGTGGGGTCTCTGGGTCCCTAGCTAGGCGGCACTGCCTCCCCTGGTCCCGTACCAATCACCAGGATATTGATGGCTGCCTTGGCTTCCAAGCCTTCCAGATGCACAGTGAGCTCGTAGCAGCCCGAGTCAGAGCGCTGGGCCGAGCGGATGAAGAGGATGGAGTCCTGGTCCCCCGTGCGCACATTCACCCGCTGGCTGTCCAGGGCGTGGCCGTTATGTGTCCAAGAGGCCTGAGGCTTGGGACTCCCCTGGGAGGGAGGGGCTCTCAGGTGCTGGAGACGCCAGCACCCCCATACCCACTCAAGTCTGGGGACCTCTGGAGCCGTGCTCAGCGGAGCTGGCCCCATCAGCCCTTCCCAGGAGACGCAGGTGCTGCGCAAAGCCTCCCTCTCCAGGGGTCCAGCCAGCCCCGGGACCACCACCCCGTCCACAGACTAGAGAATCACAACGGAGTCGTGTGTACAACAGAGGGAGGACGGAGCTCCCTCGGTGGGTCTCATGAGGGCCGACCTTCATGAGGATCCTGTCGTCTCCGGGGTTCCTCCGACATACTGCAAGTAGGGGCCCCGATTTCCACCCAGGCTGTTATTCTGGGCAGGGGCCGCACCTACCTGGAAGGGGATTTGCAGGTTGACCGGCTCTCCCACCTTGCGGATGTACGTCTGACGAAGGTGGCGGGGGACTCGGATCTTGGGGGGCTCTGCATCAAAGGGAGAGGGTAGGCTTAGCACAACATGGGGTTGCTGATTGGAGACGACTGTGGTAGGTGTAGGAAGCAAGCCCTGAGAGTTGCAGTCTGCACAGGGGCGCTCCTAGGTGTGTCCTGGGGCCCAAATCCCCTAGGGCCCTTTGGGACTTGAGATCGGGGAGCTTCCAGGAGGGCAGGGCCTCCATGGTGTGAACTGGTAAGCATCCCGGGCACTCCCTTGGCGCCCTGAGCCTGCCAGGCTGGGATTTACCCTGCAGCCCAGGCATTCCTGGGCTCCAGATGGGTCCTGGCGGGCTCCTTGGCTCCCCCTAGTGGGGATCAGGTGCTGCACCTGTCGGCCTGTGTTGGGGGGTGGGGGGAGTGGCTACGCCTTCTTCCTCCTAATCCCGCCCCCTCTATTCCACAGGAGCCCAGAACCTCCAGAGAAGCCCCCGTGAGATCCATTTGCCCATTTCTCTGTCGGAGGCCACATGGGAGGATTAGGATCTTTCCCTTCTTAAATGGGGCCGGAGCAGATGTACCCCCTTCTTTCTCTGTCAGTCCTCCCACTACCTTTCCGTCTCACAGTTGGGAAGTCCTTCAGGCCCATGCTAAGGCGGGGAGCCACCTTCCTGACTGTCACCTAATCAGATGCAACACCGAAGCCCCTGGGCCTTCTAAGGGAGGCGGCTGCAGCCCCTGCCATCGTCCCCCCGGGTGGGGGCAGGAGCGGTGGTGGCTGAGGCTCCCGGGCCGCAAACAGGTGGCAGCAGTTGGTCAGTGGATCGCAGGCGGGAGGGGATGAGCCGGTGAGAAGGAACACTGTGTCTCCGAGGATTAGCTGTGCAGGCACTTGGCCCCGGGAGCATCAGGAGGGGAATGCTCTAGGGGCAGCTGCAGGGGGCCAGGAATGCCGGGCAGCTCCAGGTGGCTAAGAAGGGACAGCTGAGCAGTCAAGGATTCTGGACAAGGTCCCCACCCTGCCCTGCCTGTGCGGAGGGCCTGGCTGGTCCCCGCTTGTTCACGGCCTCCTCCCCCTCTTCTCTCCAGGAAATCCCCTTCTCTCCTGCCAGAGGAATTTTAATGGAGTCGTGGCTGCTGAGCTGGCTCCCTCCATGTTGGGCCTCGGAGTAGAGGGCCCTGGCCTCTGCACCTTCTCAGAATCTGAGCTCCTGGGGCAGTTCCAGCACCTTCCCGACTGGGAGGGCTTCCTGGCACCTCCCGGCCAGAGTCCACCGTCCATACTGTGGCTGCTCGCCCAGACTCAAGGGTGGGAGGGTCCCAGAGAAGACTCCCGGTTGCCTGGTGGCACAGGAATGGTCCTGTGTGGGAGGCAGGTTCTGGAATTGCTGCTAATAGGCTGAGTGACCTCGAGGGAGTCCTTGGGCCCCTTGGGATCTGCTGGGCTTGGAGGAACCAGCCGTCACAGTCCGTGATTCTAATCTCCCTCACCCCGGGCTTCCCACATCTCTTGGGCCTTGAAATTGAGAAGTATTTCCTTGAATCCAAACTTGACCTCTCCTGTGGCCCTGAAGCCCACTCTTTTTGGAGGCCTTGTCCCAAACTCTGGGGGACCCTGTGGGTGTGGGGGGATAAGGAGGAAGGTAGAGAAAGCCTCAGGCCACCTGCTGGCCTGTGTCTCTCTTCACCCTGGGCCCTGGGCTGTCCCTAGAGACCTCAGATCAGACCGAATGACTCACTGCCATTAACAGACTGAAACCCGATCGGCTCTGGGAAGGGAGCAAGGGTAGGCTTGAGGCTAATGCACCCTGCAAATAGAACTCTTAGCAAAGGGGCAGCAGCTGGCCTCCAAGGTCCCTAGCACACCGTTGCCCTCTGGGGATGGAGAACACTTCGCAGGCCTACAGGCTCTCGTCTTTCTCCCACGAGGGACGTGATGGGATAAGAGGCAAGCCAAGACTTCTCTCTGTTCCAAAACCTTTGGGAGGACCTGGAACCCAAGCCATATGGCACGAGCAGAAAATGGGCAAAAAGCGAGCTTCCCTGGCCGCCGGAGGGATTCAGACTAGACAGGAGGAAGAATAGAATGGCTCTTAGCACGGGCACGCCAAGGCAGGTGACCTGGGGAGCTTGGGCTTTCCTTTCTGGGGTTTGGGGAGCCCCTCCCACAATGCTCGGGGGCTGGGCCACTCAGAGAAAGGGTCTCTTTGACCTCCAGAGGCTTGCTGCTGAGGGCCTAGAACTTTCTTAAGGCAAGATGGTGACAGCATGTGGCTTGTGCACGTGAGGGTGGGATGGGGGACGATGACTGTCCCATTTCCTCTGCCTACTGGCCTGTACCGATCACACAAGTGCCTGGGAGGGGCTGGGGAGCAGGAGGTGAGACGACGGGCTTTACCAACGATCTTCTGGATGTGGACAGGCTGCTCCAGCGCAGCTGGAGGGCCGGCCCCCGCGGGGCTCACCGCGGCCACACGCAGGAAGAGCTTGTCCCCCAGAGCCAGGTTCCGCACGGTCAGCTGGGTCACCATCAGTGGCCGGGCGTTCACGGGCACCCACTCCGAGGCTGGGGAAAGAAATGGACAGCAGGCAAAGCCCCGGCTTTGTGACCACGGGCAGCCTTAGTGCGGCTTTCCTCCTCCCCGGTGACCTGGGGCAGCTGGCCTCCCTCCCCCGGCCTTATTTCCCCCGCGCTCTCCTTCCCTGACTTCCTGTCAAATGGCACCAAGGACACCCGGTGTTAGAGCCCTGAGACGGTGGTCAGAGAAGGTATCGCTAAAGCCTGGAGAGGGCTGGACACATTTGCCAAGTCCCGCAGCAAGGTAAGGGCAAGGGTGTGAGCCAGGCTGACCTTGGCCACCACGGAGGTGAACGGGACGGCGGCAGCGGAAACGGCCACTGCCCTAGTTCCCTGTTTCTCTTCACTGTCTTCTACTCTTAAGACTCCCCCCGCCCCCAGCTTCTCCGCTCTCCCCTGCTGCTGGTCCTCCGCAAGCCAGCTCCTCCGAGACTCCGCTTCTCCTTCACTTCTCATCCGAGCAGCACCCCAGCAGCCCCCACCCTCCTCTCCCTGTTACTCACTCAGAGGCCCCCCGGAGCTGGAGGATGGGATGGGGGTGGGGTCTCCTGAGGTCATTGGGAACCCCCCCCCACCTCAGAGATCCACGGGGTGAGCAAGAAGGGGTAGGTGAGCGGGTCGAAGGGACCACTCGCACTTTGTCCTGCGGTGTCTCCCCCCAGACTGGTCTGGCTGCTGGGGCTGGGGCTCGTCGCCGTGACCCCAAGCCCACCTCCCCTGGGGGCATGCGGGGCTCAGCCCAGAGCTCACCTCCCTCTCGGCGGAGCTCCAGCACATAGCCCTGGAGCCCCAGCCTCCCTAGGCTCTCCGGTGGCTCCCAGCTCACAGTCACCGAGCTGTCGCTCACATCCTCCAAGGCCAGCAGCAGTGGGGCACTGGGCACGTCTGAGGGAGAAGCAGGGGGAGAAGAGGTCTGTGGCGGAGACCTCTCCCCGGCCCACACTCCCTGCCGCGGCTGCTGCTTCCCTCCACCACCTGGTCTGCCTCTTGTCACCTTCACTTGGAGGTGCGGGTTTAGTGGCTTCGGGGGCCGCGGGGGCAGGTGCCTGAGAGGCAGGCTCCGGCGGCGGCGTGGGAGCCCGCTCCTCCCCGGTGGACTCCAACGCTGCCACTTCTCCAGCGAGCTCTGTGGTGGCCTTGGCCGACGCAGAGGCCGTCTCCTCCGGACCACAGGCGGGGGCCTCCGACATGGCTTTTTCTGTCATTGCCGGGCTGGCTGGCGGTGGTCAGGCTGGAGCGGGCCAGGGTCAGCAGAGGAAGAGCTGGGCCCCGGGGTGCCTGGGACACCTAGGTCCAGGCTTATATAGCCCGGGGCTGCCCCGCCCCCAGCCAAGGGATGATTCCCAGCTGTGGGGTCAGGTCAGGCAGGGGGACCGGGGGGCAGGGAGACGCCTCGGCCAGGAATAGCTCTGGGGGAGGAACTGCAGGGTCCCTTGAGGAGCGCACTACCTCGTCCATCACTCCGATTGGATCTCAGAGGCCAGGGCGTTGGTGCCCGGAGGGGAGGAGGGCCCAGATGGGTGAGATGGGGCACTGCCGAGAGCCGGTGCCAGGGGTCAGGGCAGCGGGGACAAGAGCGTCCATCTGGAGGAGGAACCCGGATCGCACTTCGTGTTTGGCTCTGTGGAGCCTCTTGTCCCCAGGGCCTCTTGGCCTGGGTGCTGGGACCAGACGGCCTGAGACAGCCCTCCCCCGGGAGCGCTCCCGGCTTTGCTTCTGGAATCCCCCCCCACTTCGGCCTCATATTCCCTGGGCATTCTCACGTGTGCTGTGTGTGGGGGAGGGTTCTAGAGCAGGAGGGGATTGGGATGTCCCAGGTGGGTTGGAGGAAGGTCTTCCAGCAATGGGACCCCAGGAAGGGGGCCTAAGGCCCCCGGTTACTGCTTTTGCTGGGGAGGCTGGAGAGGACCCAGTCTCCCCAATCCCTGTGACAATCCCCGAGCCCTTGGCAGTGAGGTAAAGTCATGAGGCAGAGCCGGAAGGGACCCCAGAGGAGGATGGCACTCTGAAACTTCCAGACTCTTTGAAGTGGGTGCTGGGCGGTGCGGGGTGCGGGTTATGAGGCTGGTACAATAACCAAATGTCTGCTCATGGATTCGTTCGCCCAATAAAACGTTCAGACTGGCAATCATTTAACAAGCCTGAAAATACCACGTTTCAGGGAGGAGGGGAGGTCACGGGAACGGTCATTGTGGGTGTGAGCTGCGGTTGAAGACACCCCTTCGGAGAAAGGGTGACGGCATCCGGGAAAAACGGAAAATGGGCATACCTGCGACCCAGCAGTGACAGGCCTGGAAACCGTCACGCGTGCCCAGGAGACACGCATGCAAACGCGCACGGCAGCATTATTTGCCATAGCCCAAACCTGGGGAAAGCAGCTTGCCCCCCGCAGCTCCCTGCGCACCACGTGCGCACCGATAACCCAAACTACAGGACCGGACGAGCCAACTGCAGCCCCAGGCGACCTAACAGATCTAACGGTTTCGTGGGGAGCAGAAGGAGGAAGGCTCAAGAATGGTGGGATCCTGTCCACGTTAAATTCAAACGCGGGCAACCCCAGGCTCTCTTCTTCCAGGGGTTTCTGTAGGCGGTGAGACGCCAAAGGGAGGCAGGGTAGGCCAGGAGCGGCTGCCTCCAGGAGGAGGGACAGGGTGTCTGTGATAGTGGGGTTTTGGGGGGCACTACTGAGGTCTCGTGTCTTTTCCTGGGGTGGGGGGTTTACTCAGGTTTTCACCAGTTAGTCATTCTTTAAGTGAAACAAATCCATTCTATGCCCTCTTTAGCACGCATGATCTATCCCGACGTTTAAAAGTAAATACACACGTCATTTATTCACGGCCCTCGGCCACTCGCAGGCTCTCCCCCTTCGCCAGGGCTGGCCACGCAGGAGTGTGGCCGCCTTCCGCGGCTGGCTGTCCTCGCTGTGGAGTGGCAGTGGAGGGCCTGGGGAGCCTCAGGGTCCGGCCCTGCCTGGGTGCCCGTGCCCTCTGCCAGGTGACTCGGTGTCCTGCCAGGCAGGAGGCGGGCCCCAGAGACCCGATCCCCATCCCTGGCCTCTGACTCCACAGCTATAAGCGAATGTGACTAACTCTGCCGGACCCTGAGTCAGCCCTGCGGAGCTGGTCCCAGGCTGGGGGAAGGGTGGCTCTAGGGAGGAGAAGGGGGGCTGGCTGGCCCAGGGGGCTCGCAGCCTCGGGGGTCTTGGAGACCCTTGAGTGGCGGGTTGGGCCAAGAGTGGAGATTGGGGCATTCCTGGCCCCAGGGCCCTCGAGGAGATGCCAGGCGCCTTCCTGAGGCTCTGGCCGAGTTCCCACTTTCTTTGCCGGTAGCAGGGCTGTGACCTTGGGATCAGCTGCATGTGCTCGGCTCCGGCTGGTTCAGATTTCAGGGTGGCCAGTGGGTGCTTCCTTCCCTACCCCTCAAACCAGTGTCGCAGACCACTAGGCCAAGTCACGGATAATCGGAACATGAGGGAATCCACACATATATTCTCTTTGATTTGGAGCGTGCCTCTGGACTCCGGAGGCATGCCTGGGGCCCTGGGAACTGCCCAGAAACCCAATGAGAGCATTTCTCCCTCATAAAGGCTGCAAGACGCGTCGGTCTTCTGAGCCCATCCTGTCTTCTTTATTTCCAGCCCACCTGCCTGCCACCTCAGGCAGCCTGAGCACAGCAGCCTCGTGCCTGCTTGGGTTGAGGGCTGAGTGTGTCCCAAGAGGAGAGACAAGGGGGACAGAGGGCAGAGCGGCAGCCCTAGGACCTCTGATGTATTTCAGCCCAGCAATGGAAGGAGCTCCTTCGGGTCGCGAGCCACCCACTGGTCTCTGGGAGTCTCAGAGGAGGCTGGAAGGCCATGTCTCAAGCCCCCTGTGGAAGCTTCAGGCCTGGGCTGGAGGGAGGGTGCAGGACGACACAGGGCTCTCCTTCTAGCCCTGAACGGCCGGGGTCAGGGCCCTCTACGGGGGCCCTGGGTTGGCTCCCTACCCTCCCAGCAGCTCGGAGGAGATGAAGGTTTGGAATGTGGCTTCCTTCCCCGTACCTGTTAGCTTTCAGGAAACAGAAAAGTCTCTCAACAAGGAACTACGTCAAGAGGTCTGGACTACTTTAATATCTGGAAGGCCCTCAGCCCTCCTGGCTTAGGTTCGCGGCCGATGGATCTGAGGAGGCTGGCCTCCTTCTGGGGACTCCCTGGGGCCCAGCAGAGGCCAGGGTAGCCTCACCTTCTGCGCCTTCTGCAAGCTCCATACCGCCAGGCCTGAGAGAAGAATCCAGAAGAGAGGAGGGAGGGGAGCCCAGGGGGGTCCCATGGGGCCACAAAGAGCCCGAAGCAAAAGTGCCAACACGCGGGGAGCCCTGAGCCCTGGCGCTTTATTGAGCAACAGCTGCGGAATTAGCAAAGGGAAGCGGGAGGGGACACACGATCCCTTGCAGAGGGTGTAATCAGTGTAGCGGGTGCTTCATGAGAAGTGTTTGGCTACTCGTGCTCGCCAAAATGCCCTTTGGCGAGGACGCCTGAGGGGTAAGGGAGTCCAAGAAGTCTCCTCGTGTGGGGCTGGGGTCATGGAGCATTTTCACAAATCAGGGGGGCTATGCTGACCCCGTGTCTTACACCGTGCTGGCCCCCGGGCCCCAGCTGCGCACGGCCTCACCTCTACCTGCTGGTCCACCGGAGCTGAGCTCAGAGGCTCCTCGGTGGCTCTCTGCGTGGGGTCCAAGGGAGGGAGACTGAGGCTCAGTCGGGGACTCGGCAGGGTGGGCCGTGAGGCTCCGGGCCGGCAGGGATGCCCCTCACCACGCAGTGTGCAAGACAGGGGCTAAGCCGTGTCCAGTGCGTCCTTGATGGCGCTGGTGAGAGGGAAGCGCACACCCCTGCCGCAGAAGGCACCCCGGAAGTCATCCAAATCCACAGCCCACACCATGGCGCCAGCCAGCTGCCTGTTCCTCAGGTACCGCACCTGGCAGGGAAGACCCGGAGGGGGCAGAGTTGGGTTCCCCGGGCTAGAGTGTGCATGGGTGAACATGCTGCCTAAGCCCCTGCCTGGGGGGGGGGGGCACCCGAGACCTGAGCCACCCCGCCCCCGCGACCCAGCATGGGCCAGCCTTGGTGCAGGGGACCTGAATCTGGCTGCTTGGAGCAGGCGCCCCCTCTCCCTCTTCACCCTGGGACATGACCCTGAGAACCAACCTTGTTTTGGACGCTCTCCTTGTCGTCGTACCCCACCCACTGGTTGCCCTTGGTGGCATAGGGGACCTGCTGGTCAGTGAGTCTGTGGACCGTGGCTCCGTGGAGGAAGTCACAGATCTGAGCAGAGAACAGGGTAGGGTGATGTAGAGAGCTGGGTGAGACGGTGCAGGTCACCGGGAGAGGCCCCTCCCCAAATCTCTTTCAGCCTCTTGCTTCATCCTGCTCAGGGCGTCTGCCCCCAGCCCCCAGACCGCAGTCCTCATGCCAGTGTACGTAAACCAGATGCAAATGTCCCAGGGTTCTGGGGGTGCTGGAGCCAGAGGGCACGAAGGGGGCTCTGGTTTGCTTCTGGCATCTTAAAGAGGGATGTGGGAAATGAGGGGCTGACACAAGGACTGGCCCAAGGAGATACGGAGCACCAGAGGTGGGGGTCCAAAAAGAACCCGGCTTTGGGTTGTTGCTCTTTTCTGGGCTGGCAGGAAAACCTCAACTTGGGCCAGAGGGGTGTCTGGGAGCTTGGCGGTGCAGTACGGGTGTGCGGGCAGGAGACTTAGTACCAAGGGGCCTGACCTTCCCCCTTCCTCCTCCTCAGGGTGCTAGGTTCACCGGAACATGTTTTCACTCCCAAAGGCGCAAAAGGGGCGTAGGGTGGGAGGCTCACCCTCCTCAGGGCCTCTGGGTGTGTGGGGGTCTTACCTTCTCCCGAGCTCATACCTCATAGTAGGCCAGGATCCCTTCCTCCTTGGTGAAGCGGCCTGGTAATCCGGGCCCTGACACGGGGGCCCCCACACCGGTCTTGGAGGAGGCCAGAGTGAAGCTCCTCCCAAAGGCCGGGATGGCCATCACCAGCTTATCGGCCGGGGCCCCCAGCCTCAACATGTAGCTCACGGCATAGTCCTGGGAGGGGGGCGGAAGCGGGGGGAAGAGCTGTTAGCAGGGCTGGGGTACAGGACCGGCAGGACCGACGGTTCCCACTGCCGCCTTGACAGGTGGAGCTCCGGGGGTGCCCGGCATCTGGGACTCGCCTACTTCTAGGAGCTGATAACTGCAGTCGAAAATGCATTTTGTAGTTGCATTCTCAGAACGAAGGTCTTAGGTACAGGAAGTGATTATTACTATTGGCAGCCAATCAAGTGATCGGGTCAGGTTACACAGCAAGTGCGAGGCTGGTCTAGACCGGACTCCTGCCTCCTCCCTTCTGCTGCCACGAGTGCTGATAGATGTGGGACCTCAGTTTCCTCATCTGTGGAGCGGGCCCGATAAGCCCTCCCTTGCAGGACTCCCCAGGGGACAAGGGCTGGTGAATGAGCACTGGCAGGTGGCAGGTCGGCGGCTCCCTCCTGGCCATCCAGGCACTCACAACGTTGTTGAATCTGTCCGAACTCTCATCCCTCTGGCCTCGGAACAGGGGGCTGTGATGGCCTGTGGTCTGACGCCAGGCTCCGTGAAAGTCATAGCTCAGGAGGCTGATGAAGTCCAGGTGTCTGGAGAAGAGAGGTCAGAGCACAAGGCAGGAAATTAGAAAGGCTCTTGGCCTCACATCCATCACGCCGGCAGGAGGGGAGACGGTAGGCAGGCAGCCCCGAGGCAGACCCGTGGAGCCCTGAGGTCCACCGCCCCAGCTGCCTGGCCTCTTAGCTGGGTCGTACCCCGGGGGTGGGCTCAGAGCCCCACGGGTGCATTTAAGGCAAGAATGGAGATCTTCCGTCGTGCACCCAGCACACGGGCGGGAGCTGGCCTCCGTCTTGCCTTCCACCCTCCACGTCTGCTGCTGCCACATTTGTTTTAGTGGAAGCAGATTAAAAGTGGCACCAACAGACGGCCTGGTGAGGAAAGAGCTGGACCAAAGGATGGCCCGGAGGAGTTACCCACCGGAGTGGGGAGGACGGTTACACGCGCACCTGGGAGGGAGGGACCGCATGTACGCTGCATGAGTAGGAGCTCCGGATGTTTGGGGCAAATGGTTGAGAGCCACCTGGTGCCCACCTCCTAAATGATCAGTTTAAACACTGAATCTACACCTCCCCGAGATCGTAAAGAAGATTCTGAAAGTCATAGTGAAGAGCCTTTGTTCTTTCCTCCTGGGTTTCCTAAGATCCGTGTCGTGTGTTCGAGTCCACTGAGACATCAGCCCCGTGGGCCCCTGAACGGCTCTTCTTTGCCATGTGTGGGAGGGGGCAGGGAGAGGAGGAGGGGTGGAGTGGGGAGGGTCGCCTGCATGTGTGAAGGCACCCGGAGGCATCTAGCGATGCAAAGTGTTATTGTTGCTTCGCTGTGTCTCCAGTGACTAGCGCTCTGTGGTGGCGAAGGGGGGAGCAGGGGTGAGGGGGGACGCCTGGAGCGGAGGAAACGCCCCGGGGTGGCTGGCCGCTTTGTATATCATTTCCTACTTCCTTTTCCACAAATGCATTCATAGAAACTCTCTCATCGGGTTAGCACAATACCCCATGTGAAAATGGAAGGACAGGAATTACGGTGCCCCGTTTGACAGATGGGGAGACTGAGGCATGGAGAGCAGAAGGGACTTGCTCAAAGCCATACATCCAGTTTTTGGAAGAACGGGACTAGAAATCCAGTCTTCTGACTCCACGAGGAGTGCTGGGGCAGGGCGGGGCGGGACACTCACGGGGATATCTGGCCGATGTCGTAGCCAGTGTCGATGGTCACCTTCGCCGCGGACACGGCTGCACTGAGCAGCAGCGGCTGCCTTGTCCCCTCCTGGGCTTCCCTTGCAAACTCAGCCTTCATTTCCTGGTTGGGAGAGAGGCAGGTGAGGGACAGGGGCCCGGGCTGTGTGCGAGGGAGCCCTGTGACAGAGGCTAAGGTCTCGGAGCATGTTCCTGACCTTTCCCATCTGCGGGGGTCCCCAGCCTGACTGGGCTTCAGGGGAAATGCTAGAGCGGCCCATCTGGGGTCCCACTTTAGGCTCACCCACGCTTCTCCTAAAAAACGGCTTGGACCCATCACGTCCCCACACCCCACACATACCCATCAACACTCAATTGCTCCCTGCCCTGGAAGGACCATGAGGACAGATGGTGGTCCTCGTTGGCCCACAGAGCGTGTTGGAAGACATTTGTTTTTCAGTCTGTGTTTTGCTCATGCTGGTACAGGAGACCACAAAGTTCAAGTGGTCTTTAAATTTATATTTAGTGGTCTTTAAAATTAAAAGGCTGTTGTGGCAATTTGTTTAGAAAATCTCTCTGCGACTGGGGCAATGGAGACGCTCGGGCTGCGTCTCGGACAGCGTCAAGGCTGTGCATCAGTTTGGGACCAAACAGTGGGTAATGACGCTCCCCCACTAGGTGGGCGCTCTGCTGAGGGATCTTCTACCTCCGAGGACCCCCCCCCCCACACCTCCCACTGCTGTCACAAGATGTCTTCCTTGTTGTCTCAGGGAACAAGCCAGTTTGTCTTTCCCTGGTGGGTCCCTGGATCCTGCAGATGGGAGGCCTCAGGCCCCACGCCCCGCCTGTGCTCAGGGGGTCAGCCGCCGAAGAAGCTCCTGCCCACACCGCCCCTTGGTGGCAGCCTACCTCGCCCCCACCCCCGCTCTCCCCGGACGGCACCTTGACCAGCCTGGTGAAGTAGAGCTTGTCTCTCCGCTTGGGGTAGAGCCAGGCCAAGTCGAGCCCGTCGAAGCCGTGGGTTCGCAGAAACGGTGCCACTGACTTGATGAAAGTCTTGCGACTCCGGGTCTTGGAGGCTATTTTGGAAAATCTAGGGCCCAAATCACCCCAGTGGAGTGCTCAGCACTGATATGCTGGCGGCCTCGGGCGTCTCAAGGGGTTTCTGAGGCCTGTGAAGCAGGGGCCCTGAACCCCCGAGCTCCAGAAGGGCGTGGCCGGGACGGGGCCCCCCTCCAGGCACCTCCGCAGAGCTCTGGAGCGGCCCGTCCGGGTTCCAGCCCCGTTCTAAGGCCTACTGGCCAGGCCGCCTTGGAATGGTCATAACCTGCATCTCAGTTTCCTTGTCGGGGAAGTGGGGATAATTACCGTGTCGCACGGTGCTGTTGTGGGGCTCCCCCGTGATCGTGGCTGGACGGGTGCCTGATGCCGAGCCATCACCCAGTAAGTGGGAGCTAGTGGGGCCATGTTTTGCCCCCTTTTTCGGGCCTGCTCCAACCCTACCCACTCCAGGGAGTGCTCCCGGGCTCTCCACACCCCCCGTTTTTCCATTCCTTCCATCTCTCCCTTCCAGACCCAAGGGCAGTATTTCCCAGAAGTTCTGTGTTTTCAGGTCTGAGAGGCAGTAAGTGGAGCTCCTGTAGGGAGTCAGAAGGTCCACCGGCAGCATACTGTGTGTCTCTCGGCAAGGCCCCCTCCCTCTCTGGGCTCTGGTTTTCTCACTGAAAATGGGGTGTCCCTTGACAACCACTTAGGCTCCCATGCCTAACCTGTCCGCAGCCCCTGTGGCCCTCTCCAGTGGGTAGGGGAGACCTCCTCCCCCGTTCCATCATCCTCTGGGGACTGGGTCCTACCTTTGGGAACCAAAGTTCCATCCTCCAACGGATAAGAGGGTCTTCAGGTTGGGGTTCCTGTGGGGCACAGGGAGGCAGGAGGGCCGGGTGGAGTGAAGCTGTTGGCACATGGGTCGGCCCCGTGGGTGGGAGGCTGGCTTCTAGCATTCGGGGAGAGGTCTTTCCAACCCTTGAGATTCAGGGTTCTAGGAGGCATAGACTTTGCGGGAGTAACTCTGAGGTATGCTGCCCATTTTTATTTCCCCTGAGTGGGGAAGCCAGGAAATGGCAAAATAGGGTCATGAGTATTTTCCATGTTCCCTGGAGAGGTAACCCCGGTGGGAGAGAGCGCTCCCTTTCCCCAGGGGAGCTCTGCTGGCCTTGGGCTACAGCCTGCCTCTGTCGTCACCGGGTATGGCCCAGCACGTGCCCTCTTCACCTGTTCCCACCAACGCCCAGGCCCTCCAGTTCCCCAGCCAGGGTCCTGGGAGCCATCACGCAGCCTCCGGAGCAGAGGCGCCCTGCCCTGGGACCAGCCAGCCCGTCTCGCCCTCCACCCCCTTCCTGTCCTGGCAGCCCGGGGCCCAACCTATTCTTGAGCATGTTGAGCGTGCCGTAGAGGGTGACATCATTCCACTCCTGGGTGTCGATCTCGTTGTTGCTTATGTTGGCGAAGCTGTAGATCACGTGGGTGCACAGGAAGGGGTCGATGGCATCTGGGAAGCAGTTCCCCAAACTCTCCCGGTACTGGGACCAGTTGGTGTAGTAGCAGACCAGTTTGTACGCAGAGCCTGGAGAGGGATTCTGGGGTGGTGTCTGAGCCAGGACGGAGCTGGTGGGGGCCTCTGGCCGAGCCCTGCACTGAGCACCGATGGGGGACTGGGGGGCGGGGCCGAGATGTGAGCAAGTTTGCATTCTCAACACAAGGGGCTGGCTCGGTTCCCTCTGCCCCTGATGAAAATAAGGCCTGTTCTGAAAATACTTTGAACAGATTAAATGCAGTGGATGAATATCCCACAGACTAAAGACAGGGCACTGTGTGTGGTGATTGCGGGGGCTGGTGAATAAAGAAAGGTAAAAGGGGACTCGGTGCAAGTAAAGAAGGCTTCCTGGAGGCAGTGGCTTCGCAGGAGAGGAGGGACCCAGCCCCAAATAGCCAGTGTCAGAAGACCCTGGCCTTCAGAGTGGTGCCTTGCAGGACCTTCAGGGCGTAGTCCATCTCGGACGCGTGAGTGTCCCTAACTTGTAACCCACCCAGAGGGGTGGTCCCCAGTCCCCCTCAGCCCGTCCCTTAAGCTGGGGCATGATTACAGTGGACCGGGAAGTCCTTCCTCTCCTCGTTCCAAGTCCGCCTGCTGCAGGGTGAGCCTTTTCTGCCTTCTCAGTTATGGAGGGAGAACATCGGGCGTCAGTCGCCCCTGCTGCTCCTGGGCCCATCTGCGGTGCCCACCGGGCCATGAGTCCAGGCCTTCAGCGGACCAGAACCTTGGAATGGTTTTTCTTTTGAAAAATTTCAAATATACAGAAAAATAGAGGATAACATAATAATCATCCATATATGTATGGCCTTGGTTTAACAAATATTACTATTTCTGAGCCATTTGAACCACAGGAAGAACTGGAAAGTTCTCCCCTCTGCCAGGATCTCCTCTGCATCACCCTCCCCACAAAGAGGGGTACTCACAGCTCTGGAGCAGCACCAGGAGCACGAAGCCTGAAGAGAAATCCCCAGTCAGGACCCCCTGCGAGGACCTCCTGCCCTCCCTTCCGGTCCATGCCCCACCCAGGCAATCAAGGGGTTAACAGCCTCTTTGTGCTTGGGCCTCCGGGGCTGGCTGGGCCTCTAGCCTGAAAACCCATGGCTGAGCCCGCCTTGACCGGCTCCCAGACCTGTCTGAGCCGCCCTTAACACCATCCTGGCGGTGGCAGAGCAGGTCCTGGTGTGGCCGGTCCCGGGCTCTCAGCTCCAGCGTCCAGCCCCAGCCGCTGAATCAGGGCCTCTTCCCTGGGCCTCATGCTTCCTTTTTATACCTGTCCCCTTCCACTCCCACAAGCCCCCAGACATCCCATTTACGGGAACTGAGCCGTGTCAAGGAAGGAACTACAGGCTGGGACTCAGCCGGGGAGGAGCACTGCGGGCCACCAGAGGAAGGTTGAGAAACCCTGGAGAGTTTTGAAAACTTGGGCCAGGTCTCTGGGAGGCACCTGCCACCCACGGGGGTGACGATCTGGTGGCTCCTGGGTGACTGACTCAGCCTCATTCCCGGCCACCTTCCTCGTTGCCTTCTGCATCGTCCTGCCCTCCCCCAACTTTTTTGCCTGCAGTTTCCAGGCTTTTCTGGCCGCCTCTCCATTGGCATCACCAGCCCTCTGCCCAGGCCCTCGGCCAGGTGGAAACCGGGCACAGTTGAGTTCTGTAACCCGCAGCGCCCCAAACAAGGCTGTAATTTACTTTCTCCCCAGGCCCGCAGCATCCTGCCTGATCCACTCCCCGCCTCAGACTTTCTCTCTCCAAGCCTGGTTCCCACAGCCTGCTTGCTGTGCTGACAATTTAAGGGAAATCTGGGGAGGAATGGAAAACCAACCCCCCCCCCCACCCCGGCTGCTCTGAGGCCTGATGCTATTTTGCTTCCTTTTTGAAATTCCAGGGGCGCCTGGGTGGCTCAGTTGTTAAGCAACTGCCTTCGGCTCAGGTCATGATCCTGGAGTCCCTGGATCGAGTCCCTCATCGGGCTCCCTCCTCAGCGGGGATTCTGCTTCTACCTCTGACCTCTTCCTCTCTCTCTCAAATAAATAAATAAATAAATAAAATCTTAAAAAAAAAAAGAAAAAGAAATTCCAGTTCTAGGGAGAGAGAGGGATTCTCCTGCAAGCCTGGGACGCGTAGGACCAAGGAGTCAATTCTCGAAGCTCCAGATTTCCCCCAGGAGCAAATAATCCCAGAGGACTGAGAACCTCCATAATGTCTCTCAGTAATGCTTCTGACACCCGAACCTCACGATGTCACAGCCCCCTCCAAGTCCTTGAAAGACTCAACGGAACCTCTTAAGGAGGCAGTGCAGGCTTTGCCCTCCATTTGGGGATACTTTCTTTGGCTAAAGATCCAAGACAACTCCATTCTTTGCAGGATGCAAATTAATGAAAAGGCGGTGAGTGAAAATTTCCAAACTCCAAGAGCCAGAGTGGGTCAGAGCGTTTCTTAACAAAGTCCTTTTATTTGTACCCTAACGTCAGGTAATAATCTGACATTGGCCACCATGGTATCACAGGCCTCTCTTGGTGAGTGAGGTCTCTCCCCTCCTCTCCCTTCCTCTCCCTGTAAAATTGGAATGACTCCGCTTTATCGGTCGAAGGGTGGATAAGATATGCTTTGTCCAGAGTCACTGGGGACGTGCCAAAGGGTCACTGCCTCTCCCTTTTGTGGCGACTGCCTCCTTTTGGACCCTAGAGGGTAGACAACAATGCCAGTCGGTGATAAATTTTCCTTATTCGTTGTGCACTGAGAAGTGGACTTCCTCTAATCTATAAAAGAAGTATTACAAAGTAGCATGCAATAAAAACGTTTTCATGACAAGGTAAAGTATGTTAAGAGCACACTTCCAATTTTCACTCTTCCTTTGTTAAAAATGATCTCATAGGCTCAGATTGGCACAAGCCTTGTTGTGCTGTGTCCCTTTCTAAACCAGCTTATTAATTCCACATGTTCTATAGGAAAGTGGCATTGTCACGACAAACGGCCAAGATACCCCTGGGCCGGCCTCAGCAGCAATGGGTAAGGGTCCCATGGCTCAGCCTCTCCCACCTTCATCTCTGCCCTGCACTCTACCCATGCCTGCCTTCTTTCATATCCTTATATATGCTCTACTCTTGCCCACCACAGGGCCTTTGCATATGCCATCTACTTGCCTATCAATAACAGAAGGGCCTGAAGTTTTATGCTGTTC
>CM052814.1:25065549-25229476 GCA_028533885.1 Nasua narica | reverse complement strand
AATTTAGACCAAAACCACTCCACAGATTCTGATTTGATCACTTAATTCAGTCTCCCAGGTCCACGGCACAGACGTCAGCTTTCACAAGGAAGCTTGTGCCCATGGGTGTGTATCCCGTGGCATCAAAAGTCCACGATTCGGTTCTTTACTGACGCCCTTTTGTGATTTCTTCCAGAGGACTCAATTCCTGATCTTGAGTTTGTAGCGGGAGCCTTTCGTAGATGCAGGGAAAAAAGAAATATCATCTGTAATTGTAAGATTAATTAATTATCATCTGTAATAACGAGATTAAATGGTTCTGGTTCATCAACAAGAACAGAAGATCTTGGAGTCTTTTATGAAAGGATAATATGCAATCATTTTGTGAGACTGAGGGCATTAGCGAATCTCCAGGGCCTTTATTTTAGGCCATAGAATAAGAATGTTACCAACTGACAAGGATAATTAAATCTAGGGACAAAATTTAAAGTAAATGACTGTGTTGACAATTGTGTCGGTCTCTGTCCATGAACATCAGAATGTTTCTTTTCAAAGTGCAATGTGAGCACAGTTGTTTTCTATAGAATCATTGAAATGTTGAATACATTTTACTTAAGAATACTTAACCTTAATAAAGCTGAATGTTTCTTCCTGATAAACAGGAATAAATGACGGCTTTGACAGTTGTGCCAAGCTAATCAACCATCTGGAGAATGGCAAATAGAGCTTCTTATTTTTCATATCTCCTGTTTCATAAAGTGAAAAAATAAATTGTGTTAAACTTGGCCATCTAAAAAAACCTATAAATAGTTTGGTGTAAAAGACGTCTTCACAGTTTCTGCATGTGGGGCCTGAATTTGGGCCACGTCAAATTTGAAAGAGTTGTCCGAGGACACAACACATGAATTTACATAAGTATTTAAAGACAGAAACTGGGGTGCCTGGGTGGCTCAGTGGGTTAAAGACTCTGCCTTCGGCTCAGGTCATGATCTCAGGGTCCTGGAATCAAGCCCCACATTGAGCTCTTTGCTCAGCGGGGAGCCTGCTTCCCCCTCTCTCTCTGCCTGCCTCTCTGCCTACTTGTGATCTCTCTTTCTCTCTGTCAAAAAAATAAATAAAATCTAAAAAATAATAATAATAAAAAAATAAAGACAAAAGCCAATCATAAAACAATACTTTAAAAATTTTAAAAAAAGTTTAAAAAAACACACAGCAATGGGTAGTAATAATTTAGGAACATGAACACATTCAAAAAGAAGGAATTTCTGTTAAAACATAGAAATATAACAAAAGAACAGAGAATTAACAGAGTATGTTTATAAAAAGGGAATTGCATCGTTTGGGATAGATTATGCTGGTTATAAAAACAGGCAGCAAATCTCAATTCTACGTTTGCTCCTTGCATAGATCATTAATATAATGATTTACACTAAAAATATACTACTAATGAGTAACTTAATTAACATCAAGCCAACTGATTAAAAAAATTATCACATCATTTCTCCTTTCGAACTCATTATTTATAGCTATTATATATATAAGAAAATGAATTTTACTTCCTCAGACCATCTAAGCTGGTGACACAACCTCCAATTTGTCTCCATCTTCTTTTATGTTTTGGCACAAGGATACTTTTAGTTTATAATAATGTTATTCTTTTTTTCCCTCTTGATAACCAAAACCATACTCATTGTCTTGCATACACCTCTTATTATAACAGACATTTTTTTTAACTTTCTTTAAAATATCTGTATGAACATTAACATAACCAAAAGCATTTACTCAAGCTTTCCACCTGTTACTGCAGGTTATGCTGTGCTGTATTACGTAACCACAGGGGTATTTTAAAATTATTTTGTTCAGGTATCCAAAGACTGTTTATGATTAACTCAAATTAATATTAGCTTAAGATCTTAAAGTTAAGGTCTTAAAGTTACTAGTTTAAGGTCTTAAAGGCCCTGGACATTATAATTTGACATATTAACACTGTGTGTTCTTTTAGCATGATACAAAATAATCTCTTTCTATAAAGATGTTACCTTTTCCTATTAATGTACCTGAACTTTTTATTTTGCAATTTTAGAATCTTAAATAAATTAGTGTTAGTCTATACCACCAGAAAAAACAGTAGAGGAAATTTAGGCAATTCAAAGTAATTGCACTTTCTACAAGTAAATACACCTATGAGCTGTACAGACTAGAATATTGCCTTCACATTGGCTTTATGATAGTGGTAGTATCAGGGAGAAGGCGTAGAGCTGTTTATGAACCAAAATTACTAACTGGCTTAATTTTCCCAAAGAATCACCTTGATTAGAGTATTATACAAATTTTTCTTCTTATACAATTACAGATTAGATTTTAAAACTGTTAGGTTGGGATTTTTCTTTTAAGATTTTATTTATTTGACAGAGAGAACACAAGCAGGGGAAGTGGGAGAGGGAGAAGCAGGAGCCCAGCGTGGGGCTCCAAAACCCAAGACCCTGGGATCATGACCTGAGCCGAAGGCAGACACTTAACGACTTAACTGAGCCCCAGGTGCCCTCACTTAACTGAGCCCCAGGTGCCCTAAACTGTTAGGTTGTATTAACAGTAATACTTTTGCTTATTTTTTAACCTAGTAACAAAGGTCATTAATTAAACTCATGGGAGAAACCATGGGTTTCCCCCCCCCCTTTTCTCCCTACATTATAGTTTCAGCAAGAAAAAAATTCTCAAAAAGTCAACAGATTTAAAGGATGAAAGCAGAAAAATATCTTAGAAATCTTTGGATTCTTCACATTTGTATGAGTGCTTGATACGGCAATATTTCTTTCAGAAAAAAGATGTTTGGCATAGGACCTTACTCCATTAGATTTTAAAAGATCTTATACCGTAATCTGATTTATTAACTCCTGCCAGAAGTGACTAAACTATTAATTGGTTTGCTCAGAATTTTTTCATATTTGTAAAACAGATAATTTTATCAACTCATGTACAAGTTGGATGAAGGAAGAGAATCTAAGGTAGAAACAGGCGCCATTTGTATCTTTTAAGAAAATTGATCAATTAAGTCATATCATTACGCACCATTAGGTCTTTGGGACAGATGCAGTGTTGAAAATCCGAGTGATTTGGGAATTTCTTTCTGAATTTGGCAGAGCTCTCTCTTTCTCTCTCATAATGCCCATATCCCTTACAATGATAACAATCTCCTTTTTAAGCTTATATATAAATTTCAGAAGAGACATTGATTTTGAATCATTAATTATTTAGAGAAAGAGAGCTCTTTTGTTTCCTTTCATCTTGGGTATAGGATTTACACCTTTGGCAGTATCACCAGCTACTACAACCATAATGAGTACACTTGACCAGCCGGAACTTCGGGATGAGAAAAAGGTTCCGAACTTTGAGTGAGCAGAATCTCCACTGGCACCAGCACAAAACACGGGAACACAGAGAATTAGATCAATAGTTCAAGAAACACGCACAGAAACCCTTTTCAACCCTGTATTCTTGAATGCCAGAAAATAGCAGAATCCTCAATCACATCCCCCCCCAACCAAAAAAAGATTCCCCAGGGGAATCCGATTCCAGAAACCCCACTTGCTGCCTTGGGACAGACATCGCTCGGTGATGGGGCCACATTGCACTCCCGCTGTCACCCATGTGAACACAATCGGCTGTGCTCCTTCAGAACCGGAAATGAACTTGGCCGAGAATCAGACTGGGCTCCATCGCTTCGAAGAAGACTCCCCAGGGGAGCCAGGGGAGAGTGAGCCGAGGATTCCAGGGCTCCAGGTTTGGACAAGGTGCAAGCGACCTTGACACCTGTGGTGGGACGTCTAGGAATAAGCTGTCACAGCAGGACAGAGACCAATGCTTTTAGAAAAGGGAAGAAAACGGTCACTTGTGGAAAGTATGAGTGAGTTGGTCTTCCGACGGCCGACTGACCAAATATAAAGGACAAGTATTTAAAGGGAAATGTGGAAAATGACCAAGATTACCATGGTTAAACATTCTATTCATGGTGGAAAACAGCAGCTTTCTCACATGACTCTCATATTCCCAACAGACCCTCGGATTCAGCACAGCCAAACTCAGGGATCGAACATTGTTTTGTTAAGAGTCCAAATTTCTGGGAAGTGTTCAGGGCTTGTTATTTGGGGGGACCGGAGCCAGTTAGGTCAGCCCTGTTGGTTTATTTTCTCCCTCTTTTTCCTGACTGTGGTCTATGAAGCGCTCGGTCGTATTGGAGCCAGGACACAGGGGCCACCTGGCCGGCTCCGTCCGTGGGGCGCGTGACTCTTGATCTCGGGGTTGCGAGTTTGAGCCCCACGTTGGGTGTAGAGATGACTCAAAAAAATAAAATCCTGAAAAAAACCCAGACAAACAAGAAAGGCACAGGGTCGCCTCTTGCTCTTGCAGTGCTCACACGTATTCGCTAAATTAACAGAAGTTGACAGTTCCTCGTAGAATTATGAAAATGGGTCTCTCTAGAGAGGCTGCGTGAAGATAACGGACAAGTGATTGTGCAGGTCCCCCCAGCGGACCTGTCGTTGGTTTCTCAGTAAGCGGACAGGATGGGAAGGGACCCAGGCACCATTTCTGCCTGGAAGGGTGGGAGGGCCGTGGGAGGGGGGCTTCTCCGTACGGAAGCCCGGGCCCCTGCGGGTCTGTGTTGCCTGGGTGGTTGACTAGGAAGAGAAAGCTGGGTGAGGAAGCTCTCAGAAACTTGGGACCAGCAATCCCTACGCACCCGAGGGCCCCTAGAACAGTGACGTGTGTATTGATTTTCTATAGGCCCCCTGCCCTGGCCCGTCTTGTTAAAGAAGGGATGACCACTCTAGCTCCTCCGGGCAGTTCCCTGCCGGCCATCTTGCCTGGCTCACTTCTTCTCCCACCTCTCTCACGTGCACGGACCCCTCAGATCGGTGAGCTCCTCTCACTCTCCAGCCCTCTGCTGTGAACTTGCGCACTTCAGTCTTCCTCCTTCTGCTTCCAACCTCACCTCCTCCTGGAACCTTCCCCTGTTTCACCAAGCTCACTTCTAAGGACCCCTTCCTCTGGCTTTGGCTCTACAACCATTGGGTTGTGGGGATTTGGGAACATCGGCCTCTGTGGTGGTGGGTTGGGTTCCCGTGTTTTCTAGCTCTCCTTCTAAACTGGGAACTCTCTTTTCCATCTGCCACACAGGGATCTCCCTGAAGTGAGGGAATCTTTCCCTCCTTTTTTTCTCAGGTCCGGTGCCTCCTGGGGGAAGGGGTTGTGTCTCCTTCTGCTGAACTTCTCCACCACCATATTGGTGCAGGAATCGGACTCTCAACAGATCTCTTCAGCCCAAGGACCGAGGTCTCTGGTAAATATATTTGGATAATGATGATGGTGATTTCAAGCCACTGTTTTGAGGGATGTCTTGAATACAAATGGTGTTTTTAGTAACCCCCACTGGACTTCCCTTCCTGTCCAGGCAACGATCATACATTCTCATCCACTAAGACATTCTCCACCTTCTCCTCCCCATTCAGATAACCAGAAGTAAGTACAAGTTAATGAAACGCACCCATATACCCTCTCACTTCCATAAGCTCTAAATCCCACCTACTAGTGTGTGACTCTGACCTGTCTAAATAGGCCTCGTCATCATAAGCCACGGTCCCCTCTCTGGGATCGTTTATAATGCCGGAGAAAGGAAATGCTGGTAATATACAAAACCAGGGCCCCAGGGACCCCAACCCCATGCGACGCTGTGGTAGATTCAGAGAGGAACCTCTCACTCCCATTCAGCTCTGCCACCCGCTGACCTTGGGAACATTCTTCCACTTTGAACCTCGGTTTCTTCCCAGGATTGTGGTGAGGACTGAGTGAGACATTGACTGTCAGGCTCTGGTGCATCCGCAGATGTGGGGCAGGGGCTCATTCCCTTCCTTCTCCACTCCCACCTCACCTTCTGGCTCTTCCATGGTGTTTCCGTGTTCTGCCATCAAGATGCTTCCGGGGGCCTTCCGCTGAGCACTGAAGTTGAGGAGCGCTTGGGGCAAGCTCTATGGATCTCTTAGGCCATAGGCAGGAGATGATTCCGACACCAGTGAGAACTTCCTTTCAGGGCTTTCAACACGAAAAGAAGCCACGAGAAATTTCTACAGAGCCTCTGTCTTAGAGATCTTAAGCCTGGGGTCCTTTGGCTTGAGACGACATAAGACGGTCCCTTCTGGAGCCTGGGAAATGCATGAGTTTTGATGAAAACAACTTATATGGTGAGAAGATTATGGTTGACAGCATAATGCTCCCAGAGGTACCCCTGTCCTACTAGTACCCCAGCACCTGGGGATGCGGCGCCTTACACGGCAGGGGGCCTTTGAAGTCTCTTTGAAGTTAAGGAGAACTGAGAAAAGAGCCATTGTTTTGGATGCCCTGGGTGGGTCCAGTGTAATCACGAAAGCCCTTCAGACACAGAAGAGGGATGTGGTGATGGAGGGCAAGGGAAGCAGGAGGCTTCTAGAAGGTGAAAAAGGAAAGAAAACGATTCTGCCCTGGAGCCGGAAGGGACAAGGCCATCGGACACCTTGACTGTAGCCTCATGAACTTGTTTCGGAGTTTTGATGGTCAGGTAACCAATTTATGCTGTCTTCAGCCACGAAGGCTGGTGGTATTTGTGACAGCGGCCACGGGAGAACAACCGAGAGATGGTGAGCTCCATCTAACAAGGCAGCTGAGAGCGGGGGTCTTGTTTCCAGGTCTCTCAGCCGCCTGGCCCAGGGCCCGGCTCCGTTTTCTTCCAGCAGACCTGCATGCGTGCGGGCACCGTGAGGACATCCCCGAAAGTGCCCTTTTTCCTGCTAAGTGGGGCCCTCTGGGAGCTGAAGCCTGCGCGGTCTGGAACCAGTGCCCCGACATGTTGAAAGGAAGGGCCAGCGCCCTTAATAAAAACAAAGTCCAGGCAGGACTTCCCGGGTTGGCAGCAGAAGAATTCCTGTGTGGGGAGGGGCAGCAGAAGGCACCGTCCCTCCTCTGTCTCCAGAGTCGCCAAGACGCACTTTCCCCCATGGAAGGTTGTCACCGAGGGGGCCTTGGGGACACTGGTCATCCCTTCCCATGCTGGCCCAGGAGGAGCTGACACCCCGTCGTCTGCAAAGCTGAGTCTGGGCCAGGGCATTCAAATAAACCTTTAGGGGAAACTCCAGGGTCTCCAGGGGAAGCTCGCACCAGCACGGGTGCGCGATAGACGGAGCTCCGTCCTCTCCCTTGGTTCCACATGGACAAGCCATCGGTCAGCCCCTGTCTGGGGGCGCATCGCAGCTCTCAGCTGGGTCCTGGGAGAACCGGCCCCAAGAGATGGGAAGCCCTCTCCCTTCTGCCTGAGGTCAGTCTTCTGAGCTCTGGTTTCGACGAAGACTTGTCCCTTCCCCGTGACTGACCCCTGGCACATTCCTCATCAGGAAGACTGGCTCCCCACCTACAGACATGACCCCAAGGAGGCCCCAGGAGAACTGGGAGAAAGGACTTATCCCTCAACAAAGTATCAGTTACCCACCTACGCTGGTTGGTGAAAGCACTAAATTGTTCACTAGAGCCCAGAGATCTTTTGGCTGAAAACGTCATGCCATCCGTCCGTCCTGAGAGGGGAGGTGGGGGACTTCCTATGAGCGCCAAAGGCTGGACGCGTATTACGTCAGTCACCCCTCTGCCAAAGCCTGGGAGGAAGGTACTGTTCTTCCTATTTCACAGATAAGCAAACCGAGTCTCAGGGAGGGTAATTTGCCCAAAGTCACCCCACTTTAGTGAGGGGAACAAGGGATTGAAACTTGAACTGATGGCCTTTTGACTCTTGCGTGTGGGCGTGGTTTAAGAAAGGCTGCGGGGAGGGGGGAGGAGAGCAGGTGGAGAGGGCTAGAGTGACCATATTGTAAGAAAACTCATGAGACATAGTCAGACAATAGAACAGAATAGTTGAAACGGGGACTGGCCTAGATAACCGGTAAGATCTTGCCAAGAAAGGAAGTCAGGAGCTAACTATAGAGCACGACCATGACTGTGGGAGCTCAGCTGGTCTCCGGACTCGGGAGCTTCTCCCTGCTGGTGAATTTCCACTCTCCCACCGCTCCCCTGCAGGACTAGCTTTTAAACCCTGAAACTGAAAGAGACAGCCAGGAAGCTAGCCTCCAAGGAGTCTTTGTCCGGTTCTGCAGCTAATTGGGGAGGAGAAAGAAACCCTACAATATGGTGTTTGTGTGGGCAGTTTTGAGAAATCATAAAAATAAAGGGAGCGCGAGCTGAATCCTGGGTAGAGAGAAGGAGGGAACCTGGAGCTCTCAGGAGGCGGCCTGGGATCAAGGCCACACCTACCCTTTCAGGCACAGTTACTGAGCCCCTGTGAGGTGCCAATCCGGGCCTAAGCTGGGTGGGTGATGGGTGGGATTTAGTTTTTGGATGGTCAGGGAGGCCTCCCATAGGAGGTACCCTGACGCTGGAATCTGAGGGCTGAGAGGGGCGTTAGCCATGTCAAGGAGCAGGGAGAGAGCGATTTAGGTAGAGAACACCCTACACACGGTCCCACGGGTGAGAAACAGCCTTATATATTAAAAATTAAAAAAAAAAAAAAGAACAGGGAAAGAGACCTGCCTGGCTAGAGGGAGAGAGGCCAGAGGCATGGGCACGAGAGAAAAGGGTCTGCTTCAGGGGTCCTCGTAAACCATGAAGGGGTTTGGCCCTCATTGTGGCCAGATGCCATTGAAAGTTTAAGCAGGGGGTGCGCCATAGGATGGATGTTTTGAAAAGCCACTCTTGCTGCCTGCAGAGATCAGATTTGGAGGGAGACCGGAGTGGAAGAGGCAACAGCATGACTAGCTATCAGTGACCCCCGCAGGACCACTGGTGACCAGGGCTAGCCGGTGGGGAGGGAGATGGAGAGAAGCGGGCAGACGCTAGACATTTACTGGAGGGAAAATCAAACGGACTGAGGAGTTGAATGCAAGAGCTGAGGGAAGAGGGGGAAGCAGGAATCACTTTGGGGTTCCAGCTCAGCCACGTGGAGAGGCTGATGGCAATTTTCTAAAGTGAGGCCCGCTGGAGGTGCGGAGAGCTTTTATAATAAGGGCTTCTATTTTGGGCAGAGTAAAGATGGGCTGTTTGCACCTCGTCCGAGGGGAGAGAGCAAGCGGGCCAGTGGATCTATGCATCCGGAGCTCGGAGGGGAGGTCCGGGCTGGAGGTGTACAGGTGGGAGAGTCATTAGCATAACCACGCTATTTAAAGTCTTGGAAATGGATGAGATCATCTAAGGAGGGAAGGGGAAAAAGGCCCGGGCCAGCTGTGAGGCCTTGGACAGGCAGAGATCGCACAGAGGGGGAGTAGACCCAGAAGGCGCGGGTTCAACCACCCCATTCCCACAGTTAGCAAGCTCCCCGCAGCGGTAGGACAAGGCGCTTGCCCTCCAGGGGCTCACAGTGCAGGCAGGTGCAGCCCCGGGAGCCGATAAGTACATACAGTGCGGCACAGTATTTATAGAGTTGGGCCCGGGAGAAGGTACAGGATGTGTCGTAGTCTCAGGTCCCAGAAACAGGTGTGGCTGCGTCTGAGGAGGGCGCCATGAACCTCAGGAAGATGGAGAAAGGGTGCAGAGGCGGGGGACTCTTCTGGATACAGCCTCCTTCCTTGAGACGCCCTGAATCCCCAAGAACCCAGCTCTGCTGCCCACCCCAGCCTCCTCCTACCAGAGCCCCCGCCGCCCCTGAGCCGCAGCAGGGAGCCCTGCTCGTTCCTCATTTCCGCCCCACCTCCGGGCGTCCGGGTCCGCTCCCCTTTCCCGACAGGCCAGCAGCCTTAGGAAGAGAACCGTCTTCCACAACAGGATTAACCTGACAGCGGAATGGCCCTTCAGGAGGGCGGGCTATTGTCTCGAGAACGTTGCTTCATTTCCTGCTGTTGAGAAATCATGCCCCTTGACCAGTGCTGAGGAAAAGAGAGCTCTGTCTCACTGAGCTTTTCATTGAGAAACGAGGTCAGCCCCCTCGTGACTGCGGGCAAGAGCCCTCCGCCGACCAGCCCCCGCTCCGGTCAGCTGCTGAGCGCGGGGACCGGGCTGATCTTGCTCACGTTGCTGCCGGGGTCACGGTGCCCTTGCGGCTCACTGTCTCATGCCTATGTTGGCCCACGAGCCCACACGGTCTGGCTCGAACCTCTCCCTCCGTCCTGATCTCCTGCTGCCTCCTTCCTGTGCCCCTGCCTGGTCCGGCCGGGACCGGCCCCGGGGATCCGGGCCCTCAGCACTCGCCTGGGTTAACACTCCGCCTCGGAGACCCAGGAGGGTCTGGACGGGCACAGGGGGGCGGTCTCTCAGTGCTGGCGCCTCTGTTTGTTAAAGCCTCACTGCTCACTCATCCGGAGAGGTTTTCTCCCTCTTCGCACATGGTTAGTGCGTTCCTAGTTCATTGCCCGTGGCTTGTTTCATCTTGAATCATAATGCTTCGTGGGTATGCTTTATCACTCCCTCTGGACTTTATAAACTCCAGAAGATCAAGTGTGTGTCTGGGGTCAAATCTCATTTATCTGCATCCACAGCCTCTGCAAAGAGCTTGGATATGCTTGTGGGGTGGATGAGGTCAGGTTCAAGTCGAAGGGACTTGTGCCAATGTGGGAAATGCAGCCTAGGGCTTGATGTCATTGGCTCTCCTCTCTCTTCTGCTAAGAAAGTCTGTGGAGGGATAGAGAGTAGTTTGTCCATCCATCCGTCCATCCACCCATCCGACAAATCTTTATGAAGGATCTATGCTAGAAATGGTGCTAGATACTGGAGATATAGTCAGAAGGCTGGATCAGTTCTTGCTCCCATGGAGATTCCGTCCTAGCCCAGGGAGATAGATAATAAACAAAGAAAAACAGCACGTTGTGGTAAGTGCCATGATAAAAATAAGTCGGAGGGATGTGCTCGTGTGTCTGCGGAGGGGTTGGAAGGGCTCCCTGAAGAAGCGGCGCTAAGGGGAGACCGGCAGAGGGGCAGAGGTGGCCGTGGGGGGAGGGCTGGGCATGAGCAGTGCCGGAAGAGGGAGCAGATGGGACAAAGCTTTGAGGTTAGGGAAGGTGGGGACAGAGATGGGACGGGTTTGATGGGTATGAGGAACAGAAGGCAGGCAAGAGGGGCCAGATCCTGGAGAACAGGAGGCAATGAGCACAGATGATCCACAGTTTAATAGGGCGATGGTGGTGACAGGGTCCGCACGATGTGGCGGAGGGCACAGAGCATGTGCTTTGGACCATGGTCTGGATTCCATCCTGACTCTATTACTGACACGTCAACTTGGGCAACTTTTCTGAGTCTCAGCTTCTTTCTTTATCAAATGGCTAATTTGGAGAGTTCTTGTAAAATTAGACTGTGTAATGGAAATAAGCCCCCGCCATGTCGACTCTGAACGGTAACCTGGAATCCGGGCAGGAGCATGAACCCCAGCACTGCCGGGTTAGAGGTGACCGGGAGCCCAGGGCTGAGAGGGGACGGGTTAGCAGTCATCCTGAGGGGGCTCCCCAGCCTGTCCTAGCTCGTCTCACTCTTCCTCTTCCTCCCCGCTACCTGACCTCTTTCCTTCCATCTTCGTGACCTCTTACCTCTTTACCTTACCATCTTTCTTACCTCTTACCTTCTTTATGTTTCTTTTTATTCTCACCACAATTTCTGACACTCACTTTCCTTCACGTTATTTCAAATCACATCAGCTCAACTGCCCCAAATTTAGAATAAAGACATATTTTAAAACATTGATTGTTGAGTGTGGTTTTGTCCCTTTAAGAATCAGGTGTTTAATGCTTCATAGATCTCTGTGAATGCAAACCTAGCAGCAGCATCCATACCTAAACTAAGTAATTTTTGTGATCATATGGCCCCCGGATGGTTATTTTTTTTTTCCCACTGAGATCACTGTCTCTTAATAGAAAATGGCTCCTACCCCTGGATTAAAGGATTGGAAAGAGATTGTCTCAAGGCATTTGGGGACTGTGCGCTGGAAGAAGATCTCCACTGGCTGGGGAGCGGAGATCTGGATGCCCTCCACCGGCTGGTAACCTCTGAGTCACCCCAGGGATGCTCTGGAACACAGCCTGGACGTCATGCTCAGCCTCTGGTTGGCTTGGGGTCTATGGGTGCCCCTGGAGAGGTGGCACAGGACAGGTAGGAGGGCAGGGGTGGCCTGGCTGGGGTCTGCTGGTGGAGACGGAGGCCTGGAGTGATGGGCAAAGACAGGCTCTGGCATGAAGTGTAATGTGAGATGCCCTGTTCCCATTGTTGCAGCTGCCTGCAAACAAAGGCCAAGAAAGGATAAATTTCGTGGCTGTGAGCATGTGTGTGTCAGGTGGGAAGAGGGAGCGACAGAGAAAGCCCCCTACATTCTGTTCAAGGCTTATATTGAAAGGGCCTTGTGGGAAAGCGGGGGGCGGGAAGCAGGGGGGCCCCCTTAAGCCAAATGGGGGCTCTGGCCCTCACTTGTTTTCTTACTTTCTGAGAGGGGACATCCAGTGGCTAGTGGTGGCTGGCTGTGGCCAGTAGGTCTTCCAGTCCAATGTTCAGTAGGACCCTGAGGACCCAAGATGAGAAGTGACTTGCCCAAGTCTGCACAAGAAGGCACAGGTAAAGGCCTAGTGTACTTCCCTTCTACCAGGTCACCTTTGAGTCTGGGTGATGGCGGAAGGAATATGGTAAGGTGACAGTCCTTCTGTACTCTGACTTTAGGGATCCCAGATGTCTAGCTTCAAGTCCTACCCTGGCTCATGGTACAGAATCTGAGCCCCTCATACTCAACCTTTGCCTTCCAGTGGGGCAGGGCTGAGTGGAACCGAGTTGTGCACTGGAAAGTGGCCTAAAACTTATTCATGGACACAAATAAGCCACATGTGGCAAATTGAGAGCTATCTTTAAAAATGAATGAGGTAGAGATTTTCATCCCCACAGAGGCCGAAATTAGGGCATGTGAACTATTGGTACGACTCAAGGATGTCCGATTAGATGCCCAGAAGGAGCTTAGGGAAAATAAAACCACCCTACAGCGGGTCTGGGCTGGTCTGGAGGGGTCTGGCTCCTTGATGCCCTAGCTGTTTCGCTTCAGAAGATGGTCAAAGGCAAGTTGTAGTGATGGCAGAAGTTATGGGCACAGGGTCCTCCTGCCATTTTCCTTGGATGTCTCCCCTTCTCAGGTGGCCACTTCAGTGTCCCTTCTTGGAATGAAGGGACCAAGGGAGTGGGGAAATAGGGAGGGTGTCCTCCGCTAAGCCTGGGCTTCTGGCTGCCTGGGTGTTTATTACTGGCCTGGGTGACAGCTGGGAATGGCCAGGGCATGCTGAGGAGGGAGTGGGTGGTTCTGGGGCCATTCTAAGCTCCCAAGATCTCACATGCCATGTGGTAGGCGCTAATGGCGGTGGGGGGGAATGGAAGGAATGCCTATCCATTCTCTCCTCCCCACTCCCATGCTAAACAGAATGCCAACGCCCAAAAGGAATTTAACAGTGGGGCTTTGGAAGCCATCTTTCTCTCCTTGAGATTTTTTTTTCCTTTCCCCAAATGACTGAATTACAAAGAGGAGTCTGGCTATTTTCTCTTTGCACCAAACTCTGAACATTGGCAAAGGGGCTTCACTGCAGAATAGACCCTGTGAAGGGAGATGCAGGGCTCTCCCCAGTGCGGGCCTTCCCATTAGCGAGAACAGCATTCCTAGGCTTTCACTTTGTATGTGTGTGGGGTGACGGGGGTGGTCAGCACAGAGGAAGGAAGCCGAGAGGAAGGAGGAAGATGGTTCACTGCACCTAGGTACCCCCCGAGGGAAATCTGTGGACTCCCTCAGTGGCCTCTTGATGAACAACCATTCCAGGAGACTCATGACTGTCCACGGACTTTCTACAATGTAGGTCCACTCCTGAGACCTCCGGGAAAATGGCAGGTTTATAGATTGACCCAACCCCCTCCAGGGCCACTTAGGAGAGATGGATGGAAGGGAGGGATGACCAGCAACCTCTCTGATTTTCTCTCAGATAAGGGCTCTTCTCTGGGGAACAAGGAGATACTTAGTTCTGAGTAAAACAAAAGCAAGCTTCACACCACCAACCATCACCCTTAGGCCCCTAAGATCCTTAGTAAGTTCAGCTCTCAACCTACTCAAGGGAAAATTGGAAATTCGGTGGTTCTGTGACCACTAGAAGACATTGACTCAGCAGTTACGAATTATCTTCGAGAAAGCTTGGAGCCAAGATGGCTTTCCTGGTGACAGCTACCAAACAGTCAAGGAACAGATAAGTCCTGTGACACAACTCTTCCAGAGAGTGGAAAGAGGGAACCTCCCCAACTCGTTTTATGAGGCTAGCAAAACACAGATACCCTAAATTAGTTTATTATTAGCCTGGATGGCAGTGGTGATGGCCACTGCATCCTAGAGTGTAAGAAAGAAAACACACAGGCCTGTCTTAGTCATTAATATATAAACACAAAAATGTGAAACACAAGATCAGCCAGATCCAATAATGTACAGAAAAGATAACCCATTGTGACCAAATAGGATTAATCCTAGGAATGCAAGATGAATCTAACAGGGGAAAACTGATGAATATAGTTTACTTTCTTAATAGAATAAAAGCAAAAATTTATTATAAATAAAAGTCACTTGGCGAAATTCAAAATCCTTCTTATGGAGACTCTCAGGAAACCAAGAATAGAAGCAAACCTCCTTAGTCTTATAAAAAACATCTGTGAAAAACCTATAATAAATAACATATTTAACATTGAGATGTTGCAAACATGTCCTTACAGGCCAGGAACAAGATAAAATAAATGCCCATTATCACTGATTTTATTCATCACTGTATTGGAGATCTTAATTACCACTGTCAACTAGAAAAATAAAGACATAATTTGGGAATGGAAGAAGCAAACTTATTTGTGTAAATGGTATGATTATATAGAACACGCTGCAGGATGATCATTATAATTAATAACATTAAAAATATAGGGTAAATATAATAAAAGTTGTATGAGATCTTTAAGAAGAAAATCATAAACTTTTATTAAGACATATTTTAGAAGTATAAGTAAATAAAGAGATAGACATTTTTAGATTGGGAGACTCAATATCATAAAGATGTCAATTCTCCCCAAATTGACCTATAGAGTCAACAAGACTCCAGTCAAAACCTAAATGGAATTTTTAATCTAATGTAGCAAGAAAATTCTAATACATACATGGAAAAGTAAGGGGCAGGGATAGCCAAAATGTTCCCAAAACAGAAAGCATAATACATAGAACAATTTGTCCTACTAGATTTCAAGACTGATCATAAAACTTTAGTAATGAAGTCAGTCAGTTACTGGGGCAGGGATAGAAACATAGACCAAGGAACAGAAAGATAACCATGCATATTTAGAAATCTATTTGTTATTATGAAAAGGATGGATTATTCAGTCAATAATGCTGGGAATTTCCATACAGAAAAAAAATTAGGAGTAGGATCCTACCTCACAGCATACTCAGCTGTCAATTTGAGAAGGATTAAAGACCTAATGATAAAGAATTATAAAACTTTTAGATGGCGATTTAGGAAGATATCTTTTTGGCCTTAGACTAGAAAAGATTTCTTTCTTTTCTTTTTTTTTTTTTTTCACCCTGCATGGGGCTCAAACTCACAACCCTGAGATCAAGAGTCACATGCTCTTCCGACTGAGCCAGCCAGGAGCCCCTAGAAGAAGATTTCTTAAACAAGATGCAGGAAGCACAAACCATTAAGGATAATGGTGATGAATAGTGGTGAATTTAATTACATTAAGCAATACTCAAAGAATGAAAAGCCAAACCTCAAACCGGGAAAAGATACAGCCAAACCTGTAACTATCAAGGATCTGGGTTTGGCATATGTAAAGAACTCCTGCATTTCAACAAGAAAGAGACAAACCACACAACAGGAACAAGGGCTGGCACGGGGACCGTGGTTAATACTGTCTTGGGCATAAAGCTAGCACCAAGGCAATACTGCGTGTTCAGGGGCACTTGGGCTTTGGACACCCATGCAAGAGCTCATTTTGCCAGAAGAAGACTCTCTGATAAATTCTATTTTTAAAAGATGTATTTATTTATGGGGGGGGAGAGAAGGAGAGGGAGAGAATCAGATTCCCCGCTGAGCATGGAGCCCGACGTGGGCCTCAATCTCACGACCCTGAGGTCATAGCCGGAGCTGAAATCAGGAGTCTGGCTGCTTAACTGAGTGAGCCACCCGGGCGCCCCTCTCCGCTAAATTCTTGACTTACTCTTTACCTCCAGAAGGTAAAGAAAGGACAGAGAAGGGAGGAGGAAGGGAAGATGTGCTGATCACGAAGAGGAGGGGTTAGCCCCACCTGCCAGATAAGTCCACTTGAGGTTCTGTTTCTCTGCCTAAAGTCACACGGCATGTGGTTGGTGGAGCCGGAAGTCAGCTCCACGCTCCCCAAAAGGAAACAGCCGCCCCAGACACCATTCAGAGCAGTGAGGGGGCTCCTGCTAGGCATGGACATGCCATATTTCCTTTGAGTTGACACCTCAAAGGAAGGGAATATGTGCAAGAGTGGACCCGTGCCCTGGGCTGAAGGAGAACTGGTTTGCGAAGGCCTGAGGATAGGCAGAGTGGAGAAGTGGAGGAGTCAGGTCACATCCTCCCTCCCACCCGTCCCCATCTCCAGCTGCCTCGCTGAGTCCCACCCCAAAACCCAACATGGGCGAATGCAAGGCCAGGCGGACCGTTCCGCGATGTGCACATTTTCTTAAACCGATGACCAAGCTTCAACCCAAAGCTTCAAGGAGCATCTGGGTGGCTCAGTTATCTAGGCTGCTGCATGTGCGCGCTCTTAGGGCCCATCTTGGCCCCTGGGGGCCTCAGTTCTGCACTCAGAACTGGGGGACGGTCAATCTTTGGTTTAAATTCCTGTAAAATGAAGATATTGTTGTCCCTGCCTTGTCTGGAAAATCAAAGGCATAGGTGACATAAGGCAAGGGAGGGGCCCAAAACAGGACTTATCTCAAAGTGAGCCCTTAGTACCTACCAGGGGTCTGGATTCCCATCTTCCTGCTGAATGGTGCCCTCAGAGTTCCAGGGGCCAAGAAAAGCTCTTCTCTGCTGCCATCTAGTGCGAATCTTGGGAATGACACCTGAGCGGAGGCCCGTTGGGGGGGAAGGGAGCTCTCTGGTGAGGTCACCAGGGCCCTGAAAGTTGCCCCCTGGGAGGTGGTGAGATGAGATGGAGGCAGGGCCTATCACACCCTAGATAAGCAGCCTTCTCACCTGGCTCAGACCTCTGCGTGCCTTATGCTACCTTCTCCTCCTGGCTTCCCCACCTCCTCTGTTTTAACTAACAGTGTGCTTAGAGAGGCACCGTAAGTCACCACACCCAGGGGCAGTGCAGTGCAAACCGGAGATTTATTTTGCAAGTTAAAGAGGCAGCCCAGGAGAGTCAGGACAAAAGGAACCAAGGCCGAGAGGTCCTGGGATTATAGCCCCCGGGGAGGGCTGGGGAGGAAGGCTGTGGAGAGACCAGCCCTGGCCTGGTGGGTGGCTGGGGCTCCAGGGGCCTTGGGTGCTCAACTCCAGGTACAGCATTTGCAGGAGGAGCTGAACACCAAGCTCTGTGGGCAGCTCTGCTGGAACAGCCTCCCCCCTGCACAGCTGTAGTAGCTGCTTGGGTCCCGAGGGTTAGGGTAGAGTCCGTCGGCTTTGTCTTGGCAGAAGGTGTCCTGATTGAGGCTGGGGCCACGCTCAGGTTGGGAAGGCCCGCCTGGTGCGGGGACTTCAGTTTCTGGGGCGCCTAAAGGCATAGAGGGAAGACCTGAGGAAAGAGGGAAGATTCAGTCAAGTCTCCCCCAGAGATCCCCGCCCACAGGCAGAGAGCCGGCCAGGTGCCGCAGATGGAGAGCAGCCCGACGGCAGCCACGCCCACGGCTGTGCACAGCTCAATGGGACACGTGGGCTGCCCGTTCCAGAGGCCGTCAACGGCCATCTCCCACCTGCACAGACTAGCCAGCCGGGCACCGGCGAGGGCCACCGGGGGTCTCGCACTGCAGACTGAGGGCAAGCTTTTCCTTTGAAAAGAGAGGAGTGAGCTACGGCTCCCGGGCTGGGGTCTCCCAGGGGGAAGCCGCGGTTACCAACATCCCCGATGGGCATTGCCACAGTCAGAAAGGGGAAGAAGAGCCTGGAAAGAGAATGGTTTCAACAGTTTCCTTAGCCCCCAGGGGTGCATGAAATTTGGGAAATCGCAGTATTGGGACAAAGTTATTTCCTCAGAAGGAGCCAGGACCTGCAACTCAGGGAGGGGGTACCCTAGCCGAGAATTCTGCCTCTGTTCCCAGGCCCCTTACTCACTCAGCTCCAGCTGCAGCGCCTTGATGAGGGGGTAGGGGCCCCGGTTACAGAAGGAGCCAGCGAAGTCGTCCATGTCCAGCGCCCAGACCATGGCCCCGCCCAGGCCCTTCTGCTTCAGGTAGCTGGCCTGTGTGGGGAGCGAGGGGGAGGTGGCGGAGCCCGGGGCAGCCTGGCCAGGCCACCCCAGCGCCCCTCCTCTGGCTTCCTCACCGAGACGGGGCTCTTGTTTCCAGCACCCCAGGCCAGGAGTGGTCCAGGCTTCTGGACACAGGCCGGGCTAGAAGCCCAGGTGACTGAGTTCTGATGCCTACCGGGCATAAGTCATGCTGGAATCCTCCCGTCTCAACAGGAGCATGGCCTGGGGTGGGGGTAGGGTGGAGGTGTGAGGAGTGGGTGCCCGTGAACTTCCCTAGGTTGGAAGCTTTAACATCTCCGTCCTGGGCTGAGCTGCTGGGTTTGGGGGGCACTGCCTGCTGGTCGTGATGAATCCAGTTACCATAGGGACGATGAAGCGTCCCCAGAGATCTGATCATCAATTTCCTGTCTTCAGGTCTTTGTCCTTCCTTGAGGGCTCTTTCCTCCACTAGATCCCCAAGTCGTCCCCAGGAAAGGGTTATGTGTTCCCTTAAGGGGGCTTCCCTGTCCCCCTAAGCCTGCCGGGGGCCCTGGTGTGAAGCCAGGCTTGGAGGGTAGGGCCGGTCTGGGGCCCCGCGCACCTTCTCTGCTTTTGGGGTTTCGCAAAGACCCTCCCGTCATGACCCCTTCTCCTGTCTCCTCCAGCCAGGATCATACTCCCTGCTCAATTCTTCCAGAGCCCTTGACGTACCCCTCTAGTGAGACCTGCCGCTGTCTTCCCTGCATCAGAAGGGAGGGGACTTGTCCAGACAGAAAGGTGCGGTTGAAAAAAAAAAAAAAAGAAAGGTGCGGTTGCCTCTATAGGAGGTCACGATCGCACGGGGGAGAGAGTCATGGAAACACATGAATGCAGGGGTGGGGGTGGAGGGACGGGGTAACTGGGTGATGGACCTTGGGGAGGGCATGTGATGTAATGAGCACTGGATATTACAGAAGACTGATGAATCACAGACCTAGACCTCTGGCACCAATAATACATTATATGTTACTCAATTGAATTTAAATTTAGAAATGTAAAAAAAAAAAAGAAATACATAAATGCACTCATTTTGAACCACCAATATTGGGCAAGAGTCGGTGAGGGGTAGTCATATAAGTAAATCAAAAGGTCTATAATTTGAACATGCACCCAATGTTGTCCATGAGCTGAATAAAAGGACACGCCTCACTATATGTATTTCTCCTCTCCGGATGTCTGCAGAGTTTGTATTTTGTTAAATACAAATATAAGTATGTAATAAAAGACAAATTCTTTCAAGAGTAGTATGCAATGTAGAGCGACTTTTTGTGATCGCATCTTGATCAATAGGTGGTAAAAACACAAAACGCTATCACAAGAAGATCCGTGACGACAGGCTGAGATATTGCAAAGGAGACTCCTCTTTGAAGACGTTCTGAATGTTATCATTCAGTGCCATTGACAGGCTCGGGCCCAACCAGGACCACCCCCTCCCAGCAGGGCCGGGGCTCACCTTGGTTTTGAAGCTCTCCACGTCATCGAAACCCACCCACTGGTTGCCCTGGAATGCGTAGGGCACCTTCTGGTCCTCGATTCTGTGCTCAGTGGCCCCCTTCCAGAGGCAGACCTGTAGGAGCAGAGGGCAGAGCTGGGGAGGAGGGACTTGTGCCTCCTTAGCCAAGAGGAGGCTGGAGAGTGGAAAACTCTTGTCTGAGGGAGCCTGCAGGACCTGGGAGGTTCTAGATTGAATGATCTAGAACCCTGGATTCAATGAAGTGCAGGGGCTTAACAATAATCCCAGATGACCGCTGCGGATGGAATTCACCAGGCCAGAATTCGCTTTGCCTGGCTTCCTCATTCACGCCCTCCACCCCACCCCATAGGAGCGGTGGCTGTGGGCTCTCCTACCTCGTAGTAAGCCAGCAGCCCTCCCTCTCTGGTGAAGGGGCCAGGCGTTCCAGGCCCCGTGGCTGGGGCCCCGACTCCAGTGTCTGATGGGGAGGCCAGGGTGAAGGAGCGTCCGTAGGTGGGCAGGCCAAGGATGAGTTTGTCGGCAGGGGTCCCCTTCTGTAGCCACAGCTGCACGGCAGAGTCCTGATGAGGGACGAGGAGGGGCAGGGTTCACTCACTTTGCCTTTGGCCCGGTTCTGGCCGCCCAAAGCTGGGGGCTTCAGAGGAACTTCGCAGCCCTTAGTAGAGTTCCAAGCCTGTCCTGTGTTCTTCAGGTCCTGTCTTAGATCCTTGGCCCCGAAGAGGGAGCAGCCGCACGGCACTCCAGCCACAAGCACGAGTCAGACAACCATGCACGGAGCCCCTATCTGCTGACGGCCCGCTGTGCGCCTGGCCGGGTGCTCGGGGGACGTCGGTGCGCACAGCGGCCGAGATCCCTGCCTGGGACGGCGACGTGACCACTTCACCTTGCTGAACCTCGGGCTTCCTGTCCCTAACAGAAACAACTAAAATTGCAAGAATTACAAGCTATGGCGCAGGTAGAAGGTCCCGCGAAGCGCAGTGAGGAGAAGCTGCGATCACGCTCGTGCTCGTTGCCGTCCGACGCGGCACCGAGTAGCCGAGTAGGGGAGCAGGGAATGCGGTTGGCTTCATTTGTGTCTGTGTCCCTCGTGCCTAGAGCAGTGATGACACTCAGATGCTCAAACGGGAAGAACCGACGAGTGCACGGCATCCTCACGTGTGCCTGACCAGGGCCTCCCCCCTCATGCGTGACTTGACTCGAGCCCCCCGGAGCCCGTGACATGCGGAGTACCACTCTGAGGATTTGGAATGGATGAATAGTGCAGACCCCTCCCTCAGGTCGGGATCACGGGCTCGCTTCCCCCAGGAAGCCGCCCCTTCAAATCCAAGTCCTCCTGTCACCCCGCACCCTCTTAGCACTCACGAAGGAACACTTGTCACTAAATGCATCGAATTTCTTTCTTTCTGCTGGTCTACATGATTTAGCTCTGGTCAGACTGCAGCTTTCCAAAGGCGGAGGGCAGGCCCCCCTGCTGAGCTCTATGGCACTTTGTGCAAGTTTGGAAAAGTCGCCCTCTGGCCGGAAGCAGTCGTGGACACACAGTGAAGAGAGGAGAAGGCCTCCTTGTAAGAGGAGAAGGGCTTCCCTTCCTGAATGTGGGACCAGGGCACACAGCCTGGAGAACACAGCGCTGGTGGGAATTCAGGGCCCTCGCCTCTCAGCTGACCGTCTCTGGGTATTTCCCCGCTGAGCTGGGCTGGCTTCCCCCGGGAGCCACACCGTTTTCCAGACAGGGGTGCAGGGGCTGGGCTCAGTGTGAACTACGGATGCATGATTCAAATGCCCAAAGATGTGTCCCTTATTTGCGAAGGAGCCTCAGAAGTCAAAGAGGTTCTATTTCAGCCCATACACTAGGATGTGGGCTCCCCAAAGTTAAAAAGCGTTTTTATTTAGGGATTTTTGTTGTTGTTGTGTATTTTATTTTGAAAAGAAATAATACGGTTGTTCTTAACTTGTAAAATGTAAAAGTGGGCTTATAAAAACCTGGGCCACTCCACCCAGGTGAGCCGGGCAGGAAACCTCCACCCACCCAGCCTGAAACCAAACCTGCCCTTCCCAGAGGCTGGGGTGGGGGAGGAGGAGGAGGCCTTGCCCCGATGGACATCCCTCACCTCCGAAAGCTTTCTCTGAAAGCACCTTCCAGAAGGTCAGTCAGAGTGACCAGGAGGGAAAGTTTACCCATAGTCTTGAAGGAAGTGCGGTGGGGGGTGTGTGAAGAAAACAAGAAGTCATTTTTGCAGGACATCCAAGCTCAAAAGACAGCCTTCCAATGAGTCACTGCTTTGTTTGATGTCGTTAAATTGGTTTGCTGTGTCTATTAGCCAGGATGCTACACAGAAGTAAGGTTTCCCCTCAGCTGGCAAAGAAACAGAAAGTCTCAGCTACTCTGCGCTGTCGTTTATCCTGCTTTTCGTTTCCATTAGGGCCTCACACCTGAGGGTACTTTGGGGGCTCAGTCGGTTAAGCGTCTGTCTTTGGCTCAGGTCATGATCCCGGGGTCCTGGGATCGGGTTCCCAGCTCAGCAGAGGGTCTGCTTCACCCTCTCCCTCTGCCCCTCACCACCACCCTGCCCCAGCCCCCTGCTGTCTCTCAAATAAATAAATAAAATCGTAAAAAAAAAAAAAAAAAGCCACCGGAGGGGGCCTAGGGAGGAGGAGCCCTGCCTCACCCCTGCAGCCACTCACCACATTCAATTCGGCTGTGGCCCCGCTCTCCCCCTGCCTCTTGTAGAGGGGACTGTTGTGTCCTGTGGTCTTCTCGAAAGAGCCATGGAAGTCGTAGGCCATGAGGCTGAGGAAGTCCAGGTTCCTGCAGGAGTGTGGAGAGAGGGGTGAGGGTCTAGTGAGCAGCCCCCCCCAACCCTTGCTCCTTCCTGCCTTCGCTGTGGGGCCAAGGACAGGCCCTCGTGGTAAGAGGCAGGGGTGCAGGCTCGCCCCCGGTCCGTAAGAGGTGATTAGGCAGCACTCCCTAGTTCCCGCCAAGTCCCCAGTATTGAGGTCACGGTCATTCACACGGTGGGGTTAGCAGCTCCCATCTTTGACATCCTTCCTCCAGCAAGCTCACGACACCTCATACTTTCGCCATTTTGGAGGGAGATCTAGCTCAGTGTTGCTCAAACTTTCGTGTGCCCATGAGTCACCTGGGAACCTCATTCAGACACAGGCCCTCATTAAGGAGGCCTGTGCGAGGGCTGCGATCCCGCGTCTCTAACAGGCACACAGGTGCCCACGCAACACGTCAGGGCGCAGTAATCTAGATGACTCGTCCTCTGGCCTCCCGCTTGCCCTCCCAGGGTACTTGATCCTAAGACTGAGTTCCCAAGGGAAAGGGCAAGGGTTCCGAAAGGGAGGATCCGAACCCTGGAGTAGCAGACATAGGGAGCAGAAACTTCCTGGGTCCGCTGCTGGAGGGCTGGCCTCTCCTAGAAGGATACCTCGCGGGAGCACCTGCTCTCCCCCCGGGGCAGCTCGGCTTCAGAGAGCACGGGTTCCACACCACATGCCAGAGACTCACTGAGCAATTTTGTCCACCTCGTATCCAGCATCTACGTCCTTTCTCCCGGCTGGGACGGCTGCACTCAGAAGAAGGCGTTCCTTGCCGGAAGTCTGGGCTTCCTGCTGGAAGGCTTTGGCCAGGTCCTGCAGGGGGAGCTCCCAGTGAGCCCAGAGGCAGGGACCAGACAGGCCCTTGGGGGCCCCAAGCAGATGTTCACCCTCAGGAGTCTGAACACCGACCGCAGGGTGGGTCTGTGCTATGTAACACACAAAGCAGTGGGCCCCGGGGACAGAGCAGCACCCACGTGTCCCGTGGGGCCTCCCATCTGGGCCCAGCGGGGTGGCCCCCTCCCCCGCCCAGCCACACCTGCACCAGGGCTGTGAAGCGCTGCTTGTCTGAAGGAGGGCTCCCCCGGCTTCCTGGGTACTCCCAGTCAAGGTCAAGGCCATCAAAACCGTAATTGCGCAGAAACTTAATGGCTGAGTTGACAAAGATCTGCCGGTTGTTGGCTGTCGCCACCATATCCGTGAACCTGTGGGGTGATGAAGGGCTCTGTGGGCCTGCCTCGCAGACAGAGGGCCACTTTCTCCTTCAGACGCAAGCCAGAGACTCCTCCGGATGTTAGTGGCCAGCCGTTCGGGCCAGGAGCCTGCTGGGAGGGCGGCGTCAGGGGCCGCTGCGATATTTGCCGTGGAGTTACCAGCTCTGCCTCCCCAGATTCCCTCCACCGCTCGGGGAATTGTCCCACCCTGAGTCGGAGCTGGCTGTCACCCCAGCGGGGAGGTTTAGAAAAGAAGAAAGATCAGTTTCTAAAATGAACAGAAGTACAGCAAGGTTAGTGAGGATCTGGGTGACCCGAGAGCCGGCTGCTCTCAATCCCTGGTGGGTTCACACGGTCATTTTCTTCAAACTCACATTCGTAAAAGGCTTGTGCTAATACTAGTCCAGAGCTCCTCGAAATCCCGCGCTGCCCGAGGAGCCCCTCCTCACATCCTCCTGATTCCCAGGATCCCTCTAAGAAGTGTCTCAAGGTTTTTACAGACTGATCCTATTTTAACCGGATTTCTATTGATTCTATTTATTAATTTTAATTAATAGCAGCAGTTCTGAAGTGGGATCCCCATGCTGGGATCCCCAGGCTAAGAACCCCTGTATTCCAATAAAAAAAATCTGCATATATATATAGTATTTGGGGAAGGTGAGTCATAAATTTCATCAGGTTTTCAAAAGGGCCCAGGGTCCAAAAAGTTTTAGAAATGGGATGCCCAGATGGTTCAGTCTGTTAAGCATGTGCCTTCAACTCAGGTCATGATCCTGGGGTCCTGGGATCAAGCCCCAAGTAGGGCTCTTTGCTCTGCAGGGAGCCTGCTTCTCCCTCTGCCTGTCGTTCCCCCTGCTTGTGCTCTCTCTCTTTCTCTCTCCCTCTCTCTCTCTGACAAATAAATAAATAAAATCTTAAAAAGAAAAAACCAAAAAGTTTTAGAAAGAATAGTTTAGAACTTTGGGAACCTTGTATTCTCGACCTTCTAGGAAACATCTAGGTTCAAATACCTCATTCTGTATCTCCATAATTCCTCAAAAATGTCCTAGAAATGCCAATATTTTTGGCAGCCAAACTCTCTCTCACAGACAGCCTTTGACACCCAGAAGTGGAACACAAATTCTCAACTAAGATATCCTGTTTCAGAGCTCAGGAAATATAGACACAGTATCTTCCCTGGGATTAGTTAGGACTCTCCCTCTATCCATTTCTTGGAGGAAGAGACTGAGAACTGGAAAGGGGCGTGTTCCTAGCAAAGCTGGATGTGTAACATTCTGGAGCTAAGCTCCCTCCACGGCCCTCCCAGTGAGGTACCAAGAGCCCAAGAGCGAGATCAGCCCCCAGAGTCCAGGCTCCCTTCCCGACCCCCTCGCTCTGACTACACTTCAGCCTCGTCTGACTCCCTGACTCTCTCTTGCCAGTGAGTCAGGTCCCCACCCAGTGGCTCTGCCCTACAGGTGCCCATGGCCAACTCACTTCTGGGTGCCGAAGTTCCAGCCCCCGATGGCGAGCAGTGTCTTCAGCTTGGGATTCCTAGGAAAGACAACACAAATGCTGGAATTTACAGAATCTAATGCCTAGCCAGCTTCTGGGGCTCACCCCGCTGATGGAGAAAGCAAGGGGTGGTGGGTGCTCAGATGGGCGCGGATGGGGAGGGGGTTGTGGAAGTCCCTACGCACAGAGCCTGGATGGGGAGGGGAGCTCTAGAGTGGGAAAGAAAGGGCATGTTCCTGCCTTCAGGGGCCTTCCATCTGGCTGGGGAGAAACACACACTAAGAACTCAGGAAGGGAGCGATCAGGATGGACCCGCCCAGAGGCTTTGTCCAGGTGATGAGCTAAACACTGGAGCTAAAGGATGGGTAGACTTTAGGAGGAAGAAGGGCCTGCATTCTCAGCAGAGGGAAACAGTTTCCCAACCCAGATCCCACTTAGACCTAAACTAGAATGGCCCTTAAGAGTCCCTGTCTACGCCTACCTCTTCCATGTAAGCATGGGGAAAGCCCAGAGAGGTGATGCGACTTGCCCAAAGCCACACAGCAGGTTTGTAGCCTAATTGCAGTGCTGGGGAAGATTTCTGGTTGTGAGAAGGGGTACCTGACTTCTCTACCTCCCACCTCCCCTCCAGAGAAGCTCACATCTTCTTCAGGCCGTTGAACGCTTGGTATAACACCTCGTCATTCCACTCTACGGTGCTGAGCTGGTGATTGTTCATGCCCGCGAAGGCATAGATGAGGTAGGTGCACAGGTTTGGGTCCACATCCTTGGGTAGGAAGCGAGCGGCCCCCTCTCTGTACTGGGCCCAGTTGGTGAAGTAGCAGACCAGCTTTGTGGCAGAGCCTGGCCATTGGGGACAAAGGAAAGAAATGGCGGTCATAAGGGTCCGCTGAGGACTAGCGTCTTCCACCCAGGGCAGAACCCACATAATGCCAGAGACTCTGCTGGACCTGCGGAAGGCAGGGAGGCAGAACTTTCAAAACACAGCGTGAAATACTTCAGAAGTTTCATTTAAATGCAAATACACGAAGTAGCAGGGAAGAGGCCCCAGTTACATGCCTGCATTCGTGTTTTAGACTTGCTTTAAAGACTAAAGTTTTATTTCTTGGGGTGCCTGGGTGGCTCAGTGGGTTAAAGCCTCTGCCTTCGGCTCAGGTCCTGATCTCAGGGTTGTGGGATCGAGTCCCGCATGGGGCTCTCTGCTCAGCAGGGAGCCTGCTTCCCCCTCTCTCTCTGCCTGCCTCTCTGCCTACTTGTGATCTCTCTCTGTCAAATAAATAAATAAAATCTTTTAAAAAAAGTTTTATTTCTTGCAGAGAATCTATGCTTATTAATATCACTGATCAGGTTCTAATGAAAAGCTTGTTTAATCCAGGAAAAGGCAGCTTATTTCTGGAATCCCCAGAAAGTTTAAGAACTTTGGAGGAGGGGCGTCTGTTTCTCCCCCCGCTTTGGAGGAGAGGGGGTTGATCTAGCAGTGGCCCCCCCAGAGGTTGGCGCTATGCTAGGCTGACCAGATAACCAGACAGCAAGAAGGTTGATTTTTTTTCCTGCATCTGTCAGAAATGCATTTTGGGCTGACTGCCTCTTCAGCTCTGGCCCAGGGTCCCCGTGTGAAAATGGGGTCTGTGTGGTCTCTGAGGGCTCTTCCAGAACTTGTGGCCTCTAGGGCTGTGGTTTGTACGAGCCAACATTTTATGCCACGGACTCGGCAGAACCACGGTTTTGCACTGGAGCCCGTCTATGGCCAGTGTCTAGACCCTAGGACTTCCTTTAGCCCCGACGGGGTCTCTCTGCAGTCCCCTTTGGCTTCCATGTAGCCAGTGAGAGGTCAGGCGAAAAGGGTCTACAGGAGGCTGTGTGGAAACCCAGAGCATGAGGGGCTATCTGGGGTTCCCCTGGGCAGACCGATGGCTCCAGACGGAGAAGCTGGAATCTTTGGGTCATCACCGGCTCTGGCGGGAGGCCACTCAGCAGTAGAACTTGCCAGTGGGGGCTGGGAGGGTAGCCCACACTGATACAGGAGGGGGACTGGTGAATTCCCCAAAGCAGAGGGTTAGCCCCCGGGGAATGGCACATCCTAGGGCCATCTTGGAGGAAGCGTGGATGCTCTTCTGGCGTCATAGCCTGTTACATCAAATGTCACGCATCGATTTTTGTATATAGAGGCAATAAAATGTGGGGGTTAAAAGCAGGGTCTCTGGAATTTGAATGCCTGGGTTGAAATCCCAACTCTGCCACTTTCCAGCCAGGTTACTCAGCTTCCTGCTTCAAACCACGAGAACGGTCATCATTTCTACCTCAAAGGACTGTCGTGTGGATAAAGAGTTCATAAATCAAATACTCAGAACAGTGCTAGCAGATAGCAAGCTCTGTTCTAAGTGTTTTACGTGTATTAACCCTTCATTCACACAAGACTCTGTGAATATATGTACAGACCATATGCCCGGATGTGGCTTGGACTTAAGCTTTTGGGGAAATCTTCAACTTTTCTCCCACACGTTTCTTTTTCCTGTGGCCTCTGGCTGTTGCCTTCTGTGAGACCAGGAGGGGCCTCCAACATCACAGCCTGGGCTCAAGACGAGGGTCTGAGGAGCCACCATTCCTGGGGCCACTGACGCACGAGGAGTGGGGTAGGAAGGGAACCCCAGACTCCAAGTCGCCGAGCCTCCCCCAGGGATCTCTCTCTTGTCTGACATGGGAAGTAGCCCGCTTGGGCTCCCCTGAGCCCTACATGCCATCAGTTCAACAGAAACGGGAGTGAGTATGTTGTCCAGGCTGAGCAAAGGGGCTAGGGCACGGAGCTGGGTGAGACTTGGGCTCCTTACCTCCAGTCGCTCACCGCCTGGTTGGGGAGACATCAATGCCCATAATTAGCAACACTGACGTACATATGGGGAAATGTGTTCAGCTCCGTGAGAGCACAGAAGTTGGACCAAGTGACCTCAGAGAAGATCTCAGAGAGCTTGCCAGGTAAGCTGGCCCCAGGGATACGCAGTTCAGCTAGTGGGTAAGGCGGCAAGAACCTTCCCTGAAAGAACAGAGGGCACCTGCAGGGGCTGAGCTTTGGAGGCAAGGCCCCAGGGAAATCTGGTAAGCGTTCTCAATGTGGGGGTGGGGGTTGGGATAGGGGAGTGAGTGGGGAAAGGAGCAGAGCCCAGGAAAGGGGCTGAGGGAATCCAGGGCTAGACTCAAGAAGATGCGACTTAATCTCCCCCCTCAAAAAAAAGGGGGGCATCCAACTCTTGATCTCAGCTCAGGTCTTGATCTCAGGGTGGCGAGTTCAAGCCCCACATTGGGCTCCATGCTGGGTGTGGAGCCTACTTCAAACAAGCAACAAACAAACAAACAACAAAACTGAAAAGAAAGGCTCCACTTACCCCACTGGATCGTCAGCAGAACCATCAAACCTAAAGCGGCACAGGAGTGAGAGCGGAGGTTAAGCAGTCATTCGTATTTTCCCCGGACCCTGTCTGCCTCTTGAAGCCTGGGAGGTAGAGGTGGTCAGAGGGGGGTAGGCCAAGGACACTGTCCTCCAAATCAAACTTCTTCTGTCCAAAAGGGACCCGGGAGAGCACTGGATCCATCCCTTCACCCCAGCCAGATGGCAGGGGCCCCTCCCTGGCCTGGACTAGCCCCAGAGCGGATGGAAGTTTCTGTGAGGGAAGACTGCCCCTCCCTAGAGCGTCCATGGAGGGCAGCGTGTATTTAGGAAGATTCTAGGAAAACCCTTGACTCGTGAGGTTTCGGAGAGAATGTTTCTCCTTGGGAGCAAGCAGAAAACCTGTCCAGGGGCTGGTAAGAGCCAGCGTGGGAGGGCTAGGCCAGAGACGCCGTCTCTCTGTGCGGCCGCTGTGCCTCTGCTCGCCCCCACTGGTTTCCTACTTCCTGCTGCTTTCCCCACCACACCTCACAAGAGCTTGGCTGAATTACCAGCATCCTGAGACCTTGGGCCCCGCAGGACTCCTTTAGAAAGATTTATTTCACCTTTCTGGTGACCTTGGATGTTCCTGTTAACCTAATAGAACCTCTCTGAACACTTGCAAGGACACCCAAGGTCACAGCCCCTGGGCTGCCCTCTTTCTTGCAGGGCAATCAGCACAGGGTTAGGGAAGAATCCATTGGCAGTGGGCATCCCCTGGAAAAGGCCAAAAGCAGAAACCTAAGAACATGGGAAAGAGAAAACCACCCACTGCCATGGTGTTTGCCGACTCTAGGCATGCAGGACAAGAAGACGGAAAGTCCATTTCAGCCCGCTGAAAAAAGCCTTTCCTTGCAGCACTTGCACTCTTGGATTGAAAGAGCCCAGGGGGACCCCACGGGAATGGAATGACCCTCTGAAGTTCTCCCGAATGTTCCTGCTTCCTTGCAGACAGCACCAAGAAGCCACCTAATAACTATATCCTCACCTCCTCACAGCTGCCCGTGCCCAGCCCACTCTCCCGGACGGTGCCCACTCACCTGCCCAGGCCACAGACCGTGCCATGGTGCTGGCTCGGCACCAGACTCCAGCCAGTGCCACCGGCTCTCTAGACCTTCTCTCCTTTTATCGGGCTGCCCTGTTCCACCGTAGCCTGGGGTGTTGAAATCAGGGGGTGGCGGAGGCGGGAGATGGGGCTGGGGCGTGGCGTGAAGGGATAGGGTGTCACGTAGCATGGATTAGGCAAATCTAACACAACAGCTTTTAGCAATTCTTGGTTTTCTGGAACAACCACAGAGTGTGAACTGGGCCCTTGGCATGACCCCACTGGGAGGCAGAGAGAGGGAAGCCGAAAGTGTTTCTAAGCCTCCTGCTGGATGAGCCCAATTCCGATTTCCTTGGCCGGCGGGGGGGGGGGGGGGGTGTGAAGACCGTGAGTGACCTATAGTTTAATGGGCTTGGAGGGGGAGGGAAGAGGAATGACTCACAAGTCAGGAGAGCTGGGCTCCTGACCAGCTTGCTTGCTTCTCCACTGCCCCTCTGGAATTCACTTGTCCTCTCTGTAAGATGATGGGGTTGCAAATATAATATGTATTTCCTGAAAATCCTATTTTAGGACCCTCCAATGATAGTAATATATTTTATATCCACGGATTGAGAAAAATATCTAATGATAAATAGCAACTATGAGCTTAGTAGTAGTTTTAAATGCCTTGGTTTTCTTTGCTTTTTTTTTTTTTAAAGTAAGCTCTATGCCCAACCTGGGCTTGAACGCACAACCCCGAGATCAAGAGTCACACGCTCCACTGAGCCAGCTGGGTGCCCCTCAAATGCCTTGTTTCTTATAAATTATATATATATTAATTTCCTATGGCTGCTGTAACATAGTCCCACAAACTGGGGAGGCTTAAAACAATAGAAATTCATTCTCTCTCGGTTCCAGAGGCCGGAAGTCTGAAAGCAAGGTGTTGGAAGGGCCATCTGTCCTCTGAGGTTTCTAAGGAAGAATCTTTCCTACACGTTCTGGCTTCTGACAGCTTCTGGTATTCCATGGCTGGTGGTGGCATCACTTTGACCTCTGTCTCATGGCCATTCCCCTATGACTCTATGTATCTTCTGTTGCCTCTTATTAAGACACTTGTCATTGGATTTGGGTCCCACCCTAAGGCAGAATGACTCATCTTGAGATTCTTGCCTTAATTACATCTGCAAAGACCCTTATGCCAAATAAGGTCACATTCTGAGGTTCTTTGTGGGGGGGGAGCATGGGGAGGAGGACCGTTCAATCCACTACAGGATCTAACCATGTCTGGGTTACTTATTCTGTCTGCCGACGATGTCTGGTGTGTGCATGAACTCCAGGGTCCCAGGTGAAACTGGGCCGCTTTTAGGTGATCCGGTCTTTGGTCCTTGACCTTAACGTGAGTGCCCTGGATGGCTGAGAGGGAATGTCTGGTGGGAGCCGGCTCTGGGGTCAGGTTGCCTCGATTTTAACTTCCACTCTGCCATTTCCTATCTGCACAACTTCGAGCCGGTTCCTTACCTTCTCTGAGCTCCAGTTTCCTCCACTATAAAGTGAAACCCCCAGAGGATCGCTGGGGGAAGGCACTACACGCCAGCAGCTCTTCTTACTCCTGGTTCTGCCCAGTTTCTGGGTGTGTCAGAGCTCAGGGCACTGGTAGCCTCTGTGAGGTCCCTAAGAGGGTGGGATCGCGGTACCTGGATGGGAAGGCTCTGTGTCCTCACTTTCTCTGCTGCAGCCCTGCCTCTTTCTGGGTCATTTCTGTTCCCTTCACTTGGGGATCCTGCAAAGGAGCTCAGGGCCCCCTGAGATCTGCAGAGGTGCTTCCACTCCTGGGATGCGAGTGAGAAGGGGAGGGCGGACGTGGGAGGAAAGATCGCTTCTCCAGAGAGGCCGGGGGCCTCCTTCGCTTGCATGCTACCCCCACAAACTCAACTGCCCTGTCAGCTTGGAGCTTTTCTGAATCAGCTTCCTGTCCCCAACAGAAGCCTGCACTGCAGGGGCCTGGGGTTCTGAGTTGCTCCAAAAACCCACTGGCCGTGACTCAGGCGGGGTCCTCACTCTACCCAGTAGCCCACCGTTAACATCGCTGCCTTGGGTAATGCAGCTGATTCTCTTTCTTCTCATCCTTCCTATTATATTGTTTTCTTTTAATTTTTTTGTCCCAGACCCTTTCTTCAAAGGAAAATAAGTAGGAACGTAATGTAGAAAACAAGCTCCTCTAAGTGCCTCTGGTAAAAATCTGGTGAGGGTCAAGGGCTCTGACCCTTGTCCCCTCGATGCTAAGATCAGCCCTTCTTCCACATCAGCTCCCAGGACCCCCCCAGTGGGGGAAGGACTTGCTTTTGGTTGGGGACACTGACACATGCAGCTGTAGGCCCTATTTCCTAAAAACCAATAATACACAAAATAAACTTTGAAATGCTAAAGGCATTTCCATTAAAATAAGTAATAAAGAAAGCCTAAAGGCTACGACCACTGTTGCTCAGCATTGTTTCAAAAATTTTGCCTATTCTAGGGGCGCCTGGGTGGCTCAGTGACTCAGTCGCAGGGGCGACTCTCGATTTTGGCTCAGGTCATGATCTCAGGGTCGTGAGACCGAGCCCCGTGTGGGGCTCCACACTTGGCGGGGAGTCTGCTTTGGATTCCCTCTCTCCCTTCCCCTCTGCCACTCCTTCCGCTCCTACTCTCTCTCTCTCAAATAAATAAAAATAAATAAATCTTTAAAAAATGTTTGACTATTGGGCGCCTGGGTGGCTCAGTTGGTTGAGCGACTGCCTTTGGCTCAGGTCATGATCCTGGAGTCCCGGGATCGAGTCCCATATCGGACTCCTGGCTCTGTGGGAGGTCTGCTTCTCCCTCTGACCTTCTCCCCTCTCATTCTCAGTCTCTGTCTCTAATAAATAAATAAAAAAATCTTTAAAAAAAAATGTTTGACTATTATACTTAGAAAAGGGGAAATTATATAAAGTATATGAATGGTATAATTGCCAATAGTTACAGATATGTTTGAATATCTGCAAAATCCTTTGGTTTTCTAGACTGTAAAACAAAAACAAAAGACCAGGAAAAAAACAGAATTTCCTGGATTTAAGGTGAATATACAAAAATCTATAGATTTTCTCTATATTAGCAGAAACCAATTAGAAATAGAAACAGGGAGCACATGTCTAATTTACAGAAGTGTCAAAAACTACAAAATACTTAGGACTAAATTTAATAACAATAAAGTTGATACTAAAATCTATAAAACTTATTGCAGGACATAAATAAGATCCAAACATGTGCCTGCACAGGGAAACAATATCATTTTTAAAAAATGTCAATTCTCAAAAAAAAAAAATGTCAATTCTCGGGGCGCCTGGGTGGCTCAGTTGGTTAAAGCCTCTGCCTTCGGCTCAGGTCATGGTCTCAGGGTCCTGGGATCGAGCCCTGCATTGGGCTCTCTGCTCAGCAGGGAGCCTGCTTCCCCCTCTCTCTGCCTGCCTCTGTGCTTACTTGTGATCTCTCTCTCTATCAAATAAATAAATAAAATCTTTTTTTAAAAAAAGTCAATTCTCCTCAAGTTAAAAAAAAAAAAAAAGATAGTAATGACGAGGGACATACCATACAAAACTCACTATAAATCTATTGGGATCAAAGCACAGAATGGGCACGAGAACAGACAGAGGTAGATGTGAGCATATATGGAAAACATATGCTCAACAAAGGCAATGTTTCAATCGGGCAGGAAAAACAGGTTTCCTGAATGTCAATGACTTAATTGTCTACCAACCTGGAAAGAATCAAGGTCGGGCCCTGCACACTGTATGTAGTAGTGAAGACAGGGGTAGGATGGGGGGTGCCCTGGGCGTGAAGGGGGGTGGCCAGAACCCAGCCAGAGAGGGCGAGGGGAGGCCGGGGAAGTGGTCCTAGGGCGGAGTTTTGAGAATGAGTGGTGTGACAGGCAAAGAGAGAAAGGCTGGGCGGGCTGGGCCGACCTCTGCTAAGGGTCTCTGGGTGGGAGGGAACTGGATGGGCCAGCAGGCGAGGAGGGGGCTGCATTGCTTTGCCAAGCTGGACTTCTCTTGCAATTATGTCTCGGGCCGGGAAGGGCACGTTCAAGGCTGACCTGATAAGACTTGACCTAGACTGCAGAATAGCAAGGAGTAAAAAGTTACTGCCTGGAGCTGAAGGCCCGGCAAGCAGAAGGCAGGCCCATGTCCTGTGGAGCTGGGGAGGGACCTTCCCCAGGGACCGAGCCAAAACACCCACCCTTGAGTTTCTAACTCAAGGAAGCAGGTCTCGGCTGCCGGTGCAGGTGGCCTGTGTCTAAGCCGAAAGATCCCTGGTTGAGGAGCTCAGCAAGCTCTCATCGGCACCACGCCAGGCCTCCGCTCCTTGACCTTCACCTTCCTGGGGCAGCCTTCCTGGACCCGCACATCTTACAGGGATCATCTGAGTCAAGGCTCGCGTTCGCCCCAGCCACGCTAGTCCACACCAGCTCCTTCCATCCCGAGCAGGAAAGCACCTGCTCGGAGACCCACAGCCCTGGCTGGGCCTCTGTGGATCTCCCAAGAGACCACATCAGGGGACTTTATATTCTCCTTCATCCCCAGTGGCTTCTCTCGCCCTCTCTCCCCGCAGAAAACAGATTCAAGTAAGACCCAATAATGCCTGATACCCAATAAAACTGCAAGATAAGCCCCAGCCCGCCCCACCGGAGAGCAGACTCGGAGGCAGAACTTCCTGCTCTGGTTCACACGCACCCTGGAGGTCCGAGCCGGGGCGAGTCACAACCTCTCCAAGCCTTTGTTTCCTCATCCGCAGAATGGACTTCACACGACCTACCTTCCTTGGGAAGGGAATTGAGGAGAGAATGTGTGGAAGGGCTTGTAAGTAACGGAGCACCCACCAGATCTTATCACAAGACCGCAAGCACAGGGGCCGGCGGCACACTGCTCAGCCCTTGCTGGTGGCTGGGGTCCCATCGCGGTGGCTGCACCGTCCCCCGCCGCGGGCCCGGGCCTCTCCCCCCGCACCGCTCGGTGCCTCCCTGTGCTGAGCATGTGATGAGCCTTCTCCTGAGTCCGTTAACTGCTTCTTCCCACATTCCAGCCAGTTCCTCCGGTCACCCAGGAAGTCTCCCCGACCCCCCCTTTCCCCCGACCCTCACATGACCGGTTGCCACAAGGAGTCCCCCCTCCTGTTCCATCTCCTCCGCCACCCCCAGCCCCTGTCCGCCTCATAACTGTCCTTCCTCCTTCCTTCTCTTGTCCCTGCCCCCCATTCTCCACATGGCAGCCAGGGCCGGGCTGTGAGAAACGTCAATCCCGTCCCGTCACTCTCCTGCTAAGACCCCTCTGTGGTTTCCACTGAACTCAGAATAAGATACAACCTCCTTAACTTTGTCTCTTGAAAATTCCAAGTCTGTTCTTTCATTAAGGACTTTGCACCTGCCGTTGCTTCTGCCTGGAATGTTCTTCCCTGTGATCTTCACACGGCCGGCTCCTTGTCCCCATTCAGGCTTCTTCTGAGCATCCATGTAAAGTAGTGACTGCCTTGAGAGCCACTCTTTGCTCTTTCTGCTGATTTGTTTTCTTCCAAGTACTTCCTTGAGTTGAATCTATCCATCCATCATCCATCTTTCCGCGTGTATGGTCTGTTTCCTACTGCTAGAGTACGGGCTCTGGGAGGGGAGGGACTTCATCCTGTTTGTTCCTTTAACGGTAGTGCCTAGAACATTCCCTAGTACATAGCAGGTGCTCAATCCTTATTTATTAAAAAAAAAAGAAAGAGGGGTTCCTGGATGGCTCAGTCAGTTAAGCCTCTGACTCTTGGTTTCAGTTCAGGTCATGATCTCAGAGTCTTGAGATGGAGCCCCACATCATTGGGTTTCTTGCTGGGTGTGGAGCTGGCTGAAGATTCTCTCTCTGCTTCTCCCACTCCCCTGCTTATGCTCTCTTTCTCTCTCATGAAAGGAAAGAAAGAAAGAAAGAAAGAAAGAAAGAAAGAAAGAAAGAGGCACCTGGGTGGCTCAGTGGGTTAAAGCCTCTGCCTTCAGCTTAGGTCATGATCTCAGGGTCCTGGGATCAAGCCCCGCACCTGACTCTCTGCTCAGCGGGGAGCCTGCTTCCCCCTCTCTCTGCCTGCCTCTCTGCCTACTTGTGATCGCTCTCTTTTTCTCTCTCAGTCAAATAAATAAATAAGCATTGGTGGTATAGTGGGGGAGCATAGCTGCCTTCCAAATAAATAAATGAAATCTTAAAAAAAAAAGAAGAAAGAAAGAAAGAAGGGAGGTAGGGAGGGAGGGGGGAAAGTAAGAGAGAGAGGGGGGGGAGAGAGAACTTGAGAGAGAGAGTATGGCCTCCAAGGCGCTGCCTGATCCTGCCCCACCTTTCAGCCTCACCCTGGTCACTACACCCCCAGCGTCTGGTCCTCCTTCTTGAACACAAATATAACCAGGTCTCTCCCACCTCAGGGCTTTGGCACATCCTGTTCCTCTGCCCGGAGCGTGCTTTCTTCCCTCTTCTCGTCCTCTAGGTGTGGTCTCAGTTGTCACTTGTTCCAGAGCCTCCCTGACCTGGTCCCTGATGCCCTCTCCTGGAGCAGCGTGCGCCTTCCCCTCCAAACCCTTATCCTAATTTGCAATTATATACTTATTCTGCGAGTTTGTGTATTTAATGTGTGTGTTTCTCACTAGACCAGGAGCTCCGAGAGAAGGGACCATGTGTGTTTGTGCACCACTATGCGCCGATGGCCCCGGGGACTGGAACATAGAACAGGAGGCCTCAGTCAATATCTGTTGAGTGAGCTAAGTATTGATGTTATTTCTCAGTATCCCTTAATGCTCAATCAATGTCAAGTGCTCAGTAAGTAGCTGCTTAATGGGAGAAATGCAAACCTTCCCTTAAATATGCAAATTGCGTATATGATCTAAATATACAAGTCAAAACCTCTTAATGTATTAGCAGAAGTCATTCTCCCCAAAGTCTGGGTGAGGAAGGAGAGAGAATTTGCAAATTTGCCCAAAGCTGGATAAAAGAAGAGCCAGGGTGGCGTGGCCTGAGCTCTTCCCTTTCCTCTCTGGGCACCTTTGGATGAGCCTGAGACCCGGATGAGGGTGGAGTTCATGGCCACTGGCTGACGCGGCCTTCAGTCATGCTGAAACTCACGTCTGGGAGTCAGGGCATCCTCTGGGGACAAGGGAAACCCTGGGTCCTCTCTGGGTCATGCAGACAGTAGCCTTGCCGGTCCAAATGTCAGCTTGTTTTCGGATCCTGGTGGACCAGATCCCAGTGGAAGCTGCTTTCTTATCAGTAACAGGTTTGAGGCGGAAGCAGTTGGCAGGCAGTGGGCACCCGGACGGGGAGAGAAGGATCGGGTCCAGCTAGAGTGGGTCAGCATGGGAAATACAGCTTCCTCACTGCCCAGGGCTCTCCCCCACCTGCCTGCTCCAGATGCCAGATGGAGACAGTGGCTCCTTCCTTCTCCTCCCTTTTCTCCTTCTCTCTCTCCCTCTCTTCTTCCCTCCCTTATATATGTCTACATATGATTATTGATACGCAATAATGTCCACTGCATTCCTTGCAACATTCAAAGACATAACATAAACCTAAAACAGGCTTAGGTGTTGCCTCTTGGAGCTTGGAATTCTGTGTCCCATTAAAAAGAAATAAAGGTGACAGCTGGCTGGCTTAGTTGGTGGAGTGTGAGACTCTTGGTCTTGGGGTTGTGAGTTCAGGCCCCATGTTGGGGGTAGAGATTACTTAAAAATAAAATCTTGAAAGAAGGAAAGAAAAGACAAGGAAGGAAGGAAGGAAGGAAGGAAGGAAGGAAGAAGGGGGGAGGGAAGAAGAAAGAAAGAAAGATTTCCCTAATACATCATTAAAGAGAAAAAGCAAGGTGTACCCATAGCACATAGCAAATTGAACAAAGGCATTTATCTCCATTCTTCTGAAAACTCCTAAAATAGCTGTTAAAGGAATGAAATAAAATAGTGTAAATCAACTAAAACAAAGCAAATGGGAGGGAGGGCCAAAATTGATGAGACATGTCAGCACATGTTTGAGCATCGGTTCTAACGTTCACATTTGATAATGAACGAGTGGACTGTAGACTGGGGAACACCTTGGCCAACACAGAGGGCAGTGGGGACAGGGTGTGGGTGCCAGACTGAAGACAGAGACTGGTGATTGGGGGATTACATGAAAATCTGCATGTGGGATGCTCAGGCCCCAGCTCTTCCTTCCACAAGAGCCCCAAGCAGGGCACTGAAAAGCTCCTCTCAGAGAAAACTGGCCAGATTGAAAGAAAAGTTACTGAAGCTCAGACCACCAAAACTCAAATGACATCTGGGGGCCCCCAGTTGGAATAGCTGTGTCCCTGTCCCATCAAGCCCCCAGAGCGTCCAAGAGCAATGACTCACTGTCGCATATGGAAGAAAAGCTAGGGTCACCAGACACTTGACAAAAGAGTCCCCACATGAAAGAGCAAAACAAACAGAAAAAGAGGAACTTAAAGAAACCAGAGTGGGTGGCAGGAAGGGCATCTGATTTTCTAATCTCAAATAATTATGTGCTGCCTATTAACGATGAGCATACATCACTTTTATTACTTAAAAAAAATTTTTTAATGCACCTGTTTGCTGTACACCTTCTAGATAGCAAGAATGAACCAGGCATTGGGGACCCTGAGATGAATTCACAGCCCCTCTCCCTGTGGAGCTTACAGTCTGCAAGTTTAAGTACTCTTTTTTGCTGGGGTCATTTCTCAAAATACCAATCTCCCTGTGAGGGACAACCATCTGAGTAATTCACACTTCTGCCTCTTATAGGGAGCTTCTTTGGTCCCAATGACAGGCTCGGAAGCTTTTCTTATCCTCCCCCAAACTTGAAGTTAAGATTCCTTATCATTTAAGGATTTAAACATGTGTGCAATGGTGGTGGCCTTTAGCATGGGACCCTGGGCCAGAATTTGCTGGTCCCTCTGAGATGGGTTCTACCTAGCAGGGAGGACTGGCCAAAAAAGGCTCCTTGTGGGAGCATCTCAGCCCGAGAAGGGTTTCCTTAGCTCCTACTCAGGGGCTGTGCTCAGGCTTCTATTCTGGGGGCTTCCACCCACTCCCTCCCCACTGACTAAGTGACTCTGAGTGTCAGCTTCCTTTCCTGTGAGCTCCCCAAGATCATCACGGGGTGCTTTATCCCATGTCCTGATCTGGGCTGGGAAGAACCTGGCAGGACTCCCATATATCCTTGCTTATAATTCTCACTCCCAATTATGGGCATTTGAATTTTTTCCTTAAAACAAAACAAAACTAGCATGTCAACGTTTTGTGTATTTCATTCATCTTTTAAAGGACACAATCGCATATGTTTATTAATTGATTCTACAAGTTTAATCAACTGGTAGGAACACTTAAAAGAGCAATGTTAGGAATTGTTGGAGGCTGAATTTGGGCTAGCTGGAGAATGAACAGCTACTGGGGGCCAGTCTACATAGGGCTGTCATGCTTTCTAGATCTTACTTCCAAAAGCTCCACTTGCTTCTCACATTAAAATTTAGGGAAGAAAAGGGTGCCTGGGTGGCTCAGTCAGTTAAGCATCTGCCTTCAGCTCAGGTCATGGTCCCAGGGTCCTGGGGTCGAGTCCCATATCAGGCTCCCTGCTCAGCGCGGAGCCTGCTTCTCTCTCTCCTTCTGCCTGTTGCTCCCCCGCTTATGCTCTCTCTCTTTCTGCCAAATAAATAAACAAAATCTTAAAAAAAAATCTCTTCACATTCCCTTCAGGTGGAGGGCGAAAGCAGCTATTTGGAAATATGCCTTTTTATTTTTTTAAGATTTTATTTATTTATTTGACAGAGAAAGACACAGAGAGAGAGGGAACACGAGCAGGGGGAAATATGCCTTGAGCATTATCAATAACAAAGGCTTGTCCTCCAAGGGAGGTTATTTTGCCAGAGTCTTATCTGAGCTCCAGAGAATCAGTTAGCCCACTCCAGCCCCTCTAGACTTGTGTTAAGGGGAGAAAATACAAAGGTTGAGAAATTCTTTTGAAGAGCAGAGCCCAGAGGCTCAGGTCCACTAAAAAACTGAGATTTAGTCATAAGATTATAGAATGCTTCACCTCCCCAGCAATTTAGCCCCACATCCAGGGTAACGACCGTGGATTCCAACTGAGAGACATGCACGACACAGACTTTACTTTAGTAAGAAGCAGTTCTAAGGGAAACTCAAAGACAACAGGGGAAGCAGAGAAAACAACAACAAGGGAACTGAAGCCATTGGTACTCATAGCCACATCAAACATGAAACTCAGGCCAGCGCCTTGCTTGATATTATGTTAAAAGCCTTATTATTTCAGTTTCTCTAACTTCATACATCATCTGTAGCTTTCAACAAAAAAATTATAAGACATACAAAAAAGCAAGAAAAAACAGATGGGACACAGATTTTGGAATGATCAGATACAGAAGTTCAAATTCATATGATTAATATGTTAAAGACAACATGCAAGAATGGGTACATAATGTAAGCAAGAGGTGGAAACTCTAAGGAAGAAGCAAAAGGAAATGCTAGAAATCAAAAACACTGTAACAGAAATGAAGAATGTTTTCGATAGGCTCATCAACAGACTAGACACAGTCAGGAAAAGAATCAGTGAACTTGAAGATATGTCAATAGAAACTACCCAAACTGACAAACTAAAGAAAAAAAAAAAAAAGAATTCTAAGAAATGGAATAGAATGCCCAAGGAATGTGGAACAATTACAAAAGATTTACATGGAATTCAAAAACAAGGCCTACCTATGTTATTTACAAGAAATCCACTTTAAATATAGACACAGATTACAAGTAAAAGGATGGAGAAAGATAGCCTATGCTGATACTATCAAAAGAAACCTGAAGTAGATGTTAATTTCAGAAAGCAGACTTCAGAATAAGAAAAATGATCAGAGATAAAGAGGGACATTATGTAATAATAAAAAGTGTCAATACTCCAAGAATACATACCAATATTTAATGTGTGTACAGCTAACAACAGGGCATCAAAATATGTGAGGTAACAACTGAAAACTTCAAGGAGAAACAGACGAATTCAGTGTTATAGTCGGAGACTTCAAATCCCATCAGGTACTAATCCCATTCATGAGGGCTCCATCCTCCTTCCCAAAGACTTCATTAATTAACCCCCCAAAGCCTCCATCATATTGGAGGTTAGGATTTCAGCCCATGAACTAGGGGGAAGAAGGGACACACACATTCAGTCCATAACATCAGGAAAAATACATAGATGTGGAATTACAGGATCATTGAGTAGATAGTGTTTAACCTTATAAGAAAACTCCAGCTTTTCAGAGTAGTTGTACCATTTCACACACCCAAGAGCAATGTGTGAGAGTTCCAATTATGCCAAATTATTTGCCAACATGTGTCGTTGGCAGTTTAAAAATTTTTAAATATTCTCGTGGGTGTGTAGTGACAGCTCACTGTGGTTTTTATTTTTTCCTGCTGACTAGCGATGTTGAACAGTTTCTCCTGTGTTTACTGTCCATTTGTATGTCTTCCTCAGTAGGTGTCTGAGTCTGTCATCCACATTTTTATTGGGTTGTTTGATTTTGTTGGTGAGTTATAGAAGTTTTTAATATATTCTGGGTAGAAGCCCATGTTCAGGTATATGTATTGTGACTATTTTATACCAATTCATGGTTTTGTCTATTTCTTTTCTTAGTTGAGTCTTTTGATTAACAGTGGTCTTTAATTTTTAGTAAGTCATACTTAATTCTAAGACTTCATAAAAGAAGATTTTCTTCTCTGGTTAACGTTTTTCTATATTCTATGTAGGACACCGTTTGACATATGTGCGTGCATCTGATTTAGAACTCTGTTCTTTTCTTCTGGATAACTTTTTCTGACCTGTCTTCAAATCCATACACTTGCACAGCTACTGACGTCTCCTATGCTAGATGAAATTTAACTTTGTGACTTCCCAGTTTTTGTCAAAGTCAATTGTTATATAAAAACGTCACTTCATAATGATGCCATCTTTATTATATATAATTGTAAGAATTATCTTTATCTCATTTTTCTGGAGTTTTGCATCATGTGAATCACAGTTACTTAGTTTATGTAGTGTTATTTAGTTCTACTGATTTAATCGTTCTTTGCCTTTTCTCTTACAACTTCATTTTTTGAATTCTTCATTCATTTCTCAGCCGGCAAAGATATTTGCTAAAGTAAGAATTTCCAGAAAGGGTTTATGGAAGAGCCACCCCCCCAACTACCCCCACCCCCCATGGAACCCACTTACATCCGTATCAGTTATTAACGTATTGCTCCAAATTCACCACCCTTCATAGATGCCTGGAAAAGCTCTCCCTTGTCACCTGGTACACCTTAAGCTTCGTCAGTAGAGGGCGCTAAAGGCACAGGGCGAGTTGGGAGAGGAAACTTTGGCTCCTGGTTCCGGTGCACCTGCCGTCCTGCTTGCTGGCGGGGTTGTGGACCCTGGGGGAGTCCACTCCCTGCAAGTTTCGGCATCACTCCTGCAGGCCTCTTCATGGCTACTTCAGTGGGTGTCCCACCTGGTTTCCCAATTCCACTGCACTCTCATGGGTGCCCCTGAAGAAAAGCAGGGGCGACTCAGCCAGTTTCCTGGAAAGTGCAACATACAGTGCTTTCCCAGAGAAGCTTCCCAAGGAGTTCTGAGTGAGCTCGAAGTGGCTTCGCGGTGAGTTCATCAGCATGCCCCAAATGCAACTTCCCGGGGAGTTATATGGCCACCCGCCCTGGAGGCTTCCAGCCTGCCTCCAGCCTTGGCTCTCCGAGTGTGGACCAGCTTTATCCAGAAACAACCCAGACAATTTCTCTGCCATCAGGGAGCTGCAGCCACGCTTTCTCCAACAAGAGCTGAACCCCAGCCTTGGGTGCTCCCTCTCCGTCCAAGTGTGTTTCTCCTTCGGGTACTCTCCATCTGTCTTAGGAGACTTCTCTTCTATTCCCACTGGGGTAGTTAATTCCCTGAGAACAGTTACTATTTCTTCTATCAAACCTTCGCTGTTCAAATGACTGTGTGATTCCTCTCTTCTAGAGCAGAGGCTAGAGACAGCTGTGGGTCATTGCTTGCCTTCCCTACACAGAACGGGAAGAAACCCATTGAATCTTATAATGCTATTAACATGTCTGAATATTGCGCTGGTTTCTGGAAGTGACACAGAGCAGGAATCCTGCAGAATTATGGCTTGCTGGGCAGGCGCGATGTGGGTGGGTGGGGGGGGGGGTCAAGCTTAGCAAGGCAGTCAAGCCAGCTGGAGAAGGTGCTGCCAGGGTCCTTCCTGACTTCTGCCCCTGCATCAGTGGGCCCACTGTTCTCTTATAACCCATTGACTGGAATCACAGTCCTGTTTCCCTTGTTGAGGTCCTTCACACACTCCCTTAGCCACCCTCGCTGCCATTGCTCTGCTCAAGTCCCGATCACCTAGCCTAGGCTGGTGGCTTCCTCTGGGGACGTTTTCTCCCATCCACTCCCTTTGCTCCTGAGTGTCCAACTTAAGCTTCACCTCCCAGGAAGCTTCCCCACCAGCTCGACTCAGTGTTTCTCCCTATTCTGTCCTCTCCTACCATCTGTGCTGGTCCTAAGGCATTTTCCTAAGTCTGCTCTGCCATATAAGTGATCATCCCTTCCAACCTCCGCAGCCTCCATGAAACTTGGTCCAGATTAGCAGAGGAAACGCACTTATTTGTGTTGAACTGGCGCCCTCTGTTGGTGAATGTATACAATGACTGAAAATTTTTTTTCATTGACTACGTAAGGACCCTTGCTCAGGGCCCAAAGCAGAGAGAACCAGTGACAGCCAAGAAAATTCAGCTGCCCCTCTTTGTTCATCCCATTCCCTTAGGAGGTGAAATTCAATCCACTGGCCAACCCACCATATTTCCACCCCTTACTATCACACTAGGAGTTTTCTAAAACTCAGGTTTCCCAGATAACAATCGCTAACATTTATTAAGCACTTGCTGTATACCAGGCATGGGACTAACTTCTTTCTCTCCTATATCATTTTATCTTCACAGAAATTTTATGAGGTAGACCCTTGGGTCAGGTTCCCTAAAAACAGATTTCAGCACATGTGATCTACTGGAGAAAGAGAAGAAAGCAGGATAGAGCAGGACGGAGCTAAGCCAGGTTGCGGTCTCCGCTGTGGACTGGCATCAGCTAGATCGTCTGGGGAGCCCTGAAGCATGGTCACACCAGAGATAATCCTATCTTAAGGGAAGGGGGGCCGACCTTTCCTACCCCTGTGTCAGGCAAGCATTGGCCACAGGCTCCCAAGCAAGGCAGCTTCCATTCAGCCTAGGGAATTCTCTGGAAAAGAAAAATCTGTGAACTGTTAGCACCAGTTCTCACATAGCTGGGGGGAGGGGGAGAGTGCACCAACCCAGGAAAGAGGATCTGGTTGGGTACAAAGTGTCAACAAGAGTACTTTTATTTCCACTCTACAAATGTGGAATAATCTTGCTCTTTCACATTTTGTAAATGCATTATGAAGCTGGGCATGTTTTCATATGTAGCATCTCATTCAGTGTTGCAGTAACCTGGAGAAGTAGTGATTATAATTCCCATCCTAGGAACCAGGAAAGTGACAAGATACGAGACTTCCCCAAGGTCACCCAGCCAGTTCAATGTCTTCTCTGTCTGTGAGGAGCACCTTCTTAGACATACACCTGGCTGTTGAGGGCCCTACTTCAGACTCTCCTTGGTGACATGGAGGTTTGGTGGTTTACAGTAGGATCTTAAAGCCCTTTTAACTCAGACTGAGTTCTAACACCCCTTATGAGATTGGGTAAGAGAAAATGTGCCTCCTTACCAAAAGGGGGTCATGCCTTGCCTATGTGAAATTGTGCTAGGTTTCAAAGCTCCTGCAAAACTCCCCAACGGAAAGAGAATGTTCCTTCGCCATTGCTCACCTGTGTTAGCAGGTTTCCTTAGCAGAATTTCCTTAGAGGTGTCCCAAGTGACAATTACCAGGAACTACTAATAGCTTCTCTTAGTAGTTAAGTTTTGGGAAGTCAAACATTATACTTGAATTTTCAACTTTGCGGGGGGTTGGCACCCCTGACCCCCAAGTTGTTCAAGGGTCCACTGTATTATCCTCGATGACAGACTTGTAAACTGAGATTATTCTGAGAGGTAATGCGGATTGCCCAAGGTAACACAAGAGAGTAACAAATTGAACTGGGATTCAGATCCTAGTCTATCTGGTTCCAAGTCCTTGTCCTGTTGTTATCATGCTGCACGAAGTAGTGGTAACCTGTGGCCCAGTAGGGGAACCTGTTACTAAGGGATCTTGGCCACACAGGGGAATGGGTGAGGAGGAAGGGCCACGAAAGAAGCCTCTCCCAGGTGAGGAGACTGAGCTTTGGGGACTGTGGGTCATTGCCCCAGCAGTTACCACCAAATCAGCCCAGCAAGATGCCCAGAGGCTGGAGAGGCGCCATGACGAATAGCATGGGGCCAGCTTGTGGCTTACCCGCACGCTCCCCATATCGCCCTGGCCTCAAGGACCCCAGCCAGGACGCGGTAGGAGTGAGAGCCTCTTCGATCCCTAACCAGCAACTCTGAAAAGAAAAAACTCCTCCAGGGGTGTCCAGGAGAAGTGACACCAAGATGGCCTGGGCCCAAGAAAAGCAGAACGTAGACATGATCCAACCTGTGTGTTCTCTAGAAGACGGAAGAGGGACCCCGTGCTAGAAGGACAAGCGAGTGCCAGAGTGCCCCTTATCATCCTGGAGATGCTAAGTATGGAGGAGAGGATGACATGGGAGACTCCCGACACGGCAGGAGTGGTCTAGGCCTGGCTTCCCGCCAGAGACGCCCGCCTGGCCTCAGCCTCAGGAGTCCCCCACTTCACCTCCACGTGTAAATTCAGCGTCATTTCCCTGCTTGAGGGTGTGATTTCTTGGTAGTTCCATTGGGCCCTCCCTCCCCATGATTGAGAGCTCCTCCGGGGAGGGCATGGCGGGCTCCTGGCCCTGGACCCCCAGTTCCTACACCAGGAGCCCTACCTTCTAGGGGCTGGGTGCCTTGTCCCACTGCCCCTATCCGACTGCATCTCTGTTGAGACATTAGTGATTTCTTTGGCCTAGACGCTCACCCAGTGGACCCGGAATGCAGAAATGGCTCCTCGCTCTCCTCCAAAGAAGGTTTCTGTGTCACCCAGCCACCACAGAATATGCTGTTCAGACAGGTCACATGTAGCCCAATGGGGTCAGTGGTGCGACGGCCGCCACTGTCCTTCCGGGGAGAACATGGTAAGGAGGAGACCTTGGCCGATGGAGGTGAGAAGACACTGTGAGGTCTCCCTGCAGGGTCCAGGGGGCCTAGTGACACCCGATGGGCCCATCTGCCTCCTCGCTGGTTCCCGGATAGGAAGCTCCAACTGGCTGTGTTATCTGGGGAGAGTCACTTGAACTCTCTGAGCCCCATCTTCCCTTCCACACCCCAGGGAGGTGGATCCTGCCTTCGGGGGAATGGCAGTAAATCTATCTGGCTCCTTGGCAGGAAAGGAGAGAGGAAGACGGGAACTCTTCCCGCCTGCTCCTCTCTGTATCCCCACCAAACCCAGGACAGAGGCCTTGTCCTGGTGCGCTCGGCGTCACCCAGCCTGGTGTGCGTGTCCAGACTCACCAGCAGGGGGCGCCGGGCCTCCGTTTTGGTCTCCGCGGCCCGGGCCGGGAGCGGGGCGGTCTCACCAGGTGCTGCTCCCGGCAAGGTGTGTCTGGCAGCCCAGAAAAGGCCCCCGGTTCCCAGAGGTCTAAAATAGCTGACTGTGTTTATTTAAAGCCAGTCACCATTTCTCACTGTCTGACGTCCTCTGGGTGTGTGTGTGGATGGAAGTGCTTGGGTGCAAAGAGCTTGACCGGCTGAGTGTGGAGGAAATGCCTGCGTGGGCCTCGGGGCTTTGTCCTGAGTGGGGGGCTCCTCCTGTCAGCCGTGGCCTGGGTTCCGGGTGGTGGCCAGGCAGCACGTCTCCTGTGCTTGGAGAGGGATCCCCCCAGGGCTGGACAGGAGTCCAGAACCACTGGCCTCTGTGTTCGGCCCAGAAAGGAGTGACTCAGTGGGCCCTCTGGTGGGTGGCCTCCGGAGGAAGCCCCTGAAGGCAGCCCCCCACGCCCCCCCCCTTGCTCCCACTCTCCTGTCAGTTGGGCACAGGATGAAGGAAGTCTCCCCCACTTCTGCGGCCAGAGGAAAGGGGCAAATGGTTGCGAAACAGCTCTTAGGTTCCTGGACAGGAAGGCGAAACAAAACAAAACAAAACACAAAATGAAAAGCTCAGCGAGATCACTGTCTCACCCCGAGGGAAGTAATTGCTCAAGTCGAATCAGCCCGGAGCTCGGCCCCCTGCAGGGTCCCGGGAGCGGCCCCTGCCCAGGCGGCCGGTCAGATGGGGACAGGAGCAGAAGCAGGGCCTCTGCCCCGGAGCTCCTGCCTGAGGGGGCGAGGCTGTCCGCCCCTCAGGAAACTGCAGGAGAGGGGCTTGCAGGCTGATCGTCTACCAAGGACAAGGCAGGCTGTTTTGAAAAAGGCCTGAGGCCATTCGTGGGCAGAGAAGGTGAACTCGACCTGCCAAGTAGATAAAGTGCTAAGGCCCTTCCCTCCGCCCGGACAGCAGCTGGCACTCCTGTCGCTTCCAGACTCCTCAGAGTGTCCCCTCTGAAACACTCACACAAGGGCCACTGTGTGACCATCCTTCCCGAGTGGGGGGCAGGGACAAGGAGCTCACTGAACAGGGGCGACTCACCACAGAGGGACAAGCCCTGAAGAAGCCTCCTGACGGGAAAGGAACCCGGCAAGGCCAGCCCCGAGGAAACCTGGAGGAAGCAGGGATGCTGTCTAGGCAGGGGACAGGGACAAGGCCCCAGTGCAATTCCCATCCTGGAGAGGACTTGGGACCCATGATGACTCAGGGCAGACCACAAAGCACTTCAGTTTCCGGAGTTATTTTACATACCTTTATTCGGTGAGGTAGATCAGAAGACAAGCTCCAGGGCGCCTGGGTGGCTCAGTGGGTTAAGCTTCTGCCTTCAGTTCAGGTCGTGATCTCAGGGTCCTGAGATCGAGCTCCGCATCGGGCTCTCTGCTCGGCGGGGAGCCTGCTTCCCCCTCTCTCTCTGCCTGACTCTCTGCCTACTTGTGATCTCTCTCTCTGTCAAATAAATAAAATCTTTAAAAGAAAGAAAGAAAGAGAGAAAGAAAGAAAGAAAGAAAGAAAGAAAGAAAGAAAGAAAGAAAGAAAGAAAGAAAGAAAGAAAACAAAGCTCCGATAAGTTAAGTAACTTACCTAGGGGAAAAAAAAAAAAAGCTAAGTAACTTAGCTCCGGATACGCAGCCAGGATCTCTGACTGCACACCCTGAGCCTTGAGTGGTTCTTCAGGAAGCACTGCCCTGACCATCACCCCAACCGCCTGAGGTGTTACCTTGGTGAAAACAACAGGGCCTGACTTAGCTGGACAGGCCTAGAACGTGCTCTTGTTTTCTCAGGTACCGGAGTGGGTGAACGTCTGGGGGCCTGGCTTACGTCCCCAAACACACAGGAGGGGGACGGGCGAAGAGAGTGCCAGTTTTTGTCATTAAGGCTGGGAATTTGCGCCCCCCCCCCCGCCCCGTGGTGCCCACTGGTGCGGACCAGGACAAAGGGAGCTGGCCCAGCCAGAGCGCAGGCCTTCCCCGTCTGCCAGACCCGGAGAGAGAGACAGCGACAGGCTGAGAAGCGTGGGGGACGGTGGCTCTGGAGCTGAGCAAGGTTGGAATCTCAGTGCTACCGGTTGCTGACTGTGTGTCCCTGGCAGGTTACTTCAGCCTGAGCTTCTTCATCCGCTCGACGGAGAGGATCATAGAACAGCCTAGAACAGCCGGGAGGAGTGGAAGGGTTGATGCAGATACAGTAACACGTAATAAACGGTAGCCCTCGCTGTTACAGTGTCTGAGCGGCTTCCCGGTCCCTGCAGAAGGTGTATTGACAGCCGTCCCCGCGGGTGGACCCGTGGATGCACTGTGGCTGTCCCCCCCTCCCCCGCCAGCCCTCCTCTTCCCCGGGGTCTCTCCAGTCTGGTGTTTCGACAATTCCCTGGGCTGCAGCTGCATCTCGTGACGTTCTGCTCCTGAGGACGCTCTCCACACAACTTGACGGGGACATGCTCTGCTTTTCGGGGAGATCCGAAGATACTATATTGGATGCCCTCCCTGGAGAGGTCCTTATGCAAGGACACAGGCTTCCAAGTCTGGCCCGCATGATGCTACCAAGTCTGGGACCTCAGCTGTGCGACTTCCCCTTGTGGGACCCGGGCTTCCTGGCCCCTCTTTTGGGGCACACATCCCCTCCTCCCCGCAGGGCTGTTGGGAGAATCGGACCCGAGCCATCAGGTGTGTGTCTGCCCAGCATGGAGACGGACTCCATAAATGCTAACTATTGTAATCAGAGTGATGCGGGTCTTATGAGTGTCAAGTTCAGAAATGATATTTATGTAACTACAGCTTGGCTGGAGTGATGGTAAGGCCTCATAAATGAATGGCTGTGATAGCCCATTGGCGGGAAAGACCGACGTCACAAACAGGGTGATGCGGGAGGCTTCCTGCCGGCTTTGGACCCAGGTCTGCCTGCACCTCTGCCCTCCCGGGCCCTCCCTCAAATCCCCCCGGTCCCCCTTTCCGCGTGTCCACTCTGGGCGCTCCGGTTGTGGGGGCTGGGGGATGGGAGAGGGGGAGGGCGCCCTGCAGAGTGGTCTCCTCCCTGACACTCCCCCCAGAGTGCTTCTTGCTGGAGACCTGAGGGCCCCTGAGGGGTCTGGAGATTTGGGGGTGGCAGGGGAGGAAAGAGGCTGTGGGTAACTTGGTTAGGCAGGGGGACCCAGGCCTTCCTAAAGAGTTTTTTTCCTTCTCTCCAGTCGCTATCCATACTCCACATTCTGTACACAAACCCCTGGAGGAGACGGGCCGTCCCCAGACAGGTCTTTCTGGGGACACCCGAATTCAAGCACACCGTGTAAGAAAGCACACACACGCTAGCTCCCCATCCCTGCTGTGGGTTGGAACCCGCTGGGCGCGTAGAGGCATGCACCAGCCCAGAGCACATGGGGCAGAGCTTCCAAAATTCCTCCAGTGATGTTCCCATAATCCCTGCTCACAGCAGTCCTGCTGGGTGAGCAGAGCAGATGTTTGGTTCTTGCTTTTTTGCATTTCAGAAACTTTTATTAATAGTCCCCAAACCGCAAGAATCAGATGGGGTTTTTTTGAAGAGTGTTGAATGCATGATTTATATCTTGAGTATTTAATTAAAATTCTGCCAAATTCCGCCATCTCAGTTTGCTAAGGCTGTGAGTTTTACGACCGTCTTTGTTTTCCCAGGTGCAGGGGAAGGGTAGTCCATACCGTGGTGGAGATTCCACACTCGAACATTTGGGCAACCTAAAGATTTGCCCCACACCACCCTCAACACGGATGCAACCGCCTTTCAGCCCAAAGTCAGCGCACATGAGGAACTGGAACTCAAGCCTTGAGTCCAAGTGCATGATCCTATTCAGATGGCCAAGTCCCCCATTCTTGAACAAAAGTTTTCAGTATATGGCAGCAGGACCTCAGGGACGCTGGTGATGCAAGGAGCCAGCAAAGAAATGTGGCGAAAAGCACAGGATTGGGGCACCTGGGTGGCTCAGTGGGTTAAAGCCTCTGTCTTCGGCTCAGGTCATGATCTCAGGGTCCTGGGATCAAGCCCCGCATTGGGCTTTCTGCTCAGCAGGGAGCCTGCTTCCCCCTCTCTCTGCCTGCCTCTCTGCCTACTTGTGATCTCTCTCCTCTCTGTCAAATAAATAAATAAAATCTGAAAGAAAGAAAGGAAGAAAGGAAGAAAGGAAGAAAGGAAGAAAGGAAGAAAGGAAGAAAGGAAGAAAGGAAGAAAGGAAGAAAGAAAGAAAGAAAGAAAGAAAGAAAGAAAGAAAGGCACAGGCTCTAGAGCCAGATTGCCCCACCCGAATCCTGGGGAAGGTAATGCCTTGGGCCAGTTACCTAACCTTTTTGTGACTCAGCTTCATCATTTATAAAATGGGACAGCAGAGTTTTTAAAATTAAAAATATTATTTTTATAAAAATAAATACAATAAAATTTTGGATTTAAATAAATTTAATTTAAATAAACATTTATTAGAAGAAAACATTTTTATCGAGGTGTAATTGACATAGAACATGTTAGTATCGGGTGTACAACATAATGATTTTGGTAATTGACCAAAACTGGTCATTACCAAATTGGTCATTTTGGTAAAATGACCACTGCAATAAGTCTAGTTAACATCTGTCACCGTATATAGTTGCAAAGAAATTATTTTTCTCATAAGGGCTCTTAAGATCCACACTCCCGGCAGCTTCCAAATATGCCATACGGCGACATCAGCTATAGTCCCCACGCTGGACCTTACATCTCTGTAGCTTATTTATTGTATAACTGGCAGTACCTTTCGACTCCCTTCATCCACGTCGCCCACCCCCCCTTCCCCTCTGGCAACTGCGGTCTGTTCTCCGTATCTGTGAGCTTGGTGTTTTACTGTTGTTCCACATATAAGTGAGATCACACAGTCTTCCCATTTTCCAGACGAGGAGACTAGAGGGAAAGGACCACAGGCCTCACCTTAAAGTCACGTGGAGGCCAGGACTCCGCTGTCCCCCGAGATGAGCGAGTCTCCCCACGTCTCTGTGGCACCTGGTGAACTGAGGGCTCAGGAGGGACAGACAGCGTGGCTGGCACCCGGCACCCCTCAGCTGTCTGGTGAGGCCTGTAGCGTCCTAGTGCCCCAGAGGGGAGGCGGGTACCTGGTGCCCTCCCTGACCCGGGTCCTGACCCCTGGGATGGGGTCCAGACTCACAAATAATTGTCAAAAATGTGCCCTCACCCCACCTCCCAGCCTGGACTAGAAGGAGTTAGTAAGCCTTTAGGGAGGGAGCTTTGCTCAGCGAATTCCTGAGTCTGGGTTTTCCCTGGTGCACATTTCTGAGCGGGGGACGTGGACTGGGAGCCAGGCTGGCCTCCATTACACAGTGACATAGATTCTGCAATTTTTTTTTTCCTAGAGATTATTTATTTATTTATTTGACAGAGAGAGACACAGTGAGAGAGGGAACACAAGCAGGAAGAGTGGGAGAGGGGGAAGCAGGCTTCCCGCTGAGCAGGGAGCCTGATGCGGGTCTCGATCCCAGGACCCTGGGACCATGACCTGAGCTGAAGGCAGATGCTTAACGACTGAGCCACTAGGTGCCCCGCTTCTGCCCTATTTTAGCAGGTCTGCCCTAGCTGGGGCTTTGAAGATCACCACGGCTAAAACCCACATTTGGCTGCCCCATCTCTTTGTCTCTGTCTCTCTGTCCCTGTCCCTGTTTCCTGTGTCTTCTTTGTCTCTCTCTCCATATATAGACATATGTGGGTATACATGTGTATATTTATATACATATTCTTGTGTATGCTGTATCTACAGAAAAATGTGTGTATCTCTAGATACACACGCATATATATAAACATGTGTGTGTGTGTGTGTGTGTGTATTTTTTTTTTTCTTGTCTCAGCTTTCTCTCTCTTCATTAATCTGACTCGAAGGTCATGGAGCTTTCCATGGATGGGACAAGGGCCACAGGGCCACCTCATCATTACTACCTCTGATCAGGATGGTCCTTGGACCACCGGAGGTGGGTTAGGTTTTCAGACAGACTTCCCCTTCCTACCCTTGTCACTGGGGAGTCCAATAGTCTCCATATTTCCTCCTTTGGCCAAACTCCCATCCTTGGTTCTGCAGTTCCGACACTGGCTTTGGTGTCCCCCAGGGGGAAAGGGTAAGACCGCGGGGCTCCTGGCCCTGCCTGCTGCGTGATGAAATTTGGTGCTTTATAGGGCTGAGCCTTGCCAGGGGGAGGATGGGAGGGGACAGAGGCGGCTCCGGGGGTGTGGCAAGACGCTGCCACGGCCCTGTGTGAGACTGCAGCCAAGCGCTATGTAGGAGTGTATTTATAGACACACACAGAGACACAAACGCACGGGAAAGTACTACTTGTTTCTTGGAAACATGGGCTGGTTCTCATGGTCTTACCATATACAGAGAGCCGCGTCATCCTGGGACAGGGAAAGCTCCGTCCTGTTCTCCCTGGCATCCACCCGCCACATGAAGAGCCATCTTTGGGAAACAGATCTCATTGACTCTCTCCCCCTTGGGAAACCTGCAGTGATTTCTCCTTGCTCTCGGGAGAAGCTCTTTCCCCGACCTGCAGCTTGCCTCCCTCCTCCCAAGCCTCCCCACAATCCTTCCCACCCTCCTCCCAGACCAAAGCCAGGAATGTGCAGTCCTCCGGGTGAGCCAGACCCCTTTCCACCTCCATGCCTTGGCACACACCGGGGCCCCCCGGCCATGAGCGCTTCCCCATCCTCTCTTCCTCTGGAGGAGCCCCAGCCACACAGTCTCCAATGAAGGTCTTACCCCCCACCCTGGCAAAGTTACCCATTCCCCCGAGGGCTTAGGACTCTGCACGCTTAGCTCTTATAACTGGTTATTTCTACTCCTGTCTGTCTCCCCCTCCAAACCATGTATTCTCCAAGGTCAAGAACTGCCTCTGACTCATTTCTGCATCCCCAGCATCTAGTCCACGGCCTGAGGCAACGGAGAGTGACACGTGGGCTAGTGTGTCAGACTGTCACCGCGGAACTGCTAAAGAAGGGCTCGCGGCTGGCGTTCGGTGAAAGACTGAGTTTAAATACCGGCTCGCCACTCGCTAGCCAAGAAATTGTACTTAGCCTCCCCGTCAGTTTCCTCATCTGTAAAGTGCATAGGTCAACAGGACCTCATGAGGCGACAGGTGGCATAGCCGGTTAAGCCTCCGACTCTTGATTTGGGGTCTGGTCATGATCTCAGGGTCCTGGGATGGGGCTCCCCTCCCCCATGGCGGGCTCCCTGCTCTTTGGGGAGTCTGCTTCTTTTCCTCTCCCACTGCCCCTCGCCCTATTTGCACTCTTTCTAAAATAAATAAACCTTAAAACACACACGATAGAACCTCACTTACGTGATTGTTGCAAAATTTGAACGATTGGCATAGAAAGGATTTCATGTAGCACCTGACATACATGCGCACATAATTTTTTTCTTACAACCCCCATTTTGCCTATCGGCAAATCCAGCAGGCTCTTCCTTTTTTTTTTTTTTTTTTTTTTTAAGATTTTTTCTTTATTTATCAGAGAGAGAGAGACTGAGAATGAGAGGGGAGAAGGTCAGAGGGAGAAGCAGACTTCCCGCAGAGCCGGGAGTCCGATACGGGACTCAATCCCGGGACTCCGGGACCATGACCTGAGCCGAAGGCAGTCGCCCAACCAACTGAGCCACCCAGGCGCCCAGGCTCTTCCTTTAACATATCCAACCACTTGTTATCTTCCTGTTGCTCACGGTCCAGTCCAAACCACCATGATTTCTCATGGACATAGGTCGATGGCCTCTTAACTGGTTTTGCTTCCACTCTTGTCCCACTTCATCTATTTTCAACACAGCTGCCCAAAGTGAACCCTTAAAAATGTAAGTCAAGTCAGATCACTCCTCTGCCAGAATTCTCCTTTGGCTTTCCTACTTCCCCGAGAGTAAAAGCCCAGGTCCCTGGTAGGGCCTCTAGGGCCCTTTGTGATTGGTCGATGTGACCTCTGATTCCATCTCCTTCCTTTCCCTCTTTCCTCGCTCCAGCCACACTGGCTGCTGCGTTGCAACTCAGCTCTGCCCCAGTGCCTTTGCAACTGCCATTTCCTCAGCCTGGAATTCTGTTCCCACAGAAATTCCCGTGACGTCCTTCCTTACTTAGAGTCTTCACTCAGGTCCCCTTCTCCATGCAGCTCTTGATGACTGGCCCATTCCATCTAAACTTTTGTTATCTTGCTATAACAAAGCTCTCCCCTCTCTCTTTCAGCCTTTATCATTACTAGAAAGATGATTTTATTTATTATCTTGTTCAGTGCCCGTCTCCCCCAATAGAATATAAGTCTAAGAGAGCCGAGATTTGCCCATTCTGCCCCCTGCTGTATCCTCAGCCCCCAGAATAGGGTCTGAGACAAAGTAAGTACTCAGTGAGTACTTGGTGGCATACACAGATCATTCCAGGAAGTTTTGTGCATTACCCTCTGCTACCGGAGCTCAGCGTCCCGACCGCACAGATGAGAACTGAGATTGCGGTAAAATACTGGGACCACGGCATCTGGGCTGGGCCGGGCCTTCCTCACTGCCCCCGGGTGTGAGAACTGACTCAGGAGGCAGAACCCCAAACTGTGCTTCAGTCCTCAGACTGGATTTTCCCCTTCTTCCAGCCCAGCCCAGCTGCGTCTGGGAGAAGGTTTGGCTGGGAACTCTAAGCTCATCCTTTTCTCTGGAGAGGCTGGGCTTTGGGCCGTGGCCCCAGGAAGAGGGAGTGGCGTGTGAAGGGCCCCCAAAGATCAGAGCCACAGGGATAAGCACTGTCGTCGCTGCCCCCGTCCCGTTTTTCTGGGGATCCCACAGGACCTTCCTAGGGCAAAAACCAGCGCCATTCTTCTTGGACTTGGTTTCCTAAGGAAGCAGTGCTCCTCAGAGTGGGCCCATGGCATCGCCTGTCTGGGCCCAACCCCAGGCCTGCTAAATCAGTCTCGGAGGCGAGGCCCGGGCATCTGCATTCTAGGCCTCTCCTGGGGGAGCCTTCACTAAATTCAAACAAGAGGCGTCTGTCAGATGGTGACCTCTTGGGGCAGGGACTGTGACCTTCTCACACTCCAGACACCCGAGCTCCAATCTCACCCCCTCCCCTGCTTCATTTTCCTCCTTAGCACTTCTCACAATGCGATCTGATATAGTACGTCTATATTCCACTTGCTTATCCCGTTTAGTATCTGACCTTCCACCCCCCACCCCCACCCCCAGAATGGATATTTTGTCTGCTTTGGTCACTGTATTATCTCCAGTGCCTAGAACAATGCCCAACACGTAGTAAGTGCTTCAGCAAATAGCTGCCGCATGAACAAAGCCCTCCTTGAAAAGAACTCCTGGTAAGCAAGGGGGAAGGCCGGGAGGGAGATAGTGATCCTCCCAGGATCAGTGAGATTGTCCTTACCCCAGGCAGAGCAAGACCCAACAATTCCACGTGAGCTCAGGCTGAGTCATCTTCTACCTCCTACCTGAATGTGGAACCACTCTGTGGAGCGCAGGGATACGTGGCAATGGGGCTGGAAACAAGCTGCATGCATTTCCCCTCCCCACCCCTCCTGTAAGGCCCCTTCCGGCCGGCAGACCTCCTTGGGCTGCTCTGGGCCCCCCCGTCCTCCCTCTGGCTCCAAGGAGCTCCAGGGCCCAGGCCTGTGACGGAGCGCTCAGCTGCTGTGTCCGTGGGCCCCTCCCAGGCCTCGACCTGGCCTCGCAGAGAGCTTTCCGTCAGCGCAGACCCCAGTCTCACTCCCCCTCCTCAGCCAGAACCTAGAGCACAGCAGATGCTCACTAAGTCAGGAGTCTGCGGCTTCAGGGAAGAAAAGCACATGGAATACAGTTCCGTTCGGGGCTTAAGGGGGCCAGGGCCCAGAGGGGGCTCAACGGAGGGGTCTTCCTTAGTGGCAAGCTCCGTCTATCCCACAGGGAATAACCACGGAGCAAGGAGTGTGCAGCAACGCGCCGTGATGCTGGAGCTCAGTCACCCGCCCATTTCCTCTGACTACTACCTCTGGTCACAACAGCTAACATTTATTGAGTGTTTACTGAGTGCGAAGTGCTGCTCTGGGCATTCCATAAGGATTATCTCATTTAATTCTCATAACATCCCGATATTATTATACAGATCGCCTGCCTGTCAGGGCCTGCGCCATCTTGGGGTCAAAGGCCGAGAAGCGGTTGGTGGGAGCCCCAGCACATTGTGCCAAGGGTGTTAAGGAAGAAACGGGGAGGAGGGACTCCATCTGCATGGGGACCCCCGCTGCGTGTGAGGTCCCCTGAGCTTTTCAGAGCAGAGAGACCCAGCTCCATCTCTGTCGTGGCTTCGACCCTGATACCGCAGGGTCTCTGGAGTGTCCTTCAGGGTTCCCCAGGCTCTACAAGCTCAGCTTTCAAAAACCCGACCCAGGAGTCAAGGGTCCGGGCTTGTGAATGTTTTGCCTGATATGCTGGCCATTCTTGACCCATTCAATCAGGTAGCTTCTTCTTTGAATTGGGAATGACATAATTAGGAAATCTCCCTTGTCTGTCCCTATTCCCCACTGTCTCCCCCCCCCCCCCCGCCGACAGAGGTCTCCCACAGGGGGCAGGGCTAGGTCAATGCCACTCAGAGGGACCTCTCCACCCTCCCTGCCACGCCAGCCCCATGAGTAGGACCTTCTCTTGGTCCTCTGGCCCTGGCGGTGGGCCCTCCGCCTGCTCCCAGGCCCCGCCTCTGTCCCCAGAGCACTCTCTCCAGGCTCCCAGCTGTGAGTACACATCCCATACGGGGCACCACACACTCCTGGATAGAGCCAAGGTGGAAGGGAGAGGGATTGTGACAGGGTGTGAGAAAATCAGAGGGCAGGGGAAATTGGAGAAGGCAGCAAGGCCATGCTCTCCCTCCCAGCTTGGAGGCCGGGTCATTAGACAAGGTCTGTAAATAACATCTGAATGGTCTCTGGAGCCGCGTCTGGACCATGACGTTCTACTCCGCAAATAGACCTTGACTATGTGCTCCAGGCATTCCATGGGCCCTGGGGAAGGCGCGAGAACCCGTCTAGAACCAGGACCCAGGGCACTGGGACCCCCATGGGCTCACGGCAGGGCTCTGCTGAAGGTGTGGTAAGCCTCACCTCTGTCGCATGTCAGTGTCCCTGGAGCACTCAAAGTCCCTGTTTGCACCAGCTCATAAGAGTGACAAATACTGCTGTGTTTTCCCCTGAAAATAAGCAGAGATTCAGAAGCCCAGGAGCCACTACCGTGGGCTCAAAGGAAGTCCATATCTAAGCCGTCCAGACATTCATCCGCTCCCACCCCTGTGTTTCAGGGCCCCCCGGAAGTCTCTGAGAGCATATGCAGTAGGCAGCCCCCCAGTGCTCGCTGCTGGAGGTAGAGGGGAAGAGGAGGACATAGCCACACACACACACACACACACACACACACACACACACACACGCACACACACACGCACACACACAGGCTGTTCAGTCCCCATTGCAGTGTCTCCCCCACCACCCTCTAAGTCTCCCGCCTTCTCGCACTTCTCACTTCAATAACCTCTTCTCCTCCCTCTGCAGGACAGAGGGGTGACCCCGAATCTGCCATCTGCCACCTCCCCCGATGCCCAGGTCCCTGCCTGGTGTAATCTAAACGACTCGGGTAACCGAGATAAGCGTCTGGCTGCAATTAAACATTGACAGGCCGAGCCTGGCGCTCAGTGGCAGAGAAACTCCCTGGTTGGTGGTTGGTCCTCAGGGAGGCAGAGAGACCACAGCAGCTGGGTCATTAAAAATGGATGGAAACCAGCCCCTTTCAGAGGGGCTCTGTCTCTTAAAGGGGCGGTTCTACTGTTGGCCAGAGAGGGAGGGACCAGGAGGGCACAGAAGAGGCCGGCAGGGCCCAGATCCTGAGCCAATTTCCAAGTATTGACTGTTCCTGCCCTTTCCCTTCCTGTTGGGTGCAAAGAGCATTGGCTCCAGGGGCAGGCAGCCTTGTTTGTCTCAGCTCTACCCCACAGCATGGCTTTCGGTACCCTGAACCTTCTTTTGTTCATCTGTAAAATGGGCTTAATCCTTATCTAAAGGTTCTTATAAGGATGGAATGAAATAACACATACAAATTATCCAGTGCAGTGTTTGTGGCCAAGAGAGGTGATTACTAAAGCTGAGAGCCCTCTCTCCTTCCTCCTGGGAGTAGATGACTTTCTTCCCAGACTTAAATGTCCACAGGGAGACCCTCTCTGGCTGTGTGGGATCCTTTCCCTGCCCCCGGAGCTTCCAGAGACCCTGGCCTCTTTACAGGTTTGCTGGTCTGTCTTTCCCCCCCACAAACAGGAAGAGCCTTGACAATAGCTATCTTGACCACTCCTGATCTCCCAGCCACCAGCTCAGTCTGGCATATACTAGCTGCTTGGAGAATGTTGAATTGAATGAAATTGGGGGAGGAAAAGAAAAAAAAAAACACTTTAAAAGGATTCACATGAGACCAACAAACTGAGGGTTTGTTGACACAATGACAGACGATAGAAGGAACTGAACCTCTTTTGCACAGAGAAGGTCATCACAGGCTGCACCGGCTCACGGATGGCCCAATGCCCTGACTTCCTAATGGAGGGGACGGAGACCTGTGAGTTGGTGGCAGAGGCCCACATCTCACTGGGCTTCTGACTCCCGGTTCCTTGCTGGAGAGCTGGGGCTGGGACCAGGAGGTTCTGCTCCTGTCCCCTGGGAGCAGGGGAGGACCCTGTCCCTCGCCCAGAGACCCGGAAGGGTCATGTGACTGGCCTCCAGAGTCACACAGAGTTAGCCCGGGTGACCCCGGGCCCAGGCAGCTCTTTGGCTGTCCAGGCCAGCACTGTGGCCCCCGGGGCACCCAAAGTTCCTTGTTTGCAGGATAAGAGGGTACTCACCTCTTCAGTCTTGGTTCTAGCAATTGTACCACGTACTCCCTGGACTCTGGGGGGTCGAGGCTTGAGTAGGAGTGTTTGAAGAGGGGAGAGAACGAGCCCTTCCCCTACACGTTGCCCCCAAAGAACCCACTGAATGCATCTGTTACCGAGCCATCCTGTCACTGTGGGACCCTGAACTCTACCCCCACAGAGCCATTCGCAGCCTCCCCAGCGGGGTGGCGCAGGGCCAGGCTGGCTGGGCCCCTCCTCGCCCCTGAGCCGCCTGCTGGGGGAGCAGAGGTCAGGGGTGGGAAAGTCAGTCCCAACCAGCCTCTCTGATAAGTTCTTTACAGCCTATTCTGTGGGATCATCGTGAGGATTACATGACACCATAAATGTGAAAGTTCTGGGAGATAAATATTATCAATATAAAAATATTTGGCTGGGGAGGGACTGAATGACTCAAGCCAGGGACACTTGGCCGGGCAGGTTTCTTACACTGAAAAAATCCTCCTTCTCCCTCCCGGTCCCCCAGAGGGGCTGGTATCACCCCACTGCTGCTCGCGGACACTCCCGGGGTCCCCATGGTCCAGAGGGAGGTGCTGAGCATTCTCATCTTGCCGAACCTGGAGTTCAGAGGCCAGAAGAAATAGCTGTGTAAATGCTGGCCCGATTCAATGGCATCAGAACTGGGGAGACAACATTTCATAATAGCAGGGAAAGAGATTAGCAGGCCTCTTGGGTAAGGTCCCATAATGACAGTATTTACTGAGCCCTGAGTGTTATTGAGTGCTATTACCTCATTAATCACAAACACTCCTATGGGATGCTCTTGTAATTCCCACATTACAGATGAGGAAACTGAGGCACAGAGAATATTAGGTAACTTGTACGAGCTAAGGGTTGAACCCAGGCAGTCTGACCCAGCCGCCCAAACCCCTGAATCCTCATCAAAAAATTCTGATTCTATTCGACCCCTCGGGGGAGCCTGCCGGGAGAGGGGCAACTCTTGTTACAATGATCCACCCCGGAGAAATTTCTCTGGACCTTTGGAGGGAGATTCGAAACACCTCTCCTCCCCCCCAGTTCTAGGTCTGCTGGATAAGCTATGAGTAAAGCTATGCTGTGTCTTCTAGAAACTTCTGCTCCCTGGGGCAGTAGGGTCTGTATTTGAGCAGGGCTTCTTCCTGCCTCAAAGTCTCATCTGCCCCAGCCCCCGCCAGCTCAGGGACACAGGCAGCAACAGCTTTCAGGCGGGGAGCTGCTGGGGCGCTCGCCCTCAGCCGCACCTCCCAGCGGAGACACCAGCTGGGCAGGACAGCCCCTGAGCGGAAAACCTGAGACCTTCGTCCTCCTCTAAAAGGAGGGACTTCCCCAGCCCCTCTCCTGAAGGCCTGGCTCTGCTTGTTTTTCTGGGCTCCTCGAACCAGCAGCTGCCTTCTTGAATACCCAGCGAATCCCCAATTAGCTTAATTCCTGAGGAAAACACACAAAACCTCTCTACATCCAGAGAGCGATTTGTCTACACAGTCCTAAGGGGCAGAAATAAAGTTTTGCCCCAAGGAGCCATCTGGCTGTGTGCCCTCTCCAAACGACACGCTTCGGTTCACTACACTTACTGTGACCCTGGGCTGTAGGGGAACAACGAGGTGCCGGCCAGCCGTGGGTCGACGAGGAAGGAGATCTTATTCTCCTGACGCTAGCCCCCGGCAAGAGCAGGTAAGACAAGCACACAAGCCATGGAAAAAAACTTGAGGATATTTTCCGCACCCCACAAGCAACAGGTGTAGCTACCAGCAGCTAGATTTGAGAACGTGAGCCCTGAGGAGACGTAGTGGGATGCACTCGGGCTGCCCAAGGAGGGGAGACTTTATTTGGGTTTGAGGGAAGGAGGGCCGCTTCTAGAGATGGCAGCGGGCAGTGACCGGGCCTCTGGGTGGCAGGGGGGTGACAGGCACAAATACCGCATGTGCCAGCTCTGTTCACGAGGCACCTTCCCAGCCACGTCTCCTCTGATCTGCTGGCCACTGTAGGCAGTGAGCAGGTTTCGCCGCCCTCAGAGGAGGAAAGGAGGCCAAGAGAGGCTTCTGAAAGGCGGTGAATGCAGGGCTCCTGACTCACATCCTTTCCCCTACGTGGAGGGCCAGCCCTCCCGGAGCTTCTAAGAAGCAGCTTCCTCCTGGCCTCAGGCAAGGCCCCCCCGCAGATGCTAAGAAGTGGGTGTGCAGGGGGACACTCCGCCCAAGGCCGGTGGCCCGAGGGCACGAGAGCAGCCCCAAGCACACCGGGGCTGGGCCAGGAGCTCATCAGCCAGCCCAGGGCCAGGGTCTAGCTGGAGGGAAGCCGGGCTGTGCCAAGGTCTTTGGTAGCCAGAGGTAAGGGTGAGATAAAGTCAACCTCACTTTAAACCTATCGGTGGGAGGACAGCTGTTTTCAGTTTCCGGAGCCTGCACCCAGGAGCCCGAGGGACCTGGTGACCTTGGTGGGGGAGGGGTTGGGGGTTGCGGAGGGACTTGGGGTAGCCTGCAGCTGTGAGGAAGTGGAACCTGTTGCCCAAGCACTTCCCTTTCAGCCTGACGTTAGCTCTCCTCCCCAAGAGGAGTGGAGCGCAGGGGCGACAGGCTTTCTGGGAACCTAGAGTAAAACCAGTCAGCACGACGACGCCGGGCCCTGGGCTGAAGGTGGTGACCCTGGGCTTTGGGAAGGGCAGGAATCCTTGAGTCAGGGTGGCACCTTCCCTCCTTGGTCCTCCTCTCTTCCCCGACCCCTCCCTCCCAGAGGACAGAAGCCTGCCTCCCCAAATTCTGCCGGGGACCCCCCCTAGGATTTGCTGATAGACGATAGGAAACTAGCTTTTCCCGAGGCCCTACTGCGCCCTGCCCTGGGCTTGGCAGTGTGTCACCAAATGAAACAAAGAAGACCTATGTCCTGCCCTGGGAGGTGTCCGCCCATCGGGTTCAAGCAACTCTGAGCCTTCTGAGGTCTGAAGGGAAAGCCATCCTTCGGGCCGCGCCCAAAATGGCCGAGGCTGTGAAAGGAGTGAGACTTGGGACTGGAGGAATAGGAACGGAACCGGAGCTGAGGCTGAGGAGGGAGAAGTCGCCAAAGAACTGGCGGGTGGGGACAGTCTTCCAAGTATGTGCACACACTTGGACACTCTTGACCCTCACAATAAGAGAAGCCAGCCAGAAAGTATACTCCCTATTCCAGGGATAAGGAAACTGAGGCACGGCCAGGACGGGAACACCTATGGTGTTTCCATGCCTACGGCTCTTTCTTCAAGGCCAGGCTGGGACCCGGATGGAGGAAGAGGGAGCCCAGGTGATGAGGTACTAGAGGGAGAAGAAAGCTGAGGGGCGGGGGACCCCTGAACTCCTGACAATTCAGGCTAACTTTTCCTGTGGGCGACCTAGGGAGCCACTGCTACTGCTACGAGTAGCAACAACTACTATTTATTGTTTTCTACGTGCCAGATGCTTAAATATTGCGCAAGGGAGTAATATGTATGCCACGCTGTGTAGGCAGGATCACTTTTAATCCTCAGAAGAACCAATAAGATAGATACTCGTCTTATTTTTCAGACAACACTGCCTTGAGGTTTGGGGAGGTTAGGAATGTGCCCAAGACCTCAGCTGAGCTAAGCTTGAAAGCCTACCCTCGGGACCGCGTGCGGGACCCCTCAGTGTGATGCAGCCCGGGGTTGCTGGCCCCCCAAGGAAGCGAGACCTCTGCTCTACAGTCTCTTCAACTCCCAGCCTTAAAACCATTTTCCACTAACCACCCTGAGCCCAGGCCCAGGCAGTCAAAGCAAACTGGCCTACTCCTGGGCAGATCCCCCAAAGGAGGGCCACTGGTCGCTGCCCCTGGCCCGGACTCCCGTTTTCTCTCTGTGTTGGGACCTTGGGGGCCCGGGAGGCTCCGGCAGCCACTCTCTGTCAGGGGAAGTAAAGAGAGGAAGTAGGCCTCAGATAGGGCGGGAGAGTGGGTGGGTGAGCTCTGTGGGTGTGAGGGACAGTTTGGGAGGCCCTGGGGACTTTCCCCTAGGCCTGAGCCCCTCCCTCAGAAGGGCGCGCCAAGCTACCCAACCACAGGCTGAGCCTCTGCTCCAGCTCTTCCCCTCTGTGTCCCACTTCTCTTACACCCTGTGCGTGGGGCATCCCCTCCCTCCTTGGAATCCCTACTCTTCACTGCTCCCCAACGCGCCCTCACAGATTCAGGGGACACAGGCAGGACTACAAGAGCTGCCCTCCACCAGGCTTCACCTGGACACAGCTGGACTTAGAAACGACTCCCCCCCCACACACCCCACCAAGGCTCCATAAAGATGCCTGGTGGGAATGTGAGCCCCACATCTCCTTTGGTTTCTCTTCCGCTTCCAGGTCTCGGCCTGGCACTAAAATCCCGAGAACTTCCTTTGTAAGGCTTCTCCTCCGTCAGCCCCTAAGCCAGACTTCTTTTTATTGGACTTGGCTGGGGCAGGGGTGGGTGGGAGGCGGCTGGGTCAAAGGGAAGCCCGTTCCTTACAGTAGCGCCTCTAGGGAGACTTTCTGGGGGTCTCCGGGAGCACCAGGGCCATGAGTCATGTTGCTTGTTTAACGAGGAAAAAAATGGAGAGGCGATGGTCACCAAACGCCCCGAGGCAAAGCTCCTCCTCGGTCTCCCAGAGTAAGAATGCGCACCGCCGCGGTCAGCTGGAGACAGACAGACTGCAGACGCCCTTGGCCGTCCCCAAGCCCAGGGCACCCGCGCCACCCGGGCACAGAAAGGGCCCACGCGCGCGAACCCCTTGTCGCACCCACGTTTACCCCGACGGCGACCCCTCCTCGCCCGCCCCTCCCCCACCCCAGCGCCCGGGTCCCCCGCGACGTCACTTGTTTTCGTGTCGCGGCGCCCGCCCCTCCCCGCCGCCCGCTGACGCGGTGCCCGGCGCGTCACCGCCCCGCCGACGGGAAGCGCTGCCCTTATTTGGGCGCAGACTCCGGCGGGCCGGGGGCGGGGCCGGGCGACAGCTGTCGGCGTCCCCAGCCCCGCGCTCCTCTTCCGGGCAGTTCCCAGGCAGGGGCAAAGGTGAGCCAGTTTGGAGAGAGGATCTGGCTTTTCCATCTCGTTAGAGAGTCGGAGTGCCCAGGCGGACTGCCTTCCCTCCCAGACGGAATGTCCCCGCCTCCTCCCTCTCTGGGCTTCTCAACATGCCCCTTGCCGAGCGAGATTGAAATGCACATGCGGACGCACCCTGTCTTGGGTGCACTCGGTTCCTTAAGTCCCCCGCGTCCCTAAAGTCCAGGGCTGTGATGTGGAGGCCTGTCTGCAGTAGTGGGAAGGACCCCCTTGCCTCCGCTGGCTGACTTTAAGCCTCCTAATGCCTTCGGGCCTCAGTTTCCTTACTCGTAAAGTATAGAGGATACTCGCCTTGTGGATCAGATGAGCCTTCCCCTTGGTGGTGCACAACAGCTTTGTAAACTGTGAAGGGTTGTGCAAAATCACGGGTAGTCACTTCGTGCCCTGGAAGAACCTGTTGGGGTGCCCCTTGGGAAGGCGAGAGCTGCAGAGGCTCACATGCTGACTGGGCCTCCAGAGCCTGCCAGGCTGGGACCTCCCCTAGCGCTCTGGGAATGCCCTCTGACCCTGTGGAAAAGTGGGAGCTTTGTAAACTGAGTCACCTGGTGCCTGCTTCCGGACTCCCAAGGCTGTGAAGGGCTGTTTGGGGCTTCTGGTCAGGAAGCCAGTGGTGAGCCTGCTCCAGGTGACCCTTCCACTTAAACCCGGGAGGGAAATTGCCAGAATTGCCAAGAGCCAGCAGGCCCGCAGTCGTAGTGTGAATGCCTCGTGGAATACCAGACAGTGTACAGGCCTGTCTGACCTCCAAATCCAGTTCAGGCTCAGAATTCCCAGCTGTTTCCTGCCAGACCAGCTGACTGCTGGCGCCTCCCTTCCAGCCCCTTCTGTTTAATTTCAGGCTGTGTTTGTGCAGTGCTCATCTCACCCACATGTCTCTGTCCACCAGCTGCTTGGCATGTGGCGTCCTCCGTGTGCACGCTTCTTCGTCCTCGGGAACTCAGAGTTTCCTGAGGGCAGGGACTGTTTCTCCCCAAACCAGACAGAAGAGCCCCCACTCTCCAGCCCTGACAGTGGGCACCCTGTTTCCTTTCTTTGGTTGCTTGCTCTAAGACAAAAAGGTGTTCGGATCCTGGAGCCAAGCGGTTGAATTATGACCCATATGTAAATGGCACTGAGTCATGGTGAGAGCCAAATAAGCCACTCTTCCTCGTCACCCCGTGACTTCTGTGATCCCCACGGAACCCACTCCCTGCCAAGGAGGACCAGGCTGGGTTGCTGACAAGTAGATTGCACGGTGGACAGGGAGGAACCCTCTTCTGGCGGTGGTGTTGTCCTCATTAAAGTCAAGGCACTTGGGGGCAACCCCGATGGCCAAGCTCCCCATGGGTGAGCTATGTCAGCTGAGGTCAACCACTCTTCAGGTACCGGCTAAGAGTTGTTCAAAGATGCATTCCAAGATCTGTGGGAGATCCAGTGCTCTTCCTCAAAATATTCCAGATTCCTCTGGGAGTGGGGATGGAGAGTGGGGAAGACTTTCCTTCTCATCATTGCCTCTGGCTTTGAGCTGTTTTTCTCCGGGCAGATCAGGTTAAGAATCATCGTGCTGACCCATGAGTGTTCTCGCTGTTGTGCAGTATGGATTTCCGCCCTTTTCCTTGCAGATTCCTCCCGTTTTCTTTCACAGGGTCATTCATCGTTCCTAACTCCCACCCACACCTCGGAGCTTCTCTATGAATTCAGCAGGATAGGTTCAAAGTTTTTATGTGTTTAAGTCTTTAAGCAGAGTCCTTCCTCCTAAGCCAGGCCAGGCTGGATGGGGCTGGTGGCCTTCCTGGACTACACGGATTTTTACATAAGGGTGCTTACTTACCATAGATTCTTCTTTGACTTCAGAACCTAGGGGGCAGGGAGTTGTTACCTTGCTAGGAGTTTACCCATTCCCACTAAGATCATCATCCTACTCAAATCTGGGGGCTCCCCCTTCTCAAAATGCTCTTAGCCCTATCTCACAGCATTCCTCACCCCACTTACCCTGGGAGCTGCTGCCAGGGGACCCGCCTTACTTCCACACAACTCCAGTGCTAGGGGGAGCCAGCAGAAAGCACCTGCGGCCACCTGGCCATTTGCGTGACTCAGAGGACTCAACCCCTGACCCCAAGGGAGTTTCCTGATCCCAGAGGGAGGGCTGGAGGGAAGGAACCATGGAAAGGATGTCGATTGCTATTTTCCTGGCCATTTATCCTGACTCTGGTTACTCCCACTGTCCTCATGGGCTCTCATTAAAGCCCAGTTGAGAATGAGACTAAATGCCAACTGGGAATAACTTCAAATACTCTTGGCTCCAGTATTCCAACATAGGGATTCATACCATAAATTCCTTCTTGAGTTCAGTGTGTGTGTGTGTGTGTGTGTGTGTGTGTGTGTTGGGGAGAGGTGTTACTTTAACAGGCTAACTTGAATGCTTTTCACAATTAAAACTATATAATGCGTGTATTCCTTTCTTGCGTTGGCTTCTGGGAATCTCACAGATAATTAAGGGGTCAATAAAGGAACTAATTCAGACACATTAGCAAATACGTAACTATCTCTCTCCCTCATACTACTAATTGGTTTCTGATCTTTAGTATAATATGAGTATATACGTATAATTATATCCTCTTTTATATGTGTGGTTCAATATTTTAAGGTGTCTCGGATTCTTCTTGGAAGGAAGCAAAATATAAATTATAAGTAATAATAATTCACGTGTACTGACCACTATCATGTGCCAGGCACAAATTTAAGTACACTGTAAATTCATTTAAGGCCACAGCTGTATGAGGTAAGAGCTGTTAGCCTCATATTATAGATAAAGGAACTGAAAAAAGAAAAGAAAAGAAACTGAGCACAGAGAGGTTTAATAACGTGCTTAAAGTTGCACAGCTAGGTTCTGGGCAGTGTGGCTCCAGGGAATGGGCTCTAACCACCACACTAGAATAAATAAATTCCAAGCTAGTTCAGAAGTTTAATTATGAACCATCAAGGTCAGTCAACATCAGAACTGGGTTGGGGGTGCCTGGGTGGCTCAGTCGTTTGGGCCTCTGCTTTCGGCTCAAGTTGTGGTCCTGGCATTCTGGGATGGAGCCCCTCATTGGGCTCCCTGCTCAGAGGAGGAGGGCCTGCTTCTTCCTCTCCCTCTGCTCCTCTTCCTCCCCCCGCCCCAGCTCTTGCTGTCTTGCATTGTGTGTATGTGTATGTGTCTCTCTCTTCAAATAAATACAATCTTAAAAAGAAAACAAAGAAAGAACAGGCCTGATATCATAAACAGCCGAGACCACCCATTCTTAATCCGCAGGGAGATTCCTCCCCACTGACCTTATTCTTGGTGCTGTAGGGGGAGGCAGTAAGATTCAGAACCCCTTCCCACCCCTTCCCAGGCCTACCCCCCCACCCCGTTTTGGTGTCCTTTCTGACATGTTCACCATCCTATCTGTGCATACTTTTTCCTTCACTAATATGGGAAAAATAACTTTCTCTCTCTCTCTCTATCACTTGCATGGAGATATGAATTCAACCAGATTCACCTAGTCCCTACTGTATGCCGAGGGCCAAGGTGTGTGCTGGGCATTGAAGTACAAAGGTGTAAGCCAGACCTCACTTTCAGGGGACCCTGGTCTCACGGGGCTACACAATGAACTGTAACACCAGTCTGTGAGCTATGGAGTTACACCCAAGGGACTAATTGCAATGGGGAGTTGGCAGTTGTGGTGAATCCAAGAAAGCTTCACAGAGGAGGTGACATAGAGAAGTCAGGTCTTGAAGGAATGAATAGCCTTTTTGATGGGCAAAGACATGAACAAAGAGAATTCTAGGCTGAACACATAATGTGAGCAAAGGCACAGGGGGATCAACGTCCAAGTGTGTGTTTAAGAAACACTGAGAATGAGGTTAACTGAGCTTAGAGGTTGACCCAGATTATAAAGGCCTTGAAGGCCCAGGTACGAATTTGAATTTCCTGTAAGGAGCCTTTAAAAGATTTTAAGCAGAAGAGAGACAAAAGAAATCTGTAGTTAGAAGAGTTCTACGGCAGAGGACAGAGAAAAGGGCATGAAGTTGAGCTCTCGGGTTAGCGACAGATTGTGTAGGAAACTCTTGTGATTGTCTAGGCGAGCTCTGATGGCAAAAGATTTAGTGACGCGGAGTAGAAGCTGTTTCAAAAGGATGATCGACAGGACTGGGTCCCTAACTGGATATGGGGTATCAGCTCAGGAAGTAGGACCCCTGGGTCTCTGTCACCGAACCAGGATATCTGGTGATCACATATTCGACTGGGCCCCAAGGACTCAGCAGCATGGAGCACAGATCACAGATGAAGGGAGAGACAGGGTGGATCTCCTGACCACGCCCTCCTGCCACAGAGAAGCGAACTGAGCCTCAGGGCTGTGGCTCCCCACCTGGCCCCCAGGCCCCTTCCCCGAACCTTACGGATCAAATGCCCGGCCACCCCCGGCGCGGACCCACAGGCCAGGTGACAAATAATACTGTGCGCCCAGAGCCAGGAGGCTAGAGGCGGGACCCGGCAGACCTTCTTCTGCGGATTCTTCCTCGGGTCCCTCCTTCTTGAGTCTGTCACCACACTTCAGGCCCCATCCCAGAGCGGGGGGTGGGGATGTCTCTGGCCGCCAAGGCTGTGATGCCAGCTTCCTGCCCCAGCCCCCCAGCCCCGGGAGGCCTGGCCCCATTATGGTTCTGCCAAAACAACATCTGGGGAAGCTCCGACCATCTCAGGGCCTCTTGTTTTCTGTCTGGGAGATGAAGGGGCTTTATCCTGGGCCCCCGGGAGTGAGGATGAGGAGGGTTTACAACGTGTCTGTCCTCTAAGTTTGGGAAAGAGGCAATAAATTCAGCTTCAGATCTGCCTCTGCCCCCAAGTCCATGTGTTCCCCTGGCGAGTTTCCGGCACTTTCAGTCACACCTTCTAGTACCATAGGAGAAGGCCCAGGGGGTGAAGGTGTGGGAGGTCACATTCTTGGGGGGGCCTCCAGGATAATAGACTTTTAACAGATAGTTTCCATCCTTTTGCTCCAGTGATGGACCTAGGGAGTCAGAGAAGCAAAAACACATCACCGGGGACCTTTCCAGCCGCACACTGGTCTGGCCATCTGTCCACAGTGCCTCCACCCCAACCCCCCACCAGCTCCTACCCCGTCTCTTCTGCTCTCTCACTCGCTCGCTCGCTCTCTCTCATACGCTCTCAGCCATCCCGCCTTGCCTTGCCTTTCCCCCAGCACAGGCCAGGCTGGTGAAGGAGGGAAAGCGAGCAGAGCTTTCTTCGCCTGCGGATGCTAGTGGGTCAGTAGGGCACGGCAGCTGAGGAGCAATCTTCCAGGGAAAAGCTGTCTTTGGGGGAGCAGATTCCCTCCCTTCATGGGGCCTGGCACACCACCAGCCTCAGTTACAAGTCTGATGAGTTAATAACACTTTCCAGCTCTCTCCCAGAGGGGGGAGAGTGAGTCTGCAGGGGCCAACGCGAGGCATGACGATGTCCGGTGGGGGGTCAGGGGGAGGAAGGGGGGAGTTTGGAGAGCACAAAGCAGGCCCTAAGGGTCCAAGTCCAGGAACCTGGGGGCCTCACCCCTCCAAGCCATGGAGGTCACCCTGTGATCTCCCAGGTGCTCCCCAATCCTCTACCCTCTCACCCTTTCCCGACCCCAGAGCAGAAGTAGCAGTTCCCTGGGTTCGCTTTTCTCCCAAAGCCCAGTCGGGACTAAATCCCCACTCCCTCTCCTCGCACCGGCCACCGTCCGAAGGGCAAACACTGTCACTCACACACGACTCTGTACATGCTTCCCGATACTGTGACTCCCACAGGCTTGCCTCCAGACCCCCTCACCAGGCCCTGTTTGGTCCAGCAAGTTCCCCCATATCCTCAAGCCCTCTGAACATTTTCATTACCTCTTGACCTTAACGGAAGCCGCTATACCTGAAGGCCCCCTCCGGGCAGCTTGTATCTGTGTCGTACCCCACACCCCTCAGGCTCATGCAGGGGCGCAGAGTCCTCCTCACGCTGCACTACCTCTTCCCGCCCCACTGCCTTCTCTGAGGTCTACTCTGTCCCCCTGGGACATCGTCTCTGCCCTCCTGCTCATGCCTCCTTGAGCCAAGATCTTACTCCTGCCAGCCTCCCAGCTCGTCCTCCCAGCTTGTCTCCCTCTCACCCTGATCTTCTGCCACCACCCAAGGAAGCTTCAGCTGAGCTCACTCTGTCCCTGGGCTTTCACCCTCTGGACTCCATGCTGCCAAGTGGCCGTGGCCTGCTGTCAGCCTCCAACACCCACCCCTTCCCCGAATCTCCAGAGCCCAGCGTCCCTGTAGATACTCCTCGAGTAAGCGAATAAATGAATGAGTGAATGAATGAAGCGTGGGTCACAAGACAGGAGTCTGGAAAATGGAAAGAGCACAGACCAGGTAGGAGATTCAGGTTCTAGTCCACGCAGTTGTTTCACGACTTTGGGCGTCTTTCCCCATCTCGTGGCCTCCTTTCCTTCATCTGGACAATTAGACATTTTGTGTAGATGGTTTCTGAAGACCTTGTTTCTGGCAGTCAGTAATAGTAAGAGCTATGATGTATCAAGCATCTGTGATATTTAAGTGTGGGGCTAAGCGCTTTCCATAGATTACCTCTCAGGTACCCAATGACTTGGTAAAGATCTATTGTTCCCATTTTGAAGATGAGGAAATTGAGAACAAGAGACATTCTGTATTTGCCTTGTCATAAGATAGCACATTTAGAGTCCAGGTTGATCAATAATAGCAAATCTGTTTGGGGGCACCTGGCTGGCTCAGAGAGTAGAGCATGCGGCTCCTGATCTCAGGGCCATGAGTTCAAGCCCCATGCTGAGCGCAGAGCTAACTTGAAAAAAAAAAAAAAAAGGCAAGCACGTCTAAATGAGTTTCGTGTCTTGAGATCAAAGAAGTCTCATGTTCAGAAGGCCTACTGTTGGCCCTTTTAAGCTAGGCTGCTGGTTGTTGAAGGTCTCTCTGAAGTGGCAGGGGGTTGCCTTCAGAAATCTGGCTGGCTTTCACCCTTTGCAGGGGCCTACTCCCCACGCATTCAGTTCAGCCAACAGTCAAGGGTCAGATGTTGCGGCAGGAGAGGCTGGCTGGGGCGGGGAGGGGGTCATTGCAGGGGCTACGTGGGGATGGAGTAGCTCATGGTGTTTGGGCAGATACATCGGATAACTGTGGGCTTGGTGCTTTCTAAGACACAAGCACCAAGCGGGGTCCCCAGGCCACTGCATCAGGATGGCCTGGCTTCCCATTACCCATGCAGATGCCCAGGCCCCACATCCAATTACTGAATCCGAATCTCAGGGAGAGGCTGCTTCATCTGAATTTTTACCAAATTCCCCAGGTGATTTGAATTACAATCCTAGGAGGTCTCATGGTCTAGGGACTTAAAGGCTAGATGGGAGATTTTTAATTAATTCTGCAGGCAATGGGAAGCCATTGGAGGTCTTTAAAGCCCAAAAGTGACATGATATTATTCAAGGAAAATGAGTCTGGCCAGCCGTCTTCAGCATGGATTGGAGTGAGAGGAACTGGAAAGCAGACTCTGGGCACTAGGCGTATGGCAGTGGTCTGGAGGGGACAGAAGGACTGGGGAGAGAGGGCAATGCCCATGGCCAGGGGCAAAAACAGGAAAAACATTGCTGATAGAGACTTTCTAAGCCCTGGCAACTGATTATCCAGGGTCGGGTTAAAGATGTCTGCCAGAAAAAAAAAAAAAAAAAAAAGATGTCTGCCAGATTGTACAGATTGTAAGCCTGGTGACTAGACAAAGAATCATAATGCCATTGAGAGAGAGAAAGAAATCGGAAGTGGGGAAGAAGAGAGAAAAAGATCCTGATTTGTTGCATGTTGAGATTACAATATTAGAAAAATATTTCAGAGATGTCCAGTTCTCAATCAGAGAAAAAGCCAGTAGTTGGGAGCTCAGTTGTAAACTTGGGGTTAGAGCTGATGGTTTGGGATTTATTCTATATCGGGAGACAATATAATTTTTAAAAACCCAGCATATCTCCTTGAGAGATGGTAACCACCGCGTGGCCTCGGAAGGGACGAGGCAGTGAGGGCTAGGGACCACAGCGAAGTGGTCTTAGGGGCCGGTCACCGCTGAGCAGGATTGTGGAACCGGTGTTAACGGATTCAGGTTTTTAAAGAGAAAGCATAATTCTAGGGTTTAAAAAGATAGGACATTTCCAAATAGCTAAATATTGACAACTAATTTTTAAAATACTTAAATAGTCTATAGGCAGGCCGCATATCTGCGGTCAGCTGCGCCTCAGGGTTACAAGTTTATGGCTTCTAAGCTACACAGGTGGCATCTGAAAGAGAGAGATGAGGAGACTGGGAAGCAATGAGGGACTTTGTTGTGGGGAACACGAACCCCCCAGGCTCCCAAGCTCACCTGTGGGTGTGCCTGGGGCTTAGAGAGGCCCTGAATTTTTTAGCTGCGGGGCGTCTGGTGGGCTCGCCGGTTAGTGGTAGCAAACGGAAGCTGGCATGTGTCACGGATGTCTCTGTTCATTATCTAGAAATCTGGTAGCAGCCACTGAGGTTCTGATACCTTCGAGCTTAGACGCCACTTTGGAGGGGAGCCTGCAGCCATCACCCGACTACCCCGTGGCTGTCTCATCCTTCCCTGGAAAGATACCCCGTACCTTGGAGCATCTGGGTCAAGAGCAGACATCTTGGGGAGCACATTCTAGATGAGGCTCACCTTCCTGACAGGAAGTGACTGTTGCCTAAGTTAGCTGCTTTTGGTACCATTAAATCTTCTTTCGCTTGTGGAGAGCAAGTGGAGGAAGGGTTCCTTTTTACCTTTCGGATTCTTCTCCACTTCTCCACAGGTTCTCAGAAACGGTCCTGAGGGACTTGGAAATTGTTGCGACCCGGGGATTAGGAAGCTCTTTGCGTATTTATATTTTGCCAGGCCTTCCTTCAGGCCAGATGGGTATTTTCCACTTAACCCTCAACCCTAATCATCTTTGCATTTGCTATTTCTGTTCCTGTTCTCGGTTCACTCTGGGGCAGGTGAGGGGGTTTAAAGACAGAAATTTTTAAAAGAGCCAACATCCTCAGTTTCACAGTCTTCATGAACAGGTTCGAAGGTCAGTGTCATTCTCTTCTGTCTTTGATTCCTGGTTCTGACCGGAAAGGATAACTCCCAGACAGGCGGGCCTAGGGCTGCTCTTGAGAAAGGTACGACTTTGTGAGATGACAGGGAACCCAGAAGACGTCCTGGACGTGACCCCGGATGCCCAGCAAAGAGTGATGAGTATATTTGGCACTATTTCCAGCCTGATTAGGAAGTGAGGGAGAAAGGCGTCTGGTCCTCCCAGGGCGGTGTTTCTTATCAGCTCCGGGCAGAGTGGTGAGGTTGTCACCAGTAAGGTCCAAAAAGAGGGAAGATCCAATTAGCATCTATACCAGCCCCACTCAGACACCCCCCCCAAATCTACTCTCCCCGCCAAAACACACACTCCCCCAAAACGTCCCTACTTCATGAAATGACATTCCTCAATATATACTAGTGATAGGACATCTTAGCGACTACAAACAGAGCTATATTCCCTCCTACCCTCAAACAACACACTGAAGTGTGTACTCATTCACATATCCATATGCTGCCCTCCCTCCCCACGCTGATACACACACACACACACATACACACACACACAAGAACGACACGCACAGTGTGGGAGTGAGCCGACATCATCTTTCTAGAATACCTCAGCCCAGCCTCTGCCAGCAGATGGGCTTCACTCAACCTCAGCGTTCCACGTGTGGTCAGGAAACTGAGAGGTAACCTTGGCAACCAAGCCAAGGTCTTGGAGGCCTAACAGGATGCTGGGAAAGAAGAAAGTCACGCCCAACAAGCCAGCTGCTCCAGACTAGGGGGAGTGGAGAGCAAGGCCTGTGTGGTGACCCCACAGACAAGGCAGAGCTGAGGCCTGGGGAGAGGGACCCTATCCTGGGTGGGGTTTTGGTCTGATGAGGACAGTGTGGGGTGCTGTGTGTTGCTCTATAGTGGGCCACATAGGTGAGCCAGACAAGTGGGCGAGATGGGCATCCAGGATGAGGGGAGTCAGCGGGCCAGGATCACAGGGCACAGAAATTTCTGGTCCAGATGAGGCACAATCTGTTGTTCACCCTCGCCCCCACCACTGCCTGCCAACTTGGCAATGGGTGGGGTCACAGGTCAGCACCCTGTGTCAGGGCAGTTCGTGTTCAAAATTCAACTGAAGGCCCTTGGGTGGAGTGGGGAGAAATGAATGAGCAGGAAGAGGAGCAGGAAGAAGAGGAGAAGGGGAAGGGAGAGAGGGACTTATCTGTCCTTATCTGATGCTCCAATTACACCTTGACTAGGCCGAGGAACAAGGAACAGGAGGCAGCATGCAACATGCAAAGGAAAGAAGTGAAACTTGGACTTTTGAGCTTCTAAGGATCCTGGTCCTAGCAACTGAAGGGTAGTTTCAGGAAATTTCAAAAATAATTTGGACAACTATTATCTATTTGCTCTTACAGAAACCGAGTGAGAATCCAAATCCTGAGCTGGATACAATTACACTGCATAGTGACTTAGGAACGTTGAGTGTGGGATGAATTAAGCCTCCTCTCCCTAGGCTTGTGAGTAGAAAGGAAAGAGGATGAGGAAGGAGCAGGAGCGGGGAGTGCTTCTGGTTTCTATGGATGCCTGATACAGAGTTCAGGAACTAATCACCAAGAGGAGGTGAAGGCATACTGGGTAATGGAGGAGGGTCAGGGATAAGACCTCCTTGTTCCTTCCCCTCAAATGCACCCTGTTTGCTGCCAGTTTGTTGCTCCATCACCTGGAATAACAGCTCTGTGGGCCATGCCCTTGTAACAACAGTGCAGAGAGACTCCGTGGGCCGATGAAAAGGGCGCCATATTTGAAGTCGGCAGATGTGGCCCTGGCTCTAGTGAGAACTAGCTGTGTGACCTCGTGAGTGATACAAAAATCTACATAAGGACAGAATTCTGTTTCGTATGGCAAAAAACGAATGGTCTTGCCAAAAGACTTTTTTTTTTTTTTTTTTTTAAATCACTTCTGGACAAAAGCAAGGCCTAGATCACCTAACCCTTGTCAAACACACACCCAGACAGATGTTAAGGATTTTCAGATTTGAGTGCTGAAACGCCCTGGACACCTATCTGTACTTCGATCTGTTTCCCCGACTCGCTTGGTGGTCACCCTTGGTCGATTCTGGTCTGGGTCACACATGTTCTCTCTGGATGATACACTGTAGGTCTTCCTGTTTCCAATCCCAGCCCTGTTTTCTGGAACAAATCATTTTGCTCTCAGTAAGCAGAGGGAAGAGTCTCATCTGGCCTGATCCAGCTTTGGGGAGGAGCTGGTGAAGAGGCCATCTAAGAGATGAGTTCCAGGGCAGCTCGATGAGCTAGATCCAGCCGTGGAGCAGAATATTCGAAATCTAAACTATCCCGGACAAATGTAGGACAAATGTGCATAGTAACCTGTTTTCAAGCAGCCTGCAGACTGCTTGAGATGTCAACCTCTAAAAATATCCCTACTGATGCCAAACCATAGATTATAAATGCCGCATAAGTGGTATAGATAACGTTAATTCTGTAGAGGGAGAAGGGTCAGTGCAGGTGTTCAGGGTGGAAGACCAAGCTTCAGCTGTGCCTTCAGGAGTGTGGGAGGGAATTGGGAGAGGTGGGAAGGAGGCAGTGAGGTGTCCAGGACATATTGGCATGAGCCCCTGGGCAGCAGAGCCCCGGCGTCTTCAGGCATCCCTGGAATGGGGGCCATGTTACAGAGCAGGGATGAGGTTCATGGGCAAAATGTTGAGGGTTCTGGGCTGCAGAGATGCTGTGATGTTAGAGAACAGTGAGGAGAATGACCCTGGAGCACAAAGTGGCAGAAACCAAAAAAGGTGGATGGGGCCACAATATGAAAGATCTTAATAGTAGGCCAAGGAGTCCAGACTCAATGCAGTAGACAAATGGGAGTGAGTGGAGGGTGTTTCAGAACACTCTGAGTGAAAGAGCAAGTGAAGGCAGACTTTTAGGAATGCAGCTCTCCTAACGGTGGGAAGGGCAATCTGGGGATGGGCTTTGACAAGTCTACTGCCATCGTTTAGATATGAAGAAGCAACTGGTCTTGTCTGGGCTGAGGCATGAAGTACAGGGAGAAGTCACAAGTGAGTGTGAGTTTTCAGGGTGGAGTGCCTCGGGAAGCGATGGTGTCTCTGGCAGAAATGGGCATCAGGACATCGCCAGGATTGGAGAAGACAGCGGGCTTGGACTGACACCGAGGTGGTGGCTGGACAGCCGGGGACGGGACAGAGCAGGCGATGGAAGCGGCAGGATGAAAGGACACAGACTATGCAGGCACGAAAGTCAGATGTGAAAAAGCAAACATCGGAGTGGACAACATGAAGAGGGTTTCTCTGAGGAAGGCAAGTGGAGAGAAAAGGGAGAGGAATGAGGGGACACAGAGAGGGAACAAGGGCGGGAGGGGATCCAGGGCAGACACAGCTGGGGAAGGAGGTTGAGAAGCCTGGCATCAGGTGCCCAGGGAAAGGAGGAGGGACTGCCTCCAGAGGTGGCCAGCAGCGCCCAGAGTTCAACAAAAATAAGAATTGACAGAGGCCATTGGGTTTGATTCATTTAACAAATATATATATGGAGCATCTACTATGCCAGATGCTGGATGTGGGTTAGGAGTTAGCCCCATGGAGGGGACATCTGCTGAGCGCCTATGACGGTCTGGGGCCCTGAGCTCAGTCCTGCCTGGTTCTTTCTCCCAGGAGCCCGTGTTTACAAAAGCTTCACTCCATAAAGAGAAAGGACAGGAGACAGAGGGCTGAGGGAAGAGGGGAGGAGGAGGAAGAGGGAATAGATGGGAAAATGTGTGCAGTTGAGAGCAGACTGCTTATTTAAAAGTTTTGAAAAAAATAAAATAAAAAATAATATTTTTGGCATTTAAAGGAAAGCCAGAGCTAGGAAAACAACTTGAGGGGACAGAAGAGTCTTACAACACTGCCCCCACCCCTACCGTCAAATGTGTAAGACTTGGATGCTACTAGGCAAGAGAAAAGACATTTGGTGTAGAGGAAGGGCAGAACTTGTTTGGGGGAGGTGGGATTATTATTGAATAAATAGAAGACTTGGTCCCCATTTCCGAAGAGCCTGGAGAAACCTATTTAACAAACACGGTAAAGCGGTAAAATGGTGACAAAGCGTCCGGGTGAGTGGTTCTAACAGTGGGGATTGGAAAATGTGAGCCAGAAAAGGGACCGAGTGGGAGAGGTGATATCAGCAAAGGAAGGCTTCCTGGAGGAGGTGGCCGGTGACCTAAGTTTTGAAGGACTGGCGGAGAGAAGAGGTCCAGGCATTCCCAGAGTGGAGCGAACTGGGCGCAGGTCTCCTCCGCCGAGAGGCTTCAGCCCCTCCCCGTTTCCCCTTTTTCTCCCCGCCCCACGCTGGGCCCGCAAGCCCGGCTCGGGTTCCCAGCACTGACGTCAGCGGGCGATGACTTCAGCGCGGAGGAGGCGGTGGCGGCGGCGGGGGTGGGGGCGGAGGCGGGGCCGGGGGCTAGCGGCTCTGCTCGGCCCGGCCCCGCCCAGGGAGCGCGCGGGGCGGGGCGGGGCAGGCACCAGGCACCGCCCCCATCCGCTGGCGGTGGCCAATGGGTGCCGCCGCGGGCTCCCCCGCCTCTCGGAACAGTATGAAAGGCGCATCCCGGGTAAAGTCCGGGCAGAGCCCGAGCAGCGGCCCGGCGAACCGAGGAACTCTGCAAAGCAGGACGTCCCACCGGCGACCTCTCTCTGCTCCCCGCCGCTGCCACCTCCGTCTGAGCCGCACACGACATGAGCCAGGCCCGCTGGACCGGGAAGAGAACAGACATGCTCCCGGAGATCGCCGCCGCTGTGGGCTTCCTCTCCAGCCTCCTGAGGACCCGGGGCTGCGTGAGCGAGCAGAGACTAAAGGTTTTCAGCGGGGCTCTCCAGGAGGCACTAACAGGTGAGCACCCGCCGAGGATCTGGAGTCCGTCGAGCCCCGCCGCCGGGGCTCGGCCCCCCTTCCTGCCTGAGCCGTCTTTCCTCTCCTCTTAGGGCAGGGCTCGTGAGCGGTACTGGGACTCGGTTTCCCTCCAGGTCTCCTGGGAGCCTGCATCGCCACATTCCCCTGGGTCGTGTCTCTCCTGCGCGGCCCTGCGCTCGGGTCTCGGTCGGTGATGGCTCTGGTCGGGCGCGTTCCTCCCCACTGTCGCGGACGCAGACCCTTGTCCTGGAGTGCGAGCCCAGGCCTCGGCTTCTGTCTCTGGAGAGGAGGCACCTTCGGGCCTGAATGCGAGCTCATTCCCCTTACTGAGACTCCAGGGGCGCTGGAGGCCATCCAGCCCGGCCAGCTAAGGGCTCGTTATGGGGGAAGAAGGCAGAATTGAGCCTTCTCAACAACTTGGATCCTCAGCGGTGGTTCTTCCGGCGGCGCGGGGCTGCGCTGTGTTGTCTCGTTCGAAGTTGGAATCCCGGCCCCCTTTGTATGCTTTGGCTCCCCTTAGCCATCTGCCACCCATTATGGTACTGAGAAAGCCTTGTAGGTAGTAACTGCGCTCTGCACGGGCCTGTGTTGGGGCGGGGGTGGCGTGATACGGGAGGCTGACAGGAGATAAGCAGACACTGCCCGGGAGAGATCTATCTCCCAGCTGTTTCTAGCCGGTTGGCCGCCTGTCTCCAGCAGCGATAGCCATCTCCAAACGTGCCCACACAGATCCTACCTTTGGAGGAGCAAAATAACATTTCATCAAAAACAACCCGGTTTTGACTCCTCTCACCACTGCGGAGGGTCTCTGGCTTTTGAAGGAGGCAGAGGAAGCCTCTGGGGCCCAGGGTGGGAGACACAGTGACTTGCTGTGGGTCTGACAGTGAGGGCCGCCTTGCTGGCCTTACAGCTTCCGCTCATAGGTCTCCGGAGGCACTGCCTGGACATGCCCTCCCGTTTCACCCCTCCTTAAATAGAGAGTGTCCCAAAAGCAATACACTAGCTATTTGGGGTGGCCACGGAGCTATGGGACTCCTCCCCATACACCCTCACATCCTTGTCCTAGAAGGGGTGAGGAGGAGGGAATCCCATAAAATGTTCTCTGCTTCAGTGGCCGGAGGATTTCAGGAGGCTTCTAGAACTCCTGAGAAACCAAGCTACTCACAATCTCTGGGTTCCTTCCTCTACGCCTGTCCCCTCATCCCCATCCCCTCTTGCCGTAGCCTTTGCAGCCCAGCTGCTCTAACCAGGGCATCTCCTGCTTGTTCCCTCCCCGCAGAGCACTACAAACACCACTGGTTTCCTGAAAAGCCGTCCAAGGGCTCTGGCTACCGCTGCATCCGCATCAATCACAAGATGGACCCCATCATCAGCAAGGTGGCCAGCCGGATCGGACTCAGCCAGCCCCAGCTGCACCAGCTGCTGCCCAGCGAGCTGACCCTGTGGGTGGACCCCTACGAGGTGTCCTACCGCATTGGGGAGGATGGCTCCATCTGCGTCCTGTACGAGGAGGCCCCAGTGGCTGCCTCCTACGGACTCCTCACCTGCAAGAACCAGATGATGCTGGGCCGGAGCAGCCCCTCGAAGAACTACGTGATGGCGGTCTCCAGTTAGGGTCCCCGCCGCCCCCACCAGGCACTCTACTGTACTCATTCTGCCGTGACAACAGGCCACCGCATACCTCAACCTGGGGAACTATTTTAAATGAAGAGCTATTTATATATATATATATATTATTTTTTTTTAAGAAAAGGGGAGAAAAAAAAAACCAAAAGATTTTTTTAAAGAAAAATCCTTAAAGGGAGCTGCTTGGAAGTGGCCTCCCCAGGTGCCTTTGGAGACAACTGTTGTGCACTTGAGTCTGGGACCCAGTACCCACCTCCGGGAGGGGGGGGGAGTCGTGAGGGGGCGGGCCTGGCAGGGGTGAGGTGGGAGAAGCTTGGCTGGCCCCCCCCCAGAAAGATGTGAGAAGGAAGCAAGCAAGGTTAGCAACTGTGAATGAGAGTGGTCAGGATCTCTGGCATGGGCAGGGAGAAGAGAGGCCAAGTTCAAACCTCTTGCCCTCCGAGAGCGGGACACCTGCCTGCACCCCGGGCCCTCTCTCCTCAGGGGCCTTCAAGCCTGGACTTCAATTATGCTATGTTGCCTAATCTTCTATTTTTCCAGTGAGATCCAGGGCAGAGAGTGAAAAGGCCTCTCCTGATTGCTTCTGTCCTAAGCAGCTTTTCTCGAAATCATGACTTGTTTCTGATTCTACGCTCAGGGGCCTATAGATGTTGCTTCCCAGGCAGGAAACAAAAAGCTTTTTGTTTTGTGGGGGTCGGGGGGGCGGGTAAGGCAGGAGTTAGAGGTTATTGGGGATGGGACAGAAGGGTACTCTGCACAAAACCTTGGCTTTGCTGTGTGCTGCTCTGTGGGAGTATGTGGGGTGAATAACTTGGGGGTGATTTGCAATGGAATTTTGGGACCCAAAGAGTATCCGCTTGGATATTTACTTTTGGCCAAACCCTTCTTTTTGGAACCACACGAAACTCCTGATGCTGCCGCCATTATTCCTTCAAGAATTGGCTCAAAAGCTACAGGGAAACTCCAGGTTCTTTATTACTGCCTTCTTTTTCAAAGCACAACACTCTTCCCTAACTCTCCCGCTCTTGTCCTCTTCTGGTTGGGTCATGGAGCCACCCAATTTTCCAGAACAAGAGCTCTCACTCACTGTGCAATATGGCCTCCTGGGTCCCAGGAGGGTCTGGAGGAGAACTGGCTCTCCGAACCTCCTGGTGCCCTGGAGGGCTTAGGAAACTCTCCCTTCGTCCCCAGGACTCTGGCTGGCCGGTCAGCCTTGCAGGTATTTCTTGGCTGAATGGGAGAATGCCCCAAGTTCTGCAACTACTTGGTATTCTTGTAGGGCTGACACTAAAAGCCACAATCCTGGGCATTGTTTTGTTTTTCTGTTTTTCCCCCTCCCTGGTGCTCAGAGCACCTGTGGGGATGTTGCTGTCTCTCAGTACTCTTCCAAGTTTGTCTGTAGACTTGTGCAATATTTACTGTTCTGGGTTGGAGCCCATGGAAGTCCATACTGGGAGGAAACCCTTGCTTCGGTTTTTCAGTGACATTAGCGAGGGGTCCCTCAGAAGGCCTTGAGTTTCTCAACCCCGAATCACTTTAGAAGGAGGTAGCTAGAACATCTGGTCGACCTGCGGGGGGGGGGCCCCCCCCCCCCCCCCCCCCCCCCCCGCCAGCCTACCTGGCTATTGGCCCTTAGTGAGGAACCTTTCCTTTCTCCCTAACCAGCCCCCAAGGGGCCCTGCTCCACTGCCAGTCCCCTTCCCTGGATTCCTGAACTACTCAGTTCTGACACAAAGGTGCTATTTACCAAACACTGCTCCCGCCCCCAGCCCATTCCTGCCAGTTCTGCCCTTTTTCAACTCCAGACTCCGAGCTGCCTTCCCAGACCCTGCTTCCAGCCTTTCTTGCTTTAAAGGTAACTTCCAGGCCCACAGACCCAAGAGCTCCTTTTCTGGCTGTGGGTGAAAATGAAGCTGTGAGTCCCCACAGACTGTGGTGTTGCATCTTGTCTGCAAACAGGCCCCTGCCTTTTTAGAAGCAGCCTCATGGGCCTGTGCTGCGTCTTCTCTTGTTTTTTTGACGTTCACTTTAAAAACAGCAAAACACTCAGAGCTGGACTATTGAGCAGGCCTGTCTCTCCTATGAAGTGAAAAGCAGCCGTACGTTTGTAAGCTATTCTGACAGAAAAGACAAAGGTTACTAATTGTATAATAGTGTTTTTATATGGAAGAATGTACAGCTTTATGGACAAATGTACGCTTTTTTGTTGTTGTTACTTCAATAAAAATGTAGCAGTTGAGGCCATGTGGTATAGAGAAGGTCACGTTCCCATATCCCTGAGCCTTTCCCTCAGATCCAGGTCCTTTCCTGGTGTCTCAGTATTTCCCTTCAGCGATCCCCCGAAGACCTATAGCGTGTGGCTTGTAGAAAAGAAAACTAGTTGTGCGACTCCTTCCTCCATCCTTTGATGCATGTTCGCACTTCCCTGTGGCCGTGCCGGATGGGACGGGGTTCTAGACCCCGGAGTCTGGCCGGGTCTCCCACATCTGTTCTTGCTGGGCCTCAGCTGTGCTCACGCATTTGCTCATTCAGCACGTGTTACCTGTCCGTCCATAGGAAGCACTGAAAATGTCACAAATGCTTGAGACTCACAGACCGAGATGGTGAGCCGGGGACACCGAACCCCTTCCCAGGTTGGGGCAGAATTGTCAGAAAGTTCCAGGTCCCAGCTCTCTGTCCCCTCTAGGACTGCCATTTGGTACCTCCGTTCCTATTAGACAAGAACAGTTGGGCCTCGGGAGCTGGGCCCTGGAGAGCAAGGCTACCAGAGAGCTAAGGAGCAGCTACTCCTGACAGCAAAGGTTTGCGGGCCAAAGGTTTGTTACCAATTCATGGCTCCCTCTGGCTGTATGGATCGGATATATGCAAGGAAATCAGAGCAGTCTTCATCATCCTGGACTCTTGTGCTCTGTCCCCGAGGTTTTGACACAGGCTTCTGCACCCCTCACCCCACTTACGAGCTCAGCAGATCCCATGGAGGTCACAACGACATCATAGACCTGGGCTAGTTTTTTTTTTTTCTCGGCCAGCAGTGGGCTGTATTTAAATTAAATTTTAAACACATTGATTCACGGACCGCCCCCATCAACACATACTTCATTTCACACCTCCATGATTCTCATCAACAAACTTGCGGTTGACCTAGGCGTCCTAGATGGCCGGGAGACCAGAGAGGCTGTGTATGACCATGGGAGGGCAGAGGAGGCAGGAGATGGGGCTGGGGGAAGCCAGCTCGTCTGTCTCACAGACTTGGTGACAGGGACCCACTTGTGTCAAGAGGTTCTCTGATGGAATGGTCCCATGTTTGTCTGCAGCCTCTAACACAAATGTCCCAGGCGCTCATTTGTAAGGACCCACCTTTAGAAAAGTAAGGATGGGGTTAGGGTTGCATTTTTGTCCATCCTGGTGTGTATTCTTGTCAGCACCTGTCTTGTCTCCTAATAGGCTCCACTCACGAAGGAGATTTCATTGCGTTCCTACTGTCTAGCAGAAAGCCTGAAAGGGAGGGTTATCTGGAGGCCAAGGGGACATCATATCGTCTCCCAGCCAGGGTGCCTGCAGAATGGCAGACTGACCTGGGGATTGTTCTCAGCTCCTGGTAGCCTGACAGTCCCTCGATAGACATGGGAGTGTTCTGTGAGCAGGCCTGGTGTTCTTTACTGTAGATCTGACCCATTTCAGCAGTGGCTGCGAGTACCCCTTGGCTAGCTGGGGGTACAGGGGCTGTGGACCCGAAGAGTTTGAGGAGTTGCAGCTGGTGGCTCTTATGTGTTCAGGGACGGGGACGTTGGTCTGTCCACTCTGCTCCCCGCTTCCTCATTTGGTACACCGCGCCCGCCGGGGACACCTGCGCTCGGTCAGCTGTTTCTGGATGATAACTCACTTGCTGGGAGAGTGTAGACAAGGCCTGGGAGCTGCTGATTAAGAGCCCCTCCCAGCTTCTGATAAGGACGTTTGGGTGGGGGAGGCCTTGATGCTTAACAAGCAAGCCCAGGGGGAAGAAACCCTCCCCAGGGAGTCTTGCCTCTGGAATATCCTTACATGAGCCAAGGCAGGAGGCCTCCTAGCTTCCAGGCCCACATTGGCCCCGGAGGCCCAACAAAGCATGATGTGTGGAAGGAGTTCTGGGCTGGGAGGGAGAATAGATGGGTCATAGCCCAGGTTCCTCCTAAGGAGCTGTGTGAGCTTGGACAAGCCCCTCAATTTTCCTCTCAGAAATTAGGGATTTGGATTAAATGACCTCTGTTCCTTTCTTTGGCTTTTGATTCTAAATCATCTCCATTATCCTGGCAATCACGGAGGGTAAATGAGCACAATTATGATCATTATTTTCAATTAGATGAACTAGGAGGTCACTTGGGTTGGGATGTGGAGACATAGACTTCCCCTTGCTTGACGCTGACTCTGGCCTATGATAAAGTTTCGCTGTCCACACACAGCGAGACAGAGCTGCGAGGCCAGCAGCTCAGGCTCTGTCGGGGGTCTGATCTCTCCTCTACCGTCTACCTCCTGGCTCTGCCGCCTGGAGCAAGTTACTTCAACCAGGCCTCCATTTTCCCATTTGTAAAATGGGGATAGAACCCACCTCAAAATCTTGGGGAGGATTAAATGAGATCTAAACCACTTAGAACAGCCCTTAGCACAGTTAAGTACTCTACAAAAGAGAATTGTAGTTTTAAATAATGGTTTCCTCCCTGTTACCGAAATGTCCGAGTGTCCTTATTCATTCCACGACCAATTCAGATTAACTTTTTTTTTTAAGATTTTATTTATTTATTTGACAGAGGGAGAGAGATCACAAGTAGGCAGAGAGAGAGGAGGAGGCAGGCTCCCCGCTGAGCAGAGAGCCCGATGCGGGTCTCGATCCCAGGACCCTGAGATCATGACCTGAGCCATACAGGCACCCCCAGATTAACTTCTACTTAAGGAGTATTTTTACTAGAGCCTCCCGGGAGGGCGGCAGTTAACATCGGAGCAGCCTGGGGCCTTGCCCATTGAAAGATGATTTTCAATCCTTTGCTTAAAAGTCTTCACAGCCCAGGGCCATCTGTCTGGCTCAGTCCGTAGAGCATGTGACTTTTCATCTCCAAGTCGTGAGTTCCAGTTCCACACTGGGCGTGGAGTCTACTTAAAATACACACAAAACAAACAAAAAGTCTTCACAATCCAAGAGCCCTTCTTGAAGTCCTCTAGCCCCAAGGAGGTACTCCCTAACTCCCTGTGGAATGAATGAGTGCACTCCTGTCTGATGGCTACCATTCTTGCAGAAATGTACGGTGTCCTCCCTGGTAGACATTTGACCTCATTGGCTGGAGGGGAGATCTGACCTCTTGCCTCCTTGAGCTGCTCCTGGATTAATACCAGACTGGGCTCTGTGCTCATTCACACACAGGGTAGGTGGGGAAACGATTTTCCAATAACAATGTTGCTTATCTTCATCCTGCCCACGGGGTAGAATCACACCCACATGTTCCTTCCAGGAAGAGAAAGAAATGGGGAAGCTGAGAAGGGCAAGCCTGGTAAGTTCTGGAGAGTTCTGGTTTTCCCTCTGCACCACTTCTTTGCAGAGCTGGCATGAAAAACATCTGAACTCAGTCTAAGAGGCTATCAGGGCCCCAGATAATGATCTTACACCAGCAAGCGCACTGAGATGTGTTGCCTGTCCTTGTCGCTGCTTTGGGAGGGGACTGCCGCTTTGGGCACCCACAGCTCCAAGTCGCTTTGGTCGCAGTTGAAGTGGCTCGCCCCCGCTCCACCCGTTCCCGTGAACCAGGGCAGGCCTTTATTCAACCCTTGTCCAGCAAACCTGTGGGGCTGCCCGGAGCAGGTCAGATAAGGCAAGGTTATAGCTGAGCAGGTTGGAGTGAGAGCTACTTTTTTTAGCAGCACCAGCAGGGAGGGGCCGTTTAAAGTCCGGCGGGCACCGGAGGAGCCGAGGTAGGGCAGGGCCAGGCCGCAGTGAAGGAGGACGGCCGGACAGGGGCTGCGGCGAACACCGAGGGTGAGCTCAGTCTTTGTCTGGAAAGGACCCTGCTCTTTAGCTGTAGTCGGCTGTGCTCCCGGGAGACCCGTGATACCAGGTATGGTGATTTTTCAAGAGAAACCTGCAATAGAGACTTTTATTTCACGTCTCCCTAAGTTCTAACGATGACAACTATTTTTTTTTTTAAGTGGTAAACTGCTTCTAAGTACTTATTTGCCTAGGCTGCCCGTTTGTGACTTGCGATGTGCTTTGGACCACCGGGGGGGCGGGGACGTACGGCTTTCTGACCCCAGCCCCCATACTCGGAGGGAGCTGTGCTTTGGGGACATCGATGGCTCACTGTCACCATGGCCGTGATCTCTTGAAGGAACATCCTAGCATGTTCCAGATCCAACTGAGGGCACACATGGGGCCTCTGCTTCCCCTCTGAGGGTTAGATTAGAAGCAGCTCAGCCTATCCTCAACGGGTGCCCATTAACTCATGCTGGGACTGTAGCCTCTGAGCCTTTGCTCAAGGAATATTCTGCCTCCTTCTACCTACCTACTTTGGTCTGGTTAACTCTTATCTCTCGAGCTTCAGATCTTCTCTTCCAGCTTTTCAATGACATTGTCCCTTCCCATGCTACCCAGTTTTTTTCCTCTGTCCTAGTCCTTAGAACCCTGAATTTACAGCTAGAATGCAGGCCAGGGACTTTACCTCAGCATTGCCTGGTGCCTAGCAGGTGTTAGTGAATATTGCTTGAACAGGTGAATGTTAAAGTTGCCAAGGGTAGAGGCTAACAGAAGAAAAGAATTCAGATGAGGGGTGGAAGAAAAAAAAAATCAAGTCCGTTCAGGGTCTGCCAGCCAGGGCTCCCAGCTCAGAATAGCTAACCTGCGATGGCACCTTCTTAAGAAAACAATCCTTTGATTCTTGCAGGTTCTTAGGTCTCTAAACACCTGCTATTGAAATGTAAATGTTACTTAGAGAGGAGTGGACACACTGTAAATCATAACGTAGGGGAACCTCAGTTATCAATTAGCTCCCTAAAGTGGGTTTACCCAGAAGGTACTCACCCAGACGGAAGGCTGGGCTAGGACGTGTGGGGAAGGAATTCTGACCACGGGAGCAGGAGAGGGAAAACTCACTTCGGAGATACTGAATGCCGCTCCTCTGCACAGAAATCCTTCCCAGTGTCTACTTTGGAGGCTGGCTGCCGGGTGGTACAAACACCTCTAGGCTTAAGGGTTGGGAAATAGGGGCCCCAGCTTCAGGTCTGACAAAAACTAGTACTGGATTAGTCTTTGACATTTTAGACTAGTCTCTCCACTCTTCTGAGCTTCCGTTTTCTCATCTGTAAAAGTGAGTCACTCATGCGGAATCACCTCTCACCATCCCATTTCCATTTCCAGACAGAACAGGAAAATCTCTGACCCCTCTGTGCCGTGTACGCCCCGGTCCAGCCGTGTTGCCCTCGAGATAACACGATGGCCTTCTGCCTGCCTCCCACAGGCCCCGCCAGCAGCCCGGGGCCACTGAAAACTTCATTTTCCTCGTGCCATTCCCTTTTTGCTGCCTTCCTTTGCCGTTCTGAGTGTCCAAGATGGGGATACAAGGCTCTCCTGATCTCTCCAAGCCCAGACACCCTGTGAAACGGCCTCACAACGCCAGGACCCCCCACCTTCTCAATTCTCTGCTGCTCCCCTTTCCTTGAGCCACGACCACATCTCCAAGTCTCTCTACCCTCCCAGTTATGGTGGCCGCAAACCACTCGTTGAAGTCCTCTGACATACTTCCCTCTAGGACGGGAGCCGGTACTGAGCACTGAACATCCGCTGTTCCCAGGCGCTCTGCTGGGAGCCTTCCACAAAGACTCTCCCCTGTGATCTCCACAAGCACCCTGGGAGATAGTGTCCCCTCAGGCTCACAGATAAAGGAGGCGAAGCACCAGTAAGGAGAGGGGGCGGTGGGAGAAACATATTTATCTGGATGTGTCTGTCTCCAGAGTCCACACTCTTTCCCCCTTCACCTGCTGCCTCTCCGGGATGCCTTCCCTGAATAATTCCACTTGTACTCTTGAAAATCAGTCTCACCTCGAGGCTTTTCAACATTGATACCTACGGTTTAAAAGTGCTTACACTTTCAGAATAGATTCCTTATTCCAGGGCCACTTAATGATGTATACACGTCGTTTATTACTGTTTACATCTGCATAACAAAGACAGTCAGCACATCTCTGCAACTGGCTTGGGGTTGATGTCTGGAGGCATTGCAAGCTCACGTCCCCTCTCCGACTGTCACCACACACGCCCCCCTGGTAAGGACCTCTGCCCTCTATTTCTCCTTACACCACCGTGCGGTGCGTGCCCACGGCCTGGGACGCCACCGTCTGAGGGCGCTGGCCATTGAGTGAAAAGCTGTGCTTGGGTAAACTGTGTCCAGCCCTCAGGTGGCTGTGGAGCCTGTGCCTTTTCCTCACGGCCCCCTGCCACTCTTCCCACTCCAGACACAGGAAGAAAGGTGCCCGCTCTGGGAGCTTCCCAAGAGGGGGTGAGGGAGCCCCTGCGGACCCACGCGGTTCCCAGCACAGTGGTCTGCAGGTCAGCAAACGTGTTCTTGGGCCAACTCTGATGGTAGGGCTTCCCTGCCTCTCAGTCTAGTCTGTCCCCCTCAGAACCACTTGAAGTCAAGAGCAGCCAGTAGGCAGAGGGATGCAGATCTAGATAAGTCTGGAAATACACGGAAACTTTTCTTTGGAAGAGACTTTCACATGATGTGGGCGGCTACCTTGGTTAAAGAGTCTGTCTTCCTGCCTGGACCACGGTCTCAAGAGGATCGCACTCTGTCTGAGAGGGAGAAGACCACGGGAGGGGGGCAGAGGCAAAACCTGAACCATCTCTTCTTTACGGGTGTTCTTGCCCTGGTTCTGGGCACGCTGGCGCTGGAGGGTAAGATCTTTTCCCCGGGAGGGGTGGGGGGGGGAGCGGAGGACGGGGTGGCGGTGACTGCGCATTTGAGCAACTCAGCTGCTCCTCAGTCCTCAGCAGCCAGCGGGGGCCAGGAGAAGTGCAACTGAGCACCGGAGCACCCCCAGCTCCTGCGGCAAACTCTTTCTTCTTTCGGGGGGAGGTCCCCCTGCCAGCTGCCCTCTCCTCCAGGTGTTTCCGGTGCGCCCTTTGTTTGCCGGCGGAGTGGCTGGGGGCGGGGCGGAGCCTGTTTGGGCCTCTTGTTGGCCAATGGCAGCCCGCGTGGGGGAGGCCGGGCTCCTGTATCTGGGGAGACCCGACCGCAAGCAAGCGGCAGCTGCCTCCCAACACCTGCCTTGGGGCGAGTCTGCAAACAGTGAGGGGCCCAAGAAGGCCTCCTCTGCAGGGCAGGGCGGGGGCTGGCTTCTGTTGGGTCAGACCAGGAGGGGTCATTTCCCAAGTGAAATGTCCAGAAGCTCCCCATCCCCATTCTCCTTTCCCCAAGAGGAGGGGTCAAGGCCTAAAGTGTGGGTCACCCTGGGAATTTCAGGGCAAAGGACTCTAATCCCTAGAGGACAAGCCCAGGTGGTACTGGGTCACCTTCCACTGTCTACGTGCCTCGAAGTGGATGGCATTGCTTCTCGAGGTCAAAGCCAAGAGTGGCCAGGTCATAGCGCCTCCATGTCCTTACCTCAGACCTGAAATAGCTGCACACCCCATCTTCACCAAGCACCGCCCCCCCCCAGGCCCCTCTAACCCCCTCAGCCCCCTCAGCCCCAGCCAACTGGCGCAAAACCACATGCCGTCTTGGGTTTCTCGCTGGCCGCTCTTCCCAGGAAGGTAGGCCTTATTTGTGGTTCAGGTTTCTCAATTTCAGCTAAAATAATCCACTCGTCTGGATGATTATTTCATTTGTGTTTTCCCCCCGGGGAGCCAGGCTGCTTGGATGCTACATTTTCTCTCCAGCGCTTGCACGGGGCCTGGCACAGAGTGGGCTCGCAACAATGCTGTAAATGAATGAAATGTTCCCTTTTCCAGCCTTTTCTGTCTCCATGTTTGTGGTGGGCCAGCAGAGTAACACGATAATAAACAGCACTGGTGGACCTTCACCGTGTGCATAACCTCATTAAGTCCTTGCAAGCGCTCGCGCTGATATTATTGCCATCGAACTAGAGAAGAGGAGACTGAGGCTCTGGGAGGTGAGGCAGGGGATCTGCAGGTCACCGGTACTGAGCCGAGCTCACATCCGGGATGGGCTGGATTTGAGAGAAACAACAAGAAAAATGAAGCCACAACCGGACACGTGGCTTCTTCTAATTCTTCCTGCCCTCCCTTAGTGCTCTGGTCTGCTGGATTCCAGGAACTTCTACACCAGGCCACAGTTCACGTTACAGAAAGTCAAAAAAGATGAGAAGTCTGGGATCTCCATCTTACCCATCTTTAAGTTCAAGCTCTGGTTGTCTCTCCTTTGTGAAATCCTTGCCATTTGTCCTAAAGTAATTTTACAAAAAACCTAAACTCTCAAAGGCAGGAGGAGCTGCTGCTCCCTCCCTCCCTCACGCAGATGGGGCTTTGTGGACATATGTCTTCCATGGATTTCTTTTTTGTGTATCATGTTTCCAGTCAACTGGAAGGCCTTAGACATCACCTCTGAATGACATCTGGATCTAAGACAGTACCTGGGTCTGAATCTGACAGCGGGAGGGCTGGGGGACCAGGTCGGCTGGTCTCGGCACTCCCGCGACCAACCCCTCCTCTGCCCTTTGCGTCTGTCTTTCCAGGTGGAGACATCTCAATCCAGTAGGGACAGACCAGCCAGATGGATTGCTTCATCCCTAGCTGCTGATTTCCCAGGCTTAGTGCAAAACACAGGAACTCCTTGTGTTCCTTGTGACCCACATCCTTTCTTCCCTGGCCTGCCAGGGTGGAGGCTTAGGTCCCAAGGCTTCTCTTGTTTTCCCAAAAGGCAAATAACCTCCCTGTCATCATCACTGCTTGACCAAGAGGCTTTTCCCATGTCACCTCCCCGGTGGGGAAAACAAAAAATGGAATGCTGAGGGTGTCGTGAGATGAGATTCAAAGACAAGGGCGGAAGAGGACATACATGCACTTGTTAAAATTATAGTGTTAGCGGACGGTGAGGGATTGGAGCGGATCAATGCTGACCTTGGAGTCCAGGGTCTGTATCTGGAGTCTAGCCGAGGGCCAGCTGCAGTGACTTGGAAGACCTTTCCTCTTGGTTGAGCGTCAGCTTTCAGTCTGCCCTTTGATGCCCTGAGATGGGTCCCTGGGAGAAGCCCTGGATGGGGAGAAGGCAGAGATGAGGACACAAGGTTTTTGTCCTCCGGGTCGTGTCAGTCCAAAGGAGGTGATGTGATAATTACATATGAGAATACAAGAAAGACCGAGGCAGGGATTAAATGCAAACGAATGGAAATGACACAGAACGATACATGACACAGAAGTTCATGCCCAGATGGTTGTTAGACAAATGGAAATGGTCAGAGATGGGTGAGGTTAGCTTAAGCGAGAGTTGGGAAAGAGAGATGTTTTTGAGAAATGCCTTTACTATCTTCTGCCAGAGAGAAGAAACCCAACCAGCTGAGCACGGTCACCTTGGCCAACACAAACAGGAGGTAGGGTGGGTGGATGCAAGGGCAGGGTCATGAAGCCAGGCAGGAGGAGAGCAGAGAGCTCTGTCCCCTGGGTCCCTGGACAGCCACTCTGCTCCCCACCCCTTGCCCGTCCCCCAACCTGGTCCCCCCAGCACCACCAGACCAGACCTTCTGCAGAAAATACAGTTTAGCCAGAGGCAGGTCTGCGGCCGCAGGATCCTAATTTTGCATATGCTGCACTTTTATTCTTTTAAGGTCCAAGGAATGATTCGCCTTAATTCTTATTTTTTTTTTTTTTGAGATCTCTTAGCCCCTTCACCTAGAGTTCCCACTAAGCCTCCCTAATCCGGCTGGGCTGATGCTGGAAGACAGAGAAGGGAGACAAAAATCGGAGATTCAAGAGCCTGGCAGGTGGGTGGGGCGAGCAGGGCGAGCCTCCATCCTTGCTGGATAAAAGGAAAAAAAAAGATCTTTGCATCGCCCTAGACCTTTCTGCTTTCAACTGCCTCACAAAAGAATAGGTACGAAGCACTTTGAAAATGTTGAAAGTGCCATGCCTACCCCACCTCCTGGGAGGTGTAGGTGCGGGAAATCGAGAGTAAAGCCTTATATTTGCACAGTCCTCCGTGTATGGAACATCGGATTTAACATGGCGCTGGGAGGCAGAGGCTGCGGGTGGCTTTACCCGCAACCGACAGAGAGAAAACTGGGATTCCTCCGCGGGGATGACCTGTCCGGTTCACACAACAACCCGATGGTGAGCTGAGAGTGGGGCCGGGCCCTCTGATTCCCGGTCCACTCCTCTCCGCTTCTGACGTTGCAGAGCGCGTGCGGATTATTTTGATGGGATCTCATTCTGGAACAACTTGAACTTGACTATTTAATGGCGGAGGACCCGGATCCCACTGTTCTCCACCTGTCCCCAAGGCCCTGGATTTTCCATTTAACCCTATTTCTGAAGAGGCGAAACAATGCCCAGTCAAGGGATTTTGCGTCATGAACGCCTCAAAGTGCAAAGCCCCAAACTCCTGTGGCCCAGCCCGGCTGCCCCCCATGGAGGTCTCCCTTCCCGGGGCCGCTGGCTCTGCACAGAGCTGGCCAGAAGCCGAGGAGGAGCCACGGGGGGCAGAGCCTCCCCAAGGGAGGACAGATGGGCAGGCTGGCCCCAGCGCCAGTGCTTTGAACAACCTTTTTGTTTTCCAGCCAAACATCCAGCGTCAGTCCCCCTTCCCCCCTACTGGCTGGCAGCCTCCCACCCCCAGCCAACGTGTGCGTGTGTCTTCGGGCTGGCTCTCCGGAGCTGATGGGCTCTGGAGGGATGGGGGCTGTTCTTTATGACCGGGAGCCGATGAAAGAAGGCTGGCAACTGTTGCCATCTGTCTGGTGGGACGTCACCAGGGAGGTTCTCGCCCATTCACTCCTTCACGCCCGGCTGGGCTCAGGCCTTTGTTTCGTTGGCTGGCCCTGGGGGGGGGCTTCTGTAGGGCAGTCAAGGGAGGCAGCGGGTGAGAGAAGCAGCTTCTTTGTGTCTGGACCAAACTTTGAGTGACTCACTAAGATAATTTGCATGAGGACGCTGCTGCCCAAGCCCCAAACCGCTCAACTGATGGACGGCCTCCAGCCCTGTCCCCATTTCACACCCCTCCACCTCCCCCCCCCTTCTGCCTGTAGCTCCCCGGGGTTGGGGGGAGTGGCTCCCAGCTCCTCTGCAGGGATGGGGAGGTGGAAAAGCCACTCTGGTTCTCTCTCTCCACCCTCTGTCCCCATCCCTTTCCCAGCCCCATGTGGGTCTGGTGTCTTCCTCTCTCCCCACCGCCATCAGTCCCTTAGAGTTCCTCACTTTTTGTTTGGTTTCTGCAGCCTGGCAGAGGGGCCAGAGCAGGAGAAAAGGCCCATTAGCTACCCGGCAGCTGAGGAGGAAAAGAAAGGAGCTGAATAGAGCCAGTGGGGTTGGCAGCCCCCCAACCCAGCTCCCGGTCTTTGAAGAACACCCCAGGCCAGGGGCTGGGATCAGAGTGGGGGAGGCTTTGGGGCATTTAATTATTTAAAGGTCTCAATAAAAAGAGTTAAGTCCCGGGGGGGAAGCACGAGGCTAGGCAGATGGTGTGGCCTAGGAGCTGGGAAGTGGGTGCGGGTGTGCCAAGACGGGGGTGGGGGAGGTAGGGAGCTCTGAGCCAGAGGTCAGAGCTCAGGCCAGAAGAGGAGAGCCCACGGAAGTGAGTTAGACTGCTCTCCAGACCCCAGCAGTGGCCCGCAAGTAGCTTTTCCCTACATCAGGTGGGTGCGGGGACTCACCTTCTCCTTCCTGAACTCCTGCCCACCGCCCCCCCCCCCCGAGTTCATGTCTGCCCTAAGTGAGATCCATTTTGGAAACATATCACAAAGCTGGAAAGTGTGGGGATCACCCCTTCACCTCTCTTCTGGCACTTAGGGATGGTTCAGATTGATTCAACAGCCGTGATCAGGGCTGAGCAGATGGATGGCAGGATTTTCCCTTCATCTATTCACTTCACCCATCCCTCCCTCACTCCCTTTCTCCTTCCCTTCCCTCTCCTCCCCTTCCTCTTTCTTTCTTTCTTTCTTTCTTCCTTCCTTCCTTCCTTCCTTCCTTCCTTCCTTCCTCCCTCCCTCCCTCCCTTCCTTCCTTCCTTCCTTCCTTCATTTTGTGGTAAAATTCATATATCATAAAATTCACCATTTTATCTGCTTTTATTCTATATGGTGAGATCATACAGTGAGTCCGTGGAAGTACTGACAAGGCAGATAATTGGAGTTCCTGCTCTTGAGGGCACATGCTGCTTCAAAAGGCAACCCATCCCAGACTTTTTCTCCGACAACATTGCAGTAAGGGCTACGTCATGAAGAGCAAGGTCAGATGGGGCCCCTGGGTGGAAACACACTAACTAGGTTCCAATCTGGTTCTGGCGTTTACTCGGTCTGTGACCCCAGGCAAGGTACTTCTCAATGCCTCTGTTTTCTCATCTTTAAAATGGGCATAAAATATAGATCCCATTCTGTGTTGAGGGGATTAATATATGTGAAGAGCTTAGAAGAGTGCCTGGCTCTCAGTGAGCACAAAGTCTTATTAAATATTATTATTACCCTTAGCAGCCCAGGAGGCCTTTTTGTAGGCTACACAATGGAAACTGAGAGAAACAGGGCATTTGGGAATTGGATATGAGGCCAAAGGAGAATTTGGCAAGGGCAACAATTTATTTCCACCCTTTCCCCCATTTGTAACGAGCTGTGTTTGGAAATACGGGCTTTACTGTTCCTAAAATCACAGTGCGGCTCGGTAACCCCCTTTCCCATCCGCACCCCTCTTCCTGCTTCACCAGGCTGAGCCAACAGCTCCAGGTCCTCAGGCTCTGAGACCCTCTGGTCCAGACCCCTGCCTTGTGGCATTGTGGGCATTACCGTTAGCCCCATTTTACCGGTGGAATAACCAATCCAAAAGGTTAGGGCGCTTGAGATTTGATTCTTCTGCTTCCTGGGGCTTTTGTCACTCTCCTCAGCCCCTCCCAGACCCTCATGCAAGGTCACCCGGCATGAGCCGGTCACTAGGTCACTGCAGGGCGCACAACTGCAAGACAGCCTCTTTGTTAGCGCGTCTTCATGTCTTAGTCGGGCCCTCGCCGTGCCTGCTGGGGTGTGTTTTCTGCACCTGCCAGCGGAGGCAGTTCTCTCGTCCTCAACCTGTCTGGGGGGCGGTGGCGATGCCTTTCAGCCCGGGACAGCGGAGGATCCCACCCAGGACCGCCCGGAATCAGACCTGCCCGGCAAGGGTGGAGCCGCGGGGAGGAGGGAGAGAGGGCAGGCTGCGGGGGTGAGGGCAAGCAGGTGTCTGGCTCCCTCCCTCCCGGATATGGGCCGCGAGAGGCGCCCTGTGCCACCCACCCACGTCCCTCAATCCTCCACCTAGCAGCTGGCTGGGACCTTGAAACTTGACCAAACGCGCTCGCTTCTGCTCTCCTCGCTCGGCTACAGCTCCGGCGCCGGAGCGTCCTCTGGCTCTGGGAAGCCCCACCTTGGCAACAAGCTGCTGATTGGCTGGCGGGGCAGCAGAGCGGGCCAATCAAAGTCTTCCCCGACGCTGGAGGTGCGGCCGAGAAGTTTTTAAAAATGGGACTAGGGGCGGGGGCACCAGGTGGTTGCGGCGCTCGGTTGCTCGGCCGGTTGACTGCGGAGAATGAGGCCTTTCAGAAAGAAGCGGAAAGGCGGAGGGCGGCAAAGGCGGAGGGCGGCCTCTTCGCGTGATGGCTGTGGTGCCGGAAGCCCCTCCCGTCCGCCACCTGCTGCCTGAGTGCCTCGGGTCCCTAAAGCTGCCTTTGTGTCCCCATTTCTCCGACACCCTCGCAGCCATTCTTATGCAAGTCTAGAGATTCTGAGGTTTCTGAACTTGCAATCCTTCCTATTTACCACCAGCCTCATGTGCTCTGATGCAGTATATATTTTCTGAGGACACATTGTAAGTGCTGTAAGAGAAAGTGTCTTGAATACCTTTGTTCCCCTATCCCAACCTACACAAACATCCACACACATAGAGACTCCAAAGACCTAGCATGGGAGCGAGGAGATAAAGGCTAGAGACATCGTCAGGTGACCAGGGGGTGACTTCAGCCTCTTCCACTTATTGGCTGTGTGGTCTTGAGCAGTTACTCCCCCTCTCTGAACCTATTTCTTTTCATGAAAAATGCTAATGATAATAGCCCCTGCCTCTTAGCATTACTGTGACAAAATACCTGAAACGTGAATGCTTACTAATGATGCTGTTATTTCCGGTATTGATAACAAAGGAATGAGTATTTCTTTCCCACATTTAATCTCAGCCCTCAATTCTTGGTTTGGCTGATGTGGAGAACTCTCGGTTTTAGGGACATTTACGATTCCTCTTTATGAGGCTACTATACAAAATCTATAAAGAACTTATCCACCTCAACACCAAAAACCAAAAAGTCCGGTTAGGAAATGGGCAGAAGACATGAATAGACACTTTTCCAAAGAGGACTTCCAGATGGCTAATAGACACACGAAACGATGCTAACATTACTCATCGTCAGGGACATACAAATCAAAACCATAATGAGATACCTCCTTACACCTGTCAGAATGGCTAAAATTAACAACACAAGAAACAACAGGTGCCAGCGAGGATGTGGAGAAAAGGGAACCCTTATGCACTGTTGGTGGTGCAGCCATTCTGGAGAACAGTTTGGAGGGTCCTCAAATAGTTAAAAATGGAATTACCCTTCAATCTAGCAACTGCACTGCCAGGTATTTACCCAAACAATAAAAAAAAATACAGATTTGAAGGGACACAGGAACCCCAATGTTTATAGCAGCATTATTAACAGCATTATTAACAACAATATTAGTGGAGAGAGCCCAAATGTCCATTGACCGACGAACGGCTAAAGAAGATGTGGCAGATATATATAATGGAATATTACTCAGCCATCAAAATGAAATCTTGCCATTTGCAATGATGTGGATGGAGCTAGAGAGTATTCTGCTGAGCAAAATAAATCAGTCAGAGAAAGACAAATGCCGTATGATCTCACTCATATGTGGAATCTAAGAAAGAAAACAGATGAACATTAGGGAAAGGGGGGAAAGAGAGAGAGGGGGAAACATGCCCCCTTTAAGAGACTCCTAAAGATAGAGAACAAACTGCAGGTCGCTGGAGGGATATGGGGGTGGATCAGCTGGATGGAGAATGGACATTAAAGAGAGCATTTGTGTTTCCCACTGGGTGTTGTATGTAAGTGATAAATCACCGAATTCTACTCCTAAAACCAATATTGCACTTTATGTTAACTACCTAAAAAAAAAAAAAAAGAAGATTCCTATCCATAAAGCAATATAAGGACACAGACTAAAACTTAGTATAGGGTCCTGCTTTTAGCTCACGGATTTTTACCAAGGGAGAGATTCTGTCCTTGGCAGGACAGAATTCCTCTTTTTCTCCAGAACTTTTCTTTAAATTCCTCTCTCAAAAGTTTTCCAAAGCGGCATCCGAGGGTTTATAATCCATGCCATTTGAATAGGATTTGACATTGTCCCTTTTTTTTATGGACTTGTGGGGTGCCCTATCTCATATCCCCATATACCTATGTTAACACCAAGATGATCATTTTTCTCAAGCCCCTCTCCTGAAGCCACCCAGAGACCCATCCCTTGGCAGACTTTACCTCCCCCACAACTACTGTACCCTGGTACACAGATTTTCTTCCGGGAACAGAGACTGGAAATTCAGTGCTCATGGATCCCCTCTTGGCCATCCAGTTCTAACCCCTGCTGGGCCCTGTTGATGTCTGAAGGGGCTTTGTAGATGTTGTGCATTGTTCAAAACTAAGGCAATGATAGGGGGAGGGTGCCTGGGTGGTGCAGGGTGACGGGGGCAGGGAGGAGGGCAAGGAGTGCACAGCCCTGAGGTCCAGTTCAATGGGAAGTAGTAGACCCGGGTTTCAGTGTTGAGTCTCTGCCGCCGGAGCCAAATCGATCGAAAGCGGTAGGTCTCAATTACCCTAGCTGCAAAATGGAGAGAATCGTACGTGCTTCCTTACTGCGTAGATATTTTAGGAAAAGAAATGAAGCCATACAGTTGAAAGCACTTTATATATTTAGAAAAGAAAAAAAGGCGTGCAGGATGGGTGGGTGGGTGGGCGGGTAATAGGCTGATAGATCCATTTCATATCACTGCTTTCATTGGTCCCCAGAGAATATGATCCAACAGGTGTTATTAAAAAATTTGGGAACCGTGGGGCGCCTGGGTGGCTCAGTGGGTTAAAGCCTCTGCCTTTGGCTCAGGTCATGATCTTGGGGTCCTGGGATCGAGCCCCACGTTGGGCTCTCTGCTCGGCAGGGAGCCTGCTTCCCCTTCTCTCTGCCTGCCTCTCTGCCTACTTGTGATCCCTCTCTCTTTGGCAAATTAAAAAAATTTTTTGGAGGGGAACCAGTTCTGTGCTAACTCTTGTGGGGTACGTGAAGGAATCATAGGACGTGATCTCTACTTTTAAAGAATTTCCCATCTGACCAGGTTGCTCCACCCACCCATGAAACACTGATGGGTGCTGCTGACTGTGGGCTCGCCACGAAGCTTCCTGACCCGGTCCTATGCGACGTTACAAGGAAAGAATTGTCTGATGATATGACAATGGAGCCAGTAGGCGGGGGTGCCCCACTTGGACCGGCACAGCTGCTGGCCTCTTTCTGTCCTTGGCAGGGCGGGGGCCCTTACAGACGGCCCTCACCGCCACCTTCACCAGTGCCCATGAGTCCTGACCTCGTGTCCTGGGACGGGCTCACGGAGACGCCCGCGCGCTCACCGGGGTCTCCTCGCCTGCTCACCTGTGATGCTGCCCTTCGCCCGCAGTCACGGAGGCTCCTGTTCTTGACGCTCCCTCACCTGTACCCTCCCGCCGCCGCTAGTTCCAAATGCCGTCACAACCACTGTAACGGAAGCAGCTGCTCTAGGGGGGACCCGGGATGGGACATTGGGGCACTCTTGTCCCCATCCCTTCTGTGCTGGCCGAGACAGGCCACCTCCCTTCCCCCTTCCACTGGAAGAAGAAGGGTGCTAGGGTACCCTTTCTAATCTCTACATTTGCCCCAGGAAGACTAGAAAAGAAGACTTTTCCCCCAGCACAGAGGGCTGTGTCTCCTTTGGGAACTGCCCCCAGCCTTCTTGGTTGGGGACGCTGGTCTGCAATGGGGTGAAGGACAGGTTCTCTCGCTCATGCTTGGCAGGAAGATTCCAGCTCCAGCAGATTTGGGGATTGCCCCCCCAAAAGAGTCAGGATAACTTCAGGGGAGGAATAGGTCGGTGTAATTGCTGTCATTTTGAAAATAAAAGCTGCGATATCCTAATTAAAATAAAATCAGTACCAAGTCTTCCCCATCAGACTGTCAAAGTGACTCAGGTCTGAAGCAGTTTTGGCCTTGTGGGATGTGGGGAAACGGGGGCTCTCATGGTCCGTTGGTGGGAATGCACCTCTGTACACTTTGGGGAGAGGCTGGCCGCGTCTAGCGGGAGTAAACTACTCAGACTTCACACTCGGACCTTCCCTTCTGGGCGTAGGCACCAGTGGTTCTTAGCCGGTGGTGCTTTCGGCCCCCAGGGAATGTTGGCAACCCTGGAGACATTTTAGATTGCTTTGTTTTCTATTTATACCAACCCAGAAATGTGTCCCCCTTCTTTTGCTCTGTTGTTTGCTTTGGTGCGTATGTGATGGCTACCTTGGATTGCCTTTGTGGTCCTCAGAATGTCATCCCCAGGACCCGGTCTGTGCTGCCTGGGTCTTAGTGTGTGTCTGGTAGTCCATCCCCAAGCCCCTGGAAACATCTCTCTGACATCCTATAGGAAGCTCTTGTAGTCTGCCTTCGGGAAGTGCCCTTTCGATGAAATAATGGATTGAATAGTGTACCCCCAGATTATTCATGTCTGTCCAGAACCTTAGAAAATGGTCTTATTTGGAAACATGTGATTTGTAAGGATCAGGATGAGATGATTATGAATTAAATCCAATGACTAAGCGACAGAGACAGATACGGAGAAGGACCCGTGAGGATGGAGGTAGGCAGAGATCGGAGTGGTGCTGCCCTAAGCCAAAGAACGGGGCGCCACCAGAAGCCAGCAGTGGGAAGGAAGGATTCTTCCCTAAAGCCGTCAGAGGAAGCATGGCCCTCCTGGCACCTTGACTCTGGCCTTCTGGCCTCGAATGAATAAATAAAAAAAATTGTTTCACACTAGGGCGCCTGGGTGGCTCCATGAGTTAATCACCTGCCTTCAGCTCAGGTCATGACCTCAGGTCCTGGGATCGAGCTCCGGTCAGGCTCCCTGCTCAGTAGGGAGCCTGCTTCTCGCTCTCCCTCTGCACCCGTCCCCTCCACTCATGCTCTCACTCACTCCACTCTCTCTCAAATAAATAAATACAAAGAAGAAAATGTGATCATTGAGGCCAGTGAGAAGTGCCCAATGAGAAATGCTTTTCGTATTTTCAAGATGCCAGTGGGCTTCGAGCCTCCACATGTGAGGATGGGACGAGAAACCCCACCGGAAGCTAGCACCGGGCTGAAGTCCCCGGGGCTTGCCCGTTTGCCATATTGCCATCCCGCCTCCCATTTTCCCGGGGCACCTTTGCTCCTGGGCTTCGAGCTGCTTGTGCCCTGCCACCCTGACCACATCAATCTGTGGTTCTATTTTGGGACTCGGGTTTTGTGGCTCCTTCCTTGGAATAGCTTTGCCTACCCATTCCTATACAAACTGCCCCTGTTGGCCCTGGTATCTGGCTCAGGTCAGCTTCCGGACCTGCCCACCGAGCCGGGCACGCGTCTATTACCGTCCCAGCCCATCTCCAGAGTCTTCCTTTGCCAACGGTCACGGCTCTGTCTGACATGGGGTAGAGACGTGGGGGACTATTGGAGCACAATGTTTACTGCTGCTGGGTCGCAAGAGGGTTCAACACGAGCCCCACCCGCTTTCGGATGCTTTTGCTTAGGTAGATAGGTCTTCTTACCTCCCCTTGGGACTCTGACCCATTTCCTGTTATGATCTCTAAAACTGGGTCACATGTAATTCTGTTCTTTCTCCTCTAAGCGTAGCCGGCCACCCCGACACCCAGGTGGAGCTGCTCATTTAACTTTAGTATTTGCGGTTCCTGTTGGAGCCCAGCATGACCGGGCAGCATCCGCTTGGCCCTTTTGTCCATTTCTGCCTTCCTGGGCCCCACGTGGCAGCCGGGGACCTGGTCCGGGGTGGACTCTGTCCCCAGGGTGTTGTCTAGCTTCCGGGAAGGATTGCTGCTTTGGAAACTCACGCTGCCATGGGATCGATCAATGTGTTTGCTTTCATTGGGCACAACGTGGTGGCCCGGGGCACCCCAAGGGCTCCGCCAGTGCGGGGAGGTGCGTCCGCCAGCTTTCATCTGTCTGTCTGAGGCAGAGGCCTTTCTGGGAGAGTCTTGAGGTCTCCCCAGGATGCTGAATCTCCTGATGACACGCTTTCAACGGTGGACCCTCCACCGGACTGTGGTGGGACTGCTTGTGGAACGGATGGCTGACTAGCGAAGAAAGGAGAGCTTCTGCCCCCTCTCCCCCGCCCCAGGGGGAGAGTGTCCTTGGGGCGCTCCTATAGCTTTCCTGGCCACTTAGCCGTCATCATTTCTTCCTCTTAAAACAAATGAAGAGATATTTTGACCATATACTTCATTCAGCACTTAAGTCTCAAATAAATGAATGAATGAATAAATAAATAAATAAATAAAATCTTAAAAAAAACTGCTTCAAGAGTTCTCAAATTGTCTTTTTTTTAATTTTAAAAGATGTTTATTTATTTATTTGACACAGAGAGAGAGATCACAAGCAGGCAGAGAGACAGGCAGAGAGAAAGGGGGGAAGCAGGCTCCCTGCTGAGCAGAGAGCCCTATGCGGAGCTCGATCCCAGGACCCTGGGATCATGACCTGAGCCGAAGGCAGAGGCTTTAACCCACTGAGCCACCCAAGTGCCCCTCAAATTAACAGTCTTTTAAATGGCTAAGCAAAATACATGTTACTTACTACCGGCTTCACCAAACTCCACAGCAAGGACCAGGAGAGCTTGTATATTAAATGCACTAACTATTGACCTTTGCTGGCTCGGGGTTTTGCACACAATAAACATTTCTTGAGTGATTGAGCTATGCTCGAGGACAGAAAATACCATATGTACGTTCTTTTCTTGCCTTTCTTCCATGGTCCATCCTTTTGCCTATCTTTCCAGGGCTTAACTTAGAGGGGGTCTGGGAAGTTGGATGAGAACATACTATATTTTGATTTTTCACACAGCTAACTGAAATGTAACATTCCTGCCAATTACAAAGGTAACAAATCACTGCGGTATTAATGGTCCCTGAGGTTTTATCACTAACTGAAATCACAGGTATTTTTATGTCATATTACAGTTACTGGAAATAGTTTAAAATGCCATTTATGCTCATCAGTACTTCCAAATGACTGTAGTTAATTAGACTTATTACTAGATCTTGTCATTTGTTGCATTAATAAACAAACATATATACCATATACAAACCTGTATATTTTCTATTTTGGTAACTGTATTCTATTTTGATAACTGGGTTCCTTCGGAATCCTATGTATTTTATGCTTTTAAAAACATTTTGAGAAGAGGTCCGCAGTTTCACTAGCCTGCCAAAGGGGTCCACAGCACACAAAGGCCAAGACTCCTTGGTTACACAGTGCCTTCTGGTGCCTGGATTTTTTGTTGTTGTCCAGTGGGGCCGAGGACCAGCTGATCAGCGCAGTTGGGAGAAAGCAGAGTGGATTGAAGCCTTAAAAAGTTTCAGAAAAGGCTCTGATGGTGCAAAGCAAGATGCTGCCCTCTAGTGGCTGAAAGTGAGAACTGCGAGATTGACTATAAGGCACGGCTTTAGGAGGTTTGGGGTGCTGATTCTAGGTACTCGGGTCTGAAATGAGAGAAACAGAGGCAGTGGGTGGTTTTACCCCTGCCCACATACCCCTATCGCTTGAAACCCTCTCCCTCATCCTCTGCTCCAGCCATCTTCGCCATCATTCAGCGACTCGGAAGATTCCTCCTGCTTAAAAGTTTTTACCCGCTGTTCTCTCCTGCACTGCCCCACCCACCTCTCCATCTAGATAACGGTGCTCTCCCTCCTTATCTATTATCTGCCCCTGAACTGCCAGTCTAGGTCAGCCTCCTTGATAGACCTCATGCAGACCTGTAGCTCCTGTCCTTCCTACAGCTCTCTCTTAGTTTGTAACGACAAGGTCTCCCCGCAATTTCTTTGTGCCGTGGTAGTTATCATACTAGCTGGGAAAGCCCGCGAGGCAGGGGCTGCCTGCTTTCCTTCTCTGTAGTAGCGTCAGTGTCTGCCCGGGGTTCCTCATGCATTGATGGAGGGTACATTTCAGTCGGAAAATTCATAAAGGGACTGTGAATGCGAGCAGAATGGATTTGGGCACATCAGCGGTCAAGTCAGATGGCCTTCTTCCACAGAGATCCCTCCGGGTTCCTAGTAGACCTGCTTACACCAGTGAGGTGGAGACTTTAGGTCCAGCACAGGAGAAAGTATAGCAAAACTGACAGTCTAGAGGTCAGATCCTGGCCTTGATGCCTCCTTCCGGGCTGATCCTCAGCTTCTCTGGGCCTCAGTTTCCCCGTCTGTAAAATAGTGAAAATACTAGTACCTAGGGCAGAGAAGGGTGAGGAATGCTAATGAGGGAAGGTAGGTACAGTACCGAGCGCATAATAAGAACTGGCCAAAGGGTGGCGCAGAGGAAAGCCAGCCGAGCCCGATGGATTGCCCACTCTCCATAAGCACTGGGTTTAGAAACCGGAGGAGCTTTGCAGCAGGGTGGGGCCTGGCTCTGGATTCTTCCTCTTGCTCTCTCTCGGTTGGGATGTTTCCAGGTCCTGCTAGGAAGCAAAATAGAGAGGCGAAAGTTTCGTCCTTGCAGCTTGGCTGGATCCCCAGCTCTGTGTCTATTCCTCTGCCTGCTTCACGCGGCACCAAGGCTGAACTTGCCGTCCCTGAACAGTGCTTGAACTTGTGATTTCCTTCCCATCTTTTACCCCCTCCCATTCCTGCCTAACTCTTGCTCCGGAGAAGAAAGATCAAGTCCGTTTACTCTGGCTGAAGATGTAGATGAAGAGTTGTAGCATTTGAAAGCGTCTCAGCAAAGAATTTCACAGAATATATTAGTGAACATATTCGGTAAGTAATAAATATTCAGCTCAATAAGTATCATTTGTGGTGATTTCCCTATTTGAAAACAGCGGACTGTCCCCAGCGCCAGTCTAGTCCGCCCCCCCACCCCCCACTTCTATAGCATCTGCGGAGCACCTGGCACTCTGGGGCTTTCCGGAGAGATTCGGAGAGATTGGATGAAAGAGCAGAGAGGCGGCTGAAGGTTGCTGCCTTTCCTCTTCCAGGCCTAACTAGGCTGCATCGCCTTTGAGTACCGTCAGTTCTACATAGTGGCCAGTAGAGGGCAGGAGCAGTTAAGACAACACTACTCAGGACCCTCCAGCCCCAGAATTCCAGGCTTGAGGAGGGAGGAGGGATGATGGAGGAGGGAGAAAAATGTTAACCACGACTGGAAAAAACCCAGTTGTTCCTTATCTCCTGGGGACCAAATGGAAGGCAATGTGTAGCTAGCGGGATGGAAGTTAGACTTCAGGAAGAACCTCTGGAACACAAAGTTTGCTAACTAGAAATTTCCATACAGGTGACTTTTTTTTTTTTTTTAACCCCCTAGCTACCACTGCACAAGCAGAAAAGGTGAGAAAAAGGGCTCTTCCAGCCTGAGGCCTAGGTGACCCACTAGGTCCCCTTAAAGTAACTCTTCCGTGTGCGCCTTAAATGACTCCATTCTTGCAGGTGCAATCATAGAATAACTTTATTGGTCAGGTTAGACACCACTCATGCTTTTCCTGTAATAAGGATCCTTTATAGAGGCATGATGGTGTTCATATGCAGATGCTTTCTGAAAAGCCTGGGGCGGCCTTGCCCCCCCACCTCAGAGCTCCTTTGTTGAAATGAGCTGGTTTGGCTTTTGTGGATTTTTGAGTCTGGAGCCAAGAACATAATCCAGGGATCCTCCCCTCCACTTCTCAGGGAAGCTGCTGTCGAAGCAGACACAGGGTCAGGCATGTGATGGCATCTGGCCAAGGGTCCAGGCTACGGCTAGCTGTCCTCAGGCAGTCCCTGTCCCTGACTGCCCGGCCGGCTCCATCCCCGTGCTGCCCAAAGGAGCGGGATGCGGGGGCCCCAGGCAACATTACCTTCCAGACACGGGAAGAAGGAATTGCTCTCCAGCCAAGCTGTAAAGCAAGAGGCATCTTCAGTAATGAGGGTGTAGCTCAGAGATGTGAAAGCAGAGGGTTTCGTCCTCGGCACGGGCCAGATCTGGCTGCCTGGTCCAGGCTTCCAGACCCAACAAGCATCTCCAGCCAGAGCTTTCACTATGAACTGTGGCCTCGGGACAGATCAGTTAACACAGCTGGACCACAGCGCCCTCCTTTGGGCTCACCAGGCACGGCCAGGGCCGGCTGCGTCTGTTTACCCCATCAGGATGGAGACCTTTCTGCCTGGATAAGGGAAGAGGACACAGTACCTTCCTCATGCTTCGAGAACCACGTGCCTTGGAAGATAAAGACCGGAGTAAGGAGCAACTGGGAACGCAGAGGGTGGGGGGCAAGGGTGGAACTTGGGGGGCCGCTTCCTCAATTCAGCCGAATTGGGATGTTTGCCCCTATTAGGGATGCTGATGTAAGCAAGGTCTGGCCTTTCCTTTCCCAGCTGCTAAAATATAGCCCCTCCTTGTATTAAAGCCTCAGGCTGGGTGTCTCCTCCCATTTCAGTCCCTGAATATTGTGATCATGCCGGTGCCCTCCAGTCTGGTGGCTTTCAAGGAGTCAGCTTAGGGAGGTGTAGAGGTGACTCTTGGTTTCCATCCCCCCCGCCCCGACACTAGTGTGACTTCTCTGCATAGGCCACAGGGCTGAGGCCCACACGCCTGGGGCTCTCATGCCTCTGCCTAAGGCCCAGAAGAGGTGGGGGGGTGGGCAAGGCTGAGTGGATGAGGAGGGTGAAGGAGGAGGCAGCTGGGCAAGAGGTATATTCTGAGGAGCACTGAGAGGGAGCCCAGAGGGGTCGCACCGCCCGCCCGCCCGCCGGGCACGCAGGGGAGCGGTCAAGCGCAGCTCACAGAAAGAGCCAGGGGTCGTGCGAAAGCGCGCACTGTGCGGTTGCCCAAGCGAACTTGTAAAGTTCATGACGCCAGATCGTGGGGAAGAACCTAGGGTAGTGAGGTGTCTGGGGTTGGGACTTCCAGGGATGACGTTCTCTGCTACCACGTTTGTCCCGGAAAGAGAGCTGCAGCCACGTCCCTCAGTAAAGGCTGCCTGTCCCCTGATCCAGCCTGACCCCGCCTACAGGGAAGAAGACTACGGAGGGAGCCCGTGGAGTTCTGTGACATGGTCTGTCCCAGACCTTCCAGCAAAAGCCAAACCAAACCATCCAGCCAAATGCAGTGGGGCGTGGGGGCCCCTCTCGGGCCCGTGCCCCGTGCAAGGGCCACTCAGATCTCGATGAGGCTCGCCAGGCGCAGGCAGAGGGGCGCGTCCACCGGCATTGCGCTGCGCTTGATCTCGTTCCCGTCCAGGCGAAGCACCTGCAGCTTGGAGAAGTTCATGACGTCCACCACGGTGCAGAAGCTGCTGATGGAGAACTCTGTAGGGACAAAAGGGGCGGGGTGGGTGGGAGAAGCCCGGGTCAGGGACCCGGATCCACAGGGAGGCCGGTCCGCAGCTGAGAAGCGGCTTGAGCCCTTCTCAGGGGAGCAGTGGGACTTGGCTGGGTGGGGCGGCGTCTTCCTGGATCGGAGTCATACCGACAGGCTCCGCTAGGGGGCAGCACCAGGGCCGGAATGGGGCCTGTGTCTGCAGCTCAGCTTCCTGACCGCCCCTACTCTGCACAGTACTCTCCAGACCCTGGAATGTCCTTGAGTGTTCTTCCCGCCAGGACCTGATCTTTCCCCATGTGTGGGGAGCAGGGGGAAGCAGAAGGTAGTCAAAGACCAACCTTAGCAGCTTCAAAGGACTTTGCTCAATTGCTCTGAGAAGGAAGACTGGGAAAATGGATTGACTTAAATCTGGAATATCTCCTGACGCTCGCAGATAGAGAGAGGCGGCAGGAAGTTAAAGAGAGAGAACCTGGGCAGGGAGACAAGTGTCTGTGTGCGCGGGAGCTTTGAGGGAGTGCGTGTCTCCATGCCCAGTACCACCAACGGAATGAGCAAGGCCCTGAGGTTCAAGTAGGCGGAAATTCATAGACAAATAGGGTTGTTGTGGACCTCAAAAGTCAAATAAATCATTCCCTTGCCTCCTGTGTTTACTATGATATGGCTTAACCTCCTTTTTTTAATCTCAAAAGAAGTCCCCTTTTTAAAAGATATTCCGCCCCCCCAAAACCCTACATAATCTTAATAGACACAATAGTTCTGTTTGGGTTTAACATAAACTCTTCCATTTTCCCTCTACTTTCCCTCCACTTTTCCCTTCCACTTTCCCTCCCTCCTCTTGGACACATTGGCCACATCTGTCTCAAGTCTCCGGGGTTAGGAACTTGAAGGGAGAGCACCAAGAACTCAGCTAAAACTCCAGCAGGGACGGCACAAAGCGCCATGAAAAGCTGCCCAGCACGCCGTGCCGCAGAGCCTCCGGAAGCCGGCACCTGCCAGAGGGGCTCTCGGTGAAGTCACCTGTCTCGGTGGGCTGCATCTCGAGGGCAGCTTGCCTTGGTTCCACCAGAGGCATTCCTCCCTTTGCCAGGGTGGTCGGGAGGGAGGTGCGGGAGGAGAGGGAGGGGGATGGCTTCACGGAGGGAGGTTATGGGCGAAAAAGGGAAGGTTTCCAGGAAGACAGTGTGGGGAGCTTAAACAGGCTGGCGGGGAAAGTGCTTCTCAATGAGTACTAACAATTGTTTTCAGTCTCTTAAGAACTGACCAAGAGGAGATGGGGCGAGGCTGCAGCCCCTTCACTTGCATTACAAACTAAGACAGAAAATCGGGCCCCGAAGAATAATGGGACACTGGACTGGGAAGAGGGGAGAAGATGGGAAATGCCCCTCTGTGGGCAGCATTCAGTGGCTGGGCCGGGGTGGGGGTCGGGGGGATAAGGAGGGGAATGGGTGGTGATGGGAGGGGTCTGGGGAAGATGGAGATCTTTTGGATACTTCTGGATGTCTCCTTTCTGGTCTCAGGAAGTAGACTAGTGGCCTCTGAGTGGGGAGGTTGGGGGCATAGGGGCTGCGCCTGTGGTAGCCACGGAGGAGTGTAGAGTGGGGAGGCGTCAGCGGGGTCGGCTTAGAGCTCACTTCCTACTGGGGACTGCACTAGATGGATTTTGGACCCCAGCCTCAGGCCCTCAGGCCGTCTGCTAAAATCCCGGATCCTTGTGCATACATATAAACATGGGGGTACTTAGGGGCTAGCTAGATACACCCGTGTACCGACTTCATCCACGCAGCAGTGCACTGTGCCCCCTGTCTGTCTTCCCCGCGCTCAGGAAGAGGACAGGACTTCTGCATGGAGACTCTGGAGGACATTTTCCAGCCCAGATTAAATACTGACATAAGTCTTTCCAAATTCCTCCTGGGGTACCCACCCTCCTCCCTTGGATCCCGCAGCTACTGAATAACATTCCGAGCTGTGTTCCCTTGCTGTTGCCAGGCTGGAAAATCTGAGGGAGATGCTAATGGAAGAGGCAAGGGGGAGGGAAGGGACTGGCTTGATTCCCCTGCACACCCTTTAGTCCCCGCCTTCCATTTAGCTCCTCCCCCCGAGGATTGCTTCAGTCCCACCTCCACCACCGCCCCCACTGGCTGTGGGAGGACGTCCTAGGAGAGGGGGCCGAGCTTGGGGACCGTCCTTCCTGCTCGAGGTCTGAATCGGAGAGATATTCCTCACGTTCTCAGCCAGAGACGCCTGGTGCCAGGTCCTTGGATGTTGAAGGCCGGCCTTCAGGGTTTTACCTACATAACCCGGGTGGCCTGGAGAGACGGCTGCTCCTTCTCAGAGTCCCCATCTTCACAATGCAAGCAGTCAAACAAAATAGAACTATGCCTGGGACGCCTGGGTGGTTCAGTTGGTTAAGCGTCTGCCTTTGGCTCAGGTCAAGATCCCAGGCTCTTGGGATCGAGCCCCGAATTGGGCTTTCTGCTCAGCAGTGAGCCTGCTTCTCCCTCTACCTGCCGCCCCCTGCTTGGGCTCGCTCACTCTCTCACTCTTGCTCCCTTTCTGACAAATAGATAAATAAAGTCTTTAAAACAACAACAACAACAAAAAACCCCAGAACTATGCCTGTCAACTCCCAAGTGCAAGGACAGGAGAAGGTCGTCCTAGTTATCATGTCTTGCTTCTCAGTTACGTGCCAGGCCCCGGACCAAGCACTTCCCGTGTCTTGATTTGCTAATTTAAGACAAATTAAATGCATTATTTTGCCTCAGAAGCAGACCAGCAGAGAGACTAAATGATAACTAGATCAGGGCATCTGGCTTAAATGACATGAGGAGGGATTTGGGGGAGACACTGAACGTTTTTAGGTTGTTTGCCTTAACGGAGAACTTTCTCGCAAGACCGTGGGACACTTAACTGAAGTGGTTTTCTCTTCGGAGGAGCTTTGTGAAGGGGCGGGCCCCCTGCATCTGAGTGGCAGATGTGCTCCGCATGGAGGCAGGCGGCGACAGGGTGCCCTGAGTGAGCCCTGCCCAGCCCACCTTTCTCTGACTGCGTATCATCAGGCAATCACTAATGGGTTCTCTCCCGTGACAGCTGCTCTTTGCTGGCACATCTTCGGGGGCAAACACAGCACATAATGTGACATTTCTGATGTGACAGTCCTTCCGGATTCGGAGTAGGGTGGCAGGTGACTGCTGGGTGGGGTGATGGACAGCCACGAGTAAATGTCAAACCCTTTCCAGCATGCGACATCTCAGAGACATCTCAGAGCGCTGGCTCACTCGGGAATAAGACCCCGCCCCCGGCTGCCAAAAAAAGAGAGACTCTACCTATAAAACAGTTTGGGTGCCCGTGATGGTGTCTTGCACTTCGAACCAGAGGACCACATACCTCCTTGCCTCGCCCGCCCCGCTGTCGACCTCTGGGACCGGGTGCCTCTCTCACTCAGAGGGCTGTCCAGCCCGTTTCTGTCTTGCTAAATGACTGATGCGCTCCCTGAGCACCGGGAGAGGGAGGAGGGAGCGGGAGGGGATGAAGGCTCAGGCCCCATCGGTGCTTTGATGGTTCCCTATGCTCACAGCAGGCTCTGCTTTAGCCCTTTGCCAGGGGTCGGTAGTGAGTCCTTTCCCGGGGAAAGGGGGACTTGGCTGACGGAGGAAGGCTCAGTACCTTCCAGCTGGGATTCCAACACCAGAGGCCCCGGGGTAACGTAAGCACATTCTGAACACAAGATCCTGACACGGAGCTGAAAAGCGACTAGATCGTTCTACCTAAAATGAGTATTTTAGTTCTCAGAGGCAGAGGCAGCCCTTTTGATTCCTTTAGGCATTTTGGAAGACAAGAGGTCTGTGTGCTTGCCCACTGCCGCAGGGCTTTGTGGCGGCGGGGCCCCTGGTCCCCTGGGGGGACCCCTACCCCCCCACCAGGGGCTCCCGACTCCAGGGAGATCGGACCAGAATAGGGACCTCATTCAGCTCGGAGAGCTTCTTACCCAACAGCTGTTATGTCTCCAAACAAACAGCCAAACACACGGCCGGCTGTAGAAGCGGGAGTAGAGCACGTGGAAACAGCTCATCCTCTTCGGGGTCAGCGAATGAAAATGAACGCCACAGTTTCTTAACAGCCCCCACCTTCCTCCCAAGAGGGACCCTGGAAGTTCAGCTTAAATCCCCCCTCTCTAGGAGCTGCTCTCATCCAAACCTCCCACATTCATCTCTCCTTGCTCCTCAACACTGAGCCCCTCCTCTCAGACACACAGATTCCTGGCTGTCCCCTCTACAGGTGACTGGTTCTTCTGCGACACTCCCACTTCCCAGAATGGCTTTGTCCCTTGCCTCCAATCCCTTGCCCGCCATCACTTAGCTCTCGATACTTAGAGCAAAGCTTACCTCTTACGGGAAGTCTTCTTCCAAGCCAACCCCCACCCCCCAACCCAGAATTTTCCCAGCATTGCGGTTTGGTCTAGGGGTGTGCCATGTTGGACCTCTTGGCCAGGGGTGCAGCGTGGATTGCAGGTGGCTTCCTTTGTGTTCTCTGGCTCCCCTACTTCTGTGTCTTTTGCATTGCTGCTAGCACTCACAATGGGGCTTTTTCCAATGAGACAGCCAGCCACTCCCCACTCCCCTTTGTCAGTGTCTCACCATTGATCCTATTGCCTTGGAGGTAGAGATTCTCCAGGTTGGTGTTGACTGGGGGGATCTTCTGCAGCTGGTTGTAGGAGAGGTCAAGCTCAAGGAGGCTGCTGGAGTTGAAGGTGTTGGAGGCCAGGCCGTTGTTGGTGAGACTGTTGTGGGACAGCCGCACATACAGCAGCTTGGGCGACCCCCGGAAGTAGCTGTCGGGCACGGAGTAGACGTTGTTGTGCTCCAGGTACAGCTGCTCGAGGGCCACGGGCAGCCCATCAGGCACCTTCCGCAGGTGGTTGTAACTCAGGTCCAGCAAGATCAGGGACCGGAGGCCCCTCATTGCGCTGCCCACTTCCTGGATCTCGTTGTGCTGGAGGTACAAGGCTGTGAGGTTCTCCAGCCCCTCCAGAGCGTTGTTGGGGACCCTCGAGATCTGGTTGTGGTCGAGGTGGAGCTCCCGCAGCGACCGGGGCAGCGGGCCGGGCATCCGGGTGAGGTTGTTGTGGTCCAGGTAGAGCCTCTCCAGGTGCCTCAGCTTGGAGAAGACCTTCCTGCCCACCTTGTCGCTGGTGATCTGGTTGCCATGGAGAGCAATCCAGAGCAGCCCGGTGGCGTTGTCGAAGACGCCCTCCTGCATGGACGAGATCTGGTTGTTCTGGAAGTAGACGTACTTCATGCGGGAAGGGACGAAGGGCAGATACTTGAGGTTGCGGTTATCACAGTACATGGCCGTGGGGAAGTTGGGCGGGCAGTCGCACTCTTGGGGGCAGTCTCGGGGCTCTGGAGGGGGTGGAGAGCCGTACGCATAGGCTGGGCCTTCCTCCACCCCGTAGGGGTAGGGCTCGTAGGGCTCGTACGGGTAGGGGTCATAGGGATCGTAGTAGGTGGACTGCTGGCTGCGGAGGTAGTGGAACCACCAGTGGGGGTCTTCGTCGTACTGGGCGCGGGAGAGGGAGCAGAGCCCGGCCAGCAGCAGGAGGGAGGCCCACTGCATTTTGTCTCTCTGCAAGGAGGGAGAGAACGGAGTAGGCAGGCATGAGTGAGACGGCGCGGAGGCAGGGCGGCGGGGAGGCGAGTCTCGGGCTCTGAGCGATCCGATCTAACTTCGGCAGCAGGCTCCTGGGACTGGGAGCCCTGCCCTCCCTTCCCGCACGCCTTCCCCAGGGCCGGCTCTGCACACCCTGTCCTGGGGCCCGTGGCTCCCTGGGGGAACCGGGCACATTTTGCCCTGGTCACAGAGCCACAGAAGCAGAGCCTTTGAGAGTAGAAGAAACTTGAAGGGGACCTGCATTTTTTTTTTTTTTTTTTGAGGGCCAGGTCTTAAGGGGCCCTAGGAACCTGAAGGTTCTGTTGGGGGAGCTGGAAAGCACTCGTCCCGAGGGGAGGGGGTGGCGGCGGCAGGGGGCGCTCTTCAGGCCTGAATTCCCATTCAGTTTGGGCTCTCCAGGGAATCTAAGATTTTTCCAAGAGTCCAAGGAAAAAGTCCTCTAGTTCTTTCCCTGTCTCTGGGAAACTTCCAGAAGCATCTCGAGACCTCAAAGGGGAAGATCTGAACTACTCCTGGGAGAACTTTTGGTCTCTTGGGCAGGCTGGGGGTTTCTGGTTTCTAGGCTTTGGGGAGGGGTGTGGCCCGCGGGCTGTCACCGCAAGTCTTGGGCCACTTTCCAGAGTGTCAGCGTGGTAGCACTCTGCTGGGGGAGAGCCCCCCCTGGTCGGCAGTCTGCGGCCGCGCGTGCCACCTGGCGGGCCCAGGGTCTTCATGTAACAGCGACAGTCCCCTCGCCGGACTGGGGACCCTGGCACCAGGTGTGGCGTTGTCTTCTAGGGTGGGGACTGAGTGTGGGCAACCTGAGGCAGTGTACTTGGCCTCCGTGGTATCTAGTGAGTGTTAGCCCCCCTCTGGCTCCCCCGTGGACATCAGGCTATAGCCTCGCGGACCCCAGAGAAATGAATGAGGAGCGCTGAAGGATGGAATAGGGATCGAAGACACTTGAGTAGACCCAAGAGAACATGGCTTTGGAATGGGATTCTGGCATCCCCCTCTCCCATCCCGGGCTACCTGGGATGCCAAGTGGATCACCAGCCTCCATGACCAGCCCCCTCGCCGCCCCCCAACGCCTGGCAACCTGTCACCTCGAGCTGGTATGCTGGTGAGATGAGAACAGGGCAGGCTCGGAGAGAAATGTGCGTTTGGTGCATTCTGGGAGGGAAGCCGAAGGTGTGGAAGATGAGGACCCTACTGGTCAGCCTACTATGAAGACGTATAGCCGATGCACCGGGTGGCCCTTGCGAGCAACGGGAACCTTCCAGAGGTGTGAGTGTCACCTTGGACCGAGGAGCCCTAGAGCCTTTCCTGGTCCTAGAAGGGTCACATATACCCCTCACATTGCTGTTGGACCTCCTGGGGTTGGCCACTGGAGACAGAGGAGAGAAAGGAACCTAAAAGTCAGCATCAATCCAAGGGTGGGAAAGACCCTGGCTGTGACACTCAACCTAGTCACCTCTGCCACCGTGCCTCCCAGGCCACCGACCTCTCTGTTTCCTGAAAGGGAGTCCCGTGGGCCCCCTTCATTCTGTTAGCCTCTGGGCTGCAGAGGAGAGGCAGCTGGCTCGTCCTCAAGCAGCCTCAAGCCTCAGACAAAGAGCCCACAGTGTTTCTGAGAAGCCAACCCAGCTGCCCGCTGCCTGGGCACGCAGGCTGGGCCCTGGCTCCGGCCAGGAGAGAAGACGGATGGAGCGGCCCACTGCCAACAGCGCATTTTTCCACACACGGCCCTTGCAGGACCAAGGTGGCTGTGTGGAAGCTGGCACAGTGAGCCTCTGTCTCCACTTCTCCTTCCAGACGGGGCATCTTGGCAGAAGAGAGCCACCTTCCTCTTGGAGACCCAGCTTTCCAGGGGCTGTGCATCCTGCCTGCCTTGGCCTCTCCTCAGGAGCCATGACAGCTGAGAGGGCTACGTGGGGAGCTTGTGCCTCTCTTCGGGGCCATCAGCAGTGTTGTTCCAGAGTCATGTACTCTGAAATCCCCCTGCCCACCCTAATGGCAGAGACCTTCCTGTGCTTAGTTTTGTGAGGTGGGGAGTTTCTGTGGGAAGCTGGCTCCAGAGTTAATGCTGCCCTCTCATCTCTCCACTCTGGAGAACGATCCTTCCCTCCCATGAGGGTTGAAGAGGTCAGACCAGAAGTCATCCCCTCTGCGGGATTGGACCCTCCTTCGTGGCTCCCTGAACGTGGTTGAGTCTCAATACTTCTCTTTATTCTTTCCCTGGCACCCCAGCCACACACACACACACACACACACACACACACACACACTCTCACCCCCTCATCCCCTGTCACAGCACTCGGGTACCATCATCTGCCCACAGGCCAGATGGCAGGGCTGGGGTGGTGGGGTGCTGAGAACCAGCAGGACACAGCTGGCTTCTCTAGATACCTGGTCCTTCCCTTTTTCATGCCTGAGAAGGGGAGGTCCCCCCAACAAGCAGAACAGAACCGTAGGACAGAGTTAACACATTCCTCCTACTCCCCTTGCCCCTCGCCAGCATCCTGGGGTCGTGGTCCGAAGGGGACAATGAGGGTTGCCTCTGCCCTGCCAGCCCCTCTCCCCAAGCCCCGGCCCTTCCCTTTCCTCCCTTTCTGGAACTACAAGGGACAAAAACTAAAGTAAAATGACTAAACTTACCGCCAGTTGAACCTTTCAGAGAGTGACCACGTCCCTCTGTCTGGCCTCCTTGGGTTGGAGAACGTGTGAGAGAGAGAGAGACTGAGTGTCTACTGAGAGTGTGCGGGGCTGTGCCAGGCCAGGCTCCCGCCCCCAAATTCCTAATCAAATATTGTGAAGAGAGGGCCTGAGGAGGCCGGATCCTGGCTCTTTCGGCTCTGCTGCCGGGGCGGAGCTCACACTCAACCAAACAAAATCCTTCCGTCCGCCTGACGTTAGAAAAACCACCTTCTTTCCACTCACTTATCATCCCTAACACATTGGCAGCTCTGAGTCTCTTTCTGCTGAATGAGTTAGTGGCGCCCTGGAAGGTATTCGTACGGTCTCTTACCAAGTGTCTGGCTTTCTCGTTAAACCCACAAGGGCAGATGCAGGGCTGGGTAGGGCCAGGATTGGGGAAGAGGCCATCTTAACTCTTTCAGCCATGCACGTGTCACCCCAGAGGGCCAGGACCACTCGACCTCGTCGCCTCCCCCTCCGTGCAGGCGGTTAAACTAGCGCCCGAGCAGGCATGACACAGGACAGCTGGCTCGGGCTCCAGTTCTGTCCTTTACCAGCGTAGTCACCTGGGCTGCAGGGTTTCTCTCCTCCACCGGGATTAATGGAAAGGAAGGGGAGCTCACCTTCGTGGACCACTTACTGTGCGCCAGCATCACGTACTTTCATTTAATCCCTGGCAACCATTCAACTTTCGGTGTCTATGAACTTGACTGCTCTAGAAAACTCCCATAAGCAGAATGGTGCCCCAGTTGTCTTTCTGTGACTGGCTGACTTCACTTAGCATCATGGTCTTAAAATTCATCCGTCCTACTATGTGGCAGAATTCCCTTCCCGCAACATCCTCTTGTATGCATAGACCACATTTTGTTTATCGGTTTATCCATTGATGGACATTTAGGTTGCCTTCGCCTCTTGGCTCTCGTAAGCAACGCCGCTATGAACCTGTGGGTTCACATCTTTGGGAGACCCTGCTCTTAATTAATTTGGGTATATGCTCAGAAGTGGAATTGCTGGATCATCTGGGAATTCTATTTTTAATGTTTTAAACCACCATCCTATTTCCCATAGTGGATGGGAATGCCAGTGGGGCACAAAGTTTCAAGTTTGAAACACTCCTTAGTTTTTAAGAAATACCAATTAAGGAAGCCTCAGATTTGAATTTGAAGACTTTAGACGTGTCGAGGCAGGTGAACTTTTGGTTGCTCCAATTGGTCTCAACTCTGTAGGTCATCAGAACGGTCCTTGTCAGGAACCCACTCTTCTCAGGGCTTATGAAGAGTTTTAAATTTTTTTTAATTTTTAAAATTTTATTTTATTTTATTTTTATTTTTTTTTTAAATTATTTCTTTAAGATTTTTATTCATTTATTTGACACAGAGAGACAGTTAGAGGGAACAGAAGCAGAGAGAGTGGGAGAGGGAGAAGCAGGCTCTCTACTGAGCAGGGAGCCTGATGCGGGGCTCGATCCCAGGACCCTGGGGTCATGACCTGAGCTGAAGACAGAGCTTAAGGACTGAGCCACCCAGGCGCCCCATGAAGAGTTTTTTTGTTTTTTGTTTTTTAAAGATTTTATTTATTTATTTATTTGACAGAGAGCGAACACAAGCAGGCAGAGAGGCAGGCAGAGGCAGAGAGAGGAGCAGGCTCCCTGCGGAGCAAGGAGCCCGATGCAGGACTCGATCCCAGGACTCCGGGGTCACGACCTGAGCCGAAGGCAGCTGCTCAACCAACTGAGCCATCCAGGCGCCCCTTGTTTTTTGTTTTTTGAAAGAGTAAACATAATGAATGGCTATTTGCTGACCACCAGCTGTAAACTAAGGGGTCTACTGATGTTATCTCATTTAATGATCACAGGAGGTATTTTTGTGTTGGAAATAGAGGTACAGAGAAATGGTGGGCCGAACTAGAAAGTGGTAAAACAAGGATTCGAACCTTGATCTGCATGATTCCAAAGCCCACAGACTTTCCCACAACGAAAGGCCAGAGGACTGATGGAGAGAAGGGGTAATGAGCACCCCGCTGTCACAGTTGGACTCAATTCATATGGAGCCCAACTAATTAGAGGGGCCCCATCTGCTGGAATCTGAGGGACAGGGGAGGGTAGAATGAGAGGGGGCTGGGATACAGGGCTTCTCTTTCTAAGTCAGACATATTTCATTTCGGTTTAATAAATATGAGCTTCCACTCTGTGCCTGGCAGGGTCTTAAGTGTCGGGGACGTAAAGAAGGTTCTAATATAATGCCTGCTCAAAATAAAGCAGGCGGCTTTGCAGCAAACTCCGAGCCCATGAATGAGGCAGAGTGACCTTCATGGGAAGACGGTTATCAATAACACACAAACTTCTCATCATTTTGAGTCCAGAAACCAGCCACTTTTCAACAGAAGACACTGGTTTCAGTAAGAGGCCCAAGAGATACTTCTTGGATGGGCCTAGATAGACAGGCACATTTGCCCATTGGGTACAGATGTTTATTTATTTATTTTTCAATTGCAGCTCGCTGAACAATGCTGCATTTATTAGCAGCGAACGTCAGGGGAGCCTGGAGACCAACCATTGACTGGGATCCTTCCCAACCAAGCTCGACCCAAAAAGGCAGTATTTCCATGTGTCTTGTTGACCATTTCTAAAGTGGTGAGATCTGTACCAGATCTTTCCTCATCTATCCTGTTCCGAGGTAGGCTTGGGAGGAAGAGAGAAGAGAGGATGACTGAGACCAGGTCAGAAGGCAAGTTCCAGGGGACCATCCACGGTTCCAAAGTTCCACTGTCCATGGGCTCTCATCTCCATTTTAACCACTGCTGCTCTGATTGCCTGAGTCCTGAAACGAGGCCCTCGGGGCTTGGCTTCAGCAGGAGAAACCAAGTAGGGGATACTGATGTCCCCCAGATTGCCGAGGGAGTCCACATATGAAAGGGGTTCATCTGGGACACTGGTGCTTTCTGGGAGGTGTCGAGCCAGCACTGCCCAGTCACCAGACTGTAAGTCAACTAAAAAGAGAGGCTATGTTATTAATTTACGTAGCCCCATCCCCAGCTGGGCACACAACGCCTGGCACTTAGTAGGTAATCAGCAGAGAGTTGTGGACTGAACTGTATTTTTGGCTCCCTACAGAGTCCGCCTGTCTTCAGTATCCAAAGCCGGGAGGAATAACCACCACCACCAAGGCCAGGAAAACTGTTTGGCCTTCAGGCTTATTTGACTTTCCAGGGGTTCAAGCCACTGCTATTTCCTCCCCACCCAGAAAAGTACAGGTTAAGCCACAACCATTAGGCACAGCTGATTGTCTCTGATGTCGGACCCACCCTGTCTGGAAGGGATGAAATGGGTTCCGAGTCAAATTCCTACTGGAATTCAAGACACAGTGACCTTTGGGGGCCACCAACCCCTTCCTCTTTCTCCCCCACAGGACCCAATACGGCTTGTTTTTATAACAAAGCCTCTGATCCCAAACAACTGGAGCGGGGGCAGGGGGAGGATAAGAGCAGAAATCCACCCAAACAGAATTAGTGAGTTGAATATAAAGAGGTCAGCAGAAAGACGATCATGGTGATACAATCCAGGCTCCACTCCTGGCCCATCCCGAAGACTCTTGATGCCAGAGAGGGATTGTTTATTAGTCTGATGTTTCAATGGAAAGTGTGGGCTACGCTGGCACCCAATAGTAGCGTCCCAAAGTTTCCAAGGGAGTTTTTTCTCCTTATTCCCTTGGCATTGAGGGGTCATTTGAAGTCCTCACCATGGACAGTCTCCTCTTTCCAGAAGGACAAGACAAAGATGTTGAAGCTGGGGGAGAGACTTGTTTTCTTTCAAATGCAGTAGGAGGAAGACCTTAAGTTCTAAGTTCTGGGAAATGCATTGAGGGCTTGAGGATTTTCTTCTAATAAGCTCCTTAAAAATAAGACAGAGAACAACTTTTTTCTTTTAATGGATAGAGTCTCTTATTTTGACTGTGTATTTACAGCATCCTTGGTACTATTAACCTGATGATGACATGATGGATTCCAGAAGATCACCTTCTAGAAAGTGTGAATGCACTTGAATTGGGGTTCAGGGAGAGATACCTGGAGGAGGAAGGAGGCAAAGGAGATAACCTGAGATCTGCAGTCTGGAGGTCACACAACGTAGGGCATCCTTCTGTGTTTTGCAAATGAGCTAAGAACTAATGATGTTCCAGAGACTGTGCTGGGGGAGAGAACTGATCTAAGAAGGACCCGTTCCCAGGATTCTGGCCCCAGCTATGATTACCAGGACTAGATATTAGCTCTCAAACACCAGTTACCATTTCTGAAATGCTTACCAGAACCCCATCGATTAAGTTTTACCATACCTTATTTTTACACGTGAGGAAACGGAAATCTAGGAAGGCTCATAAATTTGTTCAAAATTGCATAGCAATTAAGTGGCAGAGCTGGGATTTTAAACTTGTGTCTGTCTGCTTCTAGAGTCTGAGTTCCTGACCACTATGCATATGGAATCTCCAGGGTAAAGGAAAAAGCACGGGTTGTGAACACATATATTTTCAGATTCTAGCTCAACCACTTACTGTCTCTGTGACTTTGGGCTAATTGCTTACGCATCAATGAGACTTCATTTGTAAAATGGGGGCAATGACCCTAACTTCATGAGATTTTGAGAAAACTAAATGAGATAAAAAAAAAATAGAGGCCCCTGGTAGAGAGCCTGTCACGTGTTGGTTCTTCAATAAATGGCAGGCACCTTTGGTTATTTTGGTAGATTACAAGTTCCCTGGGAAGAAGGGGGACAATCTCCTTAGTTGACATCATGCTTGGCCAAGTGCCTGGCATTTATTAGGTCCTTTCTACATATTGGTTGAATAAATAAAAGGTGTAGAAGCTGGATTTTACTAAAGGGTAGTTAATCTACTTCAGTAACTTAAGCCAATCAGAGAGAGGCTAGTTAAGGATAGAGGTGGGACTTTCAGGGCCTAGAATTTTCAACACCCCTCCCCCACCCTGCCAAGGAAGGACAAGAGAGGTGACCACGAGGTAGTGTGGAACACTCTACAGACATGGAGAAATATCTTGGGGATGGGGTCATGGAAAAGGCCAGGATCTAAGGGCCAAGTACAGAGCAGCCCAGAAGAGAGGCCCGGGCTCCTTCTCAGACAGAGGTTTAAGAGTCAGGTTTAGGGTGGAGAGAGGGAAGAATAAGAGGACTACCTAACTAGTAGCACCATTCTGAATCCCTTTGAGCTGAGGAAAGAAATTGGCTCCGACTCGAGGGTGGACAGGGCTAGTTCCTCAAAGCAAGAACTAGTGACATGGGCCCATGGAAAGGTCTAAGGACTTGGATCTAGTTCTATTGGAGTTCAGAGAATAATGGAGAATAATGATCCCTAGCAATGTGTGTGATGTCCTGAATTCGGGTTCATTCCATTGTCCGCTTACCTATATATGGTCCCTGTAGTAAAGTAATAGTTTAACAATGAAATTTAAAAAAAAAATAAGGAAAACCCCTTAAAAGCAAAAAGGGGTTTAGGAAAAGTAATGTATTATCATTGTCTTGGAAAGGGCATGGATTTTGAGTCAGACAGAATGGCTTTGAATCCCAGAAATTGAGTGTGTTCCTTAATTTTCTTGGTCTTCAGGTTCCCTATCTGCAGAATGGGAATGACTAATGCCTAGCTCATTAGGTGGTTTTATGTTATTTTATTTTTTCATTAGGTGGTTTTAAAGCAATCGGAAGTATCTAGCACAGCACCCAGCACATGGAAGACCCTTAGAAAAATGTCACTTCTATTCCTCACCTTGGGTATTTGTCCAGGAACGGGCTGGGCCAGGGTGTGGAAAGGAAGACCTGAAGTCCTAATCTACGGAAAGGTCAGAGAGGAGATGATTTTGGTAGGCATGTGGGTGGCAGTAGCTTGGAAAGGAGATTGACGATGTACCTGACACTTGTAAGGAAGAAACAGAAACGGAAGTTAGCAGGCCCAAAGGGTCTGGGATTCCGGCAGCACAGCCCTCCACGTGAGGGGCCTCGTTCTCAGCCCTGGCTGCACGGGGGAGCCAGTGGGGTGGCTTTCGAGAACACCCAGGCCCAGGCGCCACTCCAGATGAATGAAGTAGGATCTGTGCTGATGGGACCCCGCATCTTATCATTGATTGGCGGATGGTTTTAGCGTGTAGCCATGTTTGAGAGAGCTCTCTGGAAGCAGGGAGGTCGACGTGATGACCTCGAAACTAGAGGCCATCGCAGGAAAAAAAGAGGGGCTTCTCAAACTTTTCTTCATGAAGTGTCCGGAACGAAATCTCACGTTTGATGTTAAAAAGTCATGTGATGTTTGCGTTTTGGTCCATAAAACATTCATGTTTATTTCCATAGCAATCTACCTCCGCCCCCATGAAAACTCCTGGGGTAAAAATGGGTCTCTAGATACACCATGCTTCCCCAGAGGCGCTGTGGCCCCAGGCAATGCCAGACTGAGCAGCCATTCAGCTTGGCTGGCGAGCTCCCTGGTCACTGGAGGGACAGCCTGGGGAGTTGTCCCTCTGAATCTCCTTTCTTGGGGACGCACCACTGCTATGGAGATCACACTGTCTCCCTCCGTCTCTTGCTGGAGCATGAAGAGGGGGCACTCCTGCTTCGTCGCCATTTTCCCGTCGAAGAAACCGCCAAATGGCCCCCGCCAGACCGCTTGGGAAGCTTTGCAAAGAAATGAATTCCTTTTCCAATCCCCATGAGGCTATGTTTCTAAGGGAGTTTGCAAGAATAGAAATTGTTTTGATTTTCAGTCAAGGAAGATTCACAGGAAGATTCACTCCCTCCCCCTACCTCCCACTTCTTAGATCCCAGTAACGCCCCCCTGTAGGAGCGTTTGCTCCTCACCCCCTCCCCTCCAGGAGGAGCAGACTCCCAGGGCAGCCCATTTTCCAGCTTCCAGGCCATAATGTTTCCTTCTGACCCACCCCTCTCCGCCTCCAGCTCCCCTTTTCATCCACTTTAACAAAACAGCATCTTCCAGGAGCCAATGGGTTGGGCTTTGAGGGGAGAACTGGGGTGTGGGGTGCAGAGTTAGAAGAGAGTGCCTTCTTTCTGGAGAACCAGAAAAAGGAAGACGAAGGGAATTGTATTTTTGAAGGCTCTAGGCTGGGTCCTCTACCTACAACATTTAATCTTTGTAAAACCCTGAAACACAGTTACAGTTATTTCCATTTAACATGGAAGGTAAACTGAGGCTCGAAGAGTCGAACTGAGATTTTAACACCAGCCCAGCAGCCGCGTGAAGGAAAGCGGATGAATGATGAATGAGTAGATCAAGGCACCAGGGAAGCAAAGCCTGCCCAGGGCCATCAGCAATCCCTGCTGTCAGAGGATTCCGCCCCCCCCCCCCCGCCCCCGCCCTCCTGGGGCAGTAGACTGACCGGGATTCTCTGGATTCTCTGGGCTTCTCCGGGGCAAAGCCACTCTTCACCATCCTCTTTTCTCTTGCTGCAGAGGCTCTCCCATCAGTGGCAGACAAGGGCAGCAGTAGAGACACTGGAAGCCTGTGTAACAACCCCACTGGTCTAAAGCAGCCCTCTGTGCCCACCCCCCACCCCAATGTTAGGAACAAAGATCTCTGGCAGACACCTCCCCCCTCCCCACCCTGGAAGATCTGCTCCTGGGACCTCCCCCCTGGAGTCTGGGGTGAGACATCACCTAACTTTCAGCAACAGGCCCTTCTGACCTTGTTTGTTCTTTTCCAGAACCAAGCCAGCAAGCTATGGAGGCGAGTGGGACCTTTTCTCTTCTCCCCTCCTCTCCCCTCCTCTCTTCTCCCCTCCTCTCCCCTCCTCTCCTCTCCTCTCCTCTCCTCTCCCCTCCTCTCCTCTCCTCCCTTCCTCTTCTCCCCTCGCCTCCCCTCCCTCCCCTCCCCTCCCTCCCCCCCCTTCGGCTCCTCTCTTCTCCTCCCCTCCACTCCCGTCCCCTCCTGTCCTCTCCTCTCCTCCCCTCCCTTCCTCTTCTCCCCTCCCCACCCTTCCCCTCCCCTCTCTTCCTCTCCACTCCTCTCCTCTCCTCTCTTCTTTTCCTTTCTTTTCTTTTCTTTTTCTGTGTCCTTGCCCAGTTTGCGCTGGCTTGGGCCCTGGTGTGTATGGGGAGACTAGAGGCCCAGCTCCCCCACAAGCCCGCGCCCGCGCCTGACACATCCTGGATAGTCGGTCAGATTGGCGACACTGCCTGGAGTTGTGGGCTGTAGACTCGGCATCTCGCCTGCACAGGAGGGAGAGGGGGTGGTGGGGGCAGGAGGGAAGCGGGACGAGGCCCCCGAGGTGGAAGGCCTGCTCTCTAGCGGGCCGGCTGCGGGCCAGGCGTGGGCATCACGCGTGACTGGGGTTTAGCGCGGACGAGGGCCCTTCTTCGTCCTTCGGCGGGAAAAGAAAGGCGAGGCGCCGGGAGATGCTCTTGTCTCGTCTCGCTTCTTAGGGCCCCGGGTCAGCGGCAGCAGCCGGGGAGCCCCTCGGAGGCTCAGAGGGGTGTGGGGTGTCACCCGGCGGCATTTTAAGGGAGGGGGAAAAGCGACGGGGGTTCAGACCGGAAGCCGATGCTTTAACGAGCATCCTGTCCTCTGCAGAGCCGGGCTCCGGAGGGGCTGTGGCGGGAGGGCAGGGCCGGGGAGTACCAGCCGCTTGTGGGCAAAGGGGGTTCGGCTTCTGTTGCTCCCGTGGTACAGAGCCCGCCTCTGGCAAGCCCTGCCCCCTTCTGCCTTCTGCTCCCTCCTTTGGGGAGCGCGCGGTGGGGGGGGTTCACCTCCCCTGGTGCCGGTTCGTGGGTGCAGAGCCATGACTGGCGTGTGGCGGCCCCCTCCCTTCCCGGGAAACCTCCTTCAGACCGCCGTCTGCACCCCAGCAGAGGGTCAGACGCAGTCCATGGGACTCCGGAAGCACGGGTCCCTCCCAGGCGAGGGGTAGGGGAGGGGAGGGTGAGGGTGGGGGCGATGCAAGGGGACCCTGCGGAGGCATAACCCAGGGCCCCCAGCATCTGGGACTTGAGTGGGCTTCGCTGCCAGGTACCAGGAACCTTGAGCGCTGCTGGCAGGTCCCCTGGCCACTCGCAGGATTAGGGCAGCACCAACCCCAGGCCAAGGAGCCCAGCGGCTTGAACTCACTTGCATTTACATTTTGCGGCTCAGAGAGGTCCCCTAGGGTCGTGGCCTCAAGGACAGCAGGCAGCTCATCTGGAGTTTGGTGATGAGGGACCCGCTGGACCTCGGCATCCTCTGGGGGTCAGAGCAGGGCGTGGACGGAGGAAGGCTGCTGTCCCTCCTGCTTGGCAGGCTGAGAAGGTAGCCTTTTCCTGGTGAGCTCACAGCACCTGAGACTGTTCTCCCCCCCCCACACACATACTGCTCTGTCCACCCCCTTCTGGGATCTTCATGGCAAGTAAGAATCCCAGGGCAATCAGCAGAGGAGGCCTGGGTGCCCATCTAGGGTGCTGCCCCCTCCTTCCCTGGGATCCACACCCAGCCACACCTCCCCTCCTGGCCCCTGCCTCTCTGGAGACTCTCCCCAAAGAAAGCAGTGCCCCTTAGGTGCTTGGAGATCAGCTGGGAAGGAGGCACTAGGGTAGTGCGGGGCTTTGTCCATTAGCTAAAAGCAAATCCTGCCAGGGCGAAGAGTATTACAGCAGGCCGGGCAGTTACCCCTGCAGCCTCCCCCACCCCTCCCACCGCTGGCCTGCCCCTGGCTATTGTCTCTGGAGCCAGAGCCCGTCTCCCCCTTCTGTGAGCCTCGAGGACGCTGCTGTGTGGGAAGAGGCTCGGCGCATGTGCCGGTAACTCTGGGCACCTGAGCCGGGAACGTGGGGGCTCTGGGCACATTCGCTGCCTGTCCAGGGTGATGCTGTTGTGGGAGCCATGTGCTCCGAGGAGCAGCAAGCCCGTGGGCGCATGAGGGCCCCCGCATGGATCACGCACGCCTGTGCCGTCAGCAGCACCGCTGGCCCGAGAGGCTAACTTCAATCACATGCAGAGAAGCGTGGCTGCATCATGCTTCAGAGGAGAGCCGAGGCAAGCTGTCTTGATCCCTTCTCCTTTTAGAAGAGTCGGCCTGCCAGACGTACGTACACCAGTGACTTGACCCATGGCAGCGGCTTCTGTATCTATGTGTGTGCGTTTTATTAGGTGACGGTCACGTGGCACCCAAGTGGCCGTCCTCACGTGTGCATTTCCGGCTCGTTGGTGCATTCCAAGTACTGTGCGGCCACCACACTCTGGTCTCAAAGATTTCTTTCCCCCAGAAGAACACCTTTCCCCCATTAAGCAAGCACTCCCCACTCTCCCCTCCCATTCCCTGGCAATCACGCATCTGCTTTCTACCTCTGTGGATTTGCCTATTCTGAATATTTCACATAGAAGAAATGATACAATGTGTGATTCTATGCCTGGCTTTCACGTGGCATCCCGTCCTTGCGGGGCACCCGTGTCGTAGCGCGGGTCAGGACTTCGTTTCTTTTTATGGCCGAATAATATTGTGTTGCATGGCTATGTCGCATTTTGTTTATCCGTCCATCCATCCGCTGGGAGACACTGGGGTTGTTTCCACCTTTTAGCTATTGTGAATAGCTGTGAACGTTTGTGAATGAGTATTTGTTGGAGTGCCTGTTTTTAATTCTTTGGAGAAAATCCCTAGGGGTGGAATTCCTGGGTCATATGGTAACTCTATGTTTTACTTTTTAAGGAAATACATTTTTATGTGACCCTCATGGCCTCCCTGTGTGCTAGACAGGGTAGATATTAGAGAGAATGCATACCAAGGATCCCACTCATTACCCTGCATGTAATATGGGCTCAGTAGATTTTTTTAAAAAAGATTTTATTTATTTACTTGACACGGAGAGAGAGAGAGCACAAGCCGGGGGTAGGGGGGCAGTCGGCAGAGAGAGAGGGGGAAGCAAGCTCCCCACGGAGCAAGGAGCCTGATGCGGGACTGGATCCCAGGACCCTGGGACCATGACCTGAGATGAAGGCAGACGCCCAACTGACTGAGCCACCCAGGCGCCCCTGTGCTGGATAAATTTAAAAAGGTTATCATCAGATGTAGAAACTGAGGCTCCGAGAGTGGCAGTGACTTGCTCAAGCACTGACAGTGGTAGAATCAGAGCAGAACCGAGGGCTTCTGGTTTCGAGTCTAGAGAGCCCATGTTCCTGGAGCAGATTTCAGGAACTCAGGCCATAGCTTTTGCCCTGAAAACAACCCCGGTCGTCTGAATTTCCCCCATGGGCTCAGGGACCTGCCCCGCCCTGACCCAAGAAGACACAAGACAACTGAGCAGAGAGCACTTCTAGAAGACTCTCCCAACCCACCAGCCTGAGGCACTGCCCTGCCCTCTCCCGGGCCGGGCCGGGGCCACGCGGTGGCAGCCGTGACAGCAGGTGGAGAGTGGCGCTGATTGTCCCCGGCAGCCGGCTGAGCTGTCACTTCCCCTGAGCTCCCACTGTCTCTACAGAGCCCCTCGTCGTCCTGCCCTGCGGCCCGCCTGCCGAAGTGGTTGCGTTGAGCAGCCCCGGGGGAGCGTGTGACCCAGAGGCTTGTCCCCAACAGAAAGATCCATCTGCTTGTCTCTTCTCATCTGGGAGCTCAGCTGAACATCTCGTGTCTGCATCCGTGTTAACTCACTACCGTCCCACAGTGACTTGACCGGAGAGCTTGCTCCAGAGGACTTCAGTGACTTTCCAGAAGTCAGGCAAGGGAATAACAGCTCGATTTCCTGGCTGGCCCCCATTCTCTTATGCTCCCCCATTCCTGCCCTGCTCTGGGGTACCAGGAACAGGGGCCCAGGCTCCCAGAGAAGAAAGTGGTCACAAACTCAGGCCAGAAGGATCCAAGGAGCCATGTGGTTTACCCTTGCGTCTGGGCAAGATTAGGCCCAAATCCCGGGGATCAGGCTGTCTCCCGCCACGAGAGCAGAGACATCTCTGACAGGAGGCGGGAGGGGGTTGTGGGGGACTTGGTAATTGTTTTGTTTCTTTAACCCATCCACGGTCCCAGCCCTGAGATCCTATCCTTCTGCCCTCCCTCCTCCCTCCTCCCTCCCTTCTTGCTAAAAAGTCTGTGGTTTGACTGCTTCAAAAAAGTGGGCAGCCACTCCCAGACTTTATGGTTCTGAAAATGTCAAGACCGGCTGGGAGTTGCTTTTTTTTTTTCTTTCTTTTCTCCTGAAGAGAAGGATGGAGAAGAGCCCCAGAGAGGCATAGCTGCAGGGAAATTGTGAGCCTTAGGGGAAAAGTCTAGAGAACTTCCCTAAGGACAGAGGCTTCTGACTTTTTATGACAGCACCATTGATTCTGAAGGACCCAAATGTCGGAATAGAGTGTGCGGTCTGGTGTAAGGACCACTGGCTGGTCTACCTTGGGGAGGACGTAAGGGAGAGAGGTTGGCAGGGGGCTCCTGGGAGCCGGGCAATGTTCTAGTCCTTGACCTAGATGGTGGTTATATGGGGGTTGCTTTCCTCAAGCTTTCCATTGGTATTTTGTGCATCTTTATACATATGTATTATAACACTTTAAAATGAAGAAGTTTAAAGAGAAAGAATCCGGGCCTAAGAGTCAGAAGACTTGGGTTCAGTCTTGGCTCTTCTACTTGCTTGTCATGACATGAGAGGGTGATAAGTTTCATCTCTCTTGTCCTCAGTCTCCACATCTATAAAATGGGCTCCACAGATCAAAACTCTCAGGAAGGCTGTGAGGATAGCCTGAGATGATGTTGGTGCCTTGTAAACTGTAAAGTATGATCTCCGTGTCAAATATTATTTTGTTTTAGGAAGAGCCAGATCATGGTGGCTATCCCCAGGAAAGCAGGGGCTGCTGATGGGAACGGGGCCGAGGAAAGGCCAGTGGCTGTGCTCTGGATTTGGGGGAAGGATGGGGTGCTAGTTTCCCAAGGCTGCAGGTACGTATTACTGAAAATGGGGTGGCTTAAAACAACAGAGATTTATTCTTCCACAGTTTCTGGAAGCCAGAAATCCAAAATCAAGGTATCGTCAGGGCCTCACTTCCTCTGAAGGCTCCAGAGAAGGATCCTTCCCCGCCTCTCCCTCCTTCCCGGCGGCCCCCAGCGTTCCTCAGCGCTCCTTGGCTTAGCGTATCGCTCTCGTCTCTGCCTCCTTCTTTGTGTGTCTCTGTCATTGGCTTTAGGACTCACTCCGGTCCCATGACTTCACTTTAACTACTTATATGTGCAAAGGTCCTATTTTCAAATAAGTTCATATTCACGGGCACTAAGGGTCAGGACCTCAACGTATGTCTTTGGGGAACACAATTCAACTCCCTGTGGAGGTATTCTGGGCAGACAGACAGAGAATCCGGACCTAGGCCCCACTTCCACCATTTTGTGGCTTGGAGCGTTGGCCTCTCCAGTCTAAAGGGGAGAGTAAGTAGGAAATGAGAATTTGTTGAATGCCTGTAACATGACATAGGGGCGTGGTGAGGCTGATGGTGTCATCCCCACTTCGCAGAGAAGGAGATGGACGCTGGGAAAAGACAGGGAGGTTACTCAATTCCACTGTAATAAGAATGGCTTCCAGAACATGAGAGGGGATGGAGTGCGCGTTGACCCCTTCGGGGTTCAAATGCAATACAGTAAAAGTCTTATGATTTCATAAAATACCAGAGAGTTGATTCTTGTCCCCTAGTGAATTAAAGGATAGGAGATTTAAAAAATAAACTGCCGCTGAAGCCAGAAACCAGGAAGCGTAATGCCTTGTGGGAATGATGAAGTGTGCTAGACCCGACCCCGGACGCAGCGATATACTTCCCCCGGGCAGTGGCCAGGGCGGCTCAGAGCCCCGCTCTGCTTATGCAACACGGACACCAGGAACAAGAGAGAGTCAGATCTCCGCTCTGTCGGCAGCTGCAGAGGTCCCCAGCTCCAGCCCCCGAGGGTTCTGAACCCTGGGGGCTCTGACATCGGTTCCCATCTTGGTATTTACTGTTGCCACGGGATTATCTGTGGGTAGTCAGCCTGCCGTGTGTCCCCCTCAGACTGAGAGACCCGCAGAGACCATCTGGGAAGCACTCAGCTCAGCCCACCATCTTGGCAGCTTCTAAATGTAAGCGCTGTGCTCAGGGTGTAGAGGACAGGTTGGTTTTCCCACTCGAAGGATCGGCCCTATTTCCGGGAGATGTTTCCTCTCCCCAACCCACTGGCTGGCTCCGTCCCCGGGGCCCAGCTCCCCAGCAGGTGAGAACTGATCTTCTCTGGCCTTGACCCTTTCCTGGGGCCGCAGCCGCAGCTGTCCACCATTCTGGTCACAGCCCCAGGTGCAGGGGAAAGGAAAAAAGCGGTGATGTTTACTCATCTGACAACTCTGAATAGAACCTTTCAGAAGGACTTTTGGCCAGGCAGCCCGCAGAAACTGCTGCCCTGTATACCGACAGCAGCTCCCTTCCAACGGAGAGTTCTCCAGAGAAGGCTAGCACTGTCCCAGTCTTTGCTCCCTGCTGCTGGGGCAGCACCGGACGGGCCCAAAGGAGCCACAGCTGGATTCAGAATGCCAGAGGGCCTCTTGGATCCATGGCTCCCGAACTTAAATCTGTCTCCGAATCACCTAGGGCAGGGCCGCTCCGACTTCTCTGTGCGTCAGTATCACCTGGGGAGTTGCTAAAACGAGATTGCAGGGGGCGCCCGGGTGGCTCAGTCAGTTAGGCATCGGATTCTTGATTTCGGTTCAGGTCATGATCTCAGGGTCGTGAGATGGAACCCCACGGTGGGCTCTGAGCTCAGCAGGGGGTCTGCTTGTCTCCCTCTCCCCCTGCCCCTCCCCCCCAAAATAAATAAATCTTCGGGGGTGACAAAACAGGATTCTGTGGTTCCATCTCCCACGTCTCTAATTCAGCGAGTCTGGGGTAGAGGGAGAATTTGCATTAATAATAAAATAAGTTTCCAGGTGTTCATGCCACCGGCCTGCAGGGCCGGTCTCGGGCCTGTAAGGACAGAATCGGACAGAATCGGGCCAGAATCTCAGGCCCCGATCCAGGCAGGGGATTCTTAGAATAGAGTGGGGCCCAGGGATCTGCCTGTTTAAGGGGTTTGCAGGTAAAGCGAAGCACAAGGTTTAGGAAACCCATGCCTTAGATCTGCATTGTTAAATCAGGGCCCCAGGACCCCCAAGGACACACTTAGGAGATGCTGAGGAGACAGGCTCTGAGCCCAGTTACGGCAAGGACAGTGACATAGAGAGACACCACTGTCCTTGGCAGCAAGAGCACGAAAGGGCTGTGCAATGAGACTTTATTACTAAGAGCCAGCTGGGGGCCCCCCGAGGTAAGCGACCATCAGGCGCTTTGCTTTTTTAGTGGGGTCGGCCTCAGATAAAGCTGGTGGTCCTTCTTACATGCTGGGACTTCGCTCAGCCTGATTAAGGGGTGCTTCCCCCACCACATTTGAGCTCAGAACCAGATAATGTCAATTTCCATCTGAGATTAGGAGGGAAAAGGAGCTGGACTCCTTTCTAGCTGCTTAGAGCTTCTTACCCCCTCTGGAGCTTGGCCCAGCGAGCTCCCACAGAACAGGGGACACAGAGAAGAGCTGTGCTCTGCCCCTAGGGGTGGCTCAGGCACTTGCTAGGGGGGCCCGCAGGAGGGGGCTGCGGGGATCTACACTGGAAGGCAGAACATAGTGTGGCAGAGCGGATACAGCAGGTGACGGTCCAGGGACCCTTAGAGCTGGGGTTCCCAAGGCAAGAGAGTCGGGTCGTCCCCGCAGGTGGGGCACAGGAGACATGGGGTACACAGATGGGAGAGGCAGTCATGGCAGCCCGGTCAGCTGAGGGGCCTCAGCTGCTGTTAGGACTCCAGGTCTTGAGGAAGAAACGGAAAAGGCAGAGAGGGTAAATTGGTATCTGAAGGGCTGGGCCAAGGGGGATTTGAACTCTGGGCTCAGCAGAAAAGTAGGCAAGAGTGGTGTGACTGATCAACAATGGCTACCCTGGGGGCCCGGGGGCAACATGGCATCTCTGGGCAGGAACGTACAGCCCCCCAGGGCAGGGGTTCACCGTAAGACTGGTGGGGACGGGCGTGCCGGGGTGGCTCAGGCAGGGAAGCGGCTGCCCTCGGCTCAGGTCGGCTCCCGGGGTCCTAGGATCGAGTCCTGCTCCTTGCTCAGCAGGGAGTCTCCTTCTCCGTCTGCCTCTGCCTTTCCTCCAGCTTGTGCTCTCTCTCTCAAATAAATAAATAAATAAACAAAATCTTAAAAAAAAAAAAAAAAGATTGGTGCAGAGGCCTAGGTCTTCAGGGTAGAAGAAAGGGGGTCTCAAGAGCGAGGCAGAAAGCTGTTTGTCACAACTCCCGCCTGAGGTCAGGTGGGCGAACAGCCAGGGGCCTGATGCACAGACCCAGAGCACTGGGCTCCAGGGGCTTTCATCCCTCCTGCCCCGGTCCAGACCCGGGACCCAAGACTGTGCCGTGGCCCCTGCTAGAGTAGGAACCACGCGAGGCCACCCGTCAAGTCAGCCTGGTTGACACACGACACATTCCCGAAAGCAGACGGATGAGTTCCTCGGGGCTCCCGAGTCCTGCTGGCAGTGCTGACCTCTCGGCTCTAACCTTACCCGCCTGGGCTCTGCTGAGGGACTGGCTGGGCCTGGACAAGTCATTTGGGAAGCATCTGAGATCAGAAGAAAAATAACATAGCCAGGATCTGGGAGATACATTAATTTTTCCAGCCTGTGTCCTGACACCAGTTTTTCCATAGGGGAAATTGACGTCACACCTCTGCCTCCTTCTTGATCTCTGTGGCCCTGGCTGGGCCTCCTGACCTTGGTGCCTCCTCTCATCCTTTGGAAGAGAGTGTGCATCCGTTCAGGCCAAGTTTAACCCCGAGATCTCCCACCCGTGCCGCTCTCGAGCGTCTGGTCGCTGTGCAACCCTGGGCTGCTACTCCAGGCCCGTGCACATTCCTATCCGAGGACAGAAGGGGTCGTGATGGGTTCACGATTCAGTCCTGGAGCCACAGCCTGGAGCCCGGCAGCATGGAGGGCCCAGACGAATGTCATGCAGCAGCCTAGGGGACACGCCTGGTCTCAGGGTTCCCGGGCTTTGAGCAGAGCTGGCTGGGGAGAGGCAGCAGGAAAAAGGCAGCTGCTTGCATTCATGGCCCCCTTATCCCCAGCAAACAGCGAAGCTGTGGAGAGCAGCCTTGGACCTGCACCCAGACATCAGAATTGCCAGCTAGGAGCACTGCCTCTTCCTGGGCTGGCTCCCGGAGAAGCCCCTCATTCCTTCCCCAGGGGCTCAGGGTCCTTGTCAGATTTTCCCTCCTCCTCCATGGGCCACCGCCTACCCTACCCCAGGGAGGCTGGGAAGTGGCCTTTCCAGTTCCTCCTCCCTGGCCCCCCCCCCCCCCCATCTTCCAAACTTGAAGGACAAGGTCTTTCCATTTAAAGATGGCTCTGTGTGGAATGCACCGGTGGTCCCCAGAGGGGCGGTGGGTGGGCAGACGGGGGAGATAGGCGAAGGCAATCAAGAGCACACTTACCGAGAGGGGCACTGAGCACCTGAACCGAATATCACGCTGTATATTAACTCCACTGGAATGAAAACTAAAAACAAACAAACAAGCAGACAAACAGGTGCCGATCAGCCAAAGCAGCCATAAAGGCCTTTTTTGCTACAAAACTGTACAACTGCGATTGTGATCATCCACCTCAAGCCAGTGAGTAGAAAAAAATAAAGTATCTCCGTGGAAATGGACAGGAGGGAACAGAGTCACAGGGACTAACCCCGGCGGCTCTTAAGCCCTTTCCACCGGGAAGGAAAGAGAAGTGAGGCAGTGGTCGACTCACAGGACGCGGCAGACGAGTGATGCCTCCAGTTCCGACTCGTCTGGGGGTTGGGGGGGCATCTGCGATCGGGGACATTTCTTGCGATTGGGGACAACGTCCACACATCCTGACAGGCCCACAGGGTCTGGGGTGCCGGACTCATGGTAGTGCTCGATACACGTTTCCCTCCCTCGTTCATGTGGTTCAGCAACATTTACTGAGTGTCCTGATGGGCCACACCTGGGGACGCCAATGACAGGACAGCGGGGTCCCTGCTTTCAAGGAGCACACGACTAGAGAAAGATATGAACACATAAAATTACAAACGAGCATCAGAAAGTCCTTGTGGGCTCTGCTGGAATGAGAGTTAGCCAAGGCTTCCCAGGGAGCCCGGAAGGATCCGGAGGTCAGGTGTCGCGCAGAGGAGGACAAGGAAGCAGAGAAGGCAGACCGTGCCATTCCTTGGAAGCAGGAAGGTATCGCCTGGGGGATGCACTGAAATAGAAGTAGAGGAACCCTCTCCTTGTCGCCCCCTCTCTGATCCCTCACTGTCACCTCGGGGTAGTGTGGCCGGGGCCGGCGGCAGGTGGGAGAGATGGAGCTCGATGGTCCTCCCGCCTTCGTCCTGTCGGCTCTTCTCCGGACTCTTCCTCTTTCAGCCCCACGCTTATGGGAGAAGCAGACAGGGTCAGTTAGGACGGGGCAATTGCTTGGTACAGTGACTGAGCGCAGAGACTTTGGAGCAAGACTTTCTGAGGTCCCTCAGCAGCTCTGTGATCGGAGGAAACCCTCTCTGTGCCTCTGTATCCTAATCCGTAAAATGGGGAAAACAGTAGTGCCTACTTCATAGGGTTCCTGTGAGAAGGAAAAAAGATGAGAAGCCCCCAGCAATAGCGGGCGGCGCGTGGGAAAGAGCCAGCAGGTGCTCGCGGCCGTCGCCACGCCCACCGCTGCTCCTCTGGTTGTGGGAGCCGGAGGGTGCTCTCTGCGAGGCTCTCGGAGCGACTCTCGTCTCTGACTGTAGAACTGACTGCCCTCAGCCAGTCGTTCTCAGACTCTTAGGGGCATCTGGATTCGCTGGGGAGCTGTCCATGCAGCTAAGGGGATGCTATGACAGGAGATTCGAAGTCAGGGGTCCTGGCTTGAGGTCCAGGAATTTGTAATTATAACCACCTCTCCAGCAGTTTTCAATGGACATCAAGGACCAGGACCTTTGCGGAGGCAGAGCGTGTCCCCTTTCAGGCTCCGGGACATGCCCTTCTGGGTCTATCACTCCTGCCACTCAGGGCTGGGTTAACTGGGGCTCTCTTCCCTCAGAGAAGCAGACCTGCGGGAGGGACTTGTTTTTGCATCTTGTTAGCCATCGGCAAGGGACGGAGCCAATTTGTTGTGATGGAGGAGGGGGTCAATGCAAATGACCTCCATCTGTGTGACCTGGATGCCATGACCTCAGCTTTCCGTGCTCTAGCCGTGGTGGAGGGGGTGGCTGAGGGCTAGAAGGGGCTGGAGGAGTGGAGGCCCCCACCAGATTTCTTTATCACTTTGATAAGATCCTTCCGGCCTTCTGGCTGCCCTCCTTGCCCTCAGCCGCCATGACAGTCCCCGGCCCCCGCAGCAGGCCGCTTCCCAAAGTGCAGCTGTCTCCCACGTCCCCTCCACGGCTCAGTGTTGCCTAGGTCCCGGGGCTGCCTTGTGGAGCCTGTCACGGTCCGCTTCTGCTCCCCGATCTCACAGAGGATGGCTCTGCTCTACAAATAACCAACGTCAGCTGGGTGAGTAGAGGCTGGACGGGGAAGGGGGGCCGACATCCCCAGGGTGACGGCACCGGCCATTGAGAAGACAGTCACTAGGGAAATAAACATAAAATGATGCCGTGGGGCAAGGACAGTGAATAAATGGAACCAGTGCCCCCACGCCTGCTCGCACCTGTGAGCCAATCCCGGCACTCAAGAGCCAGCGAGGCCGCAGCATGCTTCTCAAATGAGTGGCCAGGGGCCACGCCCAGGTCCTCGGAAGTGACCTGAGGGGACATCTCGTGACTGTCCCTGTCTTGAGAAGTGAGTGAAGCAGCTGAGCTTCTCTGAACAGCAGACCTTGCTTTAGCTGGGATCCGGTGATGATGTGGCAGGCAGAGTAGTAAAGTGAGGGGCTCAGGGGTGGGAGACAGCTCCCCCGCCCAATGCCAGCCTCCCTGGGGAGGCCCCATGGCCACGTGACTGGGTTCCAGCCAATGCAATGAGGAGAAGCGCAATTTTTTTAAAGATTTATTTATTTATTTATTTATTTATTTATTTGAGACAGGGAGAGAGAGCATGAGAGGAGAGGTCAAAGGGAGAAGCAGGCTCCCTGCTCTGCTGTGGGACTCGATCCCGGGACTCTAGGATCATGAACCGAGCCGAAGGCAGTTGCTTAATCAACTGAGCCACCCAGGCGCCTGAGAAGTGCTATTTTGAGGTCTGGCCCATAAAGGTCTCTGGTGCCTAGACCTGTGTGACTCTCCCCTGCCCCCCAGGGAGGAAGGGGGTTGGAGGTGGTGGGGCTGTCGGATGGAAGGAACCTGGATGCCCTGCCAGCCACTGGTCAGAGGAGGGCTGTCTGCTAGTCTCGAAGACCCATTTTGGACTTTACATGAACAAGAAATGTATTTCCATCAACTGAAGTCATATATTTTTAGGTTCATTCGCGACAGCGGTTAGTACTGTCTTATGCAATATAGGGAGTGAGGGTAGGACTTCCAGGGGCCCCGGCCTGAGAGACTTAAGGGTAAAGAGAGGATGCAGCAAGGTCTAGGTTGTGGAGGGATGTCCCTTCTGGTCCAGGAGTCCTGGAAGAAGGGGAGGAGCGGGAATGTCAGGGTGGGAACAGAGTAGAGGTATAGCCAGGCCCAGAGCAGGGCAGGGGAGAGGGAAGGAGTGGGTGGGGGGAGAGAGAACACACCCGGGGAGGCTGAGATACAGGTCCTGGGAGGGACAGGACGGCCCTTCCACTGGCTTGTCGGAACTCCCTTTTTCTCTGCAACCTCTTCATTTGTCCCCCTTGTTTGGCTCCTGCGTTTCCTCCCTTGTTCTGGGAAGACGAGCTTGACTCTTCTGTGGAGAGCCAGAAAAGACCTTCAAGAAATGCCAGCCCCTAGAAAGCAATAACATAAATGGATTCAAATGTTAGCTGATTCAAATATTTGCACCAACAAATGTTAAGCCAATCAATCACCCTTGGGGTTGCTCTTGGGGGCAAGGGGGGTGGCGGCGGGGGCGGGGACGAGGGGACTTGTGATCTAAGGCCAGGAGGTTTAGCTGAGAGTTTGGAGTATTTCGAGGAGGAGAAAAGTTTTCATTAAAAGCCTAGTGCTGATCCGAAAGGAAATTGAGCCAAGTAAACTACAAAGTCATTTCTGGCCTTGGGAAAATAGAAAGCAAATCCCAGCCAGCCCCCGGGCCCAGAGGGAACACTGAGATGATTGCCTTCAAGGTTCCGTTTGGTCCAATAAGAAGGTATTTAAAGGTTCAGTGTTTACCAAGCAGTGGCCTCCTAGGACCCTGGAAAGTTTCTAGAAGGGACTTGGGGGCCTTCATGGAATGTTCCGTGACTGCCCCCCTCTGCTTGGCTTGAGCCCCTTCTCAGCCCGGGACTGACGTAAGGAGGGTACCCCAGCGAAGCCTTGGCTTCCTTGAGGCCATTCCTGACGGAGAACTTCCCCAGGCTTTAGGCCTGGTGCTCCCTCAAAAACAAGCAAACGGCCTATTCTCTTCACAAACATGCTCGAACCTTAGGAGAAATAGCTAAGGCAGGAGGACATAGAAGAATCGAGAACAATTGCCTGGAAGGGAATTCTTGTAGTACAATGGCCGATCTCGAAGTAGCTGAGGACTACCATGAATAATCCAGAGGAAGAAGCGTGAACTCTGGAGTCTGACTTCTGAAAATGTCTTTATTTCACCCTTGATTAGGAATAATAACATTTCCGTCTGTGCAATTGCAGGTTGAGAGGTTTTTTTCCCTCAACATGACTCCACTGCCTATGACTTCCATCGTTGCTGTTGGGAAGTCTGAGGGAGTCTACGTGTTACGCCTTGGCTGGTAATTTCGCTTTTCTCTGTTATTGATGGCAAGATCCTCTCCTTGCCTTTCTTATTCTTCACATTCCTCAAAATGTGTCTAGTGTGAGTTTCTGTATGTTTGTTCTGCATGGTACATGTATTCCTCTCTAGATTCATGTCGTTCCTCAGTTCTGGAAAATTCAAATGTTATCTCTCCTTTCTCCTGGGATTCTCATTAAATGTTTCATTAAATGTCTCATTAAATTCAGTTTTTTCATTCTATCCTCCATTCTTGCTTAATGCTTTTCATATGTTCTCTCTCTTTGTCCTGTATTTACACTTCGCTTAATCTCTCTTCAGCTATGTCTCATTTCCTGTTTAAGCTCCTTATGGTGTTTCACCAAGCGGTGCCCGGCTGGCTCAGTCAGTAGAGTATGACTCTTGATCTTAGGTTGTCGGTTCAAGCCCCATGTTGGGTGTAGAGATTACTTCAAAAGAACATATTTCCTAAAAAAAAAAGTATGATGTTTCACCTATAAAGTGGTCTTTTTGGTTCTTTTCTCACACATGCCTGGTCACTTCTGGTGGTATGTAGTTCCCTGCTCATATTTGTCATTCCTTTTTTCAAATTTCTTTCAACATTTTTTATACCATGACTTTCTATTCTGTTTCTGATTGTTTCAATACCTGAATCCCTTGTGGGGAGGCAGGGGGATACCTTTGCTGTGGCGGTTCATTGCTTGTGTGTTTGGTGATCTTTGATTGTAATCTCCTAGTTGGTTGATTTAATTTCTGAAAAACCTGGAAAACTCACACGAAGATGCTTTCCTCAGTGAGAATTTGCATTTGTTTCTGCTGGAAGCAGGCGTACTCCTGACCAGGGACTGCTTAACCCCCATGGGTCCTTCATTTAACCTTAGCGTCTTGGGTTCTGCTCCCCAATTTGCTGATGGCCCAAGGCTTGGTCTCCTAAAGGCAGCCCCCATAGGAGCCCTTGTCCTCTGGGCAATCTTCACCTTTAACTTGAGCTCAACATTCCCTGTACTGGTTTTAGTTCGTTGTTTTTAAGGCCTTTTTCAGTCCTTATAGAATTATTTACTACGAGCCCGGGACTGAAATAACAATTATGTTTTGTGCAAGATTGGTTGTTTAGTAGCAGAAGCCTTCAGAATTTCTAGCCCATCAAACTCCTGGAAGGTAAAGTAAAGATCTAAATTTTTTTCCTGTTTCTGACACGTTCTAGCTGCTAATCTTTGGCTGGGGGATCGGGGGGACTTAGCATATCGTGTCTCGTCAGGCTCTCTGTGAAATGGCCTATGAGAATCCCCACGTGTGGTCTTCATCCATTTCCCACTTCCACGTGCTGCACTTTGCAATGGAGGGCATTCACACGAATGACATGCCAAATTTTTATCCTATCCCATATCATTGCAGGTAAGTAAAGCTCTACAATAATCTGTATTTGTTACAACTCTTAATGCATGGGTGATGTGGTTGCTCAGATATAGGCACAGGTAAGATATAGCTCATCTTATGTGAAATTTTCTGACCTTTACTAATATTTTCCCCACTCAAAATGGCATTTGAAAACACAAATCACCCAAAGACTTATTATGGGATAACATCAATTCTGAATTCTAACGATATAAAAAATACGGATGATTTGAAAACTTTGGAATTCTAAGCAGGTCTTGAGGTTGCAAGGAGCTCCCTCAAAGCTGGTCGAAGACATACAGGGGCTCACGGTGGTTCTGAAACCAGAAGGCCATTGGCGTTCAGCCACGTTCTCTCTGTTTCTGCTCTGTCTCTTCTTCATCATCATCATCCCTTATAGCTGCTGTTCACTCCCAGTTTCTGCTCCCTTGTAACCTCAGTTTGCACATGACCTTCATGGCCGTTCCCTTCTTTGTATATCCCAATCCTTCCACCTTAACTCGCACTGTTAACCACCTCCTTTTTCCAGTAGTCCCTGGCTTGGATTCCTGAAAGCAACCTTATATTGGTATTTCAGTTCACCCCGTTAGCCTGGGCTGGCCAGCCTGTGAATTCGCTGCCACTGGGTCCCCTTTGCCTCCAGGCAACTATATCCAGGGAGACAGAACCACAAGCTTACAGGGGCTGTAGGCAGTGCAGTTTTCCTTAGAAGAAGTCCGTGTGCTTGGCAGGCTTTCAGTTAAGGTAGACTTTACAACTATAGGGGAGACAACAAGCAAGGGGTTTGTTACTGAGGGTTTATGGCAAGACCTGGTGACTGAGAGATGCTGGTCATTGAGACAGATGGGGAGCCAGCAGCTGTTGGATACCAGGGGCTCCAGAAATGTTAGTTTCCTTCCTGAAGAAACTTCCCAACCTCAACCCACGAGGACAGGTGACTTCCTGAGGTTCCCTTCCAGCTTAGAGTTTTCATGGCACGAACACACACATCTGAAAGCTCTCTGGGTGGTTGGGAACCTTTGATGTCTACCTGGTTTAGCTTTACGCTTCTGGATGTGAGCACAAAGAAGAGGCAGTGACGTCTCTAAGGTGACACAGAGCTGCAGAGCTGAGTTGGCAGGACTACGGTGGCCTAATGGCTAGCAGCATGGACTCTGGAGCCAGACTACCCGGGTGTGAACCACGGATTCATCCATGGTCTAATCCATTGTTAACTCCATGACCTTGGCCAAATGTCTACCTCTTTGTGTCTCATTTCCTCATATGGGAACTAGAGGTAATAACTACCCTTGCACAGTTGTGGTGATTGAATGAGTTGATACACACAAAACCTTCAATCTGTGCCGCCGTAACGAAAGCCCAATAGACAGAAGTTATTGTACTGTTAAAACTTCCAAAGGCCATCCTCCTGATTGTATGCCACTCTGTGACCCTACTTGTTTTATTTATTTATTTATTTATTTATTTATTTGACAGAGAGAGAGATCACAAGCAGGCAGAGAGAGAGGAGGAAGTAGGCTCCCCACTGAGCAGAGAGTCCAGTGCGGGGCTTGATCCCAGGACCCTGAGATCATGACCTGAGCCGAAGACAGAGGCTTAACCCACTGAGCCACCCAGGCGCCCCGACCATGACCCTACTTGTAATTCACGTCAGAGAGCCATGAGTCTCCTCTTAGAATCTTCTGGAGGAGATGCCACAAACACTGCAGAAAATCTCATGGCCCTTAAGAAGTAGGCATTCTCCCCTGTTCTAACCTCATTCTGCTACAACATGATTTCACGTTGTCTCTGTGTTTCGTCGTCCTCAAAAGTAGGAAGGGCATGGCCCCCTGGTCCCTTGCCCATGTGCCAAATGGATCCGCAGCTGGAGACCAGCTCCTTCTCTTTGAACGGTGGGACGAGGGCCAAAATGTTTCAGAGGCAGATGGTAACAGCTGGAAAGAAGCAAAGGAAGCCTGATACTTCCAAATCTGTCCCTTCAGGGGCCATGGCCTCTTCTCCTTCCCCTTCGGACCTTCCCTCTAAAGCACTTTCAGCTTAAAATGAATGATGAACTCTGTCCCCCGATAAAATCAATCATCCTTATCAGGACAGAAAAATGGAAATATTTGGTATTTTCCCATTACACACGGGGAGTCTTTAAAAAGAAATACGTTTGGGTGGGTTGTTTGTTTTTAAGATATTATTTATTTATTTGACAGAGAGAAATGCAGTGAGAGAGGGAACACAGGCAGGAAAGTGGGAGAGGGAGAAGCAGGGCTTCCCGCTGGGCAGGGAGCCTGATGGTGGGGCTCGATCCCAGGACCCTGGGATCATGACCTGAGCCGAAGGCAGACGCTTAACGACTGAGCCACCCAGGCGCTCCTGGGTGTGTCTTTATGAAAAGAAATCCTTTCTTCAAAATATTTTGGCTCCTCTATTTTTAGAAGATGGTAACATTCTCCAAGCATTTGAACCGGGTTTGTGGAAGTCGCTGGGCTTCCTCCGGCACACTCGAGATCACGTCTCCATACACAGAGGGGCGGGTGGAGGAACACACAGTTGCACACGTTGTTCTGTACACATTTAAACACCACACACCTACCACATGACCCTCACATATGCTCGTCTCTGCACCGGCCCGTGTCTACTGTCGACATTCGGGTTCATGATGATGATTCCATTACACACCAACACGTACATACGAACAAGTAGAAGCTAGTACATAGGGCCGTTTCTGCAGTGAGGTTGGCATGTCCTAGCCCGGAGCACGTGTCCACAGGGCATCTGTAGTGTGGCTAATTCACCAATAGGTTTTGGGGTAGAAAAGAAAATCATGTATTTATTTTTAGGACGATCAGACATCTAGCGGAGTTCCCAAACCTGCTGGGTTGCCCCCTCTCCTCCCTGTGCTATACTTGGCCCTTGAGTGAAATGACTGAGCTCTGAATGGAACTAGGGCTGGAGGGTTATTCTGATTCAGAATAGCGGGTCCTTGAACGTGGGCCCTTGAAAGAGTCCCATGGTGCCTAAGCAATGTCCATGATGGAAGGAGAAATCAAGAGCTCTGCCTCTGGAAACAAGTGTGCAGAAAAGAGCAAGTTTCTCTTGTCTTAGAGCCAAGGAACAACCAGGTGCCGATGGCATCCCTGGGAAGGGGGAGGGCAGTGCAGGCACAGACCGAGTCCTGTTAGAGGAGAGAGTGGCGAGGGCGGGATGGGAGGAAAATCTGAATCTATAAGTTTGTTTTTTACACAAACCAGGCTCATAAGCTTGCTTTATTTCAGCTGGAACTCACATCATAGCCGCCCTATTTACTGACCTACCGGCTGCATTCCTTAGAACTGGTTTTGTTCCCGTTCAAAAGGAAACCAGGCAGAGCTGGGGAAAATATTTCCTCAGCCAGCTCCTCAGAGCACCGCTGTCTGAGGGAGACCATCTGGTCGAGATGCCCTTCAAGTAAATGCAGCATTGTCCCCTCCCCGCAGAGAGGAGGGAGTGGGGATAGGGCAGAGAAAATGGCAGGGTGATACTGTAGTCATTCTCAGGGCTCTCCCTCGGGTCCCTGGGGTCCAGCGGTGCGCTCCAGCTCCCTGGGGAACTGGGGTGTGAGTGCTGATCCCCACTGCCCCTTTGGAGCTCCCCACACTGAAATCACCCAACACAGAGTTAGGAAGAGATGCTCAGTAAGGCTCCAGTTTACAACATTTCTGCCACAGAGATACAACCAATGTAAATAACCTCAAGAGCACAGAATAATAAAACACAGTAAAACAATTAGTGTGTGATAATTTTCGGTATTTATTATCTTTGTTAATATCTTTCAGGATTTATTGTCTTTGTTGTCATATTAAACTTCTATAACTTAATTCCAAATGATGTATGCCTTTAACAAACAGCTCACAAGGTTCTGGAAAATTGGACAGTTCGATCCTGTTAGCCAGCGTGGGCTGGTTCCAGAGTACGTGGCCAGAGTTCCTTTTTTTACTTAGAGTCCAAGGATAAATGCATTTTTGTTAGAACCGCTCCCATTAGAAGCCATGGCCACATCACCAAGGGAGGTTTAGAATGGGCTCCGTGTCCTTAAGGAGATTGTCTTCGGACGGTGAAACAGGCACCAGGTTGGGAGAGAAAAGAGTCTGTTTGGGCTGCTGAAACAGAATCCCATAGACTGGGTGCCTCGGGAACAAGACGTTGACTTCTCACGGTTTTGTAGGGCAGGATGTCAGATCATGGCTCTGGCAGATCTGGTGTCCCGTGAAAGCCCGCTGCCTGGCTCACAGATGGCGTCTTCCGGCTGCGCCCTCACACAACAGAAGTGCGAGGGAGCTCTGCAGTCTCTTCTGGAAGGGCACTAATCCCATCTGTGAGGGCTCTGCTCTGACGACCTAATCACTTCCCAGAGGCCCCACCTCCTAACACCTAGGATTTCAGCCTAGGAACGGGGGGGGTGGGACACACAAACATTCAGTCTACAGTAGTCATTTTCGTGGTGGCGCACCAGCGCAGAGGGCTATGAACACCCTCCAATTTTCGTTTCTCCCAAGAGCTGGCCATTCATCTCTTCCTGGGTTCTTGCGTTCATGGGACTCTGCTGAGGCAATGGGAATGACCCTCTTTCCCCCGTCTCCAGAAATACCCAGGGTAGAAACCTTCCGGGTGGATGCTGAAGCCGAAGGAGCAGGGTCTCCCCCGGCTCTCCTCCCAGGAGGCATGCCTCAGATGTATGCTCACTTCCTGAGTCGAAGGAGATATTAAGCTCTTTCTTTAGTTTTTCCTTGGGGCTCTAGTTTCTCCCCGCAGGCCAGAAAAATGTGGTTTATTCCTCAGATCCTTTTCTATATTTGATATTTTCTTCTTTTTCTCCTTTTTGGTGGCATTGCCCCTGTCTCTACTCCATGTTCTTTAGCCATTTTTGTCATTTTGATTCTCCTTCTTGGTGGGGAAGTATACTGATGTATATAAACTACTTGCTCATGTCTAACTTTTTGGTTCTTTTTGTTCTTGCTTGTTCACTAAGACTCTTTATTTCTGTATATCTTTCCCCTCTGGTGTTTTTTTTTTTTCTTTGAAGATCTTAGCTTTTATTTTCCATTAATTATTCATATTGATTACATTTTATACACATAATTTTACTTCGTTTCCTTGTAAAATACATGATTATTTTTATTTTAAAAGATTCTTAAATACTTGGTTTTAAAAATAATTATTTTTAAGGGTTTTTGGTTTTCTATTTTATTTTGCCATTTGTCCCAAGAATCTCCTTTACAGCGAAAGTATCCAGTTTGGAATCATGTTGCATTTAGCTGCTGTGTCTCTTTAATCTCTTCCATCTGGATCAGTTCCTCCGTTTTTCCTTGACTTTCATGACCTTGACACGTTCGAGCATCAGAGGTCAGTTATTTTGTAGATGTCTCTCATTGTGGGTTTATTTGATTTTTTGTGATTTGATTCGGATTATGAGTCTTTGGCAGAAATATTATAGGAGTGAACTGTGTCTCATTGCAACCTATCAGATGAAGCTCAATGTATATTTATCCCCTTGCTGAAGGGGCTTCTCCAATCACTTCGGCTGAAGTCGGCTAGGCTTCTCCACTACTGTGTTTTTCTTTTCCCTTTGTAACTAGCAAGTATTTTATGTAACTAAGAAATACTTTGAAACTATTTAGATATACCATTCCTCATCATTCAATTTATTCATTTCTTTATATTAGTTTAGACTAGAAATCAATAAACTCTGTGTTTAAAGGGTCAGATAACAAATATTTTAGGCTTTGCAAGAATAAGAGGCAAAATTGAGGATGTTTTGTAGGTACTTTTTAAAAAAAATTAATCAATTAACTATTTCTGATAGAGAGAGAGAGAGAGAGAGAGAGCACAGGCAGGGGGAGGGGCAGAGGGAGGGAGAGAGAGAGACAATCTCAAGCAGGGTCCACGCTCAGCACAGAGCCCAACGTGGGGCTCAATTTCAGGACCCAGAGATCATGACCTGAGCTGAAATCAACAGTCAGATGCTTAATTGACTGAGCCACTCAGGCACCCCTTATGTAGGTACTATTATAACAAGAGGGCAAAATTTTTTTGGCTGATGTTCACTGATGAAATTAAAAATATAATTATTGAGTACTTTTTTTCTCCTAATGAGAATGGAATTCTATTTTTGGTTGGGGGGAGATTAGACTTAACTGGGGCTCAAAGTTAGTGTTCCTTATTATCAAACTGATTACAGGTGCTCCCCTATAAAAACCAGACTTGTGGCCCACACAGAAACCGCCCGCGGGCTGGATTCGGCCCACAGGCCATAACTTGCTGACTCGTGGACTTGCCTTTTACTCAACGGGCTATAATCTCTAACTAACATGTATCTGGATGTTCAGATTATCTCTGACTCAACTATCCAAGGCCCTCAAGCTGGCTTCTGTGCCCCTTTGCCTCCATCATTCTTTGAGCCCTTCCTTGCCTTTGGCATAAGAGGGTCCAGGCTCATTTTGCACTTGCTCTGCTCCCGCCTTGAAAGTAGGCATTTCTTCCAAGAGCCGTAGTGTCTCTCAGTGGAGAGTGATCGTCAGAAGCTGGGATCTGGGAGCCACATGTGCTCCGAGCTACTGGGCTGTTGTTCTTCCCAGGCCCTCTCAGTGGCAGAGCTAGAGCACGAGCGTGTGTTTACAATGCCCTTGACTCGAATCTAGTACTGAGGGATGTTTCCACTTTTCTCCCTTCCCATATTTGCAACTCCTCTTTCCAACAGAGAGAACCTGGCTCTCGCTATAATTGAAAGACTATCTCATTTGGTCAATTACCTCTGTAGCCAATTTCCCATCCCTGTTGCCAACTCTGCCCCTTCCTGACACCCTCTTCATCCTGCTCGGCCTCTGATGTCCTCTAGGCCACCCTTGCGTGTGGACATCTGGTCACCATGCCTGGGCTCTGAGTCTCCATGCAAGCTGTTCTTTTATGTGGAGCCTCCACTTGCCCTGTTTGGACTGACCCATTCATGAATGCATTCTTCATGTCCCCTCCCCTGGACTCCAACACCTCTTTTGGGCTGTCCCCGCACGCATACCCTGCCTTCTTCCCACCCATGTGGACACCTTCCTGCTCTGCTTGGGCTCCCACACCCCATGCCAGTCCTCCCCCTGCTCCATGGATGCCCTCAGTACCCTGTTTGGGCTCAGACATCCAGTGCTCAGGCTTCACCTGGCACAGATGAATGCCTTCCTCACTCGGTTCAGGCTCCAACACCCCATGTTAGGTCACCCCCTTCCACGGATGCCTACCTTGCTCTACTTTACCTAACAGCTTCAGGACTGAATTGTGCAGGAAGGGAAAAGAGCAATACTGCTTTCAAAACTCTTTACAAAGCTACTCAAATTTTCCTTAAGATACAGTAATAGCGAAAGCTCATGGTGTTTACTAAGTGCTAGGCCGTTAACCCAAGTAATCCTCAGAGTTTCTGTAGGAGGTCGTATAATTATAATCTCTAGTTCACCGATGAGGAAGGTGAGGCACAGAAAGGTTTAGTAACTTGGCCGAGGTCACACAGCTGATAAGTGATGGAACCAGGACTTGAGCAACTCAGTTTCTAGAGCCTGTGCTGATAACCATCGTGCTGTACTGTATGCAGACGGCAAACAAAACTCAACAGATGTAGCTAAGCCTCACAGGGAGGAAAATCATTGCTAAAATAAACATTTTGTCTTTCTATGCAACGGCGAGAGTTTCTTTAGAATACGTACTTAGCAATGGAATAAGCTATGTGCACCTCCAACTCTGCCAAAGTGTTTTTCCAAAATGGTTTTACCAGTTTACATTCCAACTGGGAGAATATAAGTTCATATTTTTTTCATTTCCTTGGCAGTGTCCGTTGTCAGATTTTTGAATTTTTCCAGTCTGATGGGTGTGAATAGCCTTATTAATTTTTTAATTGGCATTCTCTGATTACGAGTTGAGAACATTTTCACAAACATACAGAATCTGGGGTTTTCTCTTTGGTGAATTATCTGTTCATATTATTTGCCCCTTGGGTTTATAATTTTCTTACTGATCCTAGGGCATTTTGAAAAATATAATATGGGTACAAATCCTTTGTTCAGTTATATATGTCATAAATAATTTCTCCTATTGTGTGGCTTGTTTTTCATTTACTAGATTTTTTTGTTATACAGAAGATTATAATTTTCAGGCAATCAAATCACTCCTTTATGGTTTACATTTTCCACTGTTTCCATTGTTTCCAAAGTCTTCTCTACACAAAAGGCATAAAGATATATATTTATATTTTCTTTTCAAAGTTTTGAAGTTTTGCTCTTGCCACATCTAGGTATCTATGCCACCTGAAATTTATTTTTGTGACCGTTTATGAAGTGAATATCTAATTTTATTTTTTTCCATATGGATATATCCAGTTGTCTCTGTGTCGTGTATTTAGACGTCCATCTTGTCCTTGTTGAATTAGAATGCTATCTCTTGTTTGTCAAGCTCCCACATGTGTGGGTCTGTTTGTGGGTTCTCTAATCCGTTCCACCGGACCGTTCGTCTCTCCCAATACCAACACCACACTGTCTTAATTATGGTAGTTGTTTTTTTTGTTTGTTTTTCTTTTTTAAACAAATCCTTATATCTGTTAGGGCAAGACTCTCCTCCTTCCCTTGTGGCTGAACTTGGCTCTTTGCCTTTCCATATTAATTTTATAATTGGCTTGTCAAGTTTTTTGTTTGTTAGCTTTTGGCAACTTCATCGAGGTGTAGTTAATGTACAAAGACTGCACGGTTTTCACATGTACAATTTGGTGAGTTTCAAAATAGGTATATACCCATAAAGTCCTCAGCACAATCCAGCAATTTCCTTGAAGCACACAGATTCTGAGACGGCCCTCGATTGTCCCTGCCCCCTGCTAGCCATGCCCTCATGTCCCCCTGCTATGGTCTGAATGTTTGTGTCCCCCCCACCCCAAATTCACATGTTGAAATCCTGATGCCCAAAGAGGTGGTGTTAGGAGGTGGGGCCTTGGCGGTGTGACTAGGTGATGAGGGTAGAGCCCTCTGGAATGAGATTGGTGCCCTGACAGAAGAGGCTCCAGAGGGCTCCCTCCCATGAAGACTTGAACACGACCATTTAGAGCGGCTTTATTTGCAGTAGCCTGTGGTAGGCTGGTTCTCATCCACTTAATTCTAGCATCTCTGTCACTTCTGCGTCCGTTTCAATTATTTTTCTTTTCATTAAGGGTCATATTTTCCTGCCTGTTTGCATGCCTGAGAAGGTTTATTTGGATGCCAGACATGGTGAAATTTACACTGTTGGTCACTGGATTTAAAAATAAAATGTATTTAAATACTTTCGAGCTTTGTTCTAGAATATGATTAAGTTGCAGAGATATAGCTTGATTCTTTGACTTGCTTTCAAGCTATAAGGCAATCCAGAACATCCTTTTGGTCTAAGGCTAATTTGGCCCCACTGCTGAGGTGATGGGTCTCTGAGGCGATGCCCTTCCGCACCCCATGAGTTAGATCTCTTGCTTCGGGCTGATGGGAGAAGGAACTACTTCCTTGAGCTGAGTGAGCGACAGGGATCAATCCGCCTGCTCTTCCGCTGGGCGTTTCCTCACACGCATGCGCTGACCAGCTCAGGGGGAAGACTGGAGGCGGAGGCTCAGAAGCGATCTGGGGTGGCAGCTGCTTGTTCTCCCCGCTCTGCCCTCAGAGCCTGGCCAACTTGAACTCCCCAAACTCTGAACTCTGGTCCTTAGTTCGAAGATCACTTTGTTTCCCTTCTCTTTGAAGTCATTATCCTATGCTGCTATTCTCCTAAGTCTGAAAACCATTATTTCTTTTTCTTTTTTTTTTTTTTAAGATTTTATTTATTCATTTAACAGAGAGAGAACACAAGCAGGCAGAGAGGCAGGCAGAGGCAGAGAGAGGAGCAGGCTTCCTGCGGAGCAAGGAGCCCGATGTGGGACTTGATCCCAAGATGCTGGGATCATGACCTGGGCCAAAGGCAGCTGCTCAACCAACTGAGCCACCTAGGCATCCCATGAAAACCATTATTTCATATATTCTATTTTTGTTTATTTGTTTTAGTTATTTAAGGCAGAAAGATAAATCTAGTCCCTGTTACACTATTATGGACAGAAATGGAAGTCTTTACTCTCTTTTCTTGCCTGTGTGCCTACAACCCCAAGTACTTAGAAAATATTTTAAGGGGCACCTGGGTGGCTCAGTAGGTTAAGTGTCTGCCTTCTGCTCAGGTCATGATCCCAGGGTCCTGGGATTGAGTCCTGCATTGGGCTTCCCGCTCAGCCAGGATCTTCCTCTGCCTGCTGCTCCCCTTGCTTGTGTGCTCTCCCTCTCTCTCCATCTGACAAATAAATAAATAAAATCTTAAAAAAAAAGAAAGTATTTTAAGATTACACAATATGTATTTGCAGAAGTAGATGTGACAAAATTTGAACACATTAGTACCTAAACCAACATTACTACCTCTGTGACCCACTCTATTGATTATGTTCCTGGGGAAGGCCCCTCCTATGGGGAGGACCTGATAAGGTGTGTAGCACAAGGGGTAGGCTATACAGTGAGGGAGAAACTCCTGCCTTCTTTCTACTCAGCAGATCTTGCCTGACTATATAAGTACATGAGTGTAATGTTATTGTTGAGATAGTCTTGAAATAGCCCCAAACTCTATAGTATCTCCCATTTAAAAAAACATAAAACCTCTCCCTTGATTTCACATTCCTACTTGTAACTATTGCCCCATTTCTTTGTTCTGTACAGCTGAAATTCTTCAAAGAGTTACCTAAATTTGCTCTCTCATCTTCTCCCTTGTTGACTCCTGTCTGGTTGAGCTTGGACTTCACCATTCCACTGAAACGGTTCTCGTGGGGGGCCCCAGTGTCCTCCACGCTGTCGGACCCCACAGCCATTCCTCATCTTATGCGGCTCCTCAGGTGCATGTAACTGATGATGCCCTCCTTCTGGAAACCTTTTCCTTGGCCTCTGGGAAGTCACTCTCATCATTCTCTTCCAACCTCTCTGGAAGCTTCTTCTCCATTTCTTTTCCTACGTCCTCCTCCTCTTTCTGATCCCTTTTCTATCTACCCTTACTCCCTTAGATGACATACCAAGTCCATGGCTCTAAATATCATTTCTATGTTGATGACTTCCAAATCTATCTCCCCAACTCCAACCCCTGCCCTGCGTCAGACGCCTCTTTTCAACTTCCTACTTATCATAAATGGGTATTATAAGCTTAAGTCTCAAACTGAACTTGCTCTTCCCTCTCAAATCTGGGTTCCCTGTAATCTTCTCCTTCGTAAACAGCATCTCCGCCCTGCCTGCCAATTATTTAGGCCAAAAATTTGGGAGCTAGTCTTTCCTTCTGTGGCATTTCACATGCAGCCCAACAGCAAAACCTGTCAGCTGTACCTTCAAGTCTAACCATCTTTCAAAGTCTCTACCCGTACACTCCTGTCTGAGCCACCACCGAATTCTCCAACAGCTTCTTAGCTCACACAGCATGGACTCAAAAGGCCCTGCCATGGCTTGTGAGGCCATCCATGATCGGTCACTCCTGCTGATTCTTTGGCCTCCTCTCCTACTCCGCTACCCACTGTCTGATTCTACCACCCCAACCCCTTTGCACACTCCCTCTTCATTCATTTGTACCTGCTGTTTTTTTTCTTTCTGGAGCACACTTCCCCCAGCCCGCCCCATGATTTCCTCCCTCTCTTCACTTGAGTCACCTTAAAATAAATGTCAACTTACAAAAGAGAGTCTATCACCTTTCTTGTTCTAGTCATTGTTCTACTTAAACATTTATAACCACGTACCATGTTATTGATTTATTACTTCATCCACACCTCCCACCCCCACTAGAATGTTCCATGGCAGCATGACTGAGAACTACTGCCACCGGTTATATAATAACGTTATTTTTTAAAGAAAAAAAAAAAAGGAGCAGAAGAGAGGGACCCATAGAATGCAATGCATTAGAGATGTCCAAACTAGTAAGTACTGAAGAATGTCTATCTCGGTTGGCAAATGAGAGGACCAGACACCTGGAGAGCAGCTTTTCAGGTTGTTGGGTGGAGGTGACAGATTGCAGTGGGTTGAGTATATCCTCTCCCACACAGTCTCCTGGTTCTTTCCTCAAGAAACTCTTTGTCACCTTCCCCCCTTTCAGTCCTTATAATCACACAGTCACAACATGCTAACCATTCCCAGTGGGGCATTGGCAGTCCTTGGTCTCCAGCAGGGCACAGTCTGATGGAGGAGGACGCAGCTCAAGGAGCTCCCAGTCAGATGGGTGGGGGGGGAGCGTGTAGAAATAAAAAAGCAAAATAAGAATGCACCTACTGTCGAGGAAGCAACAGTAAAGCCATGCCAGGGAGAAGGGGCCGACCAGGGAAGGAAGGAGGCAGGGACGCCATTTCTGGCTCCAGAGCGCTGGGACCGGGTGGGATGTGACATCCACAATTCATAGCCGATCAATCCTTCAGGGCCGGGGGCTCTGACCCCTTCGGAAACCCCTCTCTTCTCTGACAGCTGAGCCCGTCTCCCTGGAGGCCTTGGGCGGGAAGGTTGGTCTGCGAGATGGACTCAGGAGCCCCGCAGCCAGGATGATGGACGAGCAGGCAAGGGCTGCTCGGGGCGGCCTGAGCAGAGATCAGAGATACGGCAAGTTTCTCTCCGTACGGAGAGAGAGAAATATGGCGGCAAACACGGCTCTTTGTGTCGAGAGTGCTGAAGGCCAAAGGACAGAACCTGGTGGAACAGCAAGCACATAAGAGGTGGCTTAACAAGGAGGATGAAGAAAGCCCAGAAGGGCTGTCAGCGAAAGAGGAAGGAAACAGTTGGTTAAGTTGGGTGAATCAGTTGATTAAGTGGCTGCCCCTGGCTGATTCCATGGGTCCTGAGATCGAGCTTCCCATCGGGCTCCCTGCTCAGCGGAGAAACTGCTTCTCTCTCTTCCTCTGCCTGCTACTCTGCTTCCTTGTGCTCTCTTTCTCTATCAAATAGATAAATAAAATCTTTTTTCTAAAAAAAAAAAGGTGAAGGAAACAAGAAGCCAAGAGAGAAGACAGCTTTGCCATATGACAGGGATGACCAAGAGTAATGGCCAAATGCTCCAGAGAGGTCCCCACTGTAACGGGGACACCTCCTTTGGATTTGGTCATTAGGGGATCCCTGGGAAGGTGGGGAGAGCAGTGTCAGTGGAGAGGAGGAAGCAGAGACCAGGTTTCAGTGGGCAGGGCCGCCAGTGGAAAAGCGAGGAAGGGATCGGAGGTCAGTGGGCTTGCCGGATTTAGCAGATGAAAACACACAATACCCTGTTAAACCTGAATTCATTAGAAATTTAGATCAGCAATTATTTATTTATTATTTTTTGAGAGAGAGAGTGCAAGAGCAGGAGGGGGAGGGGCAGGGGGAGACAGAGAATCTGAGGCAGCCTTCAATGCTCAGCACAAAGCCCAACCTGGGGCTCGATCCCCCGACCCTGAGACCATGACCTGAGCCGGAATCAAGAGTCAGATGTTTAAATGACTAAGCCACCCAGGCACCCCCTGATAAACAATTTTTAAATAAGTCCGTCCCACGTATTCATTGTCTGTCTGCAATTCAAATTTAACCCGGTGTCCTGTGTTTTATGTGACCAGCCTCCTGGAATGGCCTGTGGACTTCCCTCTCAAGCAACACGGCTAGGAAGAAAAGGTGAGCGCTCAGGGCCAGCACTGGAAGGGCACCAAGATCGGGGGAAAGTTGTGTCTAAGATGGGATCATCCGAGCCTATAGGGCAGACAGCAAGGCTTTCTGTCCCCAGTGTGGAGGGTGAAGGGAAAAAACCTATAGTGGCAGAGGCTAAGGCACAGTGGGGGGAGTAGTGATTATTTAAACTCTGGGCTTCTAGCCAGACCAGAAATTATTTCCTTGGACCTACCCATAAGAAGCAGACAGTCCCTCCCCGACCCTCTTTCCCGCAAAAAGCTCAGAAGATACAAATTGCCAATTTTAATTTGCAAGTCGATTGCTGCAACTTTGACACTATGGGATTGTGGGTTTAAGAAGAGCTCTCGCCAGTGAATTTTGTTCTTTTGTTCTTTTTCTCGGTGTTCCAATGGACCACCATAGCTGCAAACATTTTTCTAAATGGAGCAATCCACTTTGCCAATATCAACATTCCTTAAAACCCCATCGCCAGAGAGAACCACTTGTAATAGCTGGATTCCTTGACCAGTTCAGGCCCTCGGCCTGGGTCTTTCAAAGCAAATGAATCAAATGTGTCCTGTGATCAAGTCCCTTTTTCCTCTTTCTGTATTTTAATCTCCCTGGGAGTGGTGAAGGTGACAAAGCTCATTTGATGATGGAAGAATGCTGTCATTGGGGTCCCCAAACAGCCAACAACTGTTTCTCTCCCTCATACACCCCGTTCCAACTCACATCTGGATTGAAAACCGGAACACTGGTGTACTATGCCTCTAATGCCTCAGATTTCTGCCAGACTGGTAGCCTTCCTCAGTCCTCCGTTGCGGTGTCTGTGCGACAGGCAGAAAGAAAAAGATCCCTTCCACTTTCCACAAATACCCTAAATCTGTTTTAGTTTAGTTTGTTTGTGGGGGTCCACCCCACCACGTCTAGTGCTTTGCTGGGTTAGAGTATGTAGACCCCACAGCAGGAGAAGCTCTGTGGCTTCTGCCGCCCCTCCTAAGACTGTCTCTGGCTTGGGGAGGGGGGAGCGCCTGGGGGGCTCAGTTGGTTAAGCGACTGCCTTCAGCTCAGGTCATGATCCCAGGTCCTGAGATCGACTCCTGCATCAGGCTCCCTGCTCAGCAAGGAGTCAGCTTCTCCCTCTCCCTCTCCCTCCCTTCTTCTCCGTCTCCTCCCTTCTCATGCTCTCTCTTATTCTCTCTCTCTCAAATAAATAAATAAAATCTAAAGAAGAAGAAGTAGTAGTAGAAGAAGAAGAAGAAGAAAAGAAGAATGTCTCTGGCCACTGTATGCACGTTAGCAAATGTCTTCCCTCCTTCACAGGGGACTGTGAAACTTCCAGTAAGAAAAAAAATGACAATATAGGGCTGACAAACTCCCTTTCTCCTGAACTGCTTGTTCTATATTAGCTTCAAAACAAGTGTTTGCTCAGTCAGTTAAGTGTCTGCCTTTGGCTCAGGTCATGATCTCAGGGTCCTGGGATCGAGCCCTCAGTCTGGCTCCCTGCTCAGCGGGGGAGTCTGCCCTTGCCCTTCCGCCCGTCCTGCCCCCCCCCCCCCCGCTCATGCTGTCTCTGTCTCTCAAATAAATAAAATCTTTAAAAAACAAATAAAAAATTTTAAAAACCTGCAAGTGTTTGCCGACTATCTTTTTTTTTTTTTTTAAAGACTTTATTTATTTATTTGACAGAGAGATAGAGCCAGAGAGCACCAGCAGGGGGAGAGGCAGAGGGAGAGGGAGAAACAGTCTCCCCACTGAGCAGGGAGCCTGATGCGGAACTTGAACCCGGGACCTGAGATTATGACCTGAGCTGAAGGCAGACACTTAACCGACTGAGCCACCCAGGTGCCCCATTTGCCAGCTTTCTTTTCAAGAAAGCACCCACGGACTGCCCCCGATACTGCTGGTTCTGTTCCCAGCTCTGACAGAATCCGCACGCGTGGAGAACAGTTAGTTTGAATAGTCTCAAGATGATCCGTAATTTTGCCTTTTGCTTCCTCTCCCGTAGTGCTCAGGCTAGAGCAAGGTCTTCTGTGGTACGTGGTACTCAGGATCTGCTCCAGGGAGGTTATGCTTGGGGCCTGACCCCAAATAGAATATTTCCACCCAGCTAACGAGTGATTTAACACTCTTTCTGTGGCGTCTATCCTGAGAGGTGGATAAGTACAGAGGAGCTGGAGCTAAAGCTGAGGCCAGGACAGGAAAGGAAACTTTCTTCATAGATCAAAATATTTGCTGAGCCTCCAGCAGGCATGTTCTGACAGGCCCCGTGGGGGACTGCCCTCCTGCGAGGCCAACCGGGGCGCCGGGGTGGCATGGCCCAGTGTCCGGGCGGGGGCAGGGGGAGCATGTGGCCCGAATCACCTCATCTGGAGGCTGAAGACCTTAGAATATTTAATCCAGAAAGCACTTTGAGTTCCTATAGTCCAGAAACTCCCAGATTTTTAATTTCACGGTCTGTCACTCTTGGGGCAGGGGGAGGGGTCATAATATAAAAAAAAATAGCAGTCTGTTAGTTATTATTTTGCCAGTTGAACAAATAAAACACTCATCTCCTGTCATTTCAGGAAAGGACACTTTAACATAAACAATATGAAAGATTTATTCTCTCATTTTTTTAAAAAAAAGATTTTATTTATTTATTTGACAGAGAGAGAGAGAGAGAGAGATCACAAGTAGGCAGAGAGGCAGGCAGAGAGAGAGGGGGAAACAAGCTCCCTGCTGAGCCGAGACCCTGATGCGGGGCTCGGTCCCAGGACCCTGAGATCATGACCTGAGCCGAAGGCAGAGGCTTTAACCCACTGAGCCCCCCAGGCATCCCTTATTCTCTCACTCTTAATGTAAAGAATATATCCCAGTTGTTTCCCAGAACGTCAGCATTAAACTTACACGAGCATTTTTTAAAAACTTACACAGATTTTTTAAAATATGTGTGTGCCCGCATGTGTATTCTTATGTACACGCATTCATCCTCCTTCTCCTCTTCCTCCTCCTCAGCTTCTCTCATCACCAGGCAGCCCTGGGGGAGCGATTTGGCTCCTGGACTCTGGGCCACAACGCCGGAGTTCAAATCCCGGCTCTGCCGCTTGGGATCTGAAGAACCTCAGAGAAGCTACTAAACTTCTCTGAGCCTTGGTTTCGTTATCTATGAAGTGAAGGTCGTAATAGTAGGACATACTTGCCCTGAGTAATTGTGAGGGTTCTTTGAGTCGATATATGAAAAACGCTTAGCATGCAGGAACCAGCAGGTAATCGATAGCCATTGTCACCACAGTTGTTACTACAGTGCGGGGACTGGGGACGCCTTCATAAACGGGTCCCTGGGAGCCACGGATGGAGCAACGCTTTTCTCTTCTGGGGGGCAGGGGGTGGTGGGGAGACTGAAGTCTGGAGCAGGCACGACCTCGGCCAGCTAAGGTCTGTGAGCGAGCAGGACAAGAGAACCCAAGTCTTCTAGCCACGCCTGACCTCGGAGGTTGTGAACTTGGCCGGTGGCTGGGAGTGGGGTGGGAAGCCGTGGGCAAGTGTGCAGGTCTGGTGGGGGCAGGAGCCCGCTCTGTGGCAGGGCACGGATGACAGGGTTGGGGGCCACCAGCGACCAGGGGATCCGGCCACCACACTTTCCTTTCTCTGCCTTCAACCGGGAGGAGATGAAAGTGAGTAGGTTACAGCCTGGGGATGGGGAGACGGGCACGGGAGTCCCCATGTGGGAAGGCAGGGGGGAGTAGCAACGCCTCCTGCACCCCTTCCTCCTGCCTTCAGTCCAGCCACAGGACCCCTGCCGAGTCCCCGTCCTGCCTCCCCCCTGCCTGGGGGCTGGGCCACCTCTGGGGGCTGAGTCTGTCAGGTGAAGGTCCTGCCCTCCTCGTCACCAGCGGCCAGAGGGGCCAGGGCTGGAATAACAAATGCCCCAAGCGTCTGATGCGTTTCTTTTGCAGCGATGCCCCCCCCCCCCCGGGGGCTGCTCCCACTTCCTGGTGCAGGCCGCTGGCTCCGGCGGGATGGCTCTCCGCGGCTGCTGGCGGACCCACGTTACTGGGGCTGCTTGTGGATTCACAGGAGCGGCTGCCCGAGTGGGGGTCCTCCGGCCCTCTGCCCGCCGCCCTTCGCCCCTGACTTCCAGCCTCCCCACTGCCTGCCGACCACACGCTCCAGCCGGGAAGAAGAGAGAGCAAATGACCCCCAAAGGGGAGGAGGGGGTCTCTAGGAGGAAACCCAGACTTTCCCACAGGCGCCCCGCAGGTCGGAGCTGGGCCACCTGCCTGCTCCTAGCTGCAAGAGAGCCCGGGAGATGTCACCTGGCGTCCGGGCGACGGGCTGCGGTCTCATTAACGAGGAAGAAGAGCACCATACTGGACAGAAGCCGTCGTCTGCCAGGAAGGTGTGAGCACAACAGACCGAGCCTTTTGCTGCCCCTCCGCCCCAAAGCCTCGCTCAGCAGGCTCCCATGTGACGGGACCACGGGCTCCGCTCCAGAAGCCTGAGGGGCAGTTCAGGTCTTTCCTGAAGGCCTCGCACACACGGGTAGTGGGTCTCGGTGCACGTCGGCCCCGCCAACCTCTTGTATGAATCTCTTTATCCCTCCCTCTGCCTCCTCTCAACAGCGGCCCCATCTCCCGCTCTCCTTACACAACCAAACAGCCCCGCCGGGCCCCGCCCCTCCGGCCTCCTCTCGCGTGTGTCCAGGTTTTCCCTCCTTCGTCTGTGTGCCCTTCTTCTGGAAATCTGTTTGCGCCCTGGGCTTTTCCACGTCTGGGCCTCCATCTGTCTCCCCTCGAAGCACAGTCAAGGCTGAAAGCGAAGAATTTGGAAGATGATGTTTAGGTTTGGAAATCATCTTCTGCTGTGTCCCCCGCCCCCCTGGGTGACCAGCGAGCCAGCGTAAACACCAGCCCCGCTCGCGCACGGCCAACCGCGCAGGCACCTGCCGGACACCTGTCCCGGCCAGCGAGTGGGGCCCCGCCCGGTGCCCTCGGCCTCCTGCTCTCCTGCTCCCAGGTTTCCACTGGTGGTCCCTCCACACGTTTCCGCCAAGTAATTTCCAGCTGCTCCTTTGAAGGCCACCCAAGATAGAGTCTGAGGAGGCTCCAGGCTGGGCCCAGAAGCTACTCCGAAAATAAGCCCCTGGCTTATAGTCTTCGTATTTGACGTGGTATTCAATCTCCGGATCCCACGTTTTCTTTATATCTGTTCTTTCTCCGCCACTAGGCCGGGAGCAAGCTGAGGGGATGCGCCGGGTCTCCTGTCAACCTCGGGACAAGGGTTATTCTTTTTTTTTCCCCCCAGTTGATGTGTTTTGGGCAACTTCCATGTGTCAGGTGCTGAGGCAGGTGCTGAGAAGAGAGGGCAGACCGGTCCCTGGCCTCTTTCAGGGTTTGCCTCTCCTGCTCCTTTTCCTGTCCCCAGCACAGGGCGCGGCCCGAGCCACCGGGAAGACCGACTACTATCTTGGTGAGGCAGGAGGTTCAGATTCAGCCTCCAGAGATGAGCCCCCTCACGGTCTTCCTGGACTCCGAGCTCATAGGGCTCTGGCGGCCCCTCAGCAGCGTCCCCAGGCCTCCTCCTCCCAGCATCCCGGCATCCGGGTTACTGTGGGCTCGGCCCGCCTGCTACGCGGCCAGAGCCTGAAGGAGCTTTTATTCCCAACGAGGGCAGTCAGCTGAATTCCCAAATCAAAGATTTTTCCACTTCAATCTTTCTCCTTTTCTCTTTTGCCCAAAAAACACGTTCATTCTGTGGAAAGGGGATTGGGTAGTCCTCCTTCTGAGGGTTAAAGACTTTATGAGGAATCCCTGGAGGGGATGGACAGGGCTCAGGCCAAAGCCCTTCTCCTGACTGGGGCCCCCAGGAGAGGGCCCTCCAGCAGCACCCCCCGCCACCCTGGGAGGACAGAGGAGACGAGATCAAAGCTGGGAGGCTGAGCCTTTTCTCCTCCCTACCCCAGCCTGCACCTGACTCCTTCCCTCTCTTTCCTGCCTTTTCTCTCCTCTCCCTCCCCTTCCTCTCCACTCCTGCGCTCATGCATTTCCTCTGCAGCTGCCATGTGTCAGGCTGTGCTGCGAGCTCAGAAAACAGGGACAGTCAAGCCTCGCTGCTCTTCCGGTCTAGGGCTCGTGGGGGGCGAGGTGCACAGACCACAGGCCAGGGTGAGGAGTGACAATTGGCAAAGACAGTTAACTGGTAAGTCTCCAAGTACCTTCAGAGGCTCATAAGGCACATGGAGAACGTGGGAAACTCCGGGGCCGAGGACATTAGCCTTAGGGAACCTCCAGGGCAGGCTGACTCATTAACCTCTCCATCTGAGGGGGAGCGTCTCAGCGGGAGAGAACACAGACCGTGTGAGCAGGCTGCCCCCATTCAGATCCCGGGTCTACCCCTTCTGTGTGATCCTAACAAGCCACTTCATCGTTTTATTGTTCCCGGTTGTTTATAAAATAGACCTTTTGGAAGAGCAATTTTAGGTTCATGGCAAAATTGAACATAAAGTACAAAGGGCTCCCCCATCACTCCCGCCCCCCCCGACATGCACAGCCTCCCCCACTAGCCAGGTCCGTGGACCCGCACAAAGGTCCACGTTTAAATATTTGCACAAAGTCCACAGTTTACCCTCAGGCTCACTCCTGGGGTCTGTTGGACACCCCGTGGGTTTTGGCAAATATTTAATGGCCTGTATCTATTGGTACAGTATCATCCAGAATAGTTCCACTGCCCTAAAAATCCTCTGGTGCAGTCGATTAAGCATCTGCCTGGGTTTCAGCTCAGGTCGTGATCTCAGGGTTGTGGTCTCAGGGTCATGAGATCAAGCCCCGCGTCAGGCTCCGCACTCAACATGGAGTCTGCTTTCTCTCTGCCCCTCCCCGCCCCGTTCTCTCTCTCTCTCTCTCTCAAATAAATAAGTCTTAAAAATAATAATAATCCTCTGTGCTCTGCCTTCTGCCTTTGCCTAATCTTCTTATCCTCAATTTCTTCTAGTTTGAAATGGGAGAAATCACTGTCTCATGGGGAGATCATGGGGATAAAACGAGATAAGATACGGGAGTGTTTTGCTTTAGGTGTCTGTGATTTATGTAATAGTCCAGGGAGAAGCCAAGCACCCTCCCACAGTGGTCCCTGATTATCTTGCCTGTTGTTGGAGGAAAGAGAGGACCAGATGGGGAGGGGGATCTTACTCCAGAGTAGTAAGGCAATGCTCCCCCTGCCTCAGCAGGTCTGGGTGGTGGGCTACTTGAGGAACCGCAGTGGGAGGAAGATGTGGGGGCCTACGGGATTCCAAAGGCGCTCTGGACTCTTCCCTGCTTCTGGGGTAACCCATCCAACTTTATCCGAGCCGTCCTCTGGCTGCTCTTGGCAGAGGCTAGAGAGCCTGCGTGAGTCATGTCCACGTGGCTGATGTGGGGAGGGAGGGAGGGAGCGACGGGCAAGGCTCATGCCCAGGCTGGGCCACGCTGGCTTGGAGACATTGTTCCTGAAAGTCCCTGGCAGGAAGTGGGCTGCTGTGGGCTGTTAAACTGCCATGCAAATAGACAAGTAAACAGGCTCCGATGAGAATCCCAGATGCCTGCTTCATTCCAGAGACCCAGCCGCTCCTTCTGGCCTCCAGGTGGGGACCAGCTCCGGGAGCCCTGTGCGCAAGCTCCCCGGGGCTGTCCGTCTCCTGTTCCTCCAGGATCCGGACAGAGATCTTGCCTGGGAGACCTCGGTCTCCTTCTGCACCCAGACAGGCAGGGTCTACACAGGGAGAGGGAGACCTGGCACGACAGTTGGCACCAATGTATCACCCCTCAGTCAGACCGGAAAGATCATTCTGGGGTCTGCTTGGGCTGTCCAGGCAAAGGTACACCGTGGTGCTAGAGACATGGGTGGGCCATGTGGTAGGCTCGTGTGGTCCCCTCCGGGCTCCGCCTCAGTTGGGTCTGTCCCCAGGCAGGCACAACTGGGCTCGGGAAATGCCAGGTGCTTGCTGTATACATAGTCAGAATTTATTGCCCTGTGGTAAGAAGGGATAGGGAGGGAGAGGATGGAATGGAACACATCTGGTGACCTGATTTTTGTTTTCCTGTTCTCGGTTAAGGACCTTGGCTGTGCTTAGGGCTGGAGAAAGAAGTCGGGGACATGGGGCAGGGGCCGGGGGTGCACGTTACTTGGCTGGGCTCAGGGAGAGACAGCTGGCCCCTTCTTGGGAAGGCCTCTGCTCCTTGTGGGGTGGGAGGGGACTCAGTTCCCCTATGTGAAGATTCAATGAGGAAGAAAAGTATGATCTCATGAGATATCCTTGGCAGTGAGCGTAGCATAGCCTATGAACTTGTCAAATCACTATGTTGTACACCTGAAATTAATGTAACATCATGTGTCAACTATACTCAGATTTTTTTAACAAGTATGGTTCCATGAAATTTAGCAGCATGTCCAACAAGGACACAACATGCAGTCATATCCATACAGAAATCGAAAAAAAGTGCATAAACAGGCACAGCTTCGGTAAAGTTGCAACGACAGCCATCAACTCTACAACGAAAGCTCGCACGCACTTCTTACACACACACTGCAACCGAAACACACACGAACTTGTTCATCGAGACCAGAGAGTCACACTGACCCTGAAGATCAAGGCAAGCATCACGCGAACCATTACAGTCCCGGGATTTTGCAAAGCCTAACGATCATCTCAAGCTTTCTGCAAACTTCCAGAGGGTGCGCCAGCTTTTGGTGAACCATTCAGTCCCGGGTCCCCTGGCCATTCCTCATGACTATCCCTGCTCACCACCACCTCCCCACGGATGGAGACCACGGAGGAAAGACTCACAAGGCTTCTGTGAGGTGGTCAGCTTGGCAAGATTTGAAGAAAGGAAGAGATTGACATGGTCTTTGAGGGCACATAGCAATCCAGGGACTCCCTGTAAGAACCACTGGATAGGAGATCACCGAGGTCCAATCCTGTCTTCCATGATGCCCCTTAGCAGCCAGTGGAGCTGTGTTTTCTATCCTGCTCCCAGGCCGGGTTCTAATTTCCAGTGCCAGGAACTACCTCATTTCCTTTATGAAACACAGGTCTATCCAGATGGCACGCTCCTGCTGGCCTGAGGGCGTATTTGCCCCAGGGCTGCCAGCCCTCCACCAAGGCAGCCTTCTTCCACTCCGTCAGCCCTCCCTCCTAATCCCAGGAGGGAGCTGTCTCACTTAAACCTTCCTCTCGGCTTCCCTGCGGTGCCACCTGACGAACCCGGGCACCCGGAACCAGGCCCTGACCCTCACCCGCAGGTACCTGCCTCCACTGCTGGGGAGAGAAGAGCAGAGACTCCCGATCCAGTCAGTGAAATGCCGTCGGGGAGTAGCCAACATGCTGTTGGGGCACAGGATGGATGGGGGGAGCTCAGTGGGGGAAGTACTATGTGAGCCAGGGCCTGAAGATGAAGGAAGAATCAGGGCAACATTCGAAGACAAGGGCCACAGAGGAAGGTTGGGCTGAGATGGGGAAGGGCCGGGCTTGCCTGCTGGTCGGCAACTCAATTGCCGAACAACTTCATCTAAGGGATCCTTCCCTCCCTTCCTCCCTCCCTTCCTCCCACCAGTATTTATTTATTTATTTGTTTATTTATTTATATTATTTTTAAAAATATTTTGTTTATTTATTTGACACAGAGAGAGAGAGATCACAAGCAGGCAGAGAGGCAGGCAGAGAGAGAGGGGGAAGCAGGCTCCCCGCTGAGCAGAGAGCCCGATGCGGGGCTCGATCCCAGGACCCTGAGATCATGACCTGAGCCGATGGCAGAGGCTTTAACCCACTGAGCCACCCAGGCGCCCCCTCCCACCAGTATTTATTGAACACCTTTTTTCGTATCAAATATCCTGTTAGGTGGTAGAAACAAATATGACTAAGACATGCCCTGTCTTGAGGGAGCATGCAGATGAGCAGCGAGACAAACACATAGAACTCGTTCGAGCTCCTGGTCCTGCAGGAGGAAAAGTCCCTTCAAAGAGACATCCTCTAGACCCCAGACCAGAACCTGACTTGGCCTCATGTCATGGGCGGCATGGCCGCCAAGCCTCAGAGCCACCTCAACCACTCTTCACCCCAGGCCCCTCTTACAGGCTGCTGTCGCCTGTCTTGGTTGAAGAGATACTTTGCACCTCCTCCGCTCTGGAAGATATAGAATTTTCTGACCTGAAGGCCAGAGACTGGGCCAGATGACCTCTTGTGCTCCTTGAGTCTATGGTCAACAGGGGATCTAAGGAAGCCTCTGAACCCGCCCTTCCCTCACACAGCAGTCTGGCAGGGGTATATAGGGGGGAGACTCTCAGGAGGCCATCTGTTCTCCTAATTCTGCCCTTAGAAGGGGTGTATGTGTGTGTTGGGGGGCGTGGAACCCCCCCCTCCTCCCTGTGTCTCAGACTTGGAGGAGTCCTGGCCTGGAGATAGGCTGAGGGACACATCTAGGAGCCATGGCAGTCCATGGAGACGCCCATGATGGGATCATCATGGATAACCCTCAGTGGTGCTCCAGGTCTGGTAGATCTGGAAGAGTCCAACACCAACTGAATCTGCTTAGCAATCTCTACCAGGCATCTCCTAAGGCAATGCTACTGCTGGGGGGTCCTGGGGAGAGGAAGACTCTCTCCTTGTCCCTCAAAGTGCTTCCACTGAAGTTGCTGAGACAAATACGCAATGAGCATGTTGAGTAGAGTAAGCTGGCTTCCCTGGAAGCCGTACAAAGAGCCAAGTGATGCCATCAGGGAAATACAAATCAAAACCACAATGAGATACCTCCTTATGCCAGTGAGAAAGGCTAAAATTAACAAGACAGGGAACAACGAATGTTGACGAGCATGTGCAGAAAGGGGAAACCTCTTACACTATTGGTGGGAACACAATCTGGTACAGCCACTCTGGGAGACAGTATGGAGGTTCCTGAAGAAGTTAAAAATAGAGCCACCCTACGACCAAGCAATTTCACTACTGGGTATTTACCCCAAAGATACAGATGTGGTGAAAAGAAGGGGCACCTGTACCCCAATGTTCATAGCAGCAATGTCCACAATAGCCAGACTGTAGAAGGAGCCGAGATGCCCTTCAACAGACTAATGATAAAGAAGATGTGGTTTATGTATACAACGGAATATTACTGAGCCATCAGAAAGGATGAATACCCACCATTTACATCAACATGAATGGAACTGGAGGGAATTATACTAAGTGAAATAAGTCAACTAGAGAAAGACAATTATCATACGGTTTCACTCATATGTGGAATGTAATTAGTAGCGCAGAGGACCATAGGGGAAGGAAGGGAAAACTGAATGGGAAGAAATCAGAGAGGGAGACAAACTAAGAGAGATTCTTGACTCCAGGAAACAAACTGAGGGTTGCTGGAGGGGAAGTGGGGGTGGGTGGGTGGATGGGGTAACCGGGTGATGGGCATTAAGGAGGTCACGGAATGTGATGAACACGGGGTATTATACACAACTGATGGATCACTGAACATTATATAAAAACTAATGGTGTACTATTTGTCGGCTAATTGAATTTAAATTTAAAAAAAGAAAAAACAAACAAAGAGACAAAGGAGCTCAGAGGTAGAAAGAGCCTACCCAGTGCGGGGGGGGGGGGGGGGGGGGGGGG
>CM052814.1:24997845-25065449 GCA_028533885.1 Nasua narica | reverse complement strand
TTTTAAGATTTTTTAAAATTTACTTGAGAGAGACAGAGAGAGAGAGATAGTGGCAGAGAATGTGAGCCAGGGGGTGGGGGTGGGCACAGGGAGAGGAAGAAGCAGGCTCCCCACTGAGCAGGGAGCCTGACACAGGGGCCCATCCTAGGACCCTGGGATCTGACCTAAGCCAAAAGCGGACGCTGAACCCACTGAGCCACTCAGGCGTGCCGAAAAACCAAGGCCTTCCGTCTTGCAAGCCCGCATCTTTCACACGTGGCCTTTATGGGGTGCAAGCTGAGTACTCCACCCTCCAGCATCACATCGCAGACTTTCCAGGGAGCAAGACAGAGAAAAGCAAGAGACACAAGCCAGACATGTTCCAGCTCTGTCTGCACCTTTTCGGACAAAAAGAATTTATATCATTTACATCTTGTTGGCCAGAACCGTGTCCCGTCATCACTCCTAGAAACAAGGGAGCCTTGGAAGATCACTATTTTTAGGAGGGCTCATGGATCTCCCTGGCCCAAGCAAAATCAAAGTATTGCTAATGAGGCAATTAGCAATTAGAAGGGAAGAGGGGGTGGAGATCCGGCAAAAAGCTGTGCTCCCTGAAGTCCAGAAGAATGAGTAGAATCAGCGGGGATGGATGGTGAAGGACATCTGGGCAGGGAAGCAGCAGGAGCAAAGGGCCAGGCTGGGAAGGTGTCAGGAGTGTTGGCAAACAGGCCCGTTCAGCTGGAGCTTAGGGTGGGAAGAGTGGCGAGAGCAGATGGGGGCGGCGTGCATTGCCCGGGTTTGTGGGTTGGCCCTCCCACTCAGACCCACACTCTGAGGTGCTGTCAGCCAGGCAGGGGGGAGGCGGCAAGAGACAATGAGCAGCATCAGGGAAAATCAAGTTCAGCTGCACCAGGAGACTGTGATTGAAGTTCACAGGCAGGCAAGGGATGCCCCATCTCGGGACAGCCTGGCAGTGACAGCCGGGGGCAGAGGGATGCCCTCAAGCCAAAGCAGACCCTTCCGGGGACCCTAGTGTCCCTCACTGTTCCCTGAATAAACCATACAATTAAATACAAGCATCGGCCTCCCGCCTGAGGTCTGTGGATTACTGCTACTCTTCCTCACCCCCCATCTCGCCTCCTGGCCTGGCCCCTCCAGGCTGCGTGGACCGATCAGCGTGGGGGATGCAAACTGCAGCCCTAGGAGGTGGTTCAGCCATTTGCTGGACTCACCCCAGAGGTTCCAGACAGGGTCTCTGCACGCAGCATGGGGGGAGGGGACGCAGCCCTCCTTTGCTGTGCTTGTTCATAGATCCTGGCTTTTCTGATAGGGAGGCACTTCAGTTTCACCTTCCTCTTGTTACCGTCGAAGCTCTTTCCTCCTTCTGGCCTCTGAGGAGGTAGAGAACAGTGACTAATGTCCTCCTCGAAGACGCCTCCACTGTCACAGGGCTCCCCATGCGTCCCTCAGCCTCCCCCTTCCCAAGCAGAGCACTTCCCCATCTTCCTGGATCATCTTCGGACCTTTGCGTCCTTTGCGTTCCTTGTTGGGAACCTTCTTCAGTTCCCCACCTTCTATTAAACGCCAAAACCCAGGGGTGGGAGAGGGTTGGGGAGGGGCATTGTTGAAGATGTGGGGACTGAGGCTCTGGTAAGACTTTGACCAGACTCATTGGTCATTTGTTTGGTTTCCAGAATAGCACATGGCCGGATTCACGGGAATGGGGGACTACAGAGCAGATGTCAGGACTCCCCTCCAGAGAAACGCCAGAATGGAAAGACCAAGCCACCGTCACATCATGTAGCCCCAATTCCCCACCTATCTGAGAAAACCCTTTACAACGTCCCTACTGGAAGTTGGGCATTCCCGGGGACAGAAAATTCCTTACAACTCAGGCCTCCCCGGGGCTCTGATGCAGGCATAGGCAGTCCTACTGGTTAGAGGAAGTGTCTCTCTCATGCTATAATACCAGGCACCCCAAGGCACCTCCTCCCCAGCGGGCCCCATATGGAACCCCCCCCCCCCCCCGAATGGCACTCTGACCAGCAAACTCGGCTCTGTCATCCCATTTCATAGATGAGAGTACTGCCGACAAGACTGCGGAGTCCCTTGGCCAAGGTCTCAAGGCCGGCATTGGAGATTAAAACCCAAGCCTGTGTTCTGCATTCGGAGCTGGAGAATTCTTTGTTGAGGGGACTTGCTGAGTGTTGGAGGCTACACAGAGGCGCCTCGGCTGCTGCCCACCGGATGCCCACGAATGCCTCCTCCATCAGTCGTGACAAGCGAAATCAGCCGCAGGCATTGCCGAACGTCCTCGTGGTGGGAGGGGACGTCACCCCTGGCCGATCTGTCTGCTCATCACCTGTTATCTCTCCGCTGAACTCAACCGTTTCCATCCAGCCACTAGCCTGGTTCTCCCCGCGGGAGATACACGGAGCTTCCACTTTGCCTTTACATCGCACATCAGTCCAAACGACAACGAGGTGCTTCCTTATCCCCAAGACTCTTCTCCACATCAGACTCCAGAGCTCCTTCTTGTCCCGATACGCTGTGGTTTCTAGGCCTTTCTCCATGCTGGCAGCAATGTGTGGCTGAGCGCAGCTGTCAGGACACAAGGAAGACAAAAGGCTAGACAAAAGGGAGAACTTCTTTCCTGCCTTCTCCTCCCTGACTCCATTATCGGGAGCAGCCCGATGAGTCATCGCTTCCCTTGTGAAGTGACACACCGTCACGCACACAGGATGTTCCACTGGAAGCCATCGGGGGATGGTGTGTAAGGATAGCATGGAGACAACACTGGGCATATGGCGGTGAGAGTGCTTGGAAAAGACAGAAAGTGTTGTACAATATATGGGGGTATGGATTTCTTCTCTGTCCTCCATCTCAGCCCCTCTCCCAGGGTTCTCTCCAAGCCAGACCAGACTGGCAGAGAAAATTAACCACAGTTTTTTTGAGGAATAGGAAACTTGAAAAAGAGGATACTTTCTAGAACTTTTTTTAAAAAAGATTTTATTTATTTATTGGACAGAGAGAGAGAGAGACAGCAAGAGAGGGAACACAAGCAGGGGGAGTGGGAGAGGGAGAAGCAGGCTCCCCGCTGAACAGGGAGCCCTATGGGGGGCTCGATCCCAGGACCCTGGGATCATGACCTGAGCTGAAGGCAGACACTTAATGGGATCATGACCTGAGCTGAAGGCAGACACTTAATGACTGAGCCACCCAGGTGCCCCCCCTTCTAGAACTTTTTTCCCTAATCTCCAGTGAGGTCTGATTGCTCCAGCAAGGGTTAATAGGCAGTTACCAGCGTTAGCATCTAATAGGAGTTGCCTCCCCCTCTCTCCCTGTTATTTGCAAACCTGCTTGTTAGGGAAATTCAATTCTCCCTCAAACATACCACCTGGAAAAATACCTCACCACATGGAGAACAAGGAGTGCCTTAACGGGGGAAGGAGACCGGTGGTGGGCCCAGGACCAAGGTGTCCATCAGTTCTGGAACCTAAGTTTTCCAGTTGTACCAAAGGCATGTTGTGTCTGGCCCAGAGAGCAGCCACACATGCCTGGTGTCCGACTGTGTCCCTCTCTCCCCGCTCCCCTGGAGTCTCAACATGGAATCAATGGGCCATTGCCTCACCGGGCTGACTTCTAGGGCCAGCCAGCCCTTCTAGGGCTGGCTCTCTGTGCAGGCCTTTGCTAAATGCCAAGGTCACCTTCAACTTCAGCTCCCTCGGTGAGCAGAGCCCAGTAGGTGTTTGGAGAGCGGGAATAAAACTCCTGAGGTACGCAGCTCTGCCCTGGGAGCTCACAGCCTGATGGGAGGACCTCCCGCCCCCGGGGAAGTTAGGGAAGAGAGTACCCGCAGGAGAAGGCTCCATCATGCATGCAAGCTCAGCAGGAACCTCAAAGCTACCCACCTCTGCTATGATGAGATTGGCTCCAAAGGGCTTTGGAAAAGTTCAGAGGAGAGATATGAATCGGGGGGGGGGGGGCACAATTCCCCTTGCCAATATGGAAGAGGTTGTTCTGACCAATAAAGAAACAGTATATGAGTGTAGGGGGCGAGCGTGCAGCTAAACTCAGGGGCGCCTGAGCACCTGTGCGAACGCTCCTGCACTGTGCAAATAAGACAGCAAAGAGGGCTTTATTGGGCCAGACATCTCTTTCCCTCTGGCCCACTTCTTCTCTGATCCAAGCTCAGAGAACGTGGCAGAGTGGTTTGGAAAGAGATGGGACCATAAGAGAGTGGGAACTTGGGAGAGAGAGGTGAGCTATAGCCCAAGCCCTAGGGCCATGTGACCAGCCAGCCCACTGAAAGGCTTTGTCCCTCTGGCCCGACACCTCAAAACCCAAAGCCAGCACTTGACTTGGGAGAAGGGACCAGAACAGTTGTGCGGGAATATCCTCAAGCCAAGGCAGTGTGGGGCTATCCCCCAGCTCCGGCTCAGCCCCCACCTGCCCCTGCCTCCACCTCCCAAGGCCAGGGGCCACTCCCAGGGCCAAGCGAATGGCAAAAAGAGCATCCAAAGAGGCTTCTGCAGTTACAAAAATGAATTTAGCACACACCGCAGAGTCTCCCCTCCATCAAAATCAAAAGGAGGCTGGCAGGCCGGCGCCACGGGCTGCATTTAACAAAACAAAATTTAACAGGGATGAATGTCAGGCCCTGAACTTGCGTTTCAAAATCCAAGTGCAAAATGAAACAAGATGGGATCCGGAAGGAGACAAACCATAAGAGACTCCTGAACTCATGAAACAAATGGAGGGTGGCTGGGGGGTGGGGGGGTAGGGATAGGGTGGCTGGGTAACGGACATTGGGGACGATATGTGTTATGGTGAGTGCTGTGAAATGTGTAAGCCTGACGATTCAGACATGTACCCTGGGGCAAATAATACATTATATGTTAATAAAAAAATAAAAATTAAAATAAAAATCCAAGTGCAGGAGCGCAGAATGGTGGAGGCAGGGCTGAGGGGCGGCATGTGTAGGAAAGCTTTCCGGTTTTAGGGCTTTTGGGACTCAAGTCACTGATGAAAACAAGCGTTCACCCCTTGGAATGTAGGGCGGCAGTGTTTTCCGGTGTGCTCAGCACTGTCGCTTGCCAGCCTCGAAATACCCTGGGGGGGCACTACTCTAGTACCCCCATTCTGCGGAGGAGGAAGTGGAGGCACAGAGAGATTTCAGTAGTTTACCCAAGAGCTCACAGCCAGCAGGTGGTACACTCCAACCCTATATGCCCGGGATGGAAGCCTGGCATTTAGGGCAGGGAGGCGGAGTCATTTTCTGCTCTGCGCTGAAAAGAACCCATTTTACGGAGTCTTCTCGGTTTTGTTCTAAGACCAACACTCCAAGTCTTCCTTAGAGGCAAAACGGAGTCTGTCCGGAAAAGAGTGTTCGGGAATGTTGCAGAGGGAATGTTTGGGGGACATCACATCCCCCCTCTTCATCCACCCAGTGCTCCCTCCTCAATGTGGGGAGCCGGCCTCAATACCACCTTCAAAGCTGTCCCCCTGCAGCCTCCCCGGAAGCCCAGCTCTTCACACAGGCCGCTTCTCAGCCCCGCCTTCTGGCTCCAAAACGCACCTCCCCGCAGCCTCTTGGCCCATCTGCAGCCGCTGCTCCGCAAAGGCACCAGCATCTCCCATCACCATCCATGACTGACCCCCCCCACCCCCCCAACTGCTCCGGTCTTCGCTCCTGCACCACCAAGCCACTCCCCCCACCCCTCCCGCTGTACGGGGAGTTCGGCCCGACCCTACCTCGGGTCCTAGTAACTCTCCAGCCCTTCTCTTACGGGCTCTCACACGTGCTGTTCCCTCTGCGCAGAACGCTCTTCCCTGCCTTCCGGCAGTCGCTCGTGCTCATCCCTCAGGAGGGCTCGCCGGTAGAGCGGCTCACGCTCGCCCGCCCCCGCGGGGGTTGGCCCCGCGTTCTCTGGCCCAACACCCCCGCCCCAGCTTCCTGCACGGCCCACGGGATTTACTCCTCTGCGTTTACTGTCAAGTCCACGAGCACGGGGCCATTTTGTCCGGTTCGGCAGCACCCGCAAGGCCAAACCCAGGAGCACGTGGTGAGCACGCAGTGAGTATTTGTTGAGCAAAGGAAGGGCCCGGGGAAGAAGCATTTCAGGCCCGCAGAGCTCCGTACCTGAGAGGGGACCATGGCCCCTGTGATCCTGTATTTCAGAATCGCCATCCACTTGCTGAGCACGTGCTGACTGGCGGGGCGCCCGGCACTTCTGGCACCTTCTACACGGTGATCAGTTCGCCCTCCCCACAGCCCTGTGGGGCGGATGCTGGTGCTACCACTGTTCCACACACAGGGAAACTGAGACCCAAGAGGCCCAATAACTTGCCGAAGGCTCCACGGTCATCAGGGGGCCTGTCACCTGGGCCCTTGGGCAGACAGATTCTCAGCCAGAGCCCGTCCTCTCAAGCACCTCAATATGAGGCCAGTGTGTGGAAGTTTCTGGAAGTCCTTTCTCTATCAACAGAAGGCACGCTCTCCGAGGAGGTGGTCCCAGAGGCAAAGGGCAGATGCCAGAGGCCGCCGAGCCAGCGTGCTCACAGCTGACCTCTTTGACCTCTGATGCCAGTCTCTCCCCTCACGCCCTACCCACGGTTGCAAGAGGGAGAAAGGGGATTCGAAGAGATGAAGGTGCTTTGGCAAAGGCCGAATGTGCTCCCAGAATCCAGGGTCGGGCTGCCCACCCTGGCCGGGGTTGGAATAGCCACGAGGCCTTCTAGTCAGACTGCAAGTGGAGGGGCACAGCCAGGCGGGGACCCGGCTCCGGCCAGATCAGCCCGTCGCTTCCCTCCAGGCCCTTCTGCCTGCCCTCTGTTCCTGACCTCCCCACCCCCAGGACGGGGAGCAGGGAGGCAGTCGGCCGAAGAAAAGACAGGCGGCTCTAAAACAACAACCAGAAATCCCCCCCTGACTGATGAGGTTTGGTCTGTGCCCGGAGCTTTTGGCTTAAACCAAAACCCTTTGGCCACCCTGTGGCGGCTCGGCACACGGCTGGTTTGCCTCAGCCTGCCCTGGAATCTTCTGGAAAAGGGGCCAGGGCAGCCCAGGGAGAAGGGTCTGGGGTGGGGAGAGGTCGTAGCACCCATCTTCTGGAGCACACAGGGGGCCCTGGGAGTCTCTGGCACTTGGTCACAGGCGCTGGGGCGGGGGGAGGGGCCTCGATTCCCCTTCTCCCAGAGCGGCGGCTGCGTGAGAGAGCGGGTGGGACCCCGTCTGCAGACTCAAATGAGTCGTTCCGCATCCCTCTGCCTGCACTGCGGGCCACAGGAGCTGTGTGTGGGGACAGAGAGAAGCTGTGTGCCAGCAGCAGGCACCGAGCGTGGCTGGGACACCCGGGTCCGGTGGGATGCTGTGGGAGGGGTGGTGCATGGGACAGGTCATGTGGGGCCATCGAGAGACAGAGGGCGGGGATAAGGAGGCCAGAGAGAGCTTCAGGGTAGCTCCTGAAGCCCTGGGAAAGGGGAAAGGGAGGATAAATTAGGACAACGAAGAGAGTATAAACACAGAATAGGAAGAGGAAGAAGGAAGGAAAAAGGAGGGTTTTGCCTCCTTCTGGAGGGCAGCATAAGGAAGATGGCTTCATCCCGAAACTGCAGCATGAGGTGGGGGGTTAGATCCCAGGCGAGGCGGGTCCTACCCGCCTCTGCTGGTGCGAGTTACCTGGCGAGGAGCTGGGAGGGCTGTGGCGGCGGGGGGTTGGACAGCTGGAGAGTGGGCCAGAAGACTCGCAGAAGCCCTTCTAAGTAGACTTTATGATTTTCTAGGAGCCAGGGAAAGGACGGAGAAGCAAGAACAATTCCTGAGAAGAGGGGGGAAGAACACAGAGCTGACATTTACTGGGGGCCCAGGGTCTGCCGGCATGATCTCACCGAGAATTCACACGCAGGCCTCAGTCCGTGCCAGCTCTCTCTTTCAGAAGAGCGTGATGGGACAGCTGCTCAAGGCCAAACGGCAATTAAGTAGTAGAATCACAGCCATGTCCGTGATCCTTCCACCAGGCTACTTCTTGGGAAAGGCGGGGGCGGGGGGGAGGCTTAGTGGCGGACGACGTAGACAGCCTGCTGTAGTAGGGAGGCCACCGGTCCTCAAGCACCAAGGTCACACATGCGGATCTCACATGCGAAAGACGTGAGATGCCTTGTGACCTCGGACAAGTAATTTCTGTAGTCTAATCTCAGTTTCCAATCTTATAAGGTGGGGGCTTGGACTAGGTGTTCTCTAAAGCCTTTTCCAAAGCTAAACGTATTCTGCTGGGGACTTGCTTCCCACTGAGCTCCACAGCCTTCCTTTTATTTATTTATTTGTTCGTTTGTTTATGTTTAAAGACTTGTTTCTTTTTAGAGAGACAGGGTGGGGGAAAGGGAAGACAGAGAGAAAGAGAGACAGTCTCAAGCAGACTCTGAGCTAATCACAGAGCCTGATGCGAGGCTCGATCCCACAACCCTGAGATCATGACCTGAGCTGAAACCAAGGGTCAGACGCTTGACCTGACCTGAAACCAAGGGTCAGACGCTTAACCCAATGAGCTTTCTTATTCCTCCTTCCAATAGTATGTTCTATTCTGCACACACGTTCGAGGTGCCGGGACCCTGCCTGCAACCCATTCAAGACTGAGGGCCAGGCTTGGAAATGACAACGACAGCTTCTTTAAGAGGTATGATTGATCAGTTAATTAGCCAAATCAATAACCAGCTATATGAAGCCTACTGTGTGCTTGGCATGGCCCTTAAAGGGAGAGCAAGCCTGGACCCCCAGCTCTGAGGAGCTTGCGGGCTGATGGGAAATCCACCTGCACAGAGATGGTTCGCTAAGCGGGACCAGAAACCGTTACTGTTTTATGGGAGAGCCGGCAGCCAGGGCCCCTTGAGCCCAGCCTCTGGCTCTCGGAGACGAGAGGGAAGGATCCACGTGAGCCGAGGTTGGGAGTGTCTGGGACGCAGGGACTCTGCGAGGACGCCAGCTGCCTCAGACGCTGAAGTCCATGTTGCTGGAGTCCTAGTTAGCTGTCTCTGACCTTGGTGGGCAGTCTCTGGGGGAATATGGCAACACGCTCATGGCCGTGAGACCCTGGCCAGTGTGAGCTTGGGGCAAGCATGGAGGGAGGTAGCCGCACTAGGACGGCTGGCTGGCCTCACTGGGAAGGGAGTTCCGGAGGAGGGGGAGACCCCTGACACGGAGGCGGGGGTGGGGGGGGGGAGAGTCTTCCGGCCAGGGGGCATGAGAACGATGGTAGGCCTGGAGGAGAGAGGCCGGAGGCTTGTTCCACGGGCCACAAATAAATACTTGAGTTAGCTAGAAGGGAGAGACAGAGACACTAGTCAGAGACAGAGCTCAGAGATAGCACCGAAGGGGCTCAAAAAGCTAGCAAAGGCGCTTGGGAGGGACATTGCACAGTATATTGAGAGAACAGAGGCGGCCAGAACCTCCCTTCTGTGGACTGTCCCCTTCCCTGCCTTTCTGTACAAGGGACCGAGGATAAATTCCCTTCTGCTTGGCCTGGTGCAATCCTGCCCATCCTCGCAGGCACTATTTAGATTCCCTTTCCTTCAGGAAGCTTTCTTAGATCATCTCCTTTCTCTCATTCATTCATTTGTTCGTTCGTTCATTCCACGCTGAAATGTGCGTTAAGCCCCTCCCGTGGGGCGGGAGAACAGGCAGCTGTGGTCCCCAGCCTCAGGCCACCTCTGCAGCAGTGGTCGGGAAGCCTCGGTGACATCTCCTCGAGGTGCCCACCCAGTGAGGCTTTCAAGGACCTTTCCAGAAGCTCAGCTTCCTCCCTCTAGACAGACAGCTCCTTGGGGCAGAGACCAGGCCTCTTTCTGTCTTTATTCCAGGGCTGGTGGGCACAGAGCTGGGCCTTCGGGGGTGTTCAGCCCGTATTTTAGAGACATCCGGCTTTCCAGTCCCGTTAAACAAAGCAGGAAGTTCCTTTGCCTAGTCTGCCCGGTTCCAGCGCAGCTCCTCCACAAGGAAGAAAGGTGGGAGCTCACTGAACCTTTGGCCCCAGGACGCAGAAAGCAAGCAGAGAAAGGAGGGCCCGGGAGAGAGGAAGCGCCTGGGCGGGATGCCAGCCCCGGGGGCTTCAGGCCAAGCGGGGGGTTCGAGGTCCTCTGCGTTTTGGAATGTGACAAGGGCTTGCCAGGGCGCCTTGGGGCGGCTCCTCTCCAAGCCGCTCACTCCTCACCCTGGACAGAGCCACGCTGGCGGCTTGTCCCGGGCCCTCCTCACAGTGCACTGGTGCCCCACGGTGGACAGAAAGCAGGCCCTGATCTCTCCCTCCTGAGGCCTTGTGTCCCGCAGACCAGAGAGAGGGCTGCTGTTCCTCCCTCGCAGGGGGTCCGCCCGGGGCACGGGTTCTGTGCTCTCTCCGCCGGGATTCTCAGAGTTTTGCCTGACCCCAGCCCAGGTGTCTCCCTTCAAATCGGGCACAGACCCACCCCCCGCGGCTGGGCGTATTTCAGCGCGACCTTAGAGACAGAAGGGCTGTCTGTCTAAATGCCTACATGGGGGCTGGGCACCCTGTGTCCTCCTCCCACCTTGGGGGTGGGGGGCGATGGGAGTGGAGCCGAGGCTTCCACCAGCCTGCCACTGACTGTCTCCCGAGGCAAAAGCAGGAGGGCAGACTCAGAGGGGATGGCAAACTGAGAAGCCACTGAGCCTGGGGGTACAGGAGTGCAGTGGAAGGCTGGTAGACGATGGAGTTGACCCGGGGCTGAGACAGAGCCCTGGAATGTTCTGGAATGTAGGAGCATCCAGTTGCTGTGGTTTTTTTTTTTTAAACTTTTAATTTTATTCCTACCCCCTCATAATAAGCTGTGTTCCGTTGCTAGAAGAAGATGGGTATTAACCTTCCAGAAGGCACCGTGTGAACAGTCCTGTCCTTAGGGCTCATCTCTGGGTGCTATGTGGCCAGCCCCTCGTATGCCAGGCCATGAGCCTCCAGAAGGGTCATTGCCATAGTTCTATCAAGGGAGAGAAATGCTATAGGAAAAGGGGCCAGGGAGCAGTAACCGAGCCTCGACGATGTCAAGAGGAAACGGGGTGAGAAGTAAGGAGAAAAGAGCACGAGGGCAGCTTGAAGAGGTCAAAGTATAAGGAATGGTCAGATTGGCTGCCAGGCGGGGGCAGGGACTGAGCTCACCCAGCGGAGGAAAGGGAGAGCTCAGCACCCCTGAGACCCACGTGCGAAGGGCAGGGCCAGGGGCGTGCACACCCTTATTTCCTTGGCCCCATGTTGCTGCAAAACCCTGCCTTCTCTTACAAGAGCCTGAAGTTTACATAAGTTATCTGTGTCTTTTGCTTGTGGTCCCAGGGCTAAAGGGGTCGAGACCTAGATTTGAATTCAGGTCTATCAGATCCCAAATGGGTTCCTGACATCTGAGTTATTCACCTGAGAGAGGAGGCATGGCTCGATCCGAGAGAACCAAGGCCTTAAACTCCAGGATTCAAGAACCTTAGGCTAAAATCTGGATCAAGGAACCCTGAGATCTCTGCACGTCCCCCCCTTCCCTCCTCCTTCCTGTTTCCCCCCATCCCTCCCTCCCCCCTTCTGTCCCTCTAACCGTTGTTTACTGGGCAATTACAACCTGTCAGGCATCGGGCTAGTGCAGAGGAACGAATAGGAAGAAAAAGCTACCCTTGCCCCTGGAAAACTCACAATCCCTTGGGAAATTCCAGGAACCAGAGGCAGCTCTTTACATACCAACCGCCCGACCCCCCCACCCCCAACCCCCACCTCCCCCAGCCCCACCCTAAGAGGGTTTTTTCCTTCCCTGTCTTTACTTCTGAGTTCCTCACGGGGGCCCAGCAATCCTCCCACATCTCCCTCCTGCCGTTTGGAGAATTCTAGCAGCTCGGCCAAGCCCCTCCCCCCAGAGCTGCTCCAGGGGCTACTGCCAGAGCCCCAGCAGCCAGTGACGCCACAAACAGGCCTGCAAGAACCCTGGGTCTGTGAGCTCCCGCTCACACATCTGGACACAGCTGGGCCTGGGGCAGCCCACATTCTCCAGGGCACAAGTCACGCTGGAACAAACGAACATTTCCTTGGCTTCCAGCCTCTTCCCCTCTCGGCCACTGACCCAACTGTCTCCTACTCACCACACCCCATTCCTCTTGCTCCGAAATCACGGCGCCGTGCTTCGCCGTCACCCACGTGGTCCATTCTCGCGGCGGCTGCCCTCAAATAAACGCAGTCTGGCAACCAACACACGTTTCAAAATAACTCGAGCTGTTTGTGCAAATTCTCAAATACTAGGAAGCGGTAGATCGGAACAATCCTTGTCAAGATCCTGTTCTTCCTCCCTCCCGTATTTCTCCACATACAGCCTCAGAGCCTGTACCTCTTCTCTTCCCCATTCCTGCTTCCCAGACGCCCCCTCCAGCTGTAGCCGCACACCCCTTCTCCTCCTGGTTCGGCAACACCAGGGCCCACACGACCCAGAGACTCCGGAGAGGGGTCGGGAAGCAGGCACCGCGGTAAAGCCGCTCCTCCCTAGGCAGGAGAAGGCGAAGTCTGGAAACATTCATGTAGCCATCATCACTTATTCCCCTGTCACCTGTGAGCTGTGCCCACTCACAGCCCTTCCAGATCAGGCCATGTCCCAGCAGGGCAGGGCCGTTTCCGGACAAAACGACCATACCAGCCTGACTGGCCCGGCCAGCCCTGATCTAACTATTTTGGTCTCGCCCCCAGCTACAGTGAGCCAGCCTTAGTCAACTGTCCCAGTTTTGATCTGGGAAAATATGGTCACCGGATCCATGACCCACCCTCCTTAGCAACCCCCGTATGCCCTGATTATATTAAATACTTCCAGTATGACTGTGGACCGAATGTGTGTGTCCCCCTAAAAGTCATATGTTGGGATCCTCGCCGCCCCCCAGCTTGATGGTATTTGGATGTGGGGCCTCTGGCGGGTGAACTGACACCCCATTCTGTCCTCATGAACGGATTAGGGGCGTTAGGAGAGGGATCCCGGAGAGCTCCCCCGCCCCTCCTGCCACGTGAGGATTCGGTGAGAGGACTCAGGAAGGGGGCTCCTGACACCAACGTGCTGGTACTCGATGACAGAGAACCGTGAGGAACAAATGTCTGTCCTTCCTCAGCCTGGTCTGCGGTGTCCCGTTACAGGAGCCCAAACAGACTCACACATATACTGCTATTGATTCCATTAATGTCTGCTTGGTCACCTGGGGACCGTAGGTTCCTTAGGGTCCCAGACTATATTTACTCTCATCCTGCTTTAAGCCTCATGAACAGGTGTGTACTCATTAGCTAATGCCGCATAACAAAGCATCTCAAATATTAATGACTTGAAACAGTCATCATTTCCTATCTCTCATCGGTTCTGTGGCCCAGGAGTCTGGGAGTGGCTTGGCCGGGGGAAGAGGGGGTGGGGGGGAGGGTTCTGGCTCAGCTCTCATGCCCTTGTGGTCAAAGGGCTGCAGTCTCTGAAGGTCTGCTTGGGACTGAAGGATCTACCGCCAAAGGTTATCTATTTCCATGGCTGCCAAGTCGGTGTTGACGGGTGGTGGGAAGTCTTGGTTCCTCTCTCACTGAACCCTCCGTGTGGCTCACACTTCTCTATAGCGTGCTTGTTGGGCTCTAAAGGAAAACTATCTTGAAACGAAGAGAGGTAGGCAGAAGCTGAATCCTGTTTTATAACTCAACCTTTGGAAGGCATGTAGTACCACTTCTGTGTCCTGTTGGTCAGGGCAATCCCAGGCTCCCACTGGTGCAAGGGGACTGTTAAACCTTTCTCTCGGTGGGAGGAGCTCCAGCCATGGTGTAAGAAGAGCTCGAGGGATGGCATGAGGGATGGCATGAATATACAGGCCCCCCTTTGGAGAAGACCGAGCGTCAGAACATCTCTGGCCCCTGTGAGCCCATAACAAATTCTCACTGGTGAACTTTAGCACCCACTGGCACCTGGAACTGAAACAGCTATCCCAGGGAGCCTGAGATAAAGAGGAAAACACATTCAGAGTCGTAAGTCCTCACCCCTCCCGGGATCCACACCCTTGCCGTGAAATCTTAGCGCGTCTTCCCTACCCTGACTCCAGCCCCAACCCTATGACTTGTCTTGATGGATAGGTTGTTAGCAGATGTGGGTCAGGCTTTAAATGCACTTGCACGTTTCTCCTGGGGTTCCTGAGCTTCAGCCTTTGACAGGAGAATAAGCTGGGCTGGCCCGTTGGGGGATATGAGACATGCCGAAAGGAGCCGTTTTGCCTCAGTTGCCCAGCTGAAGAGTGTTGTGTGAAGTGTGTTGGTACACACAAATATGTGAGCAAGACCAGGGAATATGAGATGAGCTACCCATCAGCCCACGGGCTTGTGAGCTAAATGAACATGTATAGTTTTAAGGCCTCAAGTTTGGGAGTTGATCATTCATGCTGCATTTTTTAAGCAATATGTAATTCCTATAGGACTCTCCTCTTACTCTCACGGAAAGCACCTCGTGAGCTGGGAGCCTGTGTTCTAGGTCAGGCTTGGTATCTCTAGTAGGCGGAATAACAGCCCCTCAATATCCACATCCTAATTCCCAGAGCCTGTGGATATGTTACCTTATGTGGCGAAGGGGACCTTACAGATGGGATCAAGGATCTTGAGATGGACCAGCAAGGACCAGATCAAAGAGCCTGTAGGAAGCTCTATGACATTGACATGGGCTAGGTCAATGCCCTGATCAGGCCCGATGGAGAGAAGAAGGCACAATGTGGCTGACTCTTGACTACGCTGCTTTGGACGTTGACAACAAAATTGGGATCATCTTGGGGCATCTGGGTGGTTCAGTGGGTTAAGCATCCGACTCTTGATTTCAGCTCAGGTCATGATCTCAGGGTTGTGAAACCGAGTCCTACCTAGGGCTCAGTGCTGGGCTCAATGCTCAGCCTGCTTAAGATTCTCTCTCTCTCTCTGCCCCTTCCCCTTCTTGTCTCCCTCTTTAAAAAAAAAAAAAAAAAAGGATTATCTAAACTGGGTCACCTGGATAGCTCAGTTGGTTTTGTTTCCCTTTGGCTCAGATCATGATCCCAGGGTCCTAGAATTGAGTCCCACATCAGGCTCCCTGCTCAGGGGGGAGCCTGCGTCTCCCTCTCCTGCTCCCCCCTGCTTGATCTCTCTCACTCTCTGTCAAATAAATAAATAAAATTTTTAAAAAAATTAATAAACTGAGTCCAGGTGGCTAAGTCTAAATATAACTTTTTTAACCATAAAAAAATAAACAAAAAGATCTTGAGATGGAGTAACTATCCAGTATTAATCCAGGTGGGCCCAGTCCAATCACAAGGGGAGGTATGAAGGCAGAGCAGAGGTTGGAGGACGTAGGGCAGGGCCAAGGAATGCAGGCAGACCCTATAAGCTGCCAAAGGCAAGAAAAAACAAATTCTCTTCTAGAGCCTTCAGAAGAAACACCCTCTGTTGAAACCCTGATTTTCACCTGTAAGACACACTACAGACTTCTGACTTCCAGAACTGTAAGAGAATAAATGTGTTGTTATAAGCCACTAAGTTTATGATAATCTGTTACAGCAGCAATACAAAACTAATACCGTATCTACCAACGTACCAATGGTGTGACCTAGAAGCAGTCAGGTACCACTTATGGGCCTCACTTATTCCTTCTGGCAAATGGGGATGTGTGGTACATTAAAGATGGCTACTCCCCCTTTTGAGAGCTGGGTTGGCCTTCTTGCCTTGCTTGACCAATAGAATGTGGCAGAAGTGATGTTCTGGAATTTTCAATAAGAGAGTAGTAAGTAATTTGTAATAAGAGAGTTTGCAGCTTCCTGCCAGAACTCTCAACACTCTTTGGAAGCCCAGCAGCCAATCCCTATATTAAGCCAGGCCTGTCTCCTAGGCAGCTGGTTACCCTTGCTCAATCTTTCGCCCCAAATTTCTACCCGTCAGAGAGCTACCGACCACCCCCCCCACACACCCCGCCCCAGTCCCTTCAGGGTCTTCAGGAAGGTCGCAGGAACAAAACGTTGGACGGGTGTCCACAGATGGTCTGGGCAGAGAATACAGCTTCCCACCCAGTAATAGCTTGGCTCTCCTCCTCTCTGTATCATGCCTTCAATTGGCTTCTGGAGGCAGAGCAGGCTTGGCAGTTTCCCTCGGAGCTGTCATCTCCGGCTGTCCCACCCTGCCATTTCCTTGGAAGCCAGTGACTTAGGCCCAGAGTTTGGTGGGGTTGGATGGGGTGGGGAGTGTGGCTCAACAGAAGGCCTGGGAGTTAGAGAGCTGGGGCCTGGAGTAGAGCTAGAACAGGAAGAAGGAGCAATGCCTTTACAGGTTTCCTGCTTTTCGAATGTACACGACTTCACTCTGGTGAAAGGCCTACATTAGTACCTGTTTTCGATAACCGAGTGAAATCCGAAGAGGATTTGCACTTTCATGAACAAAGGTGACAAGCAAAAATGGGGTGCAGTGTTGGTTTTGTACGAAACTCTCAGAGAGGCAGCGCACACCCCAAAGCAACAGCGAGAGTGGGGAGCCCTAGCCAAGCTCCTTCCCCAGAACTACGCTCAGCCCCTCAGCATCCAGGCCCCGGAGCTCTAGACTGGGTCTGTGAGCACCGCTGCCTTATCTCCTCTTACTCCGTACGTGTGTTAGCAAGATGTGGCCTGAGGTATCAGAAAGCCCTGGGAGAGGTTATTTTGGAGTCTGGGAACACTCACAATTTTTTCCATGTAAATTAATGGCAAGTGCTTCTTTGCTTTATTTCATTTCCTCTTGCAAACGTTTTGGGAGGAAGGCCCTGTTTCTTGATAGTGGGGGAAACCTGCATTTGGAAGAAGTTGGTACATTCCATATCTTCCAATTCATTTACTCCGACTTCCATTGTCTAAAAGCTTTTTGCAGCCATGTCGGTATTTGCCAAACATAGAACAGGGTTACTATTTTCAACAATGGAATTTTCAACCTTGCCCCAAAGACACCATCTATAGTTTTAAAATAGATTTTGCCTCTCCTGTCTTTTCATGCACTAGTCTGCTTATCTCCCAGCTTTCCATATGTCATGCATCCCTCCACATCCTTTCTAGGAAATGGTAGAGCCTAGGAGTTAAGATCCTGCTCTGGAGTCAGAGAGACCTGCATTCAAACCCCAAACTGCCTCTTAATGGCCATATAGCCTTTGGTGAGTTACTTAGCCTCGTAAGCCTTGGCTTGCTCCTTCCTTCCTTCCTTCCTTCCTTCCTTCCTTCCTTCCTTCCTTCCTTCCTTCCTTCCTCCCTCCCTCCCTCTCCCTCTTTCTTTCTTTCTTTCTTTCTTTCTTTCTTTCTTTCTTCTTTCTCTCTCTCTTTCTTTCTTTCTTTCTTTCTTTCTTTCTTTCTTTCTTTTCTTTCCTTCTTCCAGATTTATTTATTTTAGAGAGGGAGGGAGCACATGAGCAGGGGCAGGGGCAGAAGGAGAGGGAGTAAGAAATCTCAAGCAGACTCTGAGCTAAGCACAGATCCCATGATCCTGAGACCGTGACCTGAGCCAAAACCAAGAGTCAGACACTCTACCGACTGAGCCACCCAGGTGCCCCTTGGCTTTCTTTTCTGAAAAGTGAAGCTGATAAATGTCTCTACTTCCCAGAACTTTTGGAGGAATTAAATAAGGCAGACCACATCAAGGGCCTGGAGTAGAGTAAGTGCTGAAAAAATGTTTAGACTCTCGTTGCTTGGTTAGCTCTGAATAACTTGTTACATAACTGACTTCATCCCTGGGTCTTTATCTAGAAGACAAGATGCCGGGAGATGGGGAGACAGGGGTGACCGCCTTGACGCAAGGCATTTGTTCTCCATTTCCACTATGGGCAAGGTCAGAGGGGTGGGCTAATGAATTCAGAAGTATGCTGAATTCGACAAGAGGCTCTGGCAGCAGTGGGTGGACGGTTATCCTCTCTGTTCTGTCCATTTCTCTGCTCTAGTGATGGCCGCCAAACTTCGGTCTCCTAGTCCACAAGGTAGGAGAAAATTCAAGGCAAGGCTGAGGGAGAAAAGCCCAGTTGGAGGACTGAGGCACCATTGAGAGAACTGGGAAGTAAATCTGTTGTTTGTGTGTGTCTGTGGGAATATTTAAAAGTGGAAGTTTCTAGGGGCACCTGGATGGCTCGGTCGGTTAAACATCCGACTCTTGGTTTTGGCTCAGGTCATGATCTCAGGGTCATGAGATTGAGCCCCGTGTCCGGCTCCATGCTGATCATGGAGCCTGCTTAGGATTCTCTCTCTCCCTCGCTTTCTTCCCCTCCCCCCACTGCACCTCTCCCCCTCCTGCTCACTCACTCTCTCTCAAATAAAAATAAAAATTAAAAGTGGAAGGCCCTTTAAAAAACAAAAAAAATGAATGATGGCAGTCAGTGACAGAGTCACCCCTGCTTCCAGGCAATCTGACCCCACTCCCACCACCCCAACTTCCCCGGTGGGTGGAGGGTGCGTGGGCCCATGTTTTTTGGTCCAGATGATCTAGAAAATACTCCCTGATATCTAACATAAATCTCGCTCCCTCTGCTGCCTGCCAAAGCCTTTCTCTCCCTTCTCAGGGGTCCCCCTCTTGTTCAGCAAGAATCTTTTCCAAGGGCATGTTTGTAGCCCATCACAGCAGGAAACCCCTGAAAGCAGAAGGCTCCATGATTCCACCTCACGAATTGGTGGGGGTGGGCGGGGAGTGCAGGACTCGCCAGGACGCCTTCCACAGGCGCGGGTGGGGCAGCTGTTCCAGAAATCAAGGCCGCCGGGACATTAAAGACGCAAAGGTCAAAGGAGCCTGTGTCTGGGCCCTCCTCAGGGCCGCCCTGGCCAGCAGGGACCCAAACACACTGTGTCCATGACCCGTTACATCGCCTGAGGTGGCGACGGCTGTGAAATTGCGAAACCTTTTCCATCTCCAGCCCCTGTTCTGGTAACTTCACTGTTCGTTGCTAATTCAACCAGTTTTTCCATATTTGCCTAAGATGAATGAATGACTAGATTCAAGAGGTTTTTTTTTTTTTCTTCAGTGAAATGTTTGGAAAGTGGCTGCTAGTGCTACAATGACCCTCTTTCTCCTTTTCTTTTTTTTAAGAGAGAGGAGTTGGAATAATTTTTCCGTCTTCTTTTAAAAAGTACCTAAATAGCTACCCTTGTGGTGAGCATACATAACGTTGAATCACTATGTTGTATCTCCAAAATTAATGTAACATGGTGTGTCAACCATACTCAAATGAAAAAAAAACTTTTTCAAAGGCACCTAAAGATTCTGATTTATGTAGTACAGCCGTCACCTGACATCTTCCCAGAAAGTCTGTTTTTTAAAAGGCAACTTGTTAAATCTGTATGTAGATGTGATTTAAATTTTATGACTTGTTCACAAAGTCTTGTGTACGAGAAGTGTGACCGCCTTGTTTTTTTTAATTCCTATTTTGACTTTTCATTTAGTTGGACTGGCAGAATCTTCAAGAACCAAACCCTTTCTCCAAGAGGTATATAACGGAGGGGCAGAGAAGGCCCAGGTCCCCTGTTAGCAGAAGCTTCCACTGGGACCTCCATCACCCCACCTGGTCTTGGTCAGTGGAATTTTCAAATTGTGGGCAGATGCCCTTTGTTTCTGCCCCGTGATCCCTTCAGAGTGATGGCTCTCTATGTTACCTCTCTGCCACTCGACAATGACTCTGGGGCCCCACTCCATGTGGAGCATAGAGAAAATTCCATAAGGCCTTCCCCTGCCTAGACATCGCACATAGCCTGTCTCTTCCCTGAGCTCCTCGCAGCCTGGAGCTGTCCCTGTATATACAGTCCTGACCCCCTGTTCGGAGATCCTTCTTATCTCCCTGGTGTTTGCTCCTCTATGGGGCTCAACCTGGTCACTGAATCAAGAAGTGGGAGTAAGGTCAGCTTCTTCAAAACACATCAATATCTGCCCTCTGTCCCCCTCCCCCAGTGCCATACTTCTGAATGTTAGCAATGTCACGCTGGACACGGGGAGGGAGATATTTCTTTCCCGAATTTTTTATCTAATCTCTGTCATCTCATCCAGGGGAGGAGAAAGCCAGGCAGAGAGTGATTTTGCTCTGCCGACATAACCCTGCCCTGAGGTGATGAATCGAGAAAGGCCTGACTTTGGAGGGAAGGGCAAAAGAGGAGGCAACAATGTGGGAACAAAAGCTAATATTTCCTAGAGTTTTCGTGCCCAGCCTAGAGACCCACCGATTTGTAATATGGCGACCACATGTCCACTATGGTCTATGCCAGTCCGGTTAATTGTATTCTTTAAAAGGAGACCCTTTGTTAAGTCTGTAGCTAAATATGTTTAGAGCTGCCTTCTTTGGCCGGGCTTTTCCTATAGCTGCAAGTGGGGAGAGGTTGGGAGGTCCCTGAGGTCAGCCTCAGTGCACGCACGCGTGGGACGCGTGGCGGCAGAGTGGGTGCCGCCAGCACGCCCCGTGTGCCGAGCGCATGAGAATAAGGCGTTTCTCAGATAAGCCCTCCAGAGAAAGGAGGGGGGCGTCCTTGAGTAGTTGCTGCTCTTGAGGGACTGTGGGTGCCCTCTGGTTTCCCCCCTCATCTAGGGAGCTCTGGAATCCTATCTGCTACAAGGATTCTAACAAAATGACTTCATGAGCCAATCACGCCCGAACTTGGAGTAGTGACAGTGACATCTCTCACTCCCCACTCGTTTGGTCCTTGTTCTTGTCCCTTACCCTCAAACGTGGAATCCCTGAATTTTCTCGTATGCGAACCATTTACAGGCAGGGTTTGCTTTACGCGGCATGGTGTTCTGAAGGCAGTAAAGGTCTCACACGCGCCCTGCTCCCCCTGCTTTACTCCCCCCGCTCACCGCCTCTGGGTCACCGCAGCCACTCCCATGACGTCAGCTACCACGGCTGTAGACCACCCAGACCTCGGTCTCCGGTCTAGCCCTTCTCGCTTAAACCGCACACCCCCGCCCCCACCTGCCTGCTGGACATTTCCATGCAGAGGTCAAATCTGCAGCACCTCAAATCAAACTTGTCCAGAAGTGAGCCTATAACTCCCCTCGTAAACCTGACCCTCCTTTGTGTTCCCTACCTCGGTGTGTCATATCTGACCATTTTCAGCTGTGGATGGGCTCGGGCTGGGGGGGAGTGCCCGCCACCTCTGGAAATTGCAGGCAGGATTTTGTGTGGATACACATTTTCTTTCTGCTTTGTCAGACTCTGACTGAAGAACGAAGTGACCACTGAGCTACAGAGGTAAGCCCCTGCCTGCTTCTCTGGCTTCATTTCCCAGCAGTTCCTCCCTGATCCCAGCTCCATACCTCCTGAACCTGTGCTCCAGGGCACCAGCAGACTCTTACCGTTCCCCAAAAATGCCATCAGTGTAACACGTCTGGTCCCTTTACCGGAAGGGAGTTGCCTACTGTCTTTCCCCGCGACCTTCGGGCAGCAGCGCCTCCGGGAAGCGCCCCCACCCCCCCCCCGCCCCGCCTGACCCCAGCAGAGCTGGTCAGCCCTTCCCTAGTGCCTGCCCAGCTCCACGGGGCGCCCATCATGCTGCCGGGCAGCCCCTCGCACTCGTGCGCCTTTAATAAAATGCAGATGCTCCAGCCCTGCCTTCTCGCCAGGGAATCAGGGCACTCCGAGGCACAGCCTGCACAGGGAACCGCAACTGTAGGGCCTCACTTTCTGTTCCTATTACTTGGATGCACCAGACTACGAACTCCTGGAGAGCAGGCATCGTGTCTCGGTCATTTCCAATCCCCAGGGGTCTCAGAGCAGGGCCAGGACCTGATAGCACGAGCAAACCTGGACGTGGTGCTCATCGTGTGCCTGGCTTGGTTCTCGTGTTCTGGGGCTTTATGCGTACCGGCCCAGTCGGCCCCTCACAATTCCCCCCGTGAGATACTCCCTTAACCCCACCGATAGGTGAGGAAATAATGAATGAATGAATGAGTGATTCACACTTTCTAGAGAGCTCATTGGTTTCGAGAAATCTGGATGTGAGTCATTTCATAAGCATGGCTTTGTCAGGGGCGAGAAGTGTCTCACTCTGTTCTAATCAGGTCTAGAGAGGGGAGAAGGAGAGACTCCAGGAAGAGATGTGATTGCTTTCTGGAAAAGAGAGCGACCCACGTTGTGGCTGAACCAGAGTAGGGCTTCCAGAAACCCACCCCTGAAGCCGCGGGCCGGTCCAGCCTCAGCTGGCCTCCCCCCAAAGATGAGAGGGTGTGGCACAGGACAGACCCAGGGCGGGGGAGTCTGTGACTCCGTGTGGGGAGGATGGCATTCTTGTTTCCCATCTCCTTCTTCTTCCGGCTGCCGGCCCCAAGACCCAGCATCTGGCTGCCGCTGGCTCTCTCGCACGGAAAGTGACAAGGAGAATAGTTTATATCATCAAGTAACGGTAAGGCCCCTGCCTGCAGAGGAGGCAGGCCACTGTGCCCATTCACGGTTACCCGTAAGCTGAACAAGGCCTTTGAGACCCCAGAATCCTGCCCTTGACCGCAGAATGGATCAGGGGACGCTCTCAGCCCCGGGTTTGTTTGGAAGGGCCAGAAGGATTCAGGAAAAAAAATTTTAAAATGCAAACAAGTCAGTGAGCAGGCCCCCAAATCACGCCACAACCGTGGGTGGCACCTGGGGGCTCCCACCCTCTGTCTCCCCCCGTGTTTCAAGGTCCTATCCTTCGGGCACCACCTCTTTCAGAAGCCTTCCGGAAATCGCATATGGGTCTCCTCTCTTAGGCCTCCACACACAGCTCAACACCGGGGCTCTTCCTCGGGCTGATGCTTGTCTCTCCCCAGTCGGCCGATCCTAGTGTCCCCAGGGAGCTGTGGGCCTCCTGTATCCAAACCTCCCAGCAGGAGCTGGCACCCCCAGGGGCTCGATGGGCTATCTGTCTCAGACAGTCTGTCTCAGATGTCTCAGACAGACAGACAGAGAGCCTGTCTGTCCCACTTACAAATAACCTGAAGGAGCCCCAGCTGTCAGCCTGCATGATTTGCCCTTCCATTTTGATGTCCATTTTCGGGTGCTCCCAGCACCATTTTCCACAAAAGGGATATAGCCAAGAGCTTAAAGGGGTCCTGAACTCAGGTGGCTTAGTCGGTTAAGCTGCTGCCTTTAGCTCAGGTCATGATCCCAGAGTCCTGGGATCAAGTCCCGCAACCAGGCATTTAACCAGAAGTTAAATGACTTGCCTCAGGCAGCACCATGGAGTGACTCAAAGCCAGCATTCGGAGCCCCACACACGTGGCACAGGGACACCCTGAGCTCTGGCTTCCCTACCATGCCGCCATCTCCCCTCCTTTGGCATTCCTGTGGCTTCCCTACACGTTCTTGAAGTCTTCCAGTTAACAGTCGGCGCTCCCACCCTAAAGCCACCACGGGTCGGGGGAATGGCGTCCCCCTCACCACCCTCCTGCCTTTCTGGTCCCGGGCAAGGAGCCCGGCAGGAACCGCACAGGGGCTCCCGCAGCAGTGCTGGTGGGCACTGTGGGCGGCTGGAGCCATGGCCCTCGGCCGGCTCTCCCAGGGCCCGGGCTGCGCAGGATCCTATAGATTATCTCTCGGCATCGGCCTGTCAGGCTTCGCTGGCCCAGCTGCCAGGGCCCAGTCCAGAGGAACCTTGTCCAATGGGGACGCCACAGCCGCTGAGACAGCCTGGTAGACCAGATGTGCCAGGAAGGGGGCTGAGTAAGGGTCCCTGGACTGGCCGAAGACCAGCTCTGCACGGGAACCAGAGGTCACCTGAGAGGCAGAGGCTGTTACAGAGAAGATCTGGGTAGGATCCTCGGACAGGACCAGCTTGGACAGAGACGAGCCGGCGGCCCCTTACCAAGCGCTTATGTGAATTGCCGTGACGGTCCCTTCAGAGTGTTCTAGGCTTTGCAGCCCACACCGCCCAGTCACAGATGTTGTCTCCCAACTGCCTCCTGAGTTGGTATTGATACTATCTCCATTTACAGATGAAGGACTGAACCTCAGAGCTCTTGCCTCCAATTCTGAGGTCTTGCTACTAATCTCGCTGTTGGACCGCCACAAACCCAAGCCGGGAGGCCAGGCGGTCCGGGCTTGGGAGTGACTGAAGCGGGTGGGATGGGGTGGGGACAGGACAGCGGGCCCTGCTCAGGGCCCCATGATTGTTGCCAGGTGGGAATGCAGCCTCAGGATTGCGAGATCTTTGGATTTTTCCAGAGAAGCTGAAAATCTGGATTTTTTAAAATGCGAAATTTCCCATTTTTAAGTGTTGGAAACTGATTTAATTTTGCTTAAAATATCTAGTGGGCTAAACAAAACACATTCTTGGGCTAGACTTGGCTGCAGGCTGCCAGTTTGCAGACTCGGGCCCACGCATAGGCGTCCAGGATGCCAGCGAAGCTGGGATTAGCCCCCACCTTCCTTGGCGGAATTCAGACATTCAAGTGCCCCTGGGGTGGGTCACACAGGAATGTCAGATTTCGTTTTGGGGAGTGTGGGATACAACTTGACAAAAGGATTCTCATGAAGCTTATACTATTCTAAGTGGAGAGACATACCGTGAAGATAAATATGTATAATTTTTAGAGGCGCCTGGGTGGCTCAGTGGGTTAAAGCCTCTGCCTTAGCTGAGGCCAAAGATCTCAGGGTCCTGGCATCGAGCCCCGCATCGGGCTCTCTGCTCGGCGGGAAACCTGCTTCCCCCCCCCCCCCGCCTGCCTCTCTGCCTACTTGTGATCTCTCTCTCTCTCTGTCAAATAAAAAAATAAAATCTTTTTAAAAATGCGTCTAATTTTTAGTGTGTTAATAATAACTGCTAAGGAGAAAAAGCAGGGAAGGCACTTAAGTAGTTTTGTGCCTGTATTTCCGTTACAGACAGGGTGACCAGAGATAGCCTCACTGAGGAGAGGAAATGTGGTAAGGACCTGAATGAGAGGAGAGGAGGGAGTCATGTGCCTATCTGCAGTAGGAATGTCCAGAAGGAGGGGATAGCAAGTACCAAGGTCCTGCGGCCCAAGGAGACCTCTGGAGTGGTTGAGAGACAGCAAGCGAGAAAGAGTGGTTGAAAGAGGGGTGAGTAGTAGTATTAGAGGTCAGAGAGGTAAGAAGAGTGGGGAGGAGGAAACCAAAGTGCCTGGGGCCTTGGGTTTTACTCTGAGTGGGATTGGAAGCCATCGGAGTGACAAGATCATTCTTGATGCTATGTTGAGACTACAATGAAGAGAAGTGAACGGTGAAGCAAGAAAGAGGCTCTCCGAGGCTATGGCAATAATCCCATGTCTGGGGCCAGGGTGGTGCTGTGAAGGCAGCGAGAAGTGATCCAACTCTGGACATACTTAGTAGGTAAACCCAGTGGTGTGCTGGTAAAGGCTAACAACCAGCTCTGGGGGGAGGGGCAGCTGGTTTCCGCAGGGTAAATATCCCTGACATGGTGGATTTCAGGCCACCAACGGGATGTCAACTGGCTCACAGGATTCCTAACAATTTTACGATTGGCTCTCGCAAGCCAATACAGACCAGTGTCCACCCACTGCTGGGTAGAACTATTAGCACTTGATGATGGCTTGACCATGAGAAGTAAAAGAAAGAGACACAGAGAATTCTGAGATTTGGGCAACTGATAAAATGGAATTGCCATTTGTTTAGATGGGGAGGAGTACGGTGGGATGCGGTTCGGGGGAAATGCCAGAGATCTCATTTTGGACATTATAAGTTTGAGAAACCCATCATATCTTTTATTTTTAAACCTCACAAGACATTATTATTACTGTTTCATACAGTCGATGTTCATTTAGATTTACCCACCTGCTTGCCACTTGCTTTGCTCTTCATTCTGTCTCGCCTCTCAGACTTTCCATTTGAGCTCATTTTCCTTCCGCCCAAAGGTCAGGATTTCCCTTAGTGACAATCAGCTGGTACCAAATGCCCTGTTTTGTTTTGTTTTTTTGTTTTTAAACAAGATTTTATTTATTTATTTATTTATTTATTTATTGGAGAGAGAGGGAGGGAGAGAGAGAGTATGAACGGGGTGAGGGGCAGAAGGAAAAAAAGACTCCCCTCTGGGCAGAGAACCCATGTGGGACTGAATCCCGGGACTCCAGAATCATGACCTGAGCTGAAGGCAGACACTTAAACGACTGAGCCACCCAAGTGCCCGTTTTTTTAAACTTTATCATCTGCAAGATCTGCATTTCACTCCTGTTCTGGAAATGTATTTTCACTGAGAAAAGAATTTTAGTTGGGCAGCTATTGTTTTTCAGCATACAGAAAAAAAAATTTTTTTTGAAGATTTATTTATTTATTTGTCAGAGAGAGGGGGAGAGCGAGAGCAGAGGCAGGGGGAGCGGCAGGTAGAAGGAGAAGCAGGCTCCCCGCTGTGCAAGGAGCCCCATGCGGGCTCGCTCCCAGGACCTTGGGATCATGACCTGAGCCAAAGGCAGTTGCTTAACTGACTGAGCCACCCAGGCATCCCTGAAAAAAAGTTTTTAAGAGTGTGTGTCTTTCAAATTTTTCTTGGTGTGTTGCTATACTAAAGTTTCATGATTCGTGTCTGGCTGTGGATATCTGTTTGTTGGGCTTGATGTGCATTTGTCTTCTTGAATCTGTGCTTTGTTGCTGTTGCTTGTCAGCTCTGGAGTGTTATCAGTTGTGATCTGGTCACCATGCTGCCTCGGAGACACTTTAGCTCTCTTGTGTTCCCGGGACTCCAATTAAACACGTGTTGGTTCTTCTCCCTCGATCCCTCTACAGCTCTCGTCTTTAATAATATCTGCCTTTTGTTCCTCTGGGCGAATTTTGGGGAATTTTTTTTCTATCTTGTAGTTTATTAGTTCTCTCTAATTGTATCTTTGGAGCTTTTATTTTCATCAATTGAATTTATTATTTCTGGAAGTTTGATTCGGTCTTTTTCCAGATATAAATTGTCATAGTTTCTTATTAATTGCAAATAGTTTCAAGCATGTCTTTTGTTTATCTAAACACAGTGATCATACTTGTTTTGTAATCTGTGCCTGATAAATATAAACTCTAACATTTTTGCAGTTTGTTTTCTTTTGTCTATTATATCTGTACTTTCTTACTCATGGTACCCATTCTCTGGTATATTTAATTATATTGTGTTTGCTGCTCATTATATTTAAAAAAATAATTTGAGGTGGGGCGCCTGGGTGGCTCAGTTGGTTGGGCGACTGCCTTTGGCTCAGGTCATGGTCCCGGAGTCCTGGGATCGAGTCCCATATCGGACTCCTGCCTCTGCGGGAAGTCTGCTTCTCCCTCTGACCTTCTCCCCTCTCATTCTCAGTCTCTCTCTAATAAATTATAAATAAAATCTTTAAAAAAAATAATTTGAGGTGGAGGGGATAGGAGTGCCTTCCACCAGAGAAGTGGTATTGTTTCTTTCATTTTGGTTTTTTGCTTTTGGCATGCACCCGGGAGCACTGATCTGGAACCACCTTAAGTCAAGTTCAAGTTATTGAGGTTCCCTGAACCAGACTGTGATGAGAACTCTGTCAAATTGTTACCAATCTGGTTTAACTTTACCCTCAGGGTGTAGTCCTTTGGGGTCCTTGCTTATAGAGGAGACTATCTTCCTATCTTCTTCAAGACCCAAGCTTTGATTTGCATCCAAGACAAAAGTTCAAATCTACTGGGATCAGGGCTGCCCTCGGGGCAGAGCTTCAGTGTCTGTCTCTGGGGTTTCCATATTTCCTCTTCAGTTTGGCCTCATTCATTCTCTATTACTAACTCTCTTGTCAGCTCTCGTTTTTTAGAGAAAACAATTTAATATTTTATTTATCAGTTTTACTTTTTTTTCTAAAAAAGATTTTATTTCTTTATTTGCCAGAGAGAGACAGAGAGAGAGCACAAGCAGGGGGAGTGGCAGGCAGAGGGAGAAGCAGGCTCCTCGCTGAGCAAGGAGCCAGACACTGGGCTCGATCCCAGGACCCCAGGATCATGACCTGAGCCAAAGGCAGACACTTAACAGACTGAGCCACCCAGGTGCCCCTCAGTTTTATTTTATTTTTTCCCAGTGATAAGGTTAGTTTAGATAACTTAGCCCGCCATTACTGGAGATCGGAAATCTCACCAATGGTTTGGGCAGTAGTGGTGACATGACATGGAATTTTCCAGGCTATTGGAAACATCTTACACCTGATTGGATGTGGCCAAGCATAACCACAATGAGTATGTACCTTTGCAAAAGTTCATCAAACTCCATGCTGAAAATTTTACATTTTACTCTATGCAAATTACAGCTTAAAAAGTAAGAAAATTACAGCTTGAAAAAGTAAGAAAAAATATCTTTTGTTCCTGATGAAGAATGATTATAGAGTAGCAAGAGGCCCTGCACAGCGTCCTTATGAGACAGTAAAGACTGGGCACTGTCCACCATCCCAGTCGGCTACGGGGGAGGGGGGTGAGGGGGGAGTGAAATGCTCCCGTTTATAAATGCAGCACCAATGAGTTTGTACTGTTGGTGAGATAGGTCAGTAGGTAGCAGCACATGGGGTTGAATGGTTTACCAGGATAAATCCAGAGCTAAGTGGAAATGGGTCTGGGGCACCTGAGGAGCTAGAGACAGGTGGGATAAACCCAGAGGTGCCTCTTGAAGAAGTCAGCCTTGTCTTACGAGAAGGGCCTAGAATGCCTTATCCCTCTTCTCTTATGGGCAGATCTTGAAGGAAGGGAGGGCAGGTGAAGATGGTGGAGCATCTGGGACGTGGGCGGCAAGGCCTGGAGAACAGGGTGGGTCTTCCTGTGTCTCCTCAGGTGCCGAGAGGGGTGTGAAGGCTCCTGAGGCAGGGCCCTCTGGGTAGTAGGAAGCCTGCCAACCCACTCTTGCTGGTCCCGCAGGAGCCTGGGGCAGAGCTGTCCTTCTAGGTCTGTCCGTCCCCATCAGCTTGGTTCCCCAGCAACTTTTGTGGAATCTACGAGGCGCTAAAGAAATAGAGGACACAGGTCTAGTAGAGCTGCCTGCGCGCCTTTTCACAAGTTACTAAACCTGAGTCTCATTTTTCTTTTCATTTTTTAAAAGATTTTAGTTATTCATTTGTGAGAGTGTGAATGAGAGAGAGAGGGAGCACAAACAAGGGGAGCGGTAGGCAGAGGGAGAAGCAGACTCCCCGCTGAGCAGGGAGCCCATGAGGGACTCGATCCCAGGACCCTGGGACCATGACCTGAGCCAAAGGCGGACGCTTAACGGACTGAGCCGCCCAGGCGCCCCTGAGTCTCAGTTTTCTTATAGTGAACATGGGGATAAAAATTAAACTGAGGCAATATAATAAGGTTCTTAACATATTGTCTGGCACGTAGTAGCCATTGAATGCATGGAAATTATGATTATTATGATGAATGAGACAAGACTAATATAAGGCAAACAAATGAGAGACTAATTTAGGACAGGATATAATTAAAGATATTTTTAGGTGGTAGAGACCAGACAGCCTTCAAGCTTGGAAGCAAGTAGGGGCAAGAAATAGTAGTTGACTGTAAAAAATTGTACTTAATTCCTCATTCATACACTACACAAATGTAGTAGGCATCTCCTATCTCTTCTTTCCCGGCCCTTCAAAGCGCTACCTATGACCTGGCCCCTCGTGATGTTCTACTTGTGTGCTTATTTTCTTTTTGGACAGCTCTGTGGAGATAGGACTGACGAATGAAAATTGTATAAACGTGGGTTTTACACTGTGCTCTTTTTAAAGGTGTTTTGTTTTCTGTTTCTCCCACTAGCCAAGCTCTCCAGGAGGACAGGGACCGCATCTGCTTTGACATCCTCAGAGCCTTGCGCGGCGCCGGTGCCACCGTGGCACCCAAGAAACACCCGTGAACGGCACCGAGCCTGCGCAGGGTGCTGGGGACACCACGAGCCTCATAGAGATGAGATCTGAAGGGGACCCCAAGTGATTTCAGTTCAGTAGTTCCCCCGAAGGCAGTCTCAAGAGGCGAGCAGAAGGCATCAGGCAAGGGGCCTCAAGTGAAGAGAGGACGACAGGGACAAGGAGACAGATGGCGGTGGGAGCCAGGGGTGGGGTGCAGGACCCAGGAACCCTGACGGGGAGGCAGAGGGGCACCGGAAGATGGGTTTAGGACAGTCGGATGGCGGGGTGGGGGACTTGAGAAAGGGCCCAGCTCTGGGCTTAGGAAGCAGAGTGGGGTCAGGAGGGAGGCTGAAAAGTGAGCAGCTTGGAGCCCCCTGTGCCCACCACGGTGGTGGGGGGAGGGCGCTCGGATGGGGAAGGGATCCGGAGCGGGGTCCCAGGGCCTGGGGGCAGCGGGCGGCTGGTGCCAAGCTGAAGCCGGCAGTCCTGGTGGGCCTGCAGGGTGCGGAGGCTGTTGGCCCGACGGGAGGGAGGAGAGCGCGGCCGGAGAGCAGCGGCCCATGACTTAATCCCGGGGCAATGTGGCCACTAATGAGTTTCATATCCCCTCCCGAGCCGAGTGGGCGCAGAAGGAAGCGGAAGGAAAGAGGGGGATGCCAGGAGCGACCAGAGCCCCCCCCACCGGCCCCTGCCCAGGAGGAGGTAGCAGGACAGGTGAAAGGGGCAGAGGGGGGCAGAGAAGGCAGGAGAAGGTAGAGGAGGAAGGCCACCGAGGAGGAACCGAGTATGACAGCCTTGCAGCCCCTGGTCGCCCACATCACACCTGCCCCGCCTCAGCGCCACCAGAGGCCAGGCTCCCATGGGCTCCGGCCTTCCTCCTTGTCCCCAGGCCCCCTGCGCGCCCCACCTCCAGCGCAGACGGGAGGGCGGCTGCCAGCCAAGCGCTCCTGCCGTCAGCAGGGCCGACGGATGAGTAACACCAACAATACGACAGCGCCAATGACAACGCCCGTTACCCAGCACCTGTCTCCACGGAGCCTGGAGCTCCCTCAAGTCCAGGTGCCGCTAGAGCCGGGAGGGGGCTTCCCTCTTCTCCAGTAAGGTCCTAAATACAAGCAAGGAGCCTGAATGGCAGCATGAGAGAGGCAAGGTGGAGGGAAGGAAGAACTTTCCAACAAGATCATTTCAGGCTGTGGAACACTGGACGAAGGAAGCATGGTGGGGCGACAGCCGTCATTTCTGGGGGTCTCTAGGGCCAGCAGAGCCACCAGTGTCCCGGCTGTCTTCCCTCAGCCCCCACACCGCTTTGCCAACCCCACAGCCTCTCACCGAGCCCTGGCCCACGGAGCAGACGGACAGGGCTGCCAACGACCTTCCAAAACATGTTTTGCCTTTTTGCCTTCATTCTGTGGCTTGGCTCAACAAGGCCTGAAAATTCCCCGCACCTGAAGTGGGCCAAGATGGGCTGCTCCATCGCTAGCATCACTGTTTCCAGCCTGAAAGCCCTGGTCTGTCCTCAGAACCGCGTTCCGGGATGGGACAGCAGGACTGGGGCCCTTGGGGGGTGGGTGGCTTGCAGGGCTGCAGTGGGGGGGAGGGGCGCCAGGAGGCCGTGAGTTGGAGCCTCAGAGTCTTGCCACACGGTCCGGGGTCCCTTCTCCAGAGTGCCCCCAAGACGGGGCATCCAGGATGGTCGTCCACGTCTGGCTGGGATGGCCACATGAGCTCACTGCAGGGGTGACTGGATCGAAGGGGCAGCCTCTGTGCCCAGTAAATTACTTCCCTGCTCACAGCCTTCAGGCCAGAGCTGCCTTGGCTAAATCCTCTGTCCATGGATGCCAAGGCCAGCGTAAACACCAAGAAGGAAACACAGCGTCTTTTGGCAAAGACGCTCTATAACAATGCTCTGGATCTTTCCTTAATACTGTTTCATGAGCCGCAGCCACAAAAAGCTATTTATCCCTTACTGTGTATCTTTGGGGTCAGACCGTCGTTATGGATCTCCGTGTCCCGGTTGTCCCGTCTGTGTAGGTATTGCCCATTTTAGTCTGTGAGTCAGCTCTCAGAGGAGAAGAAAGCGAGCCTCCCTGCTTGCTCCATGGAGCTCACTGAATGGGCCCCAAGCCCCCTGCCATGCTCGCAGGGCACTGAGTGGGGAGGGAGAGCGGGGATGCAGCCAAGCATGACCACGATCTGGGAGGGACTCTTCTCATGCTGCTTTTGGGAAATGCCAGTCTGACGGGGGAGACACGGCATCTGTCTGGGGACACGAGCAACCTGAGAGTCTGAGGGCAGAGCAATAGCTTATGAAGAGCAGAAGTCAGAGACCCGAGTACCAGGCACAGGCGCATGAATGTGAGAGGAAGGCAGGCTGAGTGTAGGAGCAGAGGGGTTCCCGGGACCTGCTGCGGGAGGGGTGTTTGCACATAAGCCGGATGGGGGCTCCACTCCCTGCAGAACCAAGCCTGGGGAGGGGGCAGGCCAGACAGCTACCCAAGGACATGCTCTCCCTCATTCTTCCTGCTTCAGTCTGCTACTGACTCTGTGTCACCAGCCCCGGGAGGCGACGGAAGCCCCAGACAGGGGGTGGGATTAAATACACACATTGCTCCAGACATCCCACAGCAGCACTTCTGACCCAGCGGCAGAGGAAGCAGGGAACTGGGGGCTGAGAACATTCTGGCTCCCACCTTTGCCTCCGGCTGGGTCCTTTCCCTTTGCAGGAGCTTGAGTCAGGAGGCTCACAGACTCAGAGGAAGCTGGGGTGGGCAGCCCGAGCCCTGTCGTCTGGCCCTGAGCAAGGCCAGGGCTCTGCACGACAGGTGGAAAGAGGGGGCCCACGAGGCCAAGAGGGAGATGGGCGCTAGTCCTCGAGCTGCAGGCCAACCATTTTTTCAGACTTCGCAAAACAGAAAAAAGGAGAAATAAGAAAGCCCCTCCCAGGCTAGGCGAGCATCTGTGTCACCTGCTAGAAGAGACGACAGCTGTTATTTTAGTAAAAGCCACAGACCAGGCCTCCAGGGACCAGGGCTCCAACCTAGCTGGACACCAGGAATGGCGTGGGCAGACCCTAAGTCATGTTTTATTAACTAACATCCCCCTCCGCGTGCGCACGCACACACACACACACACACACACACACACACACGCCCCGTGGATCGCCATTCATTCTCTGAACACTAGCAGTCTGGAGTAGACAGCATGGACCTCGGAGCCAGGCTGCCTGGGTTCAAATCCTGGCTTCAACATTTAGGGACTATAAATACTCGGTAAAATGGTAAAGACAGTAATGATAGTAATATCCACCTCTCGGGTGGTTACGAGGGCACCCCGAGTTGATGCCAAGTGCACGCACGGCCCAGAGTAAGGTCCTGGCACACGTTAGCTATTCTGGTCATTACTGACTGGCCAGCTCCTTTGCCAGGATCTGGTTTTCTGCCTTGGGGACCCTCAGTCGCACAGGGCAGGTAGAGGGGAAATGAGCAGTCTCTCACAGTGAGTGCGGTGACACAGCCGTGGCCCAGGAGCGCCCAGGCAGGAGCACTCTGCCTGGAGGAATCAGGGAGAGCATCATACAGAGGGTAAAATAAGGTTTAGGCCTTGCGGGGTGAATAGGGGCTCCCCTAATTGAGACTAAGGGAAGAAAGACATCTGAACCCAGGTTGGGCAAAGGCCTAGATGCAGGAGAACCAGGGAAATCTGATCGCACGAGTCTGGTTCTGGGGTTCTGGAAGAGCCATGGAAGGAAATGCGAACGGCGAGGAAGCGGGGTCGGGCTGTGGGAACCACAAAGGTCACACTAAAGTGTTTGATTCTGTTCCACAAACAGCTGAGAAACACTGCCGACTCCTAAGCAAGGGGACCGCATGATCAGGTGGGTGTCTTGGAGCACGCCCTCCGTGGGTCCCGGAAAAGAGATCAGAAAGTGAGCAGGCTGCAGAAACACGCACGGGAGCATTCTGCGATGACTCGCAAACACAAAGGGTGAGAGACTCTTCTAGTACTTTCAGGCTCGCTGCCGCCAGGGATACTGGGGCCGGGACATGGAGCATCTACCGTGTGTCAGAACGCTGCCGGGTCCCGGGCTCCGAGAAGGAATCTGGTTGGGCACAGGCCTAGGGGAGCTGGGGAGCCAGGCCGAGAGGAGAAGAGAGGAGGGCAGGGACGTGACTCAGGTCCTGGGATGGCCACACACCAGGGGACAGCTGCAGCGCATGGACAAGAGTGGCCATCCCTCCCTCCAGTTGAAGAGGAGAGGGAGGGCAGCAGAACATTCTAGAAGACGGAACACCTGGGGAAACGGGGGGCTGTCTGGACAGAAGGAGCTGTGAGCAAAGCTGTGTAGATATGAAATAGCGTGCAGTATTCTGGGTGCTGTGAGACCGCCTTCGAGGCTGAGAAATGGGGCTGGGGAAGTAGGCAGCAGTCGGAGCCGGGAACCTGGGCTACGTTCTGTGCGCTGTAGTCGCCGTCAAGGATGTGGGCCCGAATCGCTCATGGTGACAGCCTTGAAGGATCCAGATCTGCCTGAATCCATAATTCAGAGGCTGGGGCCTTTCGGCGTTTTCCGGAGCTCTCAGATGACTCTGACACGCACTATGGGGTAAAAACCATCATGGGGGCAGGGAGCCACCGAGGGGGGCCTGGGCAGATCTGTGCCTTAGCAGGAGTCTGGGGAGTAAAGAGCAGCAGGAGGGGCAGGGCAGGGAGACCCGGAAGGCGGCGCCGGCAACAGTCCAAGGTCATAGCAGGAAAGGGGCGGTGGGCACAAAAGCCAGTAAGGCAATAGGCCTGGCGATCTCGGGGAGCCCGTACGGAGGGGAAGGAAGACAGGAACGGAGACTAACTCTCTATTATAGAGATGAGAAACTGAGTCCTGGGTCGGTGGTTCTCAACAGTTTCCCATGTGAGGATTTCTTCCCAACATCAAAAAAAAATTTTTTTCGATGATCTTTAAACCTGCATGAGTTGCAAATAGCTGATACCCAGGTGCCTGGGTCTAGCGATGAACTGAAAGGGTTTGCATGTATTCATCACAAGGGCGCAGAAGTCCACAAACAAGAGCGTGGGAGGCAGGACAACCTGGGCTCAAGTCCTACCTCGGCCATTGCTAGATGCGCGACCTTGGGCATGGTGGCCATCTGTGCCTCGGTGTCCCGCCTGTGACATGGGGGCGATGCAGCAGCGCCTGCCGCGTGGAGGTGAATGCGGATCAGAGCTGTACGTGCAGAAGACGGCCTGGCGTCGGTAAGCCTCAATGAGCTTTAGCTCTCGCCGTCGCCATTACCCTGCTTAACGATGATGCCAGGTGCCCGTGCAGATGTGAGGGCCCCCCAAGGCCATATGTGGTGGCTGCCTTGCTCCTGCCCCCCTAGACCTTGCGACGTGGGGCGTGACTGACCATACATGTCCACAGACGTGTCCTTGTCACCTGGCTGTGGCGTGTGTGTCCTCTGTGAGACGGCGTCGCGGCTCGGCCCCCTCTTGCACGGAGCAGGGTGGCCCTGGCGGCTTTTCAGTTCATACCAGGGACCTGAAAGTTAGAGCCAGGCGTTGTGACTTGTGAAAAGTGATTTTCACGACATAGACCAGTTAGGCCAGAGTTCCAGGGTGGGATAGTGGCGGGGCAGCCGAGGCATCCCAGGACCTGGGAGCTGGCCCCTTGGAAGGCAGGGTGCCGCCAGCGCTCCCCTTGAGCCTGGCTTCTCCGGCCCCCGAGGGGTGTCAGAAGCAGCGCCGTCCGAGCCTCGCAGGCCAGTGGGACCGGCCCACACCCGCGGACAGCGTCTCGGGACAGCTCGGCCGGCCCGAGACAGGCCGTAGACAGGATCGTGGGCGAAGAGTGGAAAGGGATTTCAGGTCCTCCTGTCCTAGTGTGTTCCCCACGTGGCCAACGGATGTCCATCTCTTCCTCGCCTGTCTTTGCCGCCCCTTCCCTCAGGTTGGAAGCCACGGACCAGCTTTGTGTGCCCTGCCTCGGGGACACAGACATGGAAACGGCCTCCAAGGGCCTTTGGCTTCATGTTCCACAAGCTTCAGCCCTTGGGGGTATATGAGCAGAGATAAGTGTCTTGGCTCGAAGTAAGGGGGACAAGGAAGCTTCCTCCACACCGAGAAGAAACAGCCCCTGCTTGGGGCCAGGTCAGGTTCAGAATGTGGGGCTCTGTGGAAACAGAGGCCCCGGCAGAGAGCCAGGCAGCCAGCATATCTCCAGGAGGAAATGACAGTTCTGCGGAAGGTTTCTGTCCTCGTACCGTCAGTGCCAGAAGGCCGCTGGCCGAGGGGCCTCCTTGGATGAAGGGCGTGGCCAGCAGCATCTCAGGGGGATGTCAACTGGGAACCTTGTGCCCGCCCCCACCCGACACCCTCCCATCCGGGCCCTGGAGCCCCATAAACTCAGTCGAACCGCTGTCCCATCCCAGAGGGCGGACTACCAAGAGGGACCGAGAGGAAGTGTTCCACCGCGCATGAAAAGCGCTCAGATTCCGAAATTAAGTTAAGCAGTAGGAGAAAGTTAAATTACAGAATAACTGAACTACTGAGCCGGGGACGGGGGACACTGGTCACCTACAGCTGAGAAAACGGAGGCTCAGAGAGGACAAGCCAGAGGCTCAAGGCCTCTGTTCATGTGGAGACGAGGCAGAGTCCGAATCAGACCCAAGCCCCTGAGACTCCAAGTCGGCGCTGCCTACCTTAAAAACGGGGCAGGAGGACCAGACGCCCATCAGGAAGGATGGGCCAAATAAATACCAAGTAGAAAGCGAGAAAGAGGGAGAGCCCTATATACCAAGATGGATTGCTTATCAAGATATGCCTGTAAAATAAAAACAAAGTAAATAAAAATAAAGTAAAAATAAAAGTGCACAGTTGCTTGTATGAATCGCCAGTGTGTGCGTTAAGTAAATCTAGCAAGACACAAGGAACTGCTGTGCTGACCATCTTCTGGAGGAAACTGGGGGATGGGGAGACAGATGGGGAAGAAGACTGTTCCTCATACAACCTTTTGTATCTATTGGATTTTGAATCAAGAGAACACATTACCTATTCGTATTCAAAAGGCCACATTTCTTGTAAAGCGAGAGTGACAGAGAAGCTCCTTGTTCAGCCCTCTTACATGTGATGAAACGGACTCCTGCTGGGCGGCCAGGCTGAACCAAGCCCCCAGTGGGGGCTGCGGGTTACGCCCTGACGAGCCGGACTCTGCCTCCAACCACCAGGAGCCCACTTACCCCAGGCAACCCCGGCCCCCCAGGTTGGGTGGGGGGTAAGCGACCACAGGACTCCCACAGCTTCCCGCTGCTCTGCGCTTGCCAGGCCCCCCAGCCGCCCTGTGCTGTGAGCCCCAGTGGGTGAGGGGCGAGGGTCCTACCCAGGGCCAGCTTCTGTGTGCCCGATGACCGCGGGGCAGTCGGAGCCAAAACTCCACACTGCTCCTTCCTGGCAGAGGCTGGGGCGGGGTGGTGGGGAGGTAGGGAGCCCGGGCTGCCTCCCTTCTGTGTTCCGATGGAAGGGATCTGCCACAGTCCTACCCTTTCTTCTCGCTGCCGTCGGGGTCAAATAAGCAAAGAGCTGTGAACTTTGAGAAGTTTCAACCTGGGTGGGAGAGCGAGTGAGCCCAGGTTCTCTGTAAATGGAGCTGCAGTCCACACATTGCAGCAAGGCCTCCCTCCCCGAATTGGCCCCACATATTCCCCCAATCAAGCCGCCCCAGCTCCTGGGAGCAAGCGGCAGCCGCCAACCTATCCCGACTTTTCACCACTGCCACCCGTGTTGACCTCATGTCGTCCTTGAGACCCGGGAGAGATCGATGCCTCCGCTGGGGTGCAGCTATGGCAGGTGGGGTCCCCAAGACTCGAAGAGAGGAAGTTCTTTCTGGAGGAGTCTCAGATCAGGGTCTGGCGCTCCGAAGCCAGTGAACCACAAAATGACCTCCCAGTCGATGTCTCCAATGACCCTTGAGTTACCCGCGTGTGCTCTGCACAGGACATGAGTAATTGCCCTAGACCTGCTCACCAGCTAGCTAGAGGAGCAGAACTGAGATGTGAGCCCGGGGCCTTGACCCCAACTCTCAGGTTCTCTTCACACTCGGGTTGGAGGAGGACTCAGAAGCCACTTAGTACAACCTCACATTTTCCGATGAGGAACCGAGGCCAGAGAGGGAGAGAGGCGTCTGCAAGGTCGCACAGCACGTGGAAGGCAGGGCCAGTCTCAAGAACGCAGCCCCCGCCCCCGCCCCCCACCGGCTCCCACTGTGGGGGGGGTTTCAGAGTCTGTCGAGCAGATGAGAAAGGCAGATTGGTTGAGGGAACCTGCCACCTTCACCCTTACAGCTTCCCAGATTTGTCCCGACTCACTTCACTTCTCAGTTGCTGTCCCTGGACCAGGGCCTGTGACCTCAAACATCTCGGGGGACAGGCAGGGGAGTAATGGAGGGAGGCCATCTGGGCTGTCGACTCTAAGATAAGACAGCACCAAAGGATGGTGATTGTCTTCAACTGGGAAGTGCTTTCTCTGCCTAAAAGCTTCAAATCTCACTTTTGAAAATAGCAATGCTTTGGGGCAACTGGGTGGCTCAGTCTATTGACTGTTGGACTCTTGGTTTCGGCTCAGGTCATGATCTCAGGGTTGTGGGATCTCAGGGTCGTGGGATCAAGCCCTGCTTGGGATTCCTTCCCCCTCCTTCTCTCTCCCCTAGGTAGCTCCCCCCGCCCCAAGCTCTCTCTCTAGAATAAATAAATAAAATCTTTGAAAAAAAATCAATGCTTTAAAATATTCCGGTGAGTTTTGTGGGAATGGGAGGCACGGATGCGACAAGATGGGCCGTGAGTCCGTGATTGTGGAAGCGGGTTGTTGGGTATATTGGGTAATTAATACTATTCTGTAATGTGTATTGTGTATCGATACTTTTGTGTGATGTGTAAATGCATATATGTTTTCAATGTGCCATAATATAAAGGTTTTTTTGTCAACAAGCTATCAAAACACATGCCGGGTCCTCAAGCCATTTTAGATCCACAGGCCACCAATTAGCAAACTCTACTCTTGACATTCCAGAATCTCCCTCTGGCCATCTGTATGCTTCATTCGGATTCTCTCTGCAGAGCCTAGGACAAGGCAGAGGAGGGGGAAGGAAGGGAGAAACACTGGCTCCATAGGGCTCGGAGGTGGTCATCATCAAGGAGCACAGACCCTGGGATGTGGATAGAACCCCATGAAAATGGAAGCAAGTCACACACACACACACACACACACACACACACACGCACGCGTGCACTATCTAGCTCCTCCCCTCGCCCCCCTCCCCACCCTCTCTGGGCCTCATGTATCTTGCTCATCTCTCTTGAACCTTCCTTACCACCTGGCGCCCCAAGGGCACCAAGCAAGCCTAGGGGCTGATAGGCTTGGTCTGCAGGAAGGAACGTATCCCACCTGGATGAAAAGCAAAATTCACGAGTGGCCTGGCACATCCAGGGCTAATGTGGATCTAGAGTTGTGCCGACTTCCAGCAAGACCTCCCCGGCAGGGTGTGGAAGACACGAGCTTGAGGGGGAATGGGGGATGGAGAGAGAAGAAGTGGGTTTTATTTTTCCTTCTCCATGGCTTAGGCTGACTCCCAGGCGCCATCATCTCTGCCCTAAACCCGAACATATTACCATTTTCTAAAGTGCCCCCCCTGCCAACCCTGGAAGGCAGGTCTCTTCCCCATCGTGGAGATGAGGACACAGAGGCTCCACGTCATCTGGGGACCTGCCCAACACAGAGCGGCTCCTAAGTGCCCAAGCCCAGGGCTGCAGATCCCAATGTCAGGGTTCCTTCCTCTACCCTGGACTGGAGGTGGGCGGAGGCAGTTCGCTATCACAAGGCTCTGTAGCTCTATCTGGGATGACAGAAAAAGTAAACACTGAGTTTTCTAAGTAGCTGCCTGGGGTGGCAGGAAGTTTTGCTGGGGATTACTTAGCTGCTAATGGGTTGCGGCTTTTTAATTAAGGCAGATTGTTGGAGAGTGATGATCTTGCTTGAATGGGTCTTCTGGGATGACGTGGAGAGGGGGCATTTGGATTTCCTCGTGTACTTTGTGTGAGGACCATCCAGCCCCCGGATCTCTCCTGAGCGTGAGACGTATGGAGAAGCTGAAGGAAGACACTGATATGGTCCGCGTGAGCTCGGGACAGAGACTTCAGGTCTTACCTCAAATCTTCATTCTGTCTGCCTGTGCTGTGTGACCCCGAGGCCAGACTCTTCCCTCTCTGGTCCTCAGAGCATCTCTCCAGCAGCCAAACCAAGGCCATCTCCCTGCCCAGCAAGGCCCCTCTCCCTTGTAGCCCTCCCAGAGAAGGTGAGGAAGGGCAGGTCGGTCACTGTGCAGAGGAAACATCCCACATCCCTCGCTGGTTTGGGAATGTAACACCAGGCGAGTGATAGGCATCAGAAGCAGGGCAGCGGCGAGGAGGAGGAATGGGACAGGCTGCGGCCGGACCCTGCTATGCAGCTCTGGCCTGTACAGAGGTTGCTTTTCATGCCTTCTTCCTCTGTTGATTTGGCTTATTTTGCAAACATGGGTCAAACAATCTCCCCCCAGAAGCAGCGGCAGCAGACGGAAATGTTATTAAAAACGAGTCCGTTAGTGGACCTGCTATGTGGATGGAGTCTTTGGGAGTTTTGGCTGCCAAATAAAGACTTTATTGTTGTCATTCCTCCTTTCCCAAGCTCCCTCCCTCCCTGCTCTCAGCCCTCCTCCCTCCCTCCCTCCCTTCCCTCCTCCTGCCCCTCCCTCCCAACAATCTGCCTGTCCCTCCCCCTAACCTAACCTCCCCACCCCACTGGGATCTGGTAGAAGAAAGTCAGGCAAACACGAACACGCAGGCACCACTGGGAGATCAGAACTTCTAGCTGGCTCTCTGCTGCCACAGCTCCACCGAAGGGTGGGGGAGGAAGAGGGGGAGCCCTGCCGGGGGACTAAACCCACAGCTGAGAGGAGAGGCAGGTGCGTGCAGGTAAGCCCAGTGGGGAGATGGGGGGAAGACCCCTTCCTCCAGCAGGTTTCCTCCTACTTTGTCCAGCTGACCTTGTTGATCTGGTCTCCATCTCCCCCCTCCTTCCTTTCCTTCCTTCCTTCCTTCCTTCCTTCCTTCCTTCCTTCCTCCTTCCCTCCCTCCCTCCCTCCCTCCCTCCCTCGCACCTTCTTTCCTTTTGATGTAGGAAAGACGCCTTTCAGACGAGCTCTAATGAGGCTTCCACATTTCTTCTGCGCCTTCCTCCTCTACCTTGTCTCCCTCATTCTGTGCCCATGTATTTGCTCGATGCAGAAGTTCAACTTTCTGGGTTCAGAGGTTTGCGGCCACTCAGGGAGTTACGCTGAGCACAGTATTCCTACACAGCAGGTGTTTCTATGGAAACCCAAGTCTAGAATGCATTTCTTTGCACCTTTCACATATCGTCACACACCGCCACAGGGGCACACACACGTCACAGGGAGGCTGCGTTTTCACTGCACACGCACACATAAATACACACGCGCACACACGATAGGAAGATGTCCTCTCCGTTCATGTCCACTCTCGGCATCCCACATACTGAGCCAGAGTGCAGAGACCAGCTGCCTGCAGACACACACGCACACGCACACGCACACACACTCTCCATCTCGGCTCTCACACTCTCACATGCTTCCCCGGCTGGAAGAGCAAAGAGAAAGTGCGTGTTCCCACTGACATGGCAGAGCCAAAAGAAAATCGTGCGTCCTGAGCTGAGGCCGAGAGGGAAGAGATGAACCAGAGCAGGCGCCAGAAGGGAGTTTTCATTCTTTAGGACTTAGTCGGGTAGGAGGGAGACAAAAGTGCCTTTCCAACCCGCACGGTATCTTCCCAGTAGCTCTGCTTTTCCCTCTCTGGTCCAAACCACTTGGCTTTTGGAAAGAAAGGGAGGAAAGCGACTCAGCTTCCAAGACTTGGAGGTCCAAATTCCCAGCTCCGGGGGCAGCTCATTTGTTTTTTTCTGCAGGCAGCCAGAAAAGACTTCTCTTTCAAGCAATTTCAGAATCATCCCAGGTTGGCAAGGGAGCCTGTGGCAGAGGGCAAAAAGACAGTAATTCCTTAATCAGTCAGGAAGGGGAAAGCTAAAGTGGGTCATTGAATGGGACTCCTTTCCAAGTAGCCCCTCCCTCCCTGCAACTTCTGCCACCCCAGAGAGAGTGGGGTCCCAGGGCAGGTCGGGTGGGCAGATCAGGGCGGCCAAATGTGGTCGATCTTCAAAACCACCTGGGGGCGCGGTGGGGGCGGGGTAGCTTACTACAAATAGAGATGTCTGGGCCCGTCACTCCAGAGCTTCCAGATGGAGCCCAGGAATCTGCTGTTTAATACTGGAGGGGTTCCTGAGGGTCAGTCAGGGCTCGAGAACCTGAATCAAGAGCTGAGAGAGACCCACGCTGGGAGTCAAGGCCATGTTAGGTGGGCAGGAGAGCTGTGTGATTTCCTGGACAAGAACCGTCAGGTCAAGGACCTCCAGAGTGTCCCAGATGGGCCACCCTTTTCTGGGGCGTGGGGAACAAGCACCCGAAGGAATAAGAAAGACTTGCTGTGGGCTCTCCCCCACCTCTTCCCTGCAAGCACCGGCAACCACATCATAGGGAACACCCCAGAAAGTTCCCCCAGATAGCTCCAAAGAGCATATGTTTCTTCTCACTTGCTAATGCGCCTGCCCTGGGCATTGGACTGGGCCTTTCCCCATCCCTTCTAGATCCCTGTCCCCCGGCCCAACAGCCGTCTGTCCTGCTGGCTCAGAGAGGACAGGCTGAACACCAAGCTCTGCACTCCCCCTCCCCCTCCCCCTCCCCGGCGGGCAGCCCCATTTCCTGGGCAGGTGACAGAAGCATGTCAAGGCTGGAAGGGGCAAGAAAGCCAAGTGCCAAAGGCTGGCAGGAGAAGTCAGGCATCACAGGGGGCTCCAGAGTCAGCTAAGGAGGTGAGACCGAGCCTTCCCTGGCCAGCATCCCCTCACCTGCTACAGAAAGGCTTCAGGTGGGTTAGTGAGTTGAAGACAAAGTGAGCCTCCCCCCTACCCCAGGTGACTGGGGCCTCTGTGATCTCTCCAACTAAGTTGGTTCTAAGACCCCAGTGTGGTGTCACAGGCTTCAAAGGGAGGACCCTGCTCTGTGTGGAAGAGCGGGCGGGGTGTGGGGGGGCGGTGGAATCCCGGAGCCAGGACCCTCCTGTCTCTGCCTTTGGGTGGAGGGCAGGGCTGCCGCATGGCCGAGCCAGAGGGAAAGAGACCCATTACTCTGAAAATATGTGCACGACAGCTTAATGTTCACTGAGCACTCACTTTAAACACATTTACTCATTTAACCCTCGAAACAATCCGGTAGGAAGCTGTTACTATGCCCACTTCTCAGATGAGGACCCTGGAGCCCGGCAGGAGCAGGAGGTCCGGCCCAGCATTTCCCACTAAGCAGCCAGAGACGTGCAGGGCTGGGACCGGATGGATGAGTGCTAAAGGCCTCAGACCGGTTCTTCGAGGGAGATACTGGGGGATAGAGGCAGGACGAGGGGTACTGGGAGGCACCAGGCTCTCAGAGGACAGCCCTGTCACCCGGCCTCGTTCCTAGTCCCTCAGAATGGAAAACGTGCTCATCCGGACTAGCGGCCTCAGGCCAAAAAACTTCATTCTGTTTACACTTTGCCTTGCGGCAGACGCTGAGGAGACAGATGGTCTCTCCATAATAGTGTTGTATTTATTTTTAGTATTTCTTGATCTGCGGTTCATTTTAAAGTCGCTTATCACACTTGTTTCTGACAACAACTGGACAAGGAATATAGGGATAGGAAAATGCGTTATCCCTGTCTTACAGGTAAGGAAACTGAGGCTGCAGATGGGGTCACGTAACTAGGTAGCAGAAGACGGGCCAAGAACCCTCCCCCCGGGCTAGTATCCCCACCGCCCCAGTCAGGCTCACCCCCAGGAAAGGGGCCGCTGCATCAATAGTGTTGGATGCATCCTTGCCTCCGTATCAGCCCGTTCCTCCCCTGAGGACCACCTGAGCCCCACTTGGAGGGGCTCAGGCAGCCTGCAGGGGGGGGGGGCCTGTCTCAACTCCTCTGCTAACGACCACCTGATTCTCCTGGCTTCCTGCCTCCTTCAGGGCTTCCGGAAAAGAAAGGGAGCAGGACAGCTTTCAGAAGTCTGGGTGTAGAACAGAAAGAAGGGAACAAAGGAAGAGGATTCCCCCCAGTGTCCATGGGCGTGGCTCTGGGGCCAGGGACAGCCCCATTCTCCACAGCGGGGCGACTGGCTGAGGTAAGCCGTGGAGGCTTAGGGGTGACCAACTAGGCGGAACATCTGGCGAGAGCAAGGCCGCCAGTGACTACAGCTGACCCTTGGCAAAGCACAGGGGCTGGGGTGCCAACCCCCACGACACAGTTGAAAATCTGCATGTAACTGTAGATTCTCCCCAAACTTAACTACTAATAGCCTACCAGTGACCAGAAGTCTCACCCATAACATCCACAGTGGATTAACATGTATTTCATATGCTATACGTATCACACACGGCATTCTTAAGATAAGCTAGAGAAAAGAAATGTGAGTTAAAAAGTCATAAGGAAGAGAAAACACATTTATAGGATTGTACGTATATTTATTGAAAAGTGTCTGCCTATAAGTGTACCCATGAAGTTCAGACCCGTGTCATTCAAGGGTCAAGTGTAGTGTGGAGTAATCCTTCCTCGACCCGGGGAGACACACCCAACCTCACTCCCAGCCCAGCCCCAATCCCAGATTCTCCATGCAAAGCCAATCACCTTAAATTTGCCTGTACTGACTTGATGAACCCACGTGGACTTCAACCCAGCCCTGCCCTGAGCCTCAGCGTTGCGTTGATCCTGGGTGTTTGAGCCTCATATGAATGAATTCACGAGCCAGGCGGGGATAAGGGCTAGCTCACTTTAAAAATCAGTCTCCCTAGAGAACCAGTTCTTTTATAAATAGGTGAATGAACAAACCGTCGTCTCATAGAACCATTGGTTCGATCTCCAGCCATTAGTGGGGATTTTCTGCTCTACGACGTGCCTTCATGTGTGGGATCTCATTTCGTCCTCGCACAAATGAAAAGCCTGGGGAGGAGGGTCAGAGCCAGGATTCGAGCCCAGATCTCCAATCCTTGGAACTGAAATTCCAACGAAGAACTCTCGCAGGAAATGTTCCGAAGCGAGAGAGTGGATCCGGATTGGGCTTTGCCGTCGTGAAACAGCGGCTCAGGGGCACGGAACTGTGGGTGCTGGTGCACGCTGGTCCGAGGACAGAGTGGGGAGCCCCGCCCAGCAGAAAGCGGGGGTTGGGGAAATGTGCCTGCAAGAGCATACGAAATTCAAAATTGCACACGCTCCTGACCCACCCTAAGGGAGTTTATGACTGGACGGAAGGCTCTGGAAGGCAGGAGAAGAAAGTGTGACTCTGAGCTTTGTTGAGGGGAGCAGGTTATGACCCCCTAGGGAGTCCAGGAGCCTCTACGCTGTCACATAGATTCTGCCTTCAGGGACTTAGGACCTCCCTGAGGACCGCGGGGAGCAAGGGCTGCGGTCAGGACCTCCCCTCTGGACACTCCAGCAGGAAGAGGCATTGCCCAGTGTACAAAGATTTAGAAAGGAGCTCTATTTTTTCAAGAAAGAAGCAGAGGCCCACGAGCTCGGGAACACACACACACACACCCCACCCTCGAGTAGTGAGTGGTTGAGCCCTGAGGCTCAGAAGGGGAGCCGAACAGATGCAGTGTTTCCCAGTGAAAGAGGCAAAGGGAACTTTTCCTCCAAAACCTCCTTGTGGCTCTGAGAGGAGCTCGGCCAGCCCTGGAGGTTTGGAATGTAAAAGGATCAGAAGACGGGTTGGGAGTTGGGGCTTGGCGGGGGCAGGGGGTATAAGAGAAGTTCCCAAAGGGTCTGGTGCAGGAGCTGGGGATAGAAGGAGCACTGTCCCTCCTCACGGACAGTCAGCCCAGGCCCCGAGCCCCTTGGGGACAGCCATGAGCGACGGCCAGCTGCCCCGTCACAGAGCTCCGCAGAGCAGCCTTTGCTGGACTTTCTGGACAGGTTTTACGGGCTTAACCTGGTAGATGCTTTGGGTGACAAAGGCAAGGAAGGGAAATGAGGAGCCCGCAGCCAGGGCTGGGGGGCCTCCCTGGAGCAGAGCTTAGCTCCTGAGGGATCTCTGGCTTATTTCCGGCTCCCAGGTAATCAGAAAATAAAGAAATGCCGAGACAGATAGGGCCACAAAAATTGGGACTTTTAAAAATGTTTGTGTTCAGCATAATGCTTTAACCACCCCCCTTAAAATGTATATGACTGTGCTATTTTCAAGAAAATTACAGGACTTATTTAATATTAATTCATAGTTCACCGATCCTAAGTAGTGAGCTTAAGTTTATAATGAATGTCTGCTCTTTTCAGGCCTTGTGGGACTGTTGGATCCTCAGCTGGAGGTAAAGCCGAGAATCCAACTGTATGGTTCTTCTTCGTGATAGGAGGCCCAGGGAAATGGCCCTCACGGACCCCCTTGGAGAGGCCCGTCTGGGGAGGGACCCCCTTGGAGGGAGATGGAGAAGTAACAGAGGCTGCAGAGCAATCTCTTCCCTCATTCTAGCCCTCCCTCCTTCCCCCTCCCTCCCTTCCTCCCTTCATCCCTCCCTCCCTCCCTCTCTCCCTCATTCCTTCTCCCTACTACCCTCCTTCTCTCCCTCCTTCCTTCTCCCTCCTACCCTCCTTCTCTCCCTCCCTCCTGCTCCTCCCTTCTTCTCTACCTCCCTCCCTCTTTCCCTCCCTCCTTCCTCCCTTCGTCCCTCCCTCCCTCTCTCCCTCCCTCTCTCCCTCATTCCCCCTACCTCCTACCCTCCTTCTCTCCCTCCCTCCCTCTTTCCCTCCCTCCTTCCTAGTTTTCTCTCCCTCATTCCCCCCTCCTTACCTCCCTCCCTCTCTCCCTCATCCCCCCTCCTTCCCACCTTCTCTTTCTCCTCCCCCCTACTCTTTCCCTCCTTCCCTCCCTTCCTCCCCCTCCCTCCCTCTTTCCCTCCCTCCCTCCCTCCCTCTTTCCTTCTCTCCCTCCCATTCCCAGAGTACTGTGTAAAGACTCACACATACACACAGTGGACATGTGAGCATGAACTTGCTTATGGGTGTGGTGCAGGGAAGTGTGTGTGTGTGCACACACGAGAGAGATCGAGCAGGCTAGGCGTGGAGGGCATGTGTGTGAAAGGCGCAGGGAGATACCCTCTACCCCTTAGGGTTGTGCTCTGCCCTCTCTTGCCTTCGGTGCCTCCTGAGCACCTGGCCCAGGACTAAGCCGCTGGTGAGCGGTTTCTATTGTCTTCCTCTGAGCAAAGCCAGCAAGAAGCATCCAAGGGAGGAGTGTAAGCTGATGTGGGCTCAAAGGAGAGCCCGCGAGAGGCCTGGCCAGGGGCACAATCCCAGGGTCCAGCCGCAGCTGGGGACTCACGGCCGAGGCCCACCCTAGGTCAGAGAATCCCAGGAAGCCTGTACCCCCGCAGCCTCAGCGTGGCCCGGCCCCCAGTAGGGGAGGGGTAGACGCCGCCTGGTGAGGAAGCCCTGTGGGAACAGAGAGAGGCTGGCTGCAGCCCAGAGGGGAGCATGATGGGGCGGAGGGCCCCCTGGAGGAGAGGGTGCGGGACAGCCAGGGGAGGCAGCTGGGGGAGTGGTCACTTGGCCAGCAGCCCTGATCCTCCCGCGGCTCCTCCAGCTTAATTCAACCCAGCCCACATGATCCCCTCTGAAGGCTCATCAGAGCCCCCTGGGGAGCACGGCCCCAAAATAGCCCTTGGTGACCTTTTCCCCTGTGTCACAGGGCCCGGCAGGAAATTCTTCCTCATATCCAGTCTCAACACCATCAGCTCCAGTGGCTATGGGGGTGGCGAGACCGAGTCAGAAGAAATGAAAGTGATTTCCCCATTGCTTTTGATCCCTGCCCTGTTTATTTTCACAGGAGCCTCCACATCTGGGGGGAAATTCTTGGTGTGCCTCGGGCTGGCAGAGAGCAGCGGTCCCTGAGCTGAGCCCTGGGGGGGAGGAGCAAGCCGGGCGGACCCAAGACGGAGCGTGTCTCCAGCACTTTCCTTCCTTTTCAGGAACCCCGCAAGCCCTGCTCCGGAAGGGTTTTTGTCCCCGGTTTGCTGTTCAATAGCTTCCTGGCCTGGGCAAGCCGCTTTCTCCCTCCAGGAGCCCCCAGTTCTGTAAACAATAGAATCTGGGCTTGAAGGGTGGGTTTCAAGCCATTTTCAGCCACGCAGCACTTCTTTCAAATACGTGCTTTGGCCAGACCTCTCTGTACGGCAGATTTAGAAGCACAGAGCCACTTAGTTCAGCACAGGGGCAAGCCGGGGATGTCCCAGGGCCACCACTGCTTCTCCCTCCCTCGGGGGACTCCACAGAACTAGGGGCACAGTCTGCAAACCCCTGAATTGTGGACTCTCTAAGGACCCTTCCAGATGGACCGCTTAGAACCCTATGGCTCATGTCTCCGAACACCCCCCTCTAGGGACCGGGATGATTTGCTCACGCCGTAAGTGGGGAGACCCAGCAGTCGAGAGGCTGAGGGTCTTCTCCAGCAAGCCCCAGGGCTCCTGATTCATAGCCGACACGCTTTCTGCCAGGATGGCTCCCTGTCACCAGAGCCACCTAGGTCTGCGGACCGGGGTCCTTGTTATTTTCTGACCTGCTGGGTACAGCCAGATGAGGAGGTGCTTCGACAGGTCTCTTCCACGGCCCCCGGAGCCGTCCTGGCCAGCCCTTGTGCCAGGACAGGACCTCTGATTCCAGAGCTCCAGAAGGGTAACGACTTCCTGTATCTTCTCCCCGCAGGTGCGTCACCTGGACCATGAGGTCGTCCCTCTGCTGGCTCCTCCCACTTCTCCTCATCCTGGCCTCGGTGGCCCAAGGCCAGCTGACAAGACGACCAAGACCCAGGCCCAGGCCCAGGCCCAGACCCAGGCCCACACCCAGCTTTCCTCAGCCCCATGAGCCATCGGAGCCTACAGACCTGCCCCCCCCTCTGCCCCCGGGCCCTCCCTCTATCTTCCCCGACTGCCCCCGGGAATGCTACTGCCCCCCGGATTTCCCGTCCGCCCTCTACTGTGACAGCCGCAACCTCCGGAAGGTCCCTGTCATCCCCCCGCGCATCCATTACCTCTACCTGCAGAACAACTTCATCACGGAGCTCCCGGTGGAGTCCTTCCAGAACGCCACCGGCCTGAGGTGGATCAACCTGGATAACAACCGAATTCGCAAGATAGACCAGAAGGTTCTGGAGAAGCTGCCCAGCCTGATCTTCCTCTACATGGAGAAGAACCAGCTGGAGGAGGTGCCCTCGGCCCTGCCCCGGAACCTGGAGCAGCTGAGGCTGAGCCAGAACCAGATCTCCCGGATCCCGCCCGGCGTCTTCAGCAAGCTGGACAGCCTGCTGCTCCTGGACCTCCAGCACAACAAGCTAAGCGACGGCGTCTTCAAGCCCGACACCTTCCAGGGCCTCAAGAACCTCATGCAGCTCAACCTGGCCCACAACATCCTGCGGAAGATGCCCCCCAAGGTGCCCCCGGCCATCCACCAGCTCTACCTGGACAGCAACAGGATCGAGACCATCCCGAACGGCTACTTCAACGGTTTCCCCAACCTCGCCTTCATTCGCCTGAACTCCAACAGGTTGTCAGACCGCGGGCTCCCCAAGAACTCCTTCAACATCTCCAACCTGCTCGTGCTCCACCTGTCCCACAACAAGATCAGCAGCGTGCCCGCCATCAGCAACAAGCTGGAGCACCTGTACCTCAACAACAACAGCATAGAGAGTGAGTGGGGGCGGGGCGGGGCCGCGGCCACGACCGCGGTCACGGCCACGGCGGTGGCCAGGGAAGGGGAGGCTCTTACTGCCTCAATCCTTTCTAGGAGCTTAGGGTGAGGGGGAGGGGGGAAGGTAGAGCAAAAAAGCACCCAGTTTGGCACTGAACTTCAAATCTTGACCTTGCCACTTACCGTCTGTGGGACCTTGAACAGATATTTCGCCTCTCTGGGAAGTTTTTTCACCGGTAAAATGAGAATGGGAACAATACCTTCGGTCACAAAGTTGATATGAGGATTTAATTGGTTAATACGGATCAAGTACCCAAAATACCATGCTTGGAGGGTAGCCGCTTTTCCTCCCCGGGCCCTTCTCGCTAGCCCCACGCTGCCCTCCAGATCTCCCGGCAGGGTAGACGTGGAAGATAGTCTCAAACGTTCTCGAGAAAGCAGGATGGTGACACGTTCTGAATGTCACTGCTCTGAAATGTCCTGGGCCCGTCCCCTGCACAAGCCGGCAGCTGTGAGAGGAAGGCTGAGCCTAGGGTTTGAAGAATCTCTAAAGAGATGTACACAGCAAAGCAGCTACGTTCTTGGGGTAGGCAGCTGGTAAAGACGCGGCAGCCAGAGGAGCGTGCCAGTGCGCAGGTGCTTTCCGAATCGAGCTGGAAGGCTGGACTATTTATTTAATCGCGTAAGATGGCACATCTCGGGCAGAATTTGCCCAAGCTATATATATGGGGTCCTGGGCTTGGGGTAAAAATTGCAGCCCGGAAGAAGCGGCTGGAAGTCCCAGTTTTGCTTCGATTGCCAGTGTCAGCTCTGAGCAGAGCATCGACAAAACGCCTTAAAAGCAAGAGAGAATATTATCTGATCCTTGAACAGAACCAGGCTCCGTCCACGCCAGGAACGTAGCAGCTGTAGGGTTGAAGGGGACCAGGGGAAAGGGCAGCACCCCTAAGATAATATTGGGAATCCTCCGTTTCCAAGCCAAAGGAGAGGGAGATTGTTGAATTTCTAGAATCTTGAAACAAACGGATGGGAGAACAGGATCATTCACTCATCTGGGATAATTACAGGAAGTAAGGGAGGGCTTTTTTAAAAGCTTGCAAAGAACAAATTCAGGAAAAGGAGAAACTGTTTAATTTTATCCTGCAGGCCATGAACTGATGGAATGCGTTACCCCGAAAGCTAGATAGGCCGAAAATCCAGGCAGAATGGCCAGCAGTCTCTATTAGGGTGCGGAAGGGCAGGCTGCTGGGCGACATCCAGCCTTTCGAGGCAGAAGTCAGAAAAATCACCCCCCCTCCAGCTGTCTCCCCTGTGCCTAGCCTGTCTCCAGGGTCACGGAGGGACAGAGACGGCAGAGCCCAGCCCTAGTTCAGTGTGATAGCCATGTTCTCAGCAATGATCTTGAGGCTGCCTCCTGCCCTGTCCTTGACCCTCTGCACAGGGCCTTTGCCAACATCCTCTCATCTGGGGTCAGGGGCAGGTACGGCTCTCACCACTTCACGGATTTGGGAACTAGGTGTCAGGGCGGTAGGTCACAGTCCAAAGTCACAGCGGTCATGAGAAGAAAATCCACCGATTATCTGCTACCCCAGTGATGAAGAGAGAGGAAGAAGAAGAACAATGTCACGAACAACAATGCTGACCCCACAGATGATGAAAGAGGCAAGATTTAGGGGGAATAAGGAACTCATTCAGATGACGAGCCCACCGCCATCTCACCAGAGGTGAAGGAGACAGTGGAATCTCGTTTTCTATTTGAAAGCCTACCCGGCATGTGGCTACGGCTTACCTGTCCAGTATATCTCCCTAGGACATCTCGCCGCGCTCGTTACTACTCCGGGGTTCTGCCGTGAGCTTCGCTGCCTCCACAACTTCCCTCCAATCGGAGAGCACTCGAGTAGAACACCATCCCCCACGTCTCCACCTGCTGTGGTCCCACCCAGCTCCGAAGGCCCAGCTCGGGTTGACTTCCTCCACTCCTCCAGGACTCCACTGAGTGACTTTCCAATAACGGTGGTTGATTGGTTCAGACTTAATTGATTCCACGAACAAGTAAAGTGAGCCTGGGGGCAGGTAGAGTTGACTCACCCCTGGTGACACATGCCCAAGGTCAGCCAGGTCCAGAGAAGAGCACTCCAGTTCTTATCCTCAGTGGCCCACCCCCTTCTCCTTCCTCATTTTTGCCTCCAGCCTCGTCCGTGCCGACCCCCCACCCACCTGCCTGCTGACTTCTCCCTTCTTTCTCCACAGAGATCAATGGGACCCAGATTTGCCCCAACAATCTAGTTGCCTTCCATGACTTCTCCTCGGATCTGGAGAACGTGCCGCACCTCCGCTACCTGCGGCTGGACGGGAACCACCTGAAGCCGCCCATCCCACTGGACCTCATGATGTGCTTCCGTCTGCTGCAGTCCGTGGTCATTTAGGCCTTGCTCTGCCCCCCCGGATCGCCTCTGACCGCACTTGAATGCTGGTGGCCCGGGTGCCTGTGCCCACCATTCATGTCCTCTATCCTCCTTTCTCACTCCCAGCTTTGCCTTTCTTCTCCCACCTTCCCGAGGCAGGGACTAGCCACGCACTCTGCTGCTCCTGGGGCTTTTAGAGCAAGACTTCTAAGGGCTTGATTCGGATCACCCAATCAAAGACACTCGCTGCACACCCGCGCTTCTGGCCCCAGGAGCACAGAACTGTCCCTAAAGACATCCTCTTCTCTCTTCCTCTACCCTGTCACTCCCGGGTAAGTCGGGGCCGCGGGCTGACATCCAGAACTTGGTCCCGGCCGAAGCAAGCAGAAGGTGGTCAGGAACGGCCCAGAGGTGAGGTTTGGAGAGTCCTGCCGGAGACTCCGACATCATGGACAGCTCTGGCCCCCACAGGCCCCTTAGCCACGGATCCCGCCTTCCAGAACTGCTGCTCCACCGCCCTGTTCACTGGCATCGGACGCCGCGCTGGCTCTTTCCCAGCCCGTGTTCTCCAGCAAGGAAGTGCCAGGAAATGGCTGACGGAGGGTGGAGGGGCAGCATTCCCACAAGGGCCTGCCCCGGGCCGTTTCTTCACGGGGCTAGCTGTGGCCCTCCTCGGCACACCCCTCCTGGCTGGGCCTCTCTATCTCAAGCGTAGGAGCAGGGAAGAACAGTCAAGGAGAAGAGTAGCCCTGGGAACTCGGAATCAGCTCGTGGGAGAGGGGTGGGAGTCAGAGCCCCGGGGTTGGCCCCTGTGGGTACAGATAGATCCCGCAGCCCCCTTCCCGGACTGATGCCCTGGGCCACTCAGTGTCCCTAGTGAAGGGTACAGCGCCATCGGCCCCACCCCACCATCTGTTCTCTATCAGTGGGGATGGCCCAATCCTGTCCGAAGCCTGGAAGCGGCTCTTGAGAAAGTGCTCTGGAAGGGGCGGAGCCCCCCGGAATCTCCCAGAAGCCTGTCTGTCTGTGCGTCCACAAGCACAGAGGGCTTCCCCCTCTAAGGCAGGCACATCAGTGACACCTGGTGGCGGGTGCAGGTCCCAGCTGGCTTCTGTCTTCCTTGCCTCCGTTTGGGTTGGTTTTACAAGGTCAAGGAGCTGGCCCCAGGTTCCAACTTGAGGAGCCGCGGGCCGTGTGCACCGTCGCCCTTCTGGGATGCAAAGGACGCAAAGTTACAGAGGCCTTGAGGCCGGGGGCTGATTTCCATCACGAGTGAACATAAGTGGGAACCTTCAGGAACCCAGGTGAGGATGTAGTTTGTTCCTGTTTGCTGTCCTTGCGGGTCCTTCTGCCCCCGGCCCCCATGTCTGGAAACCAAAGGGGTGGATAAGATGCCCCGCCGGGGTCCCTCCAACATTCACGGTCTAGTCTGCGGCTCCACTCCTTAAACCGTGCTCTGATTACCTATGATCCCCGCCCCTCGCAGTAATTTATTCCCTGTATGGACTGTCCCTCCCCTTGAAAATCCCCTCCCTTCCCTACCTGGGCCAGGTGAGCGTTTGGCCGGCCTCCAAGCAGAGCCTGGGCCCCACAGGGCTCACTCACCTTCCCCTTCTCCTTCATTCCTGTAGGAGATGCTGCCCCTCTATAGCTGTCTAGTGTGTATGTTGGGTGGGGGGGACGTGGATGTTCTAGAAATGCATTAGGCTGACAAAAGTTCCAGAGATTTTTAAGAAATTGGATTAAGCTAGGTCCCTAACTTCAAGAAATTCCCATTAGAGTCTGTCTCATCTTTCTCTTTTGCTCATTTACAGAAAACGGGGCCCATTTCCTCCTAGCCTCCTTCCCTCATTCTCCCATATAACTGCCCCATCTTTCCTAGCTGCCGCTGGTTTCTCCAAGGCTCCTGCTTAAAGTCAATATATTATCGTGGCTATAAGCAACCCGGTGCTAAGGCCTGGATAAGCCCCCTTCTGCACTGTCCTCCCACCTTGCAACCTCTGCTCCTCAGAGGAGGCCCTCAGGGGAGCAGGTGCCTAGGGTCCCCCTGGGGGCAGAGGGCGTTTCTGCTCCTGCAAACCTAAACTTTTGTTCCAGCAGCAAAACAATCCCCATCATCCCATCACCCCCATTTGGATGAAGTCTGCTTCCTCCATTGCTCCCTGCAGCTCTAAGCCAGAGGGGATTCGGGTGAAATTGCCTTGAAGCAACACCCCCCACCCCCCAACACACATACACATTTTACTGACTTCCCGGGGATTTCAGGAAGCCCCTCCTCCATACACAAGTTCATTCTTCAGTGCCATCGACACCTACGTAGACAGGTGTGTGAGTAGATGTGTAGGTTACTCTACATATATCTGTTCCTTCTTCAAAACCTTGTTAACTTTGTGAAACAACTTTTCACCCCAACACGCTTCACAGCAGAGGAAATAAAGGAATATGAACAATCTCCTCCTTGAACTTGACAGCGTGAACAAGTTAAGAACACCTTGAAGTGCCCTTGTCTTCCCGCCGCCCCCACCCCCCCGCCCACCTCCCACCCTTACCTGGCTCCAAGGAGATGGGTGGAGAAAAAAAAAAATCCCATTCCTAAGAAACTCTTAAGAAAACAATTCCAAAGGCTTCTCTTGGCAAATTTCCCCCAAACTCAAAACCGTCATGAAAAATTGTTCCGCAAGTCAGGTCAGGAATCCGACAGCTACATTTGAAGCCCAGAGGCTCAGATTCTTTCGAAGCACAGAGAGCAAATTGTTGAGGGTCTCCCAAATGCTCGGTCCGGGGCCAGGTGCTGAAAGCCACAAAACGGTCACGGGCGCCCACCAACGGCCCCTGACAGGCTAGCTGCGCGGCTGCAGCGGAGGAAAACAAACCAGCGGCAGGGCTGTATCAGGGCCGAAGAGCAAGGTTCTCCCGGCCGCGCAGAAGGGCGGCAACCGGGTGCCTGGACGTCTGTCCTCAGACAGAAGGTGGATCCTGGGAGGGGGTCTGGGAGCCTCCCCGCCCCCCGCCCCCACCCCGTTCTCTTAAGAACGAAAACTGCTCGTTTTTCATTGATGCTCTCCACCCTCTGCCTCTGAACGCCTGCTTTAGTTCAACTCGGCAGGTTTTCAGCGGACCTCGACCGTGTGCGAGGTTCCCAGCTAAGAATTCAAGGACAGGTAATATCCTGGTCCGTGCCCGGGAGGATTCTTAGCATGGGAAAGGTAGAGTCCTTGGAGTGATCCCATGTCCTAAGAGTTTGGAGTGATGCAGGGTACACGAGCACGGTGGAGAGGGCCTCTGGCCCCGCAGAGGGACACCGGAATGGCCCCTATCATTTGAGCTGGAACTTCAGGGGTGAATCGGATTTTGCCTGGTGGGAAACGAGGTGGGGGGAGCACAGAACCAGGAGAGGAAACAGCTTGAGCCAAAAGGTAGAAAGGCACGGAGTAGCGCCTGAAGGAAGGGAGAGGAATGTGTTTAGGTCACAGAGTTATGAGGCGACAGGCCCTCAGCAGGGAATATACCCCTGTTGTCCAAAAAGCAGGAGGGTTCCCGAAATTTCCATGTGCGCCCATGAAAGGGGCAGCAGCAGGGTCAGCTGGCCAGACTCTTGTGCCCACAGCCTGCCACCTCCTTTCCATCAGCATGCCTTGTGCTTCTCCTAATGAGACATGGGGATTAGCAGGGCCCCACCGCCCCGCCCGCCCCCTTGTGCCCACTCGCAGGGAGCTGAGCTGCATGCCACCGCGGCCGGAGGGTTAGTGGGTTCGCACACAGGTCACACACACACGCCACCAACAGTCCTGAACTCCACGGGAGCTACAGTGTGTGACGGCCAGCTTGGAAAAGCGAGAGTAGAAGCTGGGAGAGGGTCCCCGATGAGACTACTGCGTGGAAGGGGCTCTTTCCCCAGGTGCGGGGGAGCCTGCGCACGCGCCCCACGAGACTGGCTGTGCCTGCGGGGCCCCAAGAGCTGACGAAGCACGTGGGAGAGGACCAGTTGCGGGTGTGTGTCACTGAGAAAGTGGGGGGGAGAGTGGGAGCAGGCGGCAGGGGGAATGAATGAACAGTCGCATTTGCTTTCCTCGCAGGGAATAAATGGCGTGGGATGGGAGGGGGAGCCCGGCCCAGCCTGCCTGGGGGTGGGGGTGGGGAGAGGGTTAGGCTCTGCCTGCAGAGCCCAGGCTGTGGAGAGAAAGTCGGGGAGAACAGCGCGCCAAATGTACCATCTGCTTCCTGGGCACCCAGCTGGCTCCAGGGCTCTCTCTCCCTCCCCCTTGCAGGGCCCCTGTTGGTGCCTCTCCCCAGATGGTGGGCTACCAGGGGCACGGGAACCGGCGTCCCTTCAGTGAGTGGGTCCTTGGGCTGGGGGACGCCGCCTCCTCGCCAGCTGGTGCCTGGGAACACGGCAGACCACACACTGCACCCTGGGCCAGGCTGTGCGACCTGCCCCGTCCCCGGCTGTGCCCGGGCAGATGAGTACTGCCAAGGCCGTCTGTTCCCGGGGCATCGAGGCACGTGATCTCTGGACTGGGGTGGGCACCGTGGGGGATAAGCTGAAAGGGGGCAGGGTCATACGAACACAGGGCAACTCCCTGGCCTGAGTGTTAGAAAATCCAGGCCCAGGCCCAGGCCCTAGCTCTGTGTGACCTCGGCTGAGTCACCGCACCCACCAGGACCTCCCTCTTGTCTGTTGGATAAGTTGGCTTCACAGCCAGGATTCGGTATCTGGTCAGGGGGAGGGAGGAGGGAGCAAAGGGCAGCACTGAAGAACTCGGGTAAACACGCAGCCCCCACCCCTGCACCCCACTCCTGCCTTCACAGCATGAGGCATCGAGGAAAAGAGAATCTCTCCTGATACAGACATCTTTGGTGGGGGATGGGGAAGAGGATTCTTCTCAGCCCCCTGAGGACCCCACCCAACGGCTTCTGGGGTTCGTGATCGGGGCCCAACCTCAGCAGATGGACAGAATTTCTTGGACTCTCTTTGCCACCACCATCATCATCATCATCATTGTCGGGGAACTTGAAGCTGATCTTCAAATCCTACCCCATCCCCCATTCACCCTCTCTTGGACCTGCGCCAGCCTTCAGCTCCTCCCTCTGGGTGATTTTTGTTCAGTCATGGTCCCATGTTGGGGTCCAGGTGGTCACAATGCCGTCACTTGGCCTCTTGGAATCTTTGGATTCTATCTGAAAAAAGCTAGAGAGGCAAGTCCCATTCCTCCCGAGCCCTCCCTCCCCTGCTGCCCACTCCCTTGGAAGAAACTGCCAGCCTTCTCAACAGTGGCTCCGAAAACAGAAAAGCAGCAGACAGAGAAAGAGGAGAGGTGAGGGTGGGAGGTGGGGAGGGGTGCATATGCGGGGAGAGTGGAGCTGGTAGAGGGAGAGAGAGAGAAGACTGGGATGGGGGACCTGCTGAGCAAGGGGGAGGGGAAACAGCAGGGCACCAGGAAGAAGAGAAGTCTGATTGGCCACATGCCCCCTTGGCCACCTCCCCGCCCTCACCCTGGCCCTCACCCTGGCCCCCTGCAGATGACCTTCCAGCCAGAGTCCCCACTTCTCTGGCAGCTGGGAGCTTCGGTTCTGCAACAAGAGTAAGCTTGGGGTAAGGCTCACGGTTTGAGGCGTGTTGGGGCTGTCGGTATACAGCTGAGCTGCTGGGGTGCTGGCCAGCGGGGCGGGGGGGTTGGGCTGGGGGAGAACGGAGGGAATTTAGGGCTCTAGGCTAGAGAAGTTGGAGGGCGGGAGGAGGGAAGGCTCTGATGGAGAGCTCATTCTTGCTACTGCAGGCGCCTTACCCTTCGCCCAGCTAAAATTAACAGAGGGGGAGAATCTACTAGGCACTTACGCAGCTGGCTTTGGGGAGCACTGCACTATCAGAGACACATCAGGTCCCTCACACACACGCCGCACGCACTCCTTCCCCTGCCTGACAGACGCCTAGGGAACTCTCTAGATGTGGACACACTCCCACAACCACCTACAAAGAACACTTGCGTTTCTGTAATCCTTTGTTTCTAAAAAGCTGCATTTAGAAAGTGGATTTTGTAAGGCAACCTCCTTTTCTAGATCATATGTCCATTTTTAAACCCACGTCCTCTGAGGGCACTAGGTGTGCCCTGATTTTTTCCTGCACCCCCAGAGATGAGTCCCGTGCCCGGGACATAATAAACACCCCATAAATGTTTGTTGAGCAAAGGGGCGAGTGAATGCATAATCTCTGAAAAAACCCCAAGACTGCTTGATGACGAAGTTTCTCTAAATCTGGCTCAGTGACTAATGGCGGTACTCGGTGTGTGGGGTTGTGTAAGAGAGAACGTCCATGTAAATGCACGAGAGTGTGCCTTAGGGGGGTGCGTGTGTGCGAGGAGTAAACAAGCCTTTGCCGGGTGTCTACACACGCCTGTGGGAGTGAGTAGCAGTGTGTGTGCAAAGCATGTAGGCACTACAGTGGGTGGAGGAGGGAGGGGCTGGCAGGAGACATCCCCCCCAACACGGCCCCAGCCTCGGGGGCTCGCCCGGCCACGAGCGCCCTGAACGCAGCAGGAGTGGCGTGAGTCTGCGAGTGTGGGGCAGGGAAGTGGGGCGAGTTTGTGAGCCCCCCGCGGCCAAGACACAGACAGCTGCTCTTCCTCCCGCCCACCCCCCAGGACCGGACGCCGAGGTGACTCTGCCCATCCTCCGTTCTGTGGCCGCCTCCTCCCGGGGACCCCCATGAAGCCAACGGCGTTCCCGAGCCTGCTGGTCGGGCTGCTGCTGGGCGCAGGGACAGCCTCTCTCCCCGAGGGGAGGAAGAGGAGGGATCAGACCGGCGAAGGCGACTCTTACGCGCTCCTGGGCAACTATGTCCCGGGCCTGGACAACTACGATGAGGTCATTGATCTGAGCGACTACGAGGGGCTCTTGGACTACGGGGACCAGCTCCCCGAGGTGAGGGGCATGCGGCAGACCAGCGGCGTTCCCTGCAAGACACTGGGCGTCGGGGCCTGGCTCTCCAGCTGCCCGTCGTGTGGGCCTTTCCAGCCTCCCCTTCTTTCTCCAGGAGGTGGAGATTCCTGTCCCTCCGTAGGAACTCGTCACGTAGATGATATTAAGAAAGAGGACAACAAAAGTTCAATTTCTTAGTCGGTTTGTAGTAACTTGGTGGGATTCCCCGCCCCCTTTCGAAGCGCTCTATCGGTCCCCTGCCTCTAAGTCGACCGTAAGCCACATCTCCGTGGGAGGGACGGGGCCAGCCATGTCTTCATGCTCTCGCCAGAAGCAGCAGCTCCGTGACCCTGTCTGCTTTCAGGCTGTCTTTGAGTTCGAAGTCCTTTCTCGGCCCTTCCTGGCCTTTGCAGGGGCCGAACGGAAGCCTGCACCCATTGGCCATGTAAGCCTGGCCAGTGCCAGCCTGGGTGCTCGGAAATGCTCCGGAGACGCTCCGGAAACATGGATTCTAGCTCTGGCCCGGCTGGGCCGCCTCCTTGATCCCTGTGCTCCCCTCTCTGGGCCCATTCCCTTGTCCATATAAGGAAGACGCTGGATCAGCCGTTCTTTAGGAAGTTCCCTTCCTCCCTCCCCGGTTCTCCACAGTGATTCTTTGCAAGTTTGAAACTGGTCCCTGAGGCCCCAGAGTTCAAAGTAAAGTCCTTCTCAGGCAAAACTGGCCTGCCGTGTGCTGTGTGCTCTGTCCTCAGCTCGAAGTGACCAGCCCGGCTCCTCCAACCAGAACCGGCTCCGCTCAGAGCACAGTGACTCCGGGGACACGCTCTTCCAAGTCCCCGCGGAGCAGGCCTACGACACTGGGCCTCCTGGACTCCCCAAGCAGCCACAGTGAGTTCACGGTCACAGGTCCCAATGCTCGTAGCTCATAGGCCACGCAGCCAGGACCCGGCACCGGGCCTGTCACGGTGAAGTGAGGTCAGGGTAAGGAGTGAAAGGTCGGGGCTAGCCCTCCTTGCAGGGGAGAGAAGGAGAAATGGGCACAGAAAGAAAAGGAAGGGAGGGAGGGAGGGAACCCAAAGGGAGAGGCTGGCTATCCCTAATGCTCTTGGCTGAGGGCACAAATTGGATAGGAGGGGAAAAGGCCAGGACTCTGCTTGCCCAGTCGAGTCACCCTACCTTAATTAACGGCATCTCTAGGGGACCAGGTTGAGTGGTAATTAGATTAGAGACAATTAAAAGCCTGCCGAGAAGAATAAATAACTTTGTGGCTGCCACTTGGCATGGGGGCAAGTAAAGCAGTCGTTCTGCTTTTCGGCCTAAACTCCCCCCCAGCTCCACCCCTCCCTGACGCCCTCCTGGAGACTGCGCTGCTGGCTCCGACAGTAAGGGGCCGGCATCTGCTGGGGGTCAGGACGCGAGCAGAGGCCGGATGCAGTTAATGCCTGACTTGCATGTCCCTGGCTCCTGTTCTCTTGAGATGTTTGCCTTGGGCGGGTCTAAGGGGTTGGGGCTCAGTAGGAGTCCGTGGCCGCTCAGAACTACAGGATCTCGGGCTTGAAAGAGACCATAAAGGGCCTCGGCCAGGCCCGCCATTTGAGGCCTTGGGATAAGAAGGATGCTGAGATCGTCTGCTCCACCGACCCCGGTCCCCACCTGCAAAGAAGAGCTGCCTCTTGACCGTGGGGCAGCATCGCTGCTAACCGACCTCCTCCTTGAGTTGGGCGGCTGGTGGTCCCCCATTATCTCTGTCCCTTGTAAGGCGAGTGATGGAAATCAGCTGCACCCTTCAGTCGAACGAGCCAGGAAAGCCTCCCAACTTTTTAAAGCCGGTTTGGGTTCAATGGCCTGGCCCACGTCTAATGACCACCGGTCATGGGATGGGAACAGGAGAGAAGTGTTGCCCAACAGAAAACTGAGGTGCTGGTGCCTTAAGAAGGGAAATGACTTCTAGGCAAGTCCACCCCATCGCAGCTTTCCTGGGCTTCTTGGAGCCCCACAGGCCATGTCTCACTCCCCGCCCACGAAGCAGCTGGCAGGGCCAGTAACCACTGGCCGGTCCGCTTGATTCTGGCTTTATTTCATCTTCATTGTGCCTTGTGGGCCAGACTATGGAAAAGAGATCAATGGGTGTCCTAGAAACAGCCACCTAGGCCCAGGAAAACCTGCGGAGGCCTGGAGCCTGAGAAAAGCACCCGCGGGCCGGGACTGGGAGTGGACTGGCCTCTCTTAGGTTGGGGGCTGAGCACCAGGCTGGGAGCGGCCCCCAGCGCGGCCTCGGCACGCTGTGACTCTCCATTCCGGCCGCGGCTTGGACGCTCCCTGAGTGAGGACCCTCGGTCCCAGAGGCTAAAGGAGGACTGAGGAGGGTCTTCCTATGTTCTGTCTTCCACCTGGGCCAGGCCTGCCCACCTGTCTGGTCTGCGTGTGCCTCGGTTCCTCCGTGTACTGTGACGATGCTGGCCTGGACAGCGTCCCTCCTCTGCCCAAGACGACCGCTTACCTGTACGCCCGGTTCAACCGCATCGGCCGGATCCGAGCTGGAGACTTCAGAGGGTTGAGTATGTGCTGCCCCGGCAGAAGATGAGGGCGGGCCTGGCAGAGGCGACCCCCGGAACCCCCAGGCCCTCTGCCTTGCACACCCCCCACCCCGGCCACACGAAGAGTCACAGACGCAGTGTCCCACCCGGGTCAGCTTTCCCTGTTGGCTTTTAGTCTCCCCAGCTACCCAATGGCAATAGCCCCAAGTCTCTCTAATCCCTTCCCTTGAAGATTTTGGACACTAAAGGTGTCCTGTCTTCATCTGCACTCCCCAAAGCTCTGGAAAGCTGGGAAAGGGAAGATAGGATCAAGCCTCCATCTTCAGGATTGCGAGCCGCTGTAGGCCTGCGCCCTCCCGGTCTCTGGACAGACCAGGCTAGCCCAGCCCCATAGTCCTGACGCTGTTTACCTCTTTGTGGTTTGTTGTGTATTTTGCTCCTCTATGCGTTCTACCCGCCTCTGCTAGGAGACCTGGGCTCTCATCCAGATTCTGCCACTAATTCCCACAGCCTTCGGGGCCACGGCATCCTTTTGTGTAAACCAGCGGTGAAGGGTGGGGCGGAATGGGTCCAGCCGTCGGTGGGCCTGTCGGTCTTGCCCTCTACCAAGCCCTCCCCCTCGAGGTGGGCAGCCGCCCCCCGGGACAGAGCTCCAGGGGAGAGCATTGCAGAATCTGAGGGCTTTCCCCGGGGCCCTGGTTTATGACGTTATTTCTCCCAGCTTGGACCTCATACAGGTGGAGAACTGGCTGGCCTTCCCTATCTTAAAGGGGATGGAGCGGGGTCAGGTGGGCCCAGCGAGGGCAAGGAAAGATGGTAGGTCCCACGTGTCCCTCTGTGTTCTCCCCCACGCCCCATAGCAAAACTGAAGCGGATCGACCTGTCCAGCAATTCTATCTCCTCCATCGACGATGATGCCCTCTTGCTGCTGCCTGAGCTGCAGGATCTGCTTCTTCCGGACAACCAGCTGGGGGCTCTGCCCGCGCTGCCCGCCGGCCTCGAGGTCCTGGACGTCTGCCAGAACCGGCTCCAGAGCTCGGGGATACGGCCTGAAGCCTTCAGGGTGAGCCGGGGCCTGCCGTCTCCCCCGCTGCCACCCATGCCCGCAGCAGGGATGCGCCCCTGCCCTCATGGGACAGCCCTGCTCCAACCCTCTTCTGGGTCTGAAAATCAAACCCCATTTTTCTTCATCTCTTCCCATTATTGTATTAAACCTTTTTGTTGTTGCTGCTGCAAGAGACTGCTTCTGACGCAAGAAAGGGTGTTTAACAGAACCTCCAGGAAAAGGCAATTCAGGCCTTGTGAGCCTCTTACTGGAATTGGGGGGCGGGGAGTGCAGGAAGTCAAGGTCAGCAGCTCTCCCTCTCCACCTCCCGGGCACGTGGCCTCTTGGCTTCTCTCCGTGCGTCTGTTCCATCATCTGTCTGCACCCGCAGCTTCTGCTCCCCGAAATCACCCGCCCGCGTCGGGCTTGCCTAGTGCCGGCTCCAGCCCGAACTCTACAGAAACCTTTATTTCCAAAACCCGCCACTAACTGACTACTCGTGGTCCGTCTACGAGCAAGTGCTTACGGGAGACAGTCTGATTGCTCGCTGGCTGGCCGGTTCTGATGGGAAGGGCTAAGCACCCGGCAGAAATCGGGCCGAGCTGCGGGAGTGGTTCCGGAGCGGAAACAAAGAGCGGCGTGGATGCGGCTGTCCCTGGCCACCTCCCCCTACCGCTGTGTCGCACTCACAGACTTACTTTGTCTTGGGTGCCGTGGCTCTCGTCCTGCAGCTCTGGCTAGCTCCCAAACATGCTCTTCACAGCCGTCCCGGGTTTAGCATCGGAGACTCTGCGTTTGGGAAAATCCCTTTCTGATAGCAGAAGAGTTGAGGCCAGATGGAAATCGTGCTCCCTTCCACCCCCTCCCTGCCCCTCGCCCGCCCCTCACCTGCGCCTCGTTACCAGCTGACCAGCTCCTTCATGCTCCCCCAGCTGCCAGGCCTCCACGGCAGCCCCAATCCTTCTGCGTCCGGTGGGAGTTAGTGCCCATGGGCTCCCGAGAGGCTGGGCAGCCCCTGCAGCACCCCAGTGCCGAGCCTGGCTTGCGGCTGAGGCTCAGGAGACCCTCAGGGAACAAACGGGGTGATGTCAGGTGCCCATCCCTGCCTCCTCCCTAGGCACTAGAGAAGCTACAGTCCCTCTACCTGGCTGACAACCTTCTGGACTCCATCCCCGGGCCTCTGCCCCCGAGCCTGCGCTCGCTGCACTTGCAGGTAAGCCGCACCCCCAAGAGCAAGAACATTGACTAAAGCCCGGGGCGGGGAGACATGGAGGTCAGATAACTGGGAGCCTCCTTAGGCAGTGGCAGCGTCTCCTTCCCTGAGAGCTCACCAGAGACAGGGATTGGAGGTCTTGCCCAGGCCATTGTTCACAGCCTGGGGGAGACTGCCTTCCTTTCCTTCTCCTGAGAATGCTTCCTGCTCGCCCCCACGTCCTTCATCCCACCTCAGCCGACTGCCTGTGCCTCCCCTGCCTTCCCTGCCCTTACATGTCGTCCTCCTCCCTTGTCCCTGTCACTCTCTCCCCTCATTCTCCATCCATCCTCCATGGGCCACCTCCCCTTGCCCCTTGCTGCATGGCCTTGGCCTTATGTGCCTCAGTTTCTCCAGCCTCGAGAAGGGAGCTGCTGGGGGGAAAGCTGACGGATCTGCCTTCGGCGCTGCCTGAGGGCCGTCTCCAGGCAGAGGCTTGGCAGCTGTCAGTGTTTTTTCCAGAATAACATGATTGAGACCATGCAGAGCGATGCCTTCTGCGACACCGAGGAGCACAAACACAGCCGGAGGCGGCTGGAAGACATCCGCCTGGACGGCAACCCCATCAACCTGGGCCTCTTCCCCAGCGCCTACTTCTGCCTGCCTCGGCTCCCCACCGGCCGCTGCTGCTAGCTCTCCTGCTCTGCGCACGCCGAGAGGGGCCCTCGCCGCCTCCCAGGGGCGCAGCCTGCCCCTGCGCGGCGGCCTCTTATTCAGGCAGAGCCAGTCGCAAAACTCACCCCCGCTCCCTTCAGCCACTTTCTATACGCACGCACACACACATGCACGCACACCCAGAGACATACATACACACATGTAGATACGCACGTGTGCGCATACACGCACACATGCACGCACACCCAGAGACATACATACACACACATGTAGATACGCACGTGTGTGCGCATACACACACATGCACGCACACCCAGAGACACACACACATGTAGATATGCACGTGTGTGCACACGCACACACACGGACGCACACCCAGAGACATACACACACATGTAGATACGCACGTGTGTGCATATACACGCGCACATGCATGCACACGCACGTGCATGCATAAATGTCCTTCGGTAGCCATATGTGCATTTCTCGTCCTCTTTCCTTAAGACCTTACAGCTCCTGGCTTGGAGAAGAGCAGCGTGTGCAGCAAAGCTCCCCTATCCCCCATCCCTCCTACCCACACAGAATGCTGGAAAGTCATGGAAATGGAAGAGGAAGGGGAGAAAAAGAAGGAGGAAGCAGGAGAAGGAAGCAGTGGCATGCTTTAGCCAGATCTTACGACGAGGCTTGCAGACCCAATTACTACATTTTCCAGAATTTTGTAAGCCGTATCCCTTCTTGGCCTTTTGGCTAAGACCAAGTGTAGAATTTTGCAAGCAGCTCGTTAAACACAGCTTTTATTAAATATTAAATTATAAGCTCGCATTTAAATATATTATGTTGAAAATAAATGTAATAAATACTCAAGCTCATTCCTTTCCAATTCTTTTACTATATTTTACTAGTAACCATGTTCTTGAATTTACATCTGTGACACACTCTACCATGACCTACCCCCTTGTGCTCATCTCTTCCCAACGACGCTCAGTGACATCACATTGGGAGGTTGAAATTGGCCGTGGCGAGAGTATTTACACCACAGCAATCAGTAAATGCTACGCTCTGCGATTCTTTCAGAGAGAGAGAGAGAGCTGGTTGTTAAGCATTTGCCAGCACATCAGGGAGGTGAAAGCAGAGCTATTTTACCCACTCCGGGTAGGGTGGGGTTTCCATGGGACTTTCTTTTCTCGCTCTTCCTAGGCCAAGGGCTTCCTGTTAGATTTGGAGGGAGCCATTCATAAGGACGGAGGCTAACAGGAAGCTTCACTTGGATGCCCTCTTTGTAGCACTCACCTGTTCCTGGAGCGCGGGGAGGCTTTCCAGCTCTGCTCCACCGGCCCGCGGGTTTCCATCCTCGCCGCGCTCGCTTCCACAGTTAACCACCAGAGGGCAGCCTTGCGCAAAGAGGAAATAAATATAGCAATTACCTGCAACCTTGGCTTCTGGGCGAGGTCCGCTGTGATGGGAGACGGGAAGAAGGCCAACTATGATCTAGCTGACTTGTTCCTTGAATTATAAAGAGAGGAGAGATGTCACCCTTCTCCTTATAAGGAGATATTGGACATGGGGGATGTAATAGATGGGTCCTTGGCATCGGGCGTTGACTGAAGCATGGAAGAGGGTTGAGGCAGGCAGTTTTATTGAGCACCTACTGGCCACGTGCTAGGCACCGTGTCCCACGCTGGTGACGCGATGACGTGTAATAGACATACTCCTTTTCCTCGTGGAGCTTCGAGTCTGGCACAGAAAACACGTGCTACAAGAGGTCACACAACCACACCCTACAACTCATGATACAGACGGTATGAGGAATCCACAGAATGCTCTGAGAGCGTACAGAGGAGACCCGGTCTAAGAGGCCGGTCTTAGAAACAAAATCTAAGCTGAAACTGAGGGGGGAGCAGGAGTTAGCCAGGTGCTCTGTTACCACGGCAATCACTCAAGGAGCGGGGCCGCGGAGCGGGGAGTCCCCAGGTCTGGCCGGACCCACACAGCAGCGATGGCACTGCGCTGCGTCCCCTGCACATCTGGCACCCCTCCTTTGGAGCCTCAGGCCAGTCCTGGAAGCAGGCAGCTCAGGGATTATTAGTCATAGCCCTGAGATGAAGAAACCAAGAGCTCCAGAAGATGAAAGCGCTTACAGGCGCTCACGTGGCCAGCTGAGCCTGGAGCGAGACACGACACATGGGTCGCAAACGGAGTGGGACGTCTTAAAGGTGAGAGGTGCCCTCGTGGTTCCTGCACCGTCTGCTTCCTCTCTCCTGGAGACCCAGGGATCCCAGCATGCCTGGGACTGGGAAAACCGTGGGCCATAGTCCCTGCCTTTCAGAAGAGTAGAGAACAGTCGAATTTCAGAATGGTGAAGTTCTGGCCCTTCCTCTTCCCGTCTTCCAAGGAGCTCATTACAGTAGGAAGGCTATCCATCTCTCTGCCCCTGTCGTTTGCTCTCTGCCTCACCCACGGGTCCTACCTTCCTCCATGTCCTGCTTTACCGGATTATGAGGAGGCCTAGGCATGCAAAAGCTGAAAGCCTCAAGATCTCCAACTGCGAGAAACTCTGGGTTGAAAAAAAAAAAAAACAAAGAGAATTTTCCAGAACTGGGGTTCCTGGGGGCTAGAAGCGCCTTCCTAACCACGTGCCCCTACGTTAGTCTGTGCTGAGTACAGAGAGTCATCTGACCCCTGCTCTAGGACAGAGGAGGGGTCTAGTACTTCCTGGACTCCTGGAATTTGCCGGACACAGTAACAAAAGCTATTATGCCCATCGACTCATCCAGGCTCAACAACAGCCCTAGAAAGTAGGGATGTTTATCCCACGCTGGAGAGGAGGCAACAGGCTTACGGAAGGGCAGGGGGCCCAAACGAGCAGAGCAGTAAGAGGCAGAGCCAGGATTCAAATCTGGGCCTCTCCCGGCGCGGGGCCCCAAGTCTTGCTCTCACAGCTCTCGTCCGGTGGGCGCCCCTTTCAAGGCCAGTGGAAGGAGGTAGCTCCGACCGTTGCTTCCCTGAGGCTGGGACAAGGCTCTCCCAGGGGACTGGCTGCCTGTGCAGCTGTCTCCTCTCTGAGCTTCCGTCTGGGGCTAGGGAAGCCCAAGGAATAGAAACAATGTCCTTGTTGGCTGCCTCGCTGAAGAAATTCTCAACAGCGCATCTGTCCCCAGGCCCGTCTGGAATCCAGAGAGGGGAGGGGCCAGCCGAGGGACCCCAGGCTCCCAGCAGCTGCTCCATCCTGACGCGGGGGGGGGGGGGGGGGGGGGGG